>JAEAOA010001266.1:60000-775000 GCA_016746295.1 Potamilus streckersoni
TCTACTTTAAAGGGTAAAATGTTCCTATTTCAGTGTTCAAAATCCACAAATGAATTTGTGTACAGATCCAAGGTGTGAAATAGTTTTTTCCCGATAACGTGTTTAATAACGCTCAGATACTAGCCAAATAGTACCAAACGAGCTAAAGTTATCTCCCGTTGAAGATCTTCAGCAATGGCAGCTGACGACGTAAGCTTTCAATTCAGTTTGACATTTCTGATATTTTACTTATATTTAGAAATTTTGAATGTATTTTTCTACATACTCTATCCAGTTTAATTAATTGCACAATCTTTTTACACGCCAAAATGATTAGTCAGACACACTCACAAAAAGCAATTTGCGATTTTTATTGTCATATTGTGACTCCTTCAATATCTTGCGAAAGTCGGGCTAATTTTGTAATTGTATTGGATTATTATCTGGTGAAGGCGAACAATAAAATTTCATTAAAAAATAATCGCTAATCGAAGTCTTTTAGATGGGAGGGGTTCTCTGGCATTTTTTTTTTTCATTGCCAGGATATTTTTTCTTTCATCAAGATAATTTGTAGTAGCATATATGATTTATCCAAATATTATTTTTAAAAAAAAATCATTTTCAAACTGATATAGTGCTAGGCCGGTTTTTCTTTTCTTCAAAATATTCCTAGACCACCTCTCCCTTCCTCCACTCCACCCCCACCCCCCGCCTCGAAAATAAAATGAGCAAGGACTGTAATAGTCCAACAACGTAATGCCCATCACCCAGATATTTTTCTTCTGGTTGGATAGCACTAAAACAAAAACATGAGCTATGTCTTATATTGTAGGACTATGACTGTATTACAAGTTTTACAGGTCATATGGCTATGTTATACCAGCTGTTTCAGCTATAAGTGTCGTTTTTGAGAATTTGGTTACACATACCTTAAGGAGCAATTATTCATTTTATTTTACTGATTTATCTTTCAGTATGCTTTGTAAGATAACCATTTAACTGCCATGGACATACATGAAACATAATCAGTGTTAATGTACATAAGCATTTTTTTAGAGACCAACCAAGATGTGTAATCAAATGTAAACTGAATTGATTGTCATGCTGCAATGGTATAATGACATACATGCCTGCCAACATTCAATGTAGTGTTGGAGATTTTTTATGACTCAGTATGTTTTGTGGTCTCAAAGGGTGGGTCAGTGCATATTGGCCCTAAATAGTGATATAATCATATAAGGCTATAGACTTAGCACTGTCATATACATCATGAAACACATAAACCAATATGAATTTAGAATAAGTTATCCATTTATATAAGCATATTGAACAAGCACTATCATACACCATTACCACACACACTAGTCCAAGTTTTCTCTGACCTTTAGAACCACATTTTTTACATTTGGACAATCTATGTTGGGGTTTAGTGTCAGAATCGATTGCTTGTTAAAAGTTGGAATTTGCTGCCACAATGTGGTGTCAGCATAGGATAGCTGCTTATTAGCTGCTATAACAAAATTAAATGACATCACATCAAGAAATACCTGCATGAAATCAAAAGAAAGATTTTTTTTCTCAGATATTTCAAGTATAACATTCATTATATCTTTAGTCTGCTAACAGGCAAGACAAAACTTACAGCATTGATGAAATTTGACCTGGTGCTCACCATTTTCATTGCTAGTCACATGACATACCTAAACTCACTACCTACATGTCCATGACACAAAGTTCCACTGAACATGTGATATCAATGATAAACCAATTTCCAATATTGATGTACACAAAATTTGAAAATATTAATGAAAGTAACATAATGTTTTATAACAAAAATGAATTTACACATAATGTGGAAACATTTATTCGAAGAACAATGACCAGAAACATTTAAGTATTGCATCAACTGGCAGAAAGCCAGATTCATCAAGTGTTGATCATGTGTCAGCAATGTTTTTGTTGGCATCACATAACTACCATATTGTCATGCAATCTTTGCTTGGTGAATCTGGCTTTCTTCAAGTTGTTGTGACTGAAAAGTTCATCATTCTTATACAAAATCTTCCCTCTTTTGAAGTCAGAAATAAATAATAACCACATTTTGCAAATCTCCTCATTTGTCCAGAGCTGACTTTGTTTTATCACAGGCATATGGATGCCATTTTAAAAGTCCGTTGTGATCGCTAATGTTATCTAAAATTGAATTTTTGTGATGGCATTTTAGGTGGATATCAATGAACAGTGAAAAATAAACAGACTTTGATATAACTGCATTAATAATAAATTTTAGAACAACAAATAATATTTTACTTAAGAGTAAAGGCATCTACATGGCTACAATGACATATGCATGAAGCCAGGGGTCTTAAACAAATGGACTGTGGGCCACATGGGGTCCTCCAAGCCATATCTTGTTGCCCACAAAGTGATTGGTGTCACAAGGTGTCACGAGAGATAACAAAGGTGGTGCAGCCCATGGACCATTGAAAATGCCCTTGGGAGGCCCACAGGGTGGTTTGAGTTTGAGACCACTGCTTTAATCTGATACAAGCAGGTATTGAAGAATTGGTTGGTCTAGGGAAGGACTAAATTCACAAGACTTTGAAATCTAGGGATAAATTTTAGTCATTCCATCTTTTAGTACTGTTAGAAAAAAATTTGATGGAAATTTCCAAAATTTGCTCTAGGCCCTTGCCATGCTTATTTGTATAAAAAAAATTAATACACCCGAAAATAAAAACTTTACAGACTCATCACTTAAACCAACATATGCCAAAATTGTCATTTTATCTAAATCAAAGCTGCAAATTCTGAATAGAAAATTGTAAAGAATAATTACATTAAATGTGTGTAAGCATTGAAATATGTAAGTTTCATTTAATAGAAATTAACTTGAATGTGGGTACTCAATAAAATCCATTATGCCAGCGTGCAGTGGAGTGTAAAATGTTTCTTGGTTTAATTAAAATTCAAACATAAGAAATTGTGCAGTTATTCTGGTAGTTCATTGAAAAGTGCATTGATGGATGGCTTACTTTTAGATATCTTGACTGCGGACTGTCCCTACTGATTTGAAAGTGTTATTGCCTGCAGAAAATATTCATGTTTGTAGATGTTATTTCATTGATAAGAGTTTGTAAATGTTATTACACTAATGAGTGTACAGGTTATTACACTTATGAGTGTGTATACATGTTATTGGACTGATGAGTGTTTGTTCATGTTGTTATTATACTGACAGTGCCCAGTGCCTCGGAATGACTGCATATTATTGATGTAATCGATGCTTGCAAAGGATAATATGTCACTGAGTTGTTTGTAACCTTTTAGAGAAGTGTGACATCTACAGTTTATGGTAATAAAAACCTATATTTCAACATTATAATGCAAAAGTATTCATAAAACTGAGTATTTGGGACATGACAATTCTATTTTGACAAATGATAAAACCATTTTAAAATTATAAGAGTCACCAGAATTTCTAAATGTATCACCAGCAAAAAGCAATAACATGTTCAAGGTTTTTGTTGTATTTGAAATGGTGACACTATCAAACTTTTCATTGAATATCTTGCTGTCATATAAATTTAGTGTTTCCCCATTTTGCCTGTGTTTTATTTAATAATTTCATTCTTGTGTGAAATATTCTTTTTTCAGTTGGGTAATTTATTGCTTTAATACAAAATTATATATGTTTGAAAGTTTCGTCTATGAGAAATTAATATGACTTTGAAAAGACACAGCTTTGGACCATTACTCAGCAACAACTTTGGACCATTAAACAAGTCAGATTCAACTGCATTAAACAGATCACCCATTATTTAAAGCTGGCTGATCAGTCTCTATGTTTTTTCTTCTACTGATTACTCTTAATAAACTGCAGAAATCCAGATCTGATGGTGCATTATGCGATGGCAGATATGGGGCTATACATTTTGCAGTTGAATCCTACTTTTATTTGAGAGTACATGGTAATGTCATCTGTATGTTTGAGAGCTCCCATATAAGGTATAGCAGGGAGCCATTGACAATTAAGGAGGCTGTAGGAAGATTGGATCAGGAGTTTATGTGTGTATATGTGTGATTTAGATATTTAATGTAGCTTTAAAAGTTTTAATTAATTACTGCAGTATGGAAGTTGATAATGATATCTAGCATTGGGACATCATGCCACAGACATGTAGCATCATGTCTCATCCAGTCATATTATCCTAACATCACGCCGACCAGTCCTAACACTAAATTCCTAATGCTGATTGCAAGTGAGGCAGCTGCTAGTACCATTTTTATTTTTATAAGTCTTTGGTATGACTCGGCTGGGGTTTGAACCCATGACCTCCCACATCTAAGGCAGATGCTCTAACCACTTTGGTTACTGGAGTCCTGATGCTAAAATGACTTTCCTTGTATTGCCATCATGTACCATGGTTATTCTTGATATTCGTGTCTTAAATTACTTTGCTTGTATTGCCAATATGTACCAGGATTGATGATGATTTTAGTGGATTAAATTACTTTCTTTGTATTGCCAGTATGTACATGTACCTGGGTTGGTTCTGATATTAGTGTCTTACATAACTTTCCTTGTATTGCCAATATGTACTTGGTGTTGTCCTGATATTTGTGTCTTAAAGTACTTGTTTTGCCAATTTGTACTGGGGTATTCCTGATATTTGTATTTTAAATTGTTTTCCATCTATTTAGAATATCTAAAAAAATAACAGTCTTAAAATTATAACTTTGAAAGTCTGTCAAAATGATTAATATGGTAACTATTTTTTTATTTTAAGGATGGTGATGTATTTGAAATAACAGACTTCACAACAGCATCAGAATGGGAGAGGTATTTTATTCTTGTTTTACAATTATGTATTTATTTTTATATTTAAAATTCTGTATATAATGGTATATTTAAACTTGCATTTAATATTTGTATATTTCAAATTCTGGATGTAATATTGCTATATTGAAATTTCTGCATTTAATAGTTATTTTTTATTGTTGTTCTCTTCTTTGTGGAACCCCTGAATCTTGGACTAGAACAGAAGTCATCATCATAGTTTAAATTGTTCACCAACAAATATAAATTAAAGCCGCCTTTCCTGTTTGCCTGAACCTTGTATGAAGATTTTGCACATAACTGTGGAAGTGGTAAGTATTAAAAAAATTTGATCAAGCAGGTCCAAGCTTAAAGAAAATGGTGCAGCACAGAGATCAACTGTAGCTGCTGGAATGACTGACCATTGTGAAAATTTTATCACTACTCCTACAGAAATAAAAGTCATATTGACTAAGGGTTTTTACTAGAAGACTTCTTATGATGTCTCAATGATCCTAAATAAAATTCATGCCAATCTGATGTCCAGTATGTGTCCCATGGCAGTCATTTTGAAAATCATGTCATCAATACTTCTAGAGAATGCATGGTCATATCATCATGGGGTTTTTATTTGAAGACTTCTTGCAGTGCTTTGTTAGTCCTGAATGAAAATGATCCGAATCTGATGTTCAGTATGGCTGTCACAGTCGCTATCTTGAAAACTTGTCACTACTCTTTCTGAACAGATGGTCATATCAGCATGGATTTCCAGGAAAAGACTTTTTATGATGTTTAGTTAGTTCTTTATGAAAAAGTGCAGCTTGCACATCTAATATGTTCACCACTGTGATCAGTTGGAAAATCTTGTTATTGCTATTACTGAGTGGATGATTGTATCAACATTGGGATTTTACTAAATGTCTTCTGATGACCTAGTTGGTTCAGAATGATAGTGCTTTCCAAACATCTATTATAACTGCAACAGTGGATGTCTTGAAAATCTTGATACAAATAATTCTGAATAAATGCCATATCAGTGCAGGGCTTTCATAGAAAGACATCTTATGTTGTTTAGTGGGCCTAAAATGAAAATGGTGCTGATATGACTTCCAATAATACTACCACAATGGCCATCCTGAAAATCTTGTTATTGCTACTTTATGTAGATTGATGATCATAATGATATTGGTCTTTGATCAAAAGACTTCTTATCATGTCTAGTTAGTCGTAAATGTCCATCTAATGTCACATATAACCACAATATCTGCCATCTTCTTTTTGTTACTTCTCCAAAACAGAAAGTCATGGCAACATGGGCTTCCCACCTGAAGCTTTTGGTTAAGAATGTTGACTTGTTGGTCCTATATGAAAATGGTGCCAATTTTAACAACCATTTGTCCACAACAGCACTTAATTTGAAAATCTGGTTGCTGCTGAAGAATACAGAGATGGTTATATCACTCAGCAGTTAAAAGGAATATCTTGAATTTCAGGACAAGTATTTTGGCAAATAGTGTCAGTCCCTTTGAATGACTCTTGTTTATGATATGAACCCACAGATTCAGAACACCAAGGGTCAAGAGCTGTCATTGTTAAAGACCTACAAAGAGCTGTGTCTTGTGCCTAGGCATCTGTAGTAAAATGTCTTGCCCAGAGGCACAATGGCAACCGACACAGCCTGGTCTGGATGCCTTGCCCAGTGGCACCATGGCAGCCAACCCAGCCTGGTCAGAATAGGATTAAACCCCACACCTTTCTGATTATGAGTCCGGCAAGCTTGCCACTAGGGCACAGTGGCTTCCTAGAACATGAACGGATAAAAATTTTGCATCACTAAAGTCACTTTTCCCATTTTTACAATGAAGATGCCTTAATCTGGGTCAGAGGTTACATTTTCGAAATACATTAACACTTCACAGTTTAAGAATTTTCTATAAATGGTGTTTTTTGTTCATGGATGATATTTTTGTTTTGTTGTGTAGGTTCATTGCAAGAGTTGAAGAGATTCTACATGAATGGAAGCTTGTGAATTGTGAACCAAAACCTCCAGCTAAAAAGGTATAAAACAATTGATTGTACACGATTATGTGGTTTACAGCTGTAAGGACTCACTTAAGGTATAAAATAATAAGACTGTACATTATTTACATTATGTGGTTTACAGCTATAAGGACTCACTTAAGGTATAAAACAATAAGACTGTACATTATTTATTTGGTAGAGCCATGATGACTTAAGGCATAAAACAAAAGATTGTTCATGATTTTGTCATTTACAGCCTTGAAGATTCACTTAAAGTATAAAACAATGTATTGTACATAAATTTATGGTTTACAGCCATGAAGACTAACTTAAGGTTTACAACAATGTAATGAAATTCATTGATGGTTTACAGCCATAAAGACTCAATTAAGGTATACAATAATGTATTGCACATGATTCTATGGCTTATAGCCATGAAGACCCACTTAAGGTGTACACCAATGTATTGTACATGATTCTATGGTTTACAGCCATGAAGATACAATTAGGTATACAACAATGTATTGTACATGATTCTATGATTTATTGCCATAAAGACTCACTTAAGGTATACAACAATGTATTGTGCATGATTCTATGGTTTACAGCCATGAAGACTCATTTAAGGTATACAGCAACATATTGTACATGATTCTATGATTTACAGCCATGAAGACTCACTTAAGGTATACAACAATGTATATGATTCTATGGTTTACAGCCATGAAGACTCACTTAGGGTTTACAACAATGTATTGTACATAATTCTATGGCTTACAGCCATGAAGATTCACTTAAGGTTTACAACAATATATTGTACATAATTCTATGGTTTATAGCCTTGAAGACTCACTAAAGGTTTACAACAATGTATTGTACATAATTGTATGGTTTACAGCCATGAAGATTCACTTAAGGTTTACAACAATATATTGTACATAATTCTATGGTTTATAGCCTTGAAGACTCACTAAAGGTTTACAACAATGTATTGTACATAATTGTATGGTTTACAGCCATGAAAATTCACTTAAGGTATACAACAATGTATTGTACATGATTCTATGGTTTATGGCCTTGAAGATTCACTTAAGGTTTACAACAATGCATTGTGCATGATTCTATGGTTTACTGCCATGAAGACTCACTTAAGGTTTACAACAATGTATTGTACATAATTGTATGATTTACAGCCATGAAGATTCACTTAAGATGTAAAACAATAGATGTATATGATTCTATGGTTAGAACCATGACAGCTCATTGTACATCATTCTATGGTTTAGAGCCCTGACAACTTAATGTACATTATCATATGGTATAGAACCATGCAGATGCATTTGTTTATACTGTTCATTGGTAATGGAAAGTGATTTTTATTTGTAGAATAATATTCTGAACTGTTATGAATTATTCAAAGTAATTCTGGTCAATGCTGTTGATATCAGTTCTTGGAGGACCAGTACATTTCTGATATTGAAAATTATAAGGGACTTTTTATTTTCTTAGGACTTTCATAGACTTTTATAGGGACTAGTTTGGATTGGCTTCATAATACTGAAGTCATATTTTTAATTTATCACCTTGATAAATAAATTGTTTGTTAAGTTTGGCTAAACTTGTTTGTTTTACTTCTTTTCTGTTGCTTAAGTTTATGACCATAAAGTTGTAACAAAAACCATGAAGATTCACTTAACGTACATCATTCTATGGTAGCATTATTTTATTGTTTAGACCAGGGGTGCACAATATGTCGATTGCAAAGGTAGTGTGAGTAGATCACGTAGCATTTTTTAAAAAAATGTCAGCACATATATGTTTTGCATTTTTGTGGTAGGTAGATCATTTTGGCTTATTCATTTTATAAGTAGCTCGCATGTTGAAAAAGTGTGTGAACTCATTGTTTAGACCATGAAGATTCACTTAATGTACATCATTGGTTTAGAACCATGTAGATTCACTTAAGGTTTAGGATTAGGCTGTAATTTCACACAAAAGATTTGCTCATTCATAATATGTCATTATCATCGTAATATTTTTTTGTGCCATTAAAAGACTTTGTTTACAAAAGTCATACTGCTAATTAAAATGCAAGGTATTAGTAGGTTTTCAGTTTACTTTACATTGATTGTGCCAAGAAGAGTTTACTATAATTTCAAGTAGCACATTTTTGACATTTTCAGTTACAACCAGCAGTATGACCATATTTGTATTTTTAGTATAAATCAGATTGCTATGCCACATTATGCAATGCTTTATAAATCCACTTGCCCAGTTCCTGAGACAAGATTCAATTTGGCTAGAGCTAGTGGAAGTTTGCATACTACTTGCCTGTAGACAAGTGTAAAAAATTGAGACAGAGCTTCAGTTTGAAACGATTTATGTTGTGTACAGTTTATACCCTGTGATCTCACCACAGTACATATATTGGCACATTTATCTAGTGCTTATATGTCTTGCATTCTATTACATAACATGCCACAGTTTCTTTCATCTGTTGATTTTTTATTTCAACGATATGTACAGTTAGTCTGTCATTTCCATCTTGTAGTCATAGTCAAGGTTCAAGTTTTGCACATATGTAATAATGTGAATATATACTATTTCAAGCAAATTTTTGAAAACGAGGAATAAATATATATGGTATCAGTTTACATTGTACATTTTACATTTTTTAAGTGTTTGCCTAGCCTTGGGCAGTTGTAGGCTTGTTGAATAGGGAAAATCGCCTTGTTAAAAATTGTGTTGATGCATGCAGCTGATTTCATTGTAAGTACATGTAAACAGACAATACTTGTTTAATAATGCTACTCATGTGATTTCTGACAGGCATGCTTGCAAATAAAGGGCACTCATCTGTAATGATTATCTCTCAGGAAACTTGACAAAGTTTATACAAACAAATCTGTTGAACCTGTTTCAGTGTAAAATAGCCATTATGATGTTGCAAAACATGGAACAAATTTATGATGATAATGGATCAGTGAGTATCACTGGCTTGAGTATGACTATGAAAATGATTCTGTGTTCTGCAGTTACTGCAGAAAATCTTCCAAGCATACTCAAAGGTAAAACATAATAGCAAATCCATTTTGCATAGTAACTTATATAAAATACTTATTCTAAGCATCTCTCTGAAACTCTTGTTCCAAAAAATATAGGTATTTCAAAACCTTTTTCATCTGTGTACATGTTTTATTTACATATATCAGTTTTGATAACTAATTATTTTTATACGGATTTAAGATACAAACAAAGATAAGAAGAAAATAAGTTATTCATTTATAAAATAAACAACCAACCAGATTTCCATAAAATATCCCATATTTTATTTTTTTTTTTTTTGTTACTTATGTTGGGATATTATATTTGGGACAAGTTCAGCTCATAAAATGTAAAGTCCAGCATTTGTATGCTACACTATATAAAACAATTGTATTCCATATTGTACAATACATTTATATGCCACATTGTACAATACATTTATATGCCACATTATACAACACATTTATATGCCACATTATACAACACATTTATATGTCAAATTATACAACATATTTGTATGCCACATTGTACAGAGCATTTGTATGCCACATTGTTGTTGTTTTTATAGAGTTTAACACCATTTTTCAGCACAAAATAGACTACAGTTGTATGCCACATTGTAAAAACCATAAATATATAATATGCTGTCCTCTATTCAAATTAGAAAAAGGTCAGTCAGCTGTCACAGCTCATAAAATTTTGTGATAATCTAACTCTGTACTTACTTAGTATATAAGCTGGCTTTATTTAGATATATTTAGAACATAATCATCTTTAAAGACATTGATGCAGGTAATTCATATATAAGTTGTCCGCAGTCAGTTACAGTACATGAATGTTGCTAACATAGCACTAGCACCTATATGTAGGTCAGTGTTATTTCTTGTTAGTCATGCATGTTTGTGTAATGGATTTTAATATAGTCATTTATGTATGACAAATATTTGTATAATGGATTTTAATATAATCTTTTATTGTACACAGTTATCTGTATAATAAATTTTAATATAATGGATTTTGGATGTTAAAAAGTAAAAAGATAGTTACATCTTAATTTATGTTAAATGTCTGTCATCAGTTTATTAACATTATTAAGTTATTTTTAATTTCTTAAGATCTGTCATCTGTTAATATTAAAATCCATATGAATAGTAGTGTAGGATAACGGAGATTACAAATGTTATTGATGGAGAGGTGATTCACTCTATCCTTGTCAAGTTTGCATACAGAGTCTAAACAACCCTGGTACTATATCAAGTGTGCATATTTTGCATTATTTCTGTTGAAATGCTTTGACAAAAAGAGATAGCAAAGTATTCAGATGATCACTATTTGTTGTAGGGTGATTATGCTAATGGAGTATGGAAAGAAAAATCAGAGGAATTGAGCTTTGCAGACTTCAAGTTTTGTATGACCCATATCTGGCTGAAACAACCTCAGGAGGATGATCGGAAAACATCTGTGGAGAGAGAAACAGCTGAGAATGAGACAGAAGAGGAGGAGCAGGCAGGTTAGCGCATGCTTGTGTCCTCTTCTTTCTTGATATTTACAGTATATCGTTCTTGGCAGCAATCAATCACCATGGGATGCAGATAATGTGTGTATGTTACTCCTTTCCTGAAAATGTGATAGGGTCATATAGTGTAACTGTAACCCATGTATCACAGTCCTCTATCCACCCATCCTTCTATCAGTTTTACTTTGGTTAAATACATTATTATGCCCTCCTGGCTGCATTGTCATTTAACTTGGGGAAGAATTGATGAGCCAAAAATTTGGTCAGTTTGCTTTATATTTACACACTTCATTGACTTTGGTTACATACTGTGAAAAGAGGGGTGTTCTGTGAACACATTTTAATATATTTGGATTGAAGGTAACTTTATGCAGTGTATTGGCTTGGGATACATATGAGTGATGATTTAGCTTTCATGCCTGGAGAACAAGGCTTGTCAAATGTTTGTGCTTTGCCTTCATGAAGTTAAGGAGAGCAGCAGGGAGGGTGAATCCTACAAATTTTTGCGACAAAATCGATTAAAGCCTCAGAATGCCAAATGGAACCTTCCTACGAAATCTCATATTTTAACCAAAAAAAAATTAAAGACCCCATTTTACAAATGGAGCCTTAGCGATTTTGTCGCAAATACATTGTCATAACCACCCTCAAATTGCTGCCATCTACGTCGCAAATATGTTGTCATCTCACCCTCCCTGCTGCTGATTAATACAAATTATTTAACCGATATTTGTTAGCTTTTCACAAACAGACTAATCGATAATACTTCACCACGTAGATCAATTACATTATTTGACTGATCGGTGAGTGTAAAATTAATTCTAGTTAGTAAATCATTTTGACATTGCATATAGACTGGATTAGTCGGATTTTCAACAATTAAAAATCCGGGGGGTGCTGTTGGTGCAAATGAATAAAGAATGTAACCTTGTCGGGCTTGATTTGATTGTTCCATATTAATTTGATAACTCCCTTCGATTACATCACACGTTAAATTAAGTGCGATCACTGATGAAATATTCACATTGTTCGGTGCGATATGTCTACCGTCGCCGTCGGGAGAATTATTATAAGTGAGAATAATAGGCTTCGGCTGGCTATCTTTCCATGATTGATAAATTTTATTAAATCCTTCGTCGATGGCAGTTCTGAGTTTTTTCTTTAACTCGGGAACATTATATCCTGGTAATTTATAATTTGGATTTTCATTTATATTTTTTTTATAATCTTGAGCTGAGCTAGTTTTTGAAATCGGGCTATTTTCATCAGTGAAGAGATTAGTAATCCTCGAATTAAATATTTCCATGTCATCGATGATTTTATTACCCGCGGCGACTACACTAGTAAACTCAGCTTGTGTAAGAAAGCCAGATCTTAACGACGGTAATAGCAACAAAAAATCATTATTTATTCTATCAAGGATGTGATCTTTAATGTCTACAAATGTTGGACTTGTTTCATGTATTTCCAGAATTTCACCTTCCTGTGGGATATAATCATTAAAAAATGGAATTCTCCACACATCTTCACCATATTGATTCTTATATCGATATCTTTTTGTGAAGTTTATATCCTCGAATTTTTTATAAGTTTTTGATGGATTTTCAGGTCCTATTTCATCAGTGACATAATCAGATTTTACAGGCTCGGGCGTGGAATTACCAGCACTTCTAGGTGGATCTTCGGGCCATCCTAATACTGTTCTTATTGAACTGTTATAAATATCTACAACGTACCCAGGAGAGCCTATTTCAATTGTAGATGATAGTGTTGGTTCATGAACTGTTATCGCAATTTTTGATTCTTTTTTAGTAATAGATTTTATTCTACGTTGTAATTCATTATTAATTTGCTCAATTTGATAGGACCCAGTTGGTATTGAAACAACGTTCCAATCTGGAGTGTCATCTTTTTTATTCCTATATGCAAATACCAGGGAATTATTAGGTCTCTGACCGCCAAATGGAACCGATCTGATATTAGGCCAACTATGATACACTCGTAATTTTGCCAACGCGATTTCCTTTACTGAAACAGGTGAAGGAAAATTCACACTGAATTTAGGGTTTGTTGACGATATTGATATCATGCTTGTTTTTCGCGGAGTGGTATTTTCTGCTATCCGCTGAAGTAGTTGAATCTCTTGCGACATTATTATTATTATTATTTACAATGTCTAATTTTGCAATAGATGAAAAAACGCTAGCGTTTTTAATCGTAGTATCATAAATACGTATCATCGCGGAGAATTCGTCTTCGGTAATTATCGTATCATCAATCGATGATGACATCAACGAGGATAATTGTGAGTAACCGTTAGATACTGCTTGATGTTTTACTATATAATCGTTAAGTTTTTCTTGAGAACACGATGATATTTTTTTAGTAATAGCATTTGCAATTCCAGCAAATGTTGTCACCGCGGAAATAGCAATTGGGACAGCAATCGGAGCTACCATTGTTACTGAAGATAGTATAATATCAGCACCGGCCATTATACCGGATACCGAGTATACTGTAACATCAATTACGGTAATTCTCCTGCGATACTTTTTAATTTTTATTTCATATTCATCAATGAGTGTTTTGAGTTTTGTTAAGAACTCTTTGACGGTATCATAGCGATATTGCGATGACGGAATCATATTATTTTAAAATCTCAAGTGGTTTCTAATTGTTAAAAATTCTAATTTAGATCAGCTACAAACTCCATGTACCATACAAATGATGTCTTATTTAAATTAGGATCAGTGCTTGTTATTGTAAACCGTTTGTATTCATCCAGGTCAATAGTCGTTGAAATCACGTTGTTGTATCCATATGAAGTCGATGATGATATATTAAACTGATTCAGTGACACTATTGTTAATCGATAAATACCCTTCTTTGACACAGTGAGAGTTTTTGTATTCTTTTTAGGTTCCCAATCTAATGATCCAGAGAGAACTGTGTATACCATATTTATGATATTCCTCTCATGAGGAATCTTTATTCTTTCAAGTAGCGGAAGATTGTCTGTTTTAAATTTTGTAATATCCTCGATAGATTTTTAAATATTATTAATGTTATCTCTAATAATATTAAATCCAGCATCATTAATATTTTTAATATTGGATTTAATTTCATCAAAATTGGATTTAATTTCAGCGAGAGATGGAGAGGTTACCGCTGGTGTTCCAAAAAATTTATTGATAATATTTCTACGAAGGGAAGTATATGCTGTTATATGTTTTTCAAGTTCTTCATTTAAATTTTTTAATGCATCTGTGATTGTAGAAACAAGTACACCTGGTTTGAGTTTTCCATCATTTGAATATAACACTATTGTATCTTCAACGACGTCACGTCTTCGTATTAAGACATCATCCAATGAAACATTACTAGATTTCAATTTGCCCTGGCGATCTTGAAATACAACTATTTCCCCAGGATCTACACTTGACAAATTTAATGTCTCGGCGATTTCATCTTCGATTATTTTTTTTACACTTTCCACAGCGAATTTACTATCGGTTTCTGTTTTTTTTTTATTCTGATAAAGGTCGTCCCCAAATATCAATCATTATACAAAACGCTACGTTTTTCTAAATCATAACGCTATCGTTTTTGCCATTGCCTGCTAGTATATTCATTAACAACAACTTGTGGTGGTTTCCTTGGAAATTTAGATATCTCTGCAAGGACATTTAATACTTCATGACCGCATATCGGTGGATCATTTAACTGTTGTGTTGGTAGCGTGGAATAAAAAATTGGAGATGACTTTGTTATTGTGGATACATATCGCATGAATTCTTTTGGTGGAGCTAATCCATATGAATCAAAATAGACAATTCCACGTGGATCAATTGCATATGCGACCCAATGAGTTCCTTTTCCGCTGCTGTTATCAAGATTGATAATACCCGTTTCATTTTTCATTGGTTTTGACGGTAATTGATCTCTCATGAAAACTCCTCTAAAGTTTTTTATTGATAATGATTTTACAGCATCAATTAAATCAAAATTGGATATTGGTGAAAATCCTAGGGATTTTTCCACTAGTAAGCCGTTCCTGGTATTCTTAGGCCTGTGCCCTTGTACCAATTGTGTGGGGTTCCTGGTAGTCTTAGACCCTTTCCTTTTTTTTTATAGCCTTTCCCAGTAGCTTTTTTCAGGGCCATTCCTGCAGCAGTACCAACGGCTCCTAACGCTGCCGCCTTCGCAACCGCTGGGGCAGCCGCTGCAATCAATGCTGGAATAGCAGCTAACAGCGGGAATATACCACCTGATTTTATCATACTGGCGATTGCTGCTTTCGAAAAATCAATTTGAACTCCTCGTTTGTTCTTTAGCGCATCATTGAAATGTTTTATTTGACGATCTGTCAATGATAATTTATGTGCACCACCGGACATTTGAGTGGGTTTCAGCGTTATTGTAGTTCCACATTCTTTAGCCGACTTTGATTTCAATTTCTTGACCTGACCATCAGTCAACTGGACATTAACAATACTATATGTCATTCTATTCTAAAATGTAATTTACACTTTCAATTGATCTTATTGTGAAAATCCTAACTACATGTTTGGAAAATCAAAGGTTTTCCACTGGTGCATCAATAAGTCTCATTCGTCCGCCAACTCCTTCTAACAACATTGATTTATCACTGAGAATGACAGCAACTGCTCTATAATCGGCTATACCAGCAGGGCGTTGTACCCGAGCTTGGAAGTATATATCAACAACAGATTGTCTCATCATGTCAAGATGTTCCAATGAAAAGTAATAAATCGGATAGTGTTTTTCAAAATCAATTTGCGATATTTGCAAACCAGTATCAACATTTTGATCACGACCCATATACGACAATATTCTATGATATACACGAGCTATGTTGTTGTTTTCATAATTAAGCTGTACAATCTCTGCTGGCTCTTGTTGTCCATTTATTCTCAACGAAACTTCACTTACTCCTAATTTATCAAATATCATATGACTAGATACTTGATGACCTACTCGATTTGCATCCTGTAACGCTATAAAGATATGACGTGGAGCTGAAACACCTTGTTTTGATGCTAAGTGCCATGTAAATGTGCCATTTACATTATCCTGCTTCGTATCAGTCGTTGTTGTTAGCCAACTTAGCAATGATTTTCCACCTGTGTCCATAAACGATAGTAATTGTTGCTCTATTGTAACTGCTGGTGTCAAGACGAGTATCCATAGAACCAATTTATTTAAAATGACTTTACCATCATCAACATCATCATCACGCCAGATTGCATCATTGTCATTCTCCTTTCGCACTAACACGACTGTATGCTTTGCTCCATAGATGACTTTTCTGACATTTCTACAGAATCCGAATATGTGATGTAACGGAATTGCACATGAAAACCGTCGATTCGGTCCTTTTAATGCTCCTTTTCGTGTTGCAAATCCTAGATTGAAATCATCATTGACCCTTTTTAAAATGTCGAATTCAGCGCCTGGTTGGTCTTCACGGTCTAGATTAGCTGCGAGTTGTTGATCAGCTTCTGCAGTATCTCTCGCAGTTCGTACTTTAATAAACTGAATATGGTTAGCATGATCAGAAGTATCCTTAGCAAACATCATAGACGGACCAGCCGATCTTGTATAATCATCAGAATATCTCGCAAGTCCGATTATTGTTGTTGCAATATCAACATTTTGTTCTATTGATTCAATTTCTTTTCCATCAATGATATATCTTGCACTGTTAAATAGCGCCATAATGCCATTATTTACAAAACCAACTCGGATATTTTGGTCATTCCCATATGGCGTATCAGCTGCAACATTTGTTACAAGCTCTCCTTCTACTTCAATAAATGCCTCACACGGCAAAAAGTATCTACTTGTATCTTGAACTTGAAGTTCAACTCTCCCCCGTTGATTAGGCTCTCTTGCAGGATAGGCATAATACTGATAGTTAATTTTAGAATCATCTTTATTCACCGGTGCTGCCATATCAAACGCTGGATCAGCAATTTTTTTAAATGCCATTTATACTAAAACGTTATCGTTTTTCTAAATGTAGTAATGCTATCATTTTCTTTTTCGTCTGACATTTTTACTATTTCCTCCAAGACCGCTTCCCGCTATCATACTTGCAATATTACTACTATCTGGTGAAGTCATTGCCAATGATGCTAGTTTTTGTTCCACTGCGTTATTTATCACTTTACTGACATTTGCAGGCATCATTGTTGTTGAAGGTAGCGGTGTTGAAACTATTTGTGGTGGTTTTCGTCCGAATCTAGATTTCACCAATGACGTTATTCTATTCTTTGCGGTAGAAAAGGCCGTTCCTGCAAGATCTCCAACAGCGTTAATTCCCTTATTACGAATAACATCAATGGCTTTCATCGCTAATTGTTTAGCAATTGGTGCTACTTTTGGGGCTGTTCTTGTGAATAAACCCGCTATGGTATTTCCAAGGCCGTCTCCATAGTATGCCTTATAAACGGGCAATCTTGAGTTTACCACATACACGTTTGTTGGTTTATTGTGATTATAGTGTACTATCATCTTATTTGAAATGACTTTGTAATTTTTAAATGCAAGCAATTAGAAATTTCAATCGCTATAATAACCACTAAATTCCCCCGGAATTCCGTCCATTAACTCATCCAAGAGTTCTCGATACGTATGAATATCAATTATCCCACCTTGGAATAATCGTCTGCAAATATCAAATGCTTCATTAGTTATTTCGACTGAGTTATTCCCAGCTCGCTTACCTCCCATAAGAACCTCAAGTCGTGATATATCATTAATGATATTACTAGGACACATATGAGAATCATGATGAGAACTTCCATAACCCTCTCCTGAAGTACTTTCTGATTCGGAAACGTTTTGAATTTCTGGAGATTGTCGACCTTGACCTCGACCTCGACCTCGACCTCGGCCTCGTCCTCGGCCTCGACCTCGACCTCGACTTTGTTGTTGTTGTTGTTGATCTAAACCATACTTATTAACTCCCATTTGAAAAGCTCTGTAATCCAATGTATCCTTATTTAAATTTCCGGGTTCATTTTTATTAATTTTATATATCCAATCCACCCATTGATCTCGTTTTATTATGTTCTTTTTATACTCGTCTTTTAAAAAATCCTCCCTGTTATAATAACGTTCGGCAGCGAATTTACCAAATAACACATAGTCTTCAGGTTTCAGCAATTGAATTCGTCTGATTTCTTCTATAGCTTCATCGGTGAATTTCTCGTTAAAAGGAACACTTTTTTTAGTGGAACCTTTTTCAATAGAATCACTAGCATCTTCAACGGGGTTATCATCAATATCAATATTACCCATTTGTTGTATTTCTCGCTGAGTTTGTAACTCACCTGAAAGCTGTTTTATTCCCTCGTGAGTTTTTTCAGTTTCTGTAGCAATCTTTCCTAATACATCAATAATAGGTACTGCTCCCTCTTTAGGGATGTCGCCGTATATAGCACGTTCTGTTGCAAGTTTCATATCTTTAGTGGCTTTAGTTACAGGGGCAAAAAGTTGTTCGCTTCCAATAGAAAAGTCAGTCTGCGCTTGCTGTCTAAGTTGTAGTTTATCTCGCACGTCATCTCGAATTGGTATAAACTTTTTCAGTAATGCTAACCTCTCACGGGCTAGTCTGGTAGTTAATGCTTCTGATGTCATTATTGGAAATGCTAACGTTTTTTCAATTGTGGGTTTCAATGCTTGCATCAATCAAACGTCTTATAGATTTCACTTTCAAAGCAATCTCTGACCGAACTTGGTACTGTTCCCCGAGTTTCTTTCTAATTGCTTCAACTATACTAAATAGCCGAATGAATAAATTAATATCATTGTTATACAAAGAAGCATTAACCGCTTTTTGGATTCTTTTTATCAGTGAATACATTTTAGGTAGAACATATCTTCCACGTTTCAATTGTATATCAATTTGTTCAAATTCATTCAAAAGTCTGTCTTCATTCAAAAATTCAGAAAGTACGATTCCTTGATTTCTTAAATTTGATATTTCTGTGATGATAGATGTAATATCTTGAAATTCCATTTATTGAATATTATTACTAATGTATTTGTATCTTTAAAATATTTTTATATACAAAAAAAAAACAAAAACATATACAATGCCTGTCTCTTCCTCATTCGAGTTCCGAGGCAAGGGAGGCACATACATTAAAGACTTATACAATACCCTAACTCCCCAATCGAGTTCAAGGGCGGGTTATATGGGCATTAGACGTGAAATCCAAGTGATTTCTTTACAAACATTGAACATATAACATAAAGCCTCATTTGGAAACCACTTTCACGCCAAACGACGTCAAAGAGGCCCAGAGCGAGGACAGCACATTCTTGGAACTCATTTAGTGCCTTTGCATTATATAAGCCCAAGGACCACAAACATAGATCTCCCAATTGGAAGCTCTAACGTAACAAATGCTATATTAGGTCTTCCGGAAGATATGTTGTGGGGGGGACAGTACATTACATATATACAATGTGATTATATAGGATATACAATGAATGAATATTTACAATGAATGAATATTTACAATGCGATTATACAGGAGATTATACAGGATTTACAATGAATGAATATTTACAATGCAATTATATAGGATTAACAATGAATGAATATTTACAATGTGATTATATATATATATATATATATATATATATATATATATATATATATATATATATATATATATATATATATATACTAGGGACAGTACATTACATATAGGATGGTTATATATACAATGCGATTATATAGGATGGTTATATATACAATGAAATGATAGGATGGTTATATATACAATGAAATGATAGGATGGTATGATAGGGACAGTACAGGACGATACAAACATGAAACGACGGGGCGGACCTACACCCAATCTACCAATCAAAAGCAACCCAAGAAATTAACCCTGGTTGCAGTTGAAAAAATTCAACCACACCATGTCAATGGCGTGGGAGGTTTGATTGGTAAATTGGGCTTCGTTTTAAAGCCCCAAACTTATTACGGCTCATATTATATATAAGGTGACTAATACTGCAGTGTCAATGTGTAGGTGTGTATTTATTTTTCTAGCATTTCATAATGAATATTGTGTAGTAATTTCAATGGAAGCTAAATATTTAAATAAAACATTAAAACAAGAAATACAACTGTTAAATAATAGCAATTTTTTTACTAATTTCTATAATATTACGATTAAATAATCGTAGTAATAATGGATTTACATGACGAGATAACTCTGTCATGGGGATCCCTGTCAATTCAGGACCTGCTATTTCTTGAATCGAGAATGATATTTTTCTGAATTTTATTACACGTAGCCACACTAAAAAAACTAAACTACATGTAGCGCATTTTACTACCCTGACCTCACATACAATCTATTTTAATTTGTAATTATAAAGTAATTTCATTTTCATACAAAATCTAAACAGCGCTGTTAACGCCGTCTTTATAATTGGGATTTTTAAAAAATCTATTAATAGAACCTTGACCCAGTGTCTTGTGTTACACGCGCGCGTTTCGGTACAATAACTATATTTACTATGTGGCTGTTCCGGCTGTTCCAGTTATTGTCATTTACTCTTTTAATGCATATATAAGTGGATATTACGAATAAATATTGAAAAAAAATATGTACACAATGATATTAACGCGCGAAACGTTTTTAGTGTTTTGCCCTATGGTAATTGATCTGAATGGTAAAATCATGCAAAAATGACTAAAATAGCATAACTCACTATTGAGAGTTATCTTGTAAATAGGAAAACTTTATTCTATGTCCATTTTTCTTTGAGATAGCTGTTTGATAAATCCCTTCAGCAACTCTTTGTACTGAAGGAATACATATTCCAAAATATTTTCCCGCAGCTTTCATTGAATGAAAAACTCTTTCTTCATTCGTCGTTGTATCAAATGATTTATCTCCCCTGCGTCGTTTTGAGTATTTCCCTGTCTTTCCTCTTTTTGTATTCTCTCTTTGAGAAATACATTGTAAATTTTCAAGAGAATTATTTTGAATATTAGAATCAATGTGATCAATAACACAGCCATCTTTAATCGGTCCCATATAACACTCAAAGACTGCCCTATGACAGAGATATCCCTTTCCTCCAGCAGTAAATTTCAAGTATCCCTGATTATTAACAAAACCAATTGGTTTTTTCAGTCTACAATGTCTAACAACACCATTACGAGATATTTCATAATTAACAAGTATTGGATGTGGTCTGAATTCTTGCTCCATTTATATATAATAATACTATTTGTCTAATTCATCATTTGCTTTAATTATATATCTATTAATGTAGTCTTGAGGGGTTTTTATGATTTTGTCTTTGACAGAGTCATGGTTAGGGTCAATGATAGCGTTTTTTATTCGTTTATCATAATAACGTTTTAATTCTCTAAACCGCTTACCCCCACAATTGATACATAATTGTGATTTTCCTCTCACACCCACCCCACAATTTATGCATGGGGACGGGCCTGTCGAATTCTGACACTCTGTAAGTGATATCCACAGAATTCACCTCTACACGATTTATTGCATGGGGTTACTGATCCGATCATAAGCCATTTGCAGTGATTCATTATATATAAACAAACTTTTCTATTTAAATACTTGTCTTATTTATATGAATGAAGAATTCAAGAGATTATCGGCAATCAAGCCTTGGAAAAATATTAAATTCAATCTTGATAGAACTCTTGAAGACGTACCAAAAGAGAGAATAAATAATAGAAGTCTGATTAGAAAAATACGAGATTGTGTTCAAGAGTTTAAACAGGACGGCGCATCACACACCTGGTCAACATTTAAAATTGATGGTGTTGTTGATGCTAGAATGAATGATGAAACAGCAGCTATGATACTATCACAACTTGGCAATAAACGGTATTTTCTCAGAGTGAAATTCATTATCAATTTAGAATCGGGCGAATGGGTTATAAGAGACAAGTTTGAACCAATTCTCAAAGATAGGACAACAGTCATTGTTAGCCGTGATTCCAGACCAGGGCTGTTAACTGGAATTGATAAACCATACTATGAAAAAGCGTATCCAGAAACAGCAATCGTTTATGGGATGTATCCGTTAAATAACCCTGACATTGGAAAACTAGCACCAATGGAACAGTCAACGTCAGTGGAAAAGCCACTCAACTGTGTGGCTCAACGAGTCTTAGAACACTTTACAAATGCACTCCGTGGGAATAAATTAACCGATCTAAGACATAAAAAAATAGATCAATGGGAGCTAACAGTGAAAGAGAACGGAGCAACTATTTCCGATATAGCTAGATTGGAAAAGTCGTTGAGATTTCCGATAACCGTTTTAACGATAACTGGCGAAGTATTATACGAATCGAAATACAATAAAAACGGAGCTCCAATCAAAATTATTGATCATAACAAGCACGCATGGACATCCGTGGTTACAATATTCCCGCGAGACAGAACAGTGAAGTATATCCCAGAAGAATTCACCAAGGATGGCATTCTCACTGAAGAAAGATTATTCGATGCTATTGCTAGTTTGTGTAAAAACGACCCTGTATCAGTATGGCTACTTCATAGTTTTGAAGATGAAGAATGTCAATTCAATCAATTTGTGAAACCTAACGGTGAATTATATCGTACTGAAAGTCTACATAATAGGATGAAAAATCTAGCAATAAGTCTCAGTGAAAACGCTAGCGTTTTTAATGAAAAATCCGAAGATTACGAACAGTTACTTACAAATTGTTTTACAATTCCATCGGTTGCAGCTCATTTTGCAAGAAAGAAAAATAATTGGAAACCAACACGAAAAGAGTTTTTACAGGATGTTCAATCCAGCTGTTTGGAATATTATCATGGCGGTCTATGGAACGTTAAATACAATCGTGAAAGTATGATATCAGTTGATATCGTTGCCTGTTATCCAGGAAGTTTTCTAGGATATGGATTCGCTGGTGAGTATTTTAAACGGTTTGGACATCCCACACATGAAATGACTCGCGTTGCTATTAATGGACCACTGCCTGATTTTGATTTGACCGGTTTTGCTTGCGTAGTATCATTTGAATTCGCTGAAGGACTTCATC
This sequence comes from Potamilus streckersoni, assembly GCA_016746295.1. Lineage (NCBI taxonomy): Eukaryota > Metazoa > Mollusca > Bivalvia > Unionida > Unionidae > Potamilus > Potamilus streckersoni. Next base: position 83,491 of record JAEAOA010001266.1, read on the forward strand.
CGTGTTGTTATGTTTGGATTGGTAGACACATGGCTGAAAGGATGTGGTTACCAATAGTGTTATTGCGATATATGATTGATTGTAAAATGTTAGTTTCGTTGATTGTCAGCGAAGCGATTATCTCATATCAAAAACAAACCAATGTCTGGTTACCAGAACCAGAATGTCTTGATAGTATAATCGATAAGTCTAGAAAACATATTGATGCTGACGAGGAGTATATCATTGAATGGTCAAAAAAGATATTTAATCAACGAAATAATGAAGCAAAGGATCTCGGCCGAAGAATAATCGGTAAATTTACACAAGGTGGAAAAAAATTTAACTTTAAAAGACAATCCTCACGATTGATTATAGATGATGCCGAATACGACTTCGTTATTAAAGATGCAGTAGAGAAAAATAGATACGCAAATTGTAAAACAGCCTTTTTGTCCAATAAAACAAAGTTAGGTAGAATTGTTACTTACAGTGATGGAGAAAGCTCTGCATATCTACATTTGAGAGCTTCTATGCTGGGTTATGCATCTATCAATTTATTTGCAATGATAAATAGATTTCCTAGTATAGCAGTCAGAGTTGCAATTGATTCAATGTATGTCGATAAAAAATATATCAAAGAGATAACTAAATTTACTAATAGCGAAGAGACTTGGGGAACATGGCGAATTAAACATGAAATACAATGCGATTATTCTGAATCAGCAGACCTTGAGATTAAAAGCAGTTACCTGAAGAACGATAATTCTATCAGTGAAAAATCCGAAGGATTTTCTATGTCTAAAGCACCACCGATATCAGATCCAATTTGTAGATATAAAACAGTTTATTTGAACGGTTGTGGTGGATCTGGAAAGACAACACGTGCGATAGAATTATATCGAGAGAGAACGTCCATGATTGTACTCACACCAACTCATAGACTAGCGAGAGAGATCAAACAACGAAATGTTGAAGCTTGCACGTATCATAGTTTTTTTCGATACAAGGGCGATGCTTGGACTCCTGAGCGAATGGGTGAGAAATTTATTCCAGCGGTTATTATTTGGGATGAAGCATGTACTGTTTCAGAAGATGTATTAAAAATGTTTCTTGATTGGTTATTGCAAAATAATACAAAAGTTATATTGTGCGGCGATCATGGTCAACCACCACCATTTGTTGGTAGAAGTCCACATAATTGGTTAAAAGGATTTGTTGATTATTACGAAGAAATTGATACTGACTATAGAGCACTCGATGAGCAGTTACGTGAGTTTAAAAAACTAATTAGATTACAACCCGATAGAATTCAATGTGAAGTAGCGCGTGAAATAATTTCTGAAACGCCTATGAATGATTTTTGGGAAACATGGAGACCAAATGATTTTGTAGTAGCAAGTAGAAAGATAGTCAGAGACGCACTTCAGAAAAAGTTGTTTGAGCTACACAAGAAAAAATTTCCAACGTTTCCAGTACCGTTGTGTTATAGACCATTGGATACACGAAAGCAGAATATTGAAGTTGAAATTCCAGGCCAGACGGAGAAACAGATTCTAGTGTTAAATGATATTGTGCTAGTTGATATCAATACTGTAGAAGATGCATTATGCGCTGATAAATCACCATGGACGCTTGGTTATGTAACAACAATACACTCGTCACAAGGATTGACCATCACGGATACAATTGTCTGGATAGTTGATAATCGCATTGAATGGTCAAATTTGGTCTATCTCGCAGTGTCCAGAGTACGACGAATAAATCAACTACGAAGGATTGTTTTCGATGATGATTTTAATGCAAACGATGATAACACTGATATTAGCATCATTAATAAAAAACTCTCTGGTTACAAACAGCAGGACAAAAAAAAACGAGAATTTGATATTGATGCTGAAGTAATAATCGCATTAAAAGAACAACAGAATAATCACTGCGCCAGTTGCAATTGTATAATGCACTGGCAGTATTCGGATAAAGACCCTCGACAATTCACCGTAGACAGAAAAAATAACAGTCTTGTTCATGTCAGAAACAATGTGATGTTGACCTGTCTTGAGTGTAATAGACGTAACGGAGCTAGTTAAGACCATGTGGCGGTAATTGAGTATCGTCCGGAATGACTTGTAGTTGTTCGCGTGTAAAACCACGCTGAGGTGCAGTTGAATCCAATCTGTAGATTGGAGGTCTACCAGTTGATCGCGTTATGGTTGAAATTTTATGCGTAGTAACACTCCATATAGGATCAGTAGCTCTTCTTTTACCGCCTTCAAGCTCTCCTGGTTCGTATAAATATCTCACAGTAACATCACCGAGAAGTGGCTGAGTGCTAACCCGCTGTGGTTGTTCGGGAATATATTCTTTTTTTATTGCAATATTTGGTTTCATATTAATAGTTTGAGTAATCTCGTTATTTAACGCTGCAACTACACTCGGTAACCTTTGGACCCATTCACAAGATCGTTTTTCTTGGATGAATTCTTTTGCATATTGATATCCAAATAACCGTTCTGCAAGAGTTCGATTAAATCGTTCTACAATTGCCTGATCACGATGTAGCGCAGTATGTCCCCGTCGTATTGTAACACTATGAGTTTTCATTGTTGATAGAACAGCACCTTGAAACTCTTTGCCAGGATCAACTTGTAATAGATTTGGCCATCTTAGAGGACCTCGTCGATAAATCCTTTCAAATGCAGAAGCGACTTCAGAAGCTGACTTTGTTTTCAATGGTTCTGCTTGTTTAAATCGACTCGCAATATCAACTACAGTTAGCGCGTATTTGTAACCATGGTCATGTGGTAAAAACAATAAATCAGCCTGATGAACTTCATTGGGTACGGTAACATCAAAATGAGAATAATTAATTTGTTTAGGCGGTGGTAGATAAATTTGCCATATAGCCTGTTTGGATAACCAATCGTTTGCAGTGGATTTTTTCACTTTTGCAGCGTTAGCGAGTTTACTAATTGCTGCTTTACCCCTCCAGTATCCTTTCGGAGAATAATAAATAGATTCCATACTATAAAAAACACTGGTATTTTTAATTACCAGCACCTAACACTAATTTGCCTTTCATAGCTGATTTGACCAACCATGAAGCCAATTTTTCTTTGAAGGATTTATTGGGAATAGCATTTAACGCATGAATTAATTTTACATCCGCGATATGTCTTTGTTGCAAATTATTGCTTTTATATGCAACATCATGAGCATGACATGCCTTATCAATAGCATTTATCGGATACTCACCAGGCCAGGGCTGATTTTGATCATCAAGTCTGATATCTAATCTCGTTCCGGGACCACAGTAGCTATATCCTGGAAGGTGTTTTTCTCCGGGGTATTTTGCCCATGGGGTACCGGGGAGTTTTCCAAGTTTTGTGGCAATATCACCTCCGAGTTGCTTTTTTTTAAAAATCGAAATTTTTTTGTACCACATGTTACACACTTACCAGTAAGCGCTAGTCTATTGTTTTTAGTTGTAATGGTTGTCTGATCGGTTGTATCAGTACGCTGTTTACACTTAACACAATATAGATCCATAATTTATATATAGAGTTATGAATATAATTGATTTTTCAGCGACTAAAAGAAGAGAACCGGTAAAACACCACGCAGCGCTTCCGAATTCTGTCCGTGCCATTATAATCGGACCATCTGGATCAGGCAAAACACAATTGCTGCTTAATTTGATAATGCGATTTATGAAGTGGGATAAATTATATTTAGTTGCCCCATCCGTAGATGATCAACGGTGCTATGAAGTGCTAAAAGATTATAATGAAAATGCATTAGAAATTAAAGGTGAAAGTGTAATTGATTTTATAACAGATATTGATGATGCACCATGCGTAGATGACCTCGATGGAGACATAAACAATCTTGTAGTGTACGATGATGTAATGTTAGATAATCAAAGGAACCCTGCTAGAGTATTTTCCCGAGGTAGGCATAAAAACACTGACGTGATATATGTCACTCAACGATATACTCAAATTCCAAAAGTGATTCGCGACAACTGCAATATTCTTGCTGTATTCAATGGCGTTGATACACATACGCTACGAAATATTTGGCAAACATGGTGTTCCGATATGGACTTCAATGGATTTAAAAATTACTTCGGTCATGCTCAGTCAGTCCCATATGGATTTATAACAATAAATTTACACGACCCTCGGTCACGATATCGTATTGGACTTGATCAAATATTTGGTTAAATAATTTGTATTAATCAGCAGCAGGGAGGGTGAAATGACAACATATTTGCGACGTAGATGGCAGCAATTTGAGGGTGGTTATGACAATGTATTTGCGACAAAATCGCTAAGGCTCCATTTGTAAAATGGGGTCTTTAATTTTTTTTTGGTTAAAATATGAGATTTCGTAGGAAGGTTCCATTTGGCATTCTGAGGCTTTAATCGATTTTGTCGCAAAAATTTGTAGGATTCACCCTCCCTGCTGCTAGGAGACCTATTATACTCTGTACTTATAACAGCATGTACATGTGTCCAGCCTCACTGTATTTTACCCATTCTTTCTTCCTAGGCCTGAAGGAAGTTGACAGATATAGTACAGATTGTATATATTGCTATTAGTACCACACCCATTGAAAAACGAATGTCACAGGGACCTACATTGCATATTTTACTGGCTTTCAATATATGTTTGCATTTATCTCTTGACCATATACATTTTTGCATGCTTTGTTCATAATATCTTATCTGTAGTCTAAACTGTGTGTATCACAACAGTGCATCATTATGTCCCATATTTTATTATTCAATGACATTGAATTATATTTTGTATTTTGATGCTAATTTCTAAGTTAGTATTCATTGCAGAATCATGAAATTGGTGATGATATGCATCTCTATTAGTACCACACCATTACCACAAAGGAAGCTCATTATAACAAATATTTCATCTTTTTCTGTTTATAGTTTATTTGTTGTATTTTTATTATGACAAGTTTTTTTGCATGCTATATGCTTAGTCATCCCAGTAGCCATGAAACTTCATAAAAGATTTTGTTTATAATTTGGTAAACTTTCATTTCAAAGACTTAACAATGTATATTTTGATAAATTGTTTTATTAATGAGAATGAGTACACAAATTAGATAAGTAGACTGGATGCTTTTTCTTTGAGGCAGCAGCTATCGTTGCTAATCAAGGTAATTGCTGATGCACTAACTATGCTTCCAATACTGACTGTCACTCCAAGGTTACTCAAAGCCTTTGTCATTGCACCTGTGTCCATTTTTAGGAACTCATTATAGCTCCAATGCCACCATTACATGCAAAAAGTCAAATATGCCAAATCATCAGAATAATACTGAATATTGAAAGATAAACATCATTGGATTCCATTAAAACCAGATAATATCAATGCTTCATCACATTATGAACCATGTAATTTCACTCTCGAGCTGAGAAATCCTGCCATTTTTTACATGAATGAATTAATCTGATGTTGATCAGTCTCATCCATGGGTGAACCAATTTAAGTTGAAAGGTGGCATGCAAGATTGGATGATGTAACCATTATAAAGATGAATAGCTAACACCATGTTTATGTCAGATTGCTTTTATATCAAAGAAAGAATTTAGAGGGTTTTTTTCTATTGTTTTATGTATTTTACACCTAGTCATAGCATGTAAATGGTTTAAAAGAAATATGCACAATACTGGCTATAGAGTCCTGATTAAAAGTTTAAAACATGTAAAGATAAAAAAAACTGCAAATAAACTTAAGTTGGATAGGTGTCCAGCATTATGTTTAAAAGCTTATTTTAGTCTGAAAGTATTATCAGCACCATAATTAACGTTTAAAGTGGATGCAGGTGACTAATAAAAGTTCACAGAGATGAGATATGTAATGTTTGATTACTATCTGATTTTAACCTTTTTTCTCCTTATTTTCTGTTTTAATTAAATGAAAACCATTATGAATCATTGAATGTTAAAAATTAAGTCCTTAGCAAATATGCATGCTTCTGCTTTCTCTTTCAATCCTGGTTTTAGCTGCTGAACCAATGTTTTATGCTAACTAAAGCTACCCCCAAAGATAATAAGAAAGGGAGTAAAGATATTTTATGTTGTGAATATTGTCCATATTTTCCTCTCATTCTGAATACATTTTGTCTCATTTTGGTACTGTTTCATCTCATTCTACTACCATTTCATCTCATTCTCATATGGTTTCATCTCATTTCAGTAATTTTTTCTCATTTCAGTACCGTTTTGTCACATTCTGGTACTGTTTGATCCCATTTCGGTAGTGTTTCATCTTATTCTGGCAATATTTATAGACCATGACTCACATTATGTGTAATAGTCAAAGTTAGTAAGTGTTTTTACCAATTATGACTATAATTAAAGAAATGGCAGTGGCATATCCTAGATAGTCTGTTTCCTCTGACCCATCCAACCCCATGTCCAGTCATCCTGAAATTAATAAGTAGTTTATTTAGTTTCTCATTTTTAACTGTTAAATTATATTATGTCATTTTGATAAGCCAACACTTAAGCGCAAATTACACTGTTCACAAATGGATCCTATGCGCGGCCATTTCTCATATTTCTTGGTCACATGATCAAAATCTTGCAGCCTACAGTTTTCATGATTTTAGAGATGAAACAGTTACGTAAAGCAACAAATTATGTAATTTATGTGACTAAGGAATGGTGCATAATGCAGGGTAGATTCTATTAATAAAAAATGGATAATGGCTCATATTTTGCCTTATTAAACTTACAACTTATGTTTTAATTGTTATTGTTGGAAGATAAATATTCTTATTATTGATTTCAGGCAGGTAGGGGTCGATACAAAAACCATATAATTTTGCTAAACTATGGGTAAAGAGACTACCCTATGCAGCTGCCATGTGGAAATACCTTCCTGATTGATCATTTCCAGTTAGTAAATGCACACCTTTAGACCATTTAGAGGAGGGGAATTCTTTGCAGGTGTCTTTTACATACAATTATCTGAGAAACATCATTCACACTGGCATTTAGCAGTAAATACTGATTGATTTGTTCAGTGCATGGCAAGAGCTATCAGAGTATGGTGTGTTTATTACTCAAATGATAATAACTTGGCCTATGTGTCTACCCAAAATTGATTCATGCTGAAACTGGAAATATGATTTCTTTTAGGGCTAAAGTATCATGGCCACAAAATGTTTTGATGCTTTGTGAAAAATAAACTATGAAAGGCCATTATTTGCATATGCTCAAACAAAGGAATTACAGTGGTCCCACTCACTCTAGTCTTCCTTGCAAAGAATTTGCCAGTAGTTTTGAGCATAATTCTAACTTATATCTTGAATAAGTAGGCAACATATGCTAGCTTTTTAAAGATCCAACAAAGTTTTACATGCCATTGATACTGCATGTGTAGGTGGTTATCTTGGCTTACTGCCTATTTTTAATTCATTGCAGACAAGACAGCCACAGTGTTTCTTGATCTCCAGAGCATGAATAATGACTTCCCATCTCGAGCTCACTGTATCTGTAGATGGTAAGTCTGTAGCCATTTAAACCCTTCCAACGTTGTTTTAATTTCATCTGTCAGCATGGAACATAGAAGAAACAGCAGATGTTGGTCTTCCCATCCATCCATATTTCTTTCCCTTTTTTTTCTTTTTTGTTTGCACCCCTTTATCTTGTCTATTTTGTGCAGTGTAACGTAGCATAATCCTAAATAATCTCTAAGTAAATAGTTTTTATTGTGAAGCCTACTTTATTCTTGATGTGAATCATTAGCTATGATAATTCATCCTACAGAATGCACACTCGTCCCTTTGTCTCGATGTCAAAGTTATAGTGATAGAAAGTTTTCATTATGGTTTTGGTTCAGGTTTTTCAATTAACCATATTTTCTAAGTCTCCTTTAACCCATTAACCCCTGGAGGTTTTTGTCATTTTCGCCTGAAATGTGAGTAAGAAATCAATTTTGGTAGATATTTCTGAATACATGCTAATACATTGACTTCCAAGACATATTCGGTTAACTTAATGCCTATTTGTGTTAAAAACATCGATTTACATTGGTTCTTTCACCTGATCATGAGCAGAATAGTAAAAATTATTGTTCTTTTTTTTTTTGATAAATGGACCCATCATTTTCGTGTCAAGACTACTCTTCATTCTAAATGCCCATCTTATCCTACTTTTTGCAAAGGGTCACATGTCTGTGTGCAATTCATACTCGTCTTTCTTCGATCTGAGGCCAAAAGGTCTAAAATCCGGACACAACTGGATCATGACCTCGGGCAAATTTCGGCTGAAAAAATCTCAGGTCCAAAAAAGTGACGTTTTTTTCCTCTGTATTTTGTAGTGCAACTAGAACATCCATATTATTTGGTATCATTGTAAAGCTACATCTGTCTACCTTTCTATAATACCACCCACTTTTTTGTGTTGCACATGGACTTAACAATACAGAGCTCAGAAGTGGGCTACCACCTCCTGCCCTGTAAATGGGGCACATGGGGTTAATGAGTTAATAGGTTTTCATTTTTCCTTATGCTGGGCATTAATCATTATGAAGATAGGGCAATTCATTCTACTACACATTTGTTTACCCCTGTGACCTTATGATCAAGGTCACAGTCATTGAAAGTTTGTGTTATGATTTTGGTTAAAGTTCTATGTTTGCTTGTTTCCTTACTCCAGTGATGGATTTTCTTAATAATTGAGATGACTTAATACAAGGCTAAGACGATTCATTTTTTGTGACATGCATGCTTGTGTCTTTGACCTTAGGGTCAAGGTCACAGTCATGGAAAATTTGCATTAAGGTTTTAGCTAATTTTTTCATTCGCTTATGTTTCCAAAACCCCTTGGTGACTTTGCATCATAGTTGTGATGAAATAACTAAGATCATACATTTTGTAACATGCACTCTCAGCTCAATAATCTTTGGGTTAAGGTCACAGTCATAAAATATTGGCATTTAGGTTTTGGTTATTTGCTTATACTTCCTAAACTCCTTTAATGAATTTTGTTCATATTTGGTTTGCATCATTATGAAGCTAAAAACTGTTGTGCAACATGCTCAGTCTTTTGACATTACAGTCACTGTCACACTGTTATCAGCAAAGCTTTGATTTTTGGCTTGACATGTAGCCATTGATTTTATTGTTTGATATCTCTATTTAAAAGGCCCCATTTCTCTATTTCAGGTTTGGGTTACAGGAATTTGTAACATTAATGCCTGTTGTAAATGAAGAGACCATTGATACAGAGAGTCGAATTAAACTTCTAATGTCCTCTGTCTCCATAGCCCTCAGTAATGCAGGATGGTGAGTTGTGCTACTTGTTGGTCTGTATACTCTAGAAATCATGGATGTACATAAAGCTTTTTCTTTGCAAAATAATAACGTGTTCAAACTTCAATTGGTATTACAGATTTTACTTAAACTTTGTTCAGAGGCATTGCAGAATATTAGTCATTTTTAAAACTGAACTATGCAGGTTTATTGAGGCTTTTTGAAAAGGCCAAAATAAAACAATAACTTATAATAGTTTTATATATTTTCATTATATTTGCATACATATCTCAAGTGTATCAAGCCTTTAGAAGTCCACTTTTTAAAGCTGACATGTTTTACCATTTCTATAATGTGGTGACTGAGCTCATTGATGGTTTTGACTTAAGCATTTAAATTTACAAAATCCAGAAATATGTTATAATCTAAAATAATTTGGGAAGGGTTAAAGTTACTGATTTATTTGCAAAAGTGGATCATAAGTTTCTTTTTTTTTATGTCATGTTTAGTTTCTCACCAGATTAAGCTGCTGTTGAGAACCTTAACATAAATGGTCTTGAATCATCTTTATCATGACATTTCTGTCTAGCCTGCTTTGACACAAGGTCAGTATAACGTTTACCACAATTTATAACAAAAATTAAAATGATACTCTTTATTCTGATTTAAAATCCAGTATATCCCTTGACCTCATGTTATGCTTATATGTGACAGTTATTTATATGGAAGCCATTGACAGTGTGCAAGGTCATACCTTTTTCAGTTTGTAACTGTCTCATCTACTTTACATCTTACCTAATATTTTGATAGGATTTAGTTTGTAAGACAAGATTTTGTTGATTCAGTATAAGAGTGTTGTGGTACAAGACCAATTTACCAAACATTCAGGGGCCCCCGAGTGGTCTAAAGCACTCACCATTATGGATCACTGCCATCTCACCTCTGCGTGAGTTCAAGTCAAGACTCTGCTAACATGGGTAAGTGAGAAAGACTGCCAGTAGCTTCTCGTGGGTCGGTGGTTCTTCCCTGGGTCTTCCAAGGTTCATCCTCCACCATTAATACTGGCTGCCATGTATAGCCTATCTTGTGCTGAAAAATGGCATTAAACCCTACAACAACAACAACCAAACATTCAGGCTTTGTCCAACTTTTTGTTTATGGCACTATTTTAATATTGGCATTTAAAACTGGTTTTGTTTATTTGGGTGTTTTATGGCACAGAAATACAGTTAGGGTCATTAAGTGCTGAGGAATAAAGGGCTTTGCCCAAGGACACACCATGATAGTCAACCTAGGATGATTTGATTTCTTCTCAAACCACATCTGTTTGGTCTTGTCTGGCTACTAGGTACTGAACCACCATGGCCCCTTCTTTAAAATATGGTTCAAACAATCAATGAAAATATTTATGAATAGCAAATGTTCTAAGAAAGCCCAAAACATAGCAAAGAATGTAAGAGGTAGATGAGACGCTTGATTCAAGTTTTGATGTCATAAAATGGTTGATTTTGCCACATATATGAAATGAGCCCTGTATTGAATGATTTACATTAATATGATTCCTGTCAGCTGACGGTATCTATTTACATCGGTACAAGTCCAGTCAGTTGACAGTATTGATTTACATTAGTATGAATCCTCTCAGTTGACAGTATTTATTTACATTGGTACAAGTCCTGTCAGTTGACAGTATTCATAAACATTGATACAACTCCTGTCAGTTGTCAGTATTTCTGTACATTTTTCAGCTCAGTGCCAGTCTTTGCACAGATTCAGCAGCGTTGGCAGAAATTGTACATTGGGACATGCATTATGCCAGGGGCAACAGTAGAGTTCAAAATGGTCTCCCTTAAAAAGATTCCATATCAGTACAACCATCTGACTGGGTTGCTAGATGCCTTTAAGTCCAAACTGGTAACCATACATACATGGTCAACTGTCACATAATATTGTATTTACTATACTACTTACAATACCTAGAATATATGATATGTACTGTAATTATCTTACTACTTACTTAATGTTGAACTTAAATGACACATTATGTAATTATGTTACTACTTACTTGACCTTGAACTTTTATAAGACTTTCTTACTATTTCAATTACTTTGAATATCTAAGATATATATTGCATTTATCTTACTACATACAATATGTTGAGTATCTGTGACACACTGTATTCACTTTTACACATAAATTACCATGAACATGTGTGACATGCTCTATTTACCTTATTGGTTAAATTGTTTGAATGGATATAACATACTTATTTACCTTACTACTTACATCTCAGTTAACATAACATAACATAACATAACATAACATAACATAACATAACATAACATAACATAACATAACATAACATAACATAACATAACATAACATAACATAACAAAACATAACATATATTTATTAATTTGGTTAACCTTTTTATTTAGCTCAGATTTGTATTTAGGTCATAGAGTCACATAAGTGGTATGTAGATGTGTCAATATTTGGTTCAAAGGAAGCCATAAATATACAAAGATTGCTGCCCTATAAAAAAAACCCACGAAGTTACCATATTCATGGCTTGCAATTGGGCCATAGTGCCATGGTGGTTTTCTTGTCACTTTTATTTTAATATTTTAATGTATTTTTTTTTTCTTTAGGGTTATGCAGTGGAACGAAGGCCCCCTGTTTTTGTAACAGTCAGATTTATGTATGTATTACAGGACTGGATTAACTCACCTTGGACACAATCTTTGCCAGGTAAATGCATTCATGTACATTTATTATATCATTTTAACAAAGACACTGCTGTTTTAAAAAATTGTGTATTGTAAATATTAGCTATAGTTTATTTTACCGATTTCTTTCAAATAGTAGATTGGATTTTGTACATTTTTAACCAATTCCATCAAAGAATAGATGAGATTGTTTTTTTGAGAGTGTTAAATTTAGCCCATATATTTCAGTGAATAGATGGGACTTTGTTGCTTAAAAAGCAATTGTCAGGTTTATAATTGGTACCATTGATACTCACTGAAGATGGCAAGAGTATGAAACAGCTAAATTAAATTACCTCATACAGTAAGTTCTTTTAAAACAAAATTAAATTTTAAAGTCACAGTGTGAGATGTTGTCATGGTTGTGGTATATTGTGTTTTCATGGTGGTAGTGTGATGTGCTCTCAAGGTCATGCTATGGGTGCTTTCAGTATCATTAGGTAGGGTTCCCTCAGGGTCATAGTGTGGGGTGATCATTATCTGGACTTTGCCCCAAGTGGCTGAGTGGTCTAAAGCACTGACCATTACAGATCACTGCCATCTCACCTCTGCATGAGTTCAAGTCATGACTTGGCTAACGTTCGTATTTGAGAAAGCTTGCCAGTAGCTTCTCATGGGTCAGTGGTTCTTCCCAGGGTTTTCTAGGGTTCTTCCTCCACCATTAATACTGGCTGCCATGTATAGTCTATCTTGTGCTGAAAAATGGCATTAAATCCTATAACAATATCAACAGCAACATTATCTGGATTTCCCTCAAGATAATGGAATGAAGTGCTTTAAAGGTTATTAACTAGATTTCCCTCAATGTAATGGTGAGGGTTTACTTTCAGCATAATAGATGTTGTTCAGTCAAGGTTATGGTATGGTTTGCTTTCAACATCATATTCATATTAGGCTGGGTTCACCCAGAGTGGAGAAACCCACAAAATCCAGAAGATACCACTAGTAGTTTTAATAAGGGATTAAACCAGGCAGTCTAATCCCTACAAAGATGTTAGTGCTATATGTATTTAGCCATACTATTGCATATGAAACTACTTGTCATGGTTTGCTTATACCTAAGTATCATACTGAAAATACACTAATGAATTCAGTATGGATTTGCTTTTCATTGTTAAATGTTAACAACATAATGTATGTGGTTGTAAATACAGGCAGGTGCATTTTTTTTGTATGTTCATTAAAAACAACATTTAAATATAATGAGATAAAAATTATCGATCATTTGGTTAGACATAGGACAGTTGTATTCATCATTACCAATGGAAGCGGGGTGCCCGAGTGGTCTAAAGTGCTTATGTGAAAAAGCTTGTCGGTAGCTTCTTGATGGTCAGTGGTTCTTTCTGGGGTTTTCCCTGGTTCTTCCTCCACCATTTAAACAGATGCCATGTATAGCATATCTTGTGCAGAAAAATGGCATTAAACCCAACAACAACCAATGGAAGCATTGTTGTTACTGGCCTTGAGATTAGCATTTTCACCTAGTTTATGTTTTAATTTAATTTGCATATTATTAGGAATTGAAATTCATTTGTTTTCCATTCCATTTGCATTTGTTTTAAATATTATCTCACTGCTCACCATTCATCATCTTGGAAATGTATTTTAATATAGCCTTTTGCATGTGAAACACAACCTGGAAATACATTTCATAGCATTTAAGGGAGAGAACTAAGACTTTGGAATTTAATGTACCTAATTTAGAACCAGAATCAAGAATGATGAGTACATAGAGAAATAATTAGTGCTTTTTCAAATTTATAAATCAAAACTATTGCCAGTGCGAACACAAATGAATGGTAAAACAAGCTTAAATTTAAATCAGTATCTATGCAGATTTATGAGAAATATCTTGTGTTTGCTGACTGTTGAAATTCTAAAAATAAAAATAATCAAATAATAATCATTATCAAATAAAAGTGCAATGGCAATGGATGGATAGAAGGAAAAATCACAAATATGCACGAATTCAAGCACTTTCAATCAGTAATAAGAAGAACAAATTGTGATCTGCAGTTGATCATTGGAATGAGTGATCAAATCTCCATTCCTCCAAATATGTAGTTCATAGTTCTTACATGACATCAGTGTAAACAAATAAAATATTATCAAGAAGTATATTTTTTTAGGAAATATTTTCAGTTTGGCAAAAATGTCCTCAGATGTTGACTCAATTTTTGGAAAACAAAATCCTGTTAATAATCACAAATCCTATCACTATTCAAAAATCCTGTCAATAAACAAGTCCTGTAAATGATCACACTTGTTTCTTGTGAAAACAAGGGGAGCATTAAATTGGGCCTGTCCATCCATCCTTCTGTCTGGCAATTTTTCCTTCTCTCCATCCATTGCCATTGCACTTTTATTTGATAATGATGAGCCCTTGGTTAAGTTCAATTGTTAGTGTTCATTATGTAGAAGGGTTGTAGCCCTTAATTTACAGACTCGTCCACTTTTGTTTCTGATGACTCCCTTAATTATGATTTCATCCAGATTTGGTATGCAACATGATGATGATGAGTCTTGAATTAAGTTTACAGCCTTTTATAACATTGTTAGAATTGTTACAGACCCCATGTTAGCATTGTTACAGACCCCAACTGTCATACCCATCCACTTTTTTTATGCACAGTAAATCTTGTTAATGATATTTGATTTCAACCAAATTGGGTATGATGTTTGATATTTTGAAGAGACTTTACGAAGTTCAGTGAGAGGCACCCCATAAGTATTTTTGGATATTGACAAAATTATAGATAAAGTGATAGATATAAATTAGTGCAATTAAAATTCATAAGTGTTAAGAAATACAGTTAAACAATGTGTCATGTACCAACACTTTCAACATAATGGCTGGAAGTTATCCTGACATGTTGTCTTTGAATGCAAGTTAACTGCCTTATCTTTCCATTGAGTGATATTAAATCCATTTCCATTGAGTGATATTAAACCCACTTGACTTTCTTGTCACAGTGTAACATCTCTTTGTTGCTGTATTTATCATCAGCTGCTATTTATCCAATTCTTTATCACCCTTTAAAATTATAGATCTTGTTTTTTTTATAACATTGTCTTCAGTTTTTGTTTTGCCTCTTAATTTCCTGTTTTCAGTGATGTAAATAAAATACAAGGTAATGACTGTAATGGTTCCCTCCATTGCTATTTCCAAACATATCTACCAAAATTGTTCTTTGATTATAGCTTCTGCATTTGTCATGTCTTATTATAACTATTTATAACTGGTGCCTCACAGAATAGACTTTTGAATATCACAGGTTCTGTGGAAAAGTCAGCTGACTCTGGTAAGAATTCTGAAATATCTGAGATGTTTGAAGCATGACATTTTTTTAAAAAACAGGCTTGACTGTTTACATGTTCAGCAGATTGCACTAACTGCAAACCACTAACATACTTAAGTGTGAAATGTTTGTGTCCTCTTAAAATGACATGTATCTGTTATATACCATATTTACCGTATATATTGGGACATGATAAAATAATTATTTTTTTGTCCTGTCCCAGAACTTATGATGAAACTTTTTTTTCACCTTCGTCATATGTCCCAAGACTTAAGACATAAAATAAATTTGTGTTTTATTTGTGCCCCCTTCAGCATATTGCAGTAAAATAAAATGCTTATTTGATAATAAAATAAAAGGAACAGACCTTGCTTTCTTATCATGTATAGCTTTTTTTCATCATGATCATTAAATAATAAAATATATCCACCAATTCTTTACATGTAGCATAGGCATCTATAATGTAGCAATAACACTTATGCCTGATAACACATGACACATTGTTCACTGATGTGAACTATCGATGAATATTGAGAAACAAATTGTGTTTGAAAGTACTCAGAGGTTTGAATATGTTAACCAACTGAAAACTGGATCCAACAAAATTGCAAGCAAGAGGAAAATAATTGATTAATTGCATGAAGATATCTGCCATTCATGCCATAACATTGTGTTAGGTACAAAATAACCATGATTTAATTATATCCAGGTTGACTATATGATAGTATGTCACCAAATACTAATCATTATTTAAAGAGGTGCTCACTTGAGTGCAAGTGACAGTTTGCTAGCATGGGTTACAAAAAATACTATTAAAGTGAGTTATTGTTGTGCATACTATTTACCCACATACATCAATACCTGTTTATATTAATTATAACTGCATAGGCCAAACAAATAGAAATATAGGTGGTGAATAATTAAAACTGGCAGTGAGCAGTAAACTCATTCTTTGAATTTGCCAAAAGGACATCAAAGATAAAGGTTATTGTTATTACAAAACAAGCCAACTTCAGAAACTGACTTTAGATGCTTTTAAGTTGATTTTGTTCAAGTGTGCCAATTTTTTATATTTTTAATTTTTTGAATCTACAAAGTCGACCGAGATATGGAAGCTAGCTTTGGTTCTTTTTTCACTGGTATTCACATAAATTTTGAAAACAAATTGAAAAGTGGAACATGCACAGACATTGATGTGCTGTCTTCCAGAATATTTAGAGAAAATAACATCATTTGAGGAATTTGTTAAGGTTGGAAGAGATGATGATTACGCTGACAATATTATAATTAACATGGATGGAATTCTAGTGAACTTTGATCTCACTGCTGGGTGGACTGATGATAAGATGGTTAAAAGTGTGAGAATTAGCACAACTCGTGCAGATTTATAAAATCTGATTTTAGTCATTGCAGTTTCCGTTTCCGCTTCAGATGTGTTGCCCCCAATGATAATTTTTCATGGCATGAACAAATATGCACTGAAAGAATGGATCATACTTGTACATGAGAAGGGTTTTGTTGAAATGCTGCTGCAGTGCAATAAAGAATTTTATCTCAAGTAGAGTGTTATATTTTTAAAAATAAAATTTCAATTGAAGTGCATTTTTCCACAACTTCCAACTGAAAAAAAATGATGTGTCCCAGAACATACATTGTACAAAAAAAATTACTTTAAAAATTAATTTGTGATGTCCCTACAAATATGGTGTCCCAACATATACAGTAGATGTGGTAGTGCCTTGTGACCCAGCTATAACACTGTTATTGGGATCCATAGAACATGGCTGTGTTTTGGACTAGACTATGTTATAGCCACCCAAATCAGTTAGCTGATAAAATGATGAATGTACCATTAAAGAATTGAGTGGGTGGGGAAATAAAAGTGGGTGATAAAATATGGGCTTTTGATTAAGTGAGAGAAAAAAAATACACTTGTATTTTGATAACTTAAATTTTTGTAGTACAGTCCATAATGTTTTAAGTACTGTAAAAGTAAATGAAATAACCATGAATTTGAGTTTAGATCACATATAAAAAATGATAGTCCTCATTTGATCTCTATTTTATTGTCAACAAATGTGTCACTAGACAATTCACTTCGATATTCTTGCCAGCAGCACATGGCTATTGTTGTTGGCATGGTACATGTGCATGTATTTAAACTGGCCTAGATTTTGATGAACTGGAGACCGCTGTCATCTTGCTGAGGCTACCCATTGGCTGATGTTATTCATAGGGAAATTAAAAGATGATTAAATTATAGAATAACTTGACAGCCAGATAGATATGGATTCAAAATTTTGGAAATATAATTTGCACTTTATGGCACTGTTGGAAGCAATCATAAGAATAATGTTTTTCCTGCTAAAAGGAAATTTTTATGGCAGAGTAAATGTCTTCAGTCACTTTGGAAAATCCATCAGGTTCTATTGCATTTGATAAAGTTTAGTGCTGACTTCCTTCAGTAAAAGGTGCTTTACTTTTATTGAAGATGGTAGTTGGCTTGCTTGATGAAGGGTACATATGTTCTAGAAGTCACTGTCAAAGAACAACTTTGAAGGACCAAAATTCATGTTTGTTATTCTGGTGGCAACATTAATAATTGTAGAACATTGAGACTAAATTTTTTCATATGCTTCATAGGTAATCACTTTTTGAAGTTTTAGCAAAACTATTACTTGTGGGTTCTTTAAAGAAAACATTAGCCATCGTTTGGTCAGTTGTAGTCATTCCTGTTCATGTCTTAAGGAAGTGTTGATTATAGCTGTTGTGGTAGCATAGCTGTTTCAGTGTATCACAGCATACATGTGCTCAAGCCCAATGTCAGGATAAGTGGACTAAACTATAACAGTGCACTATTAAGATGGTTTGTAAATATGAACAAAGAATTCCAGTGCATTTCATATTCAAGTTTGCAGCTTCCTTTCATGGTGCATTTGAATTTATACAAGTTTAAACAGTCAACAACATTTTAAAAAATGCCTGTTGGTATATTTTGTCACCAATAAAAAAAATCACAGCATGATCCCTGAATAAACATTTTACGTTATTTTCATACTTCTAAGTAACAATTTTTTGTTTATGATAAAAATACATGCATACAATATATCAGGAGCCACAACACGATCATCTTGTAATAGAATTCACACACAATCTCTTCTCCAGAATAATAGTTTAACTTTTTACATGTTATTTTTTTATACTTTTAAGAAGAAGAAATTTTTTTTTGCATAATGAGAAAAAATAGTTGCATATGAATTTTTTGGAGCCATGCCACAATTATATTACATCAGAATTTTTGTTATAATAGAGTGTGCTGTAGCTGGATCATACTGTATTGACATATATTTGATATATAGTATTGACATTATTTCATACATAATATTAACACATTGACAGATAGTATTAGCATGTATGTATTTGATACATGGTATAAACATGGATTTGATACATAGAATTGACAATACTAGATACATCCAATTGACATGTATTTGTAACATAATATTAACTGATTAAATACACATATGGACATGCATTTCATACATAGTATTGTCATGCTTGTCTTTACAACATGCTTCTGCATAAATATCAGATAATATCCCACAGCAGAAAAGCTTGACCCTAAAATATCATTTTATTGATATAATTAATATTACAGTATAAATTATCTCAAACATATAGTATTGACTTGGCCAAGTTGTTGCTTTCTTACTATGTTTTAAAAAAACAAAAAAAATTGTTTAAGTCAATCCCTTACCAAACTTCGTTGTTTTCTTTGTAGTCTTTTGTGGCTAGTATGGTACAATGTATTTACAGTGCACTAACAAATCGCTGAATGTGTATTAAGATGGCTGACTGTACTCTGCTATAATATTCTTATGATGTCTGACTTCACTCAATACCATAATATTGTTATGATGAATGACTGTACTCTCAGCCATAATATTGTTATGATGTCTTACTTCACTCAATACCATAATGTTATGATGACTGTACTCTCTGCCACAATATTGTTATGATGGTTGACTGTACACTCTGCTATAACATTGTTACGATGGCTGATGTCTCTATGCCATACTATTGTTATGATTACTGACTGTATAATATACCAAACTACTGTTCTGATGGCTGATTTTAGTCTCTACCAAAATGTTGTTATGACAGCTGATTCTATTTTCTGTCTATACCATAATGTTTTATGATGGCGGATTCTGTTCTATACCATAATATTTCTGTGGTGTTTGACTCTTAGACCATAATATTGTTCCACCATCTTGCATGTGCTTTAAAATATTAGATGCTACTCATGCAGCCTTATAAATATGTAAGTAAAAGACTGCATGCAAATTACTGTACTGTTTTTATGTGGAATTTTATCAGCCTATTTAAGCAAATAAAGTATGAATTAAAGATTCATGGATTTTTTTCTATCAGTTAAACAAGGATGATACAATTTTTCTGTTGTCCTAGTCATTTAAATATAATTAGATATGCATAATCAGGAACAATGCAAGGAATATTTTCCTACCAGTCAACAGTGATATAAGCCATTTCTTCTACCAATCAGCAGTATAGTAACTTACTTATCCCTAGGAATCAGCAATGATATAAAAATTTTCATACCAGTCTTCAACAATATAAGGTGTTTATAGCTACCAATCTGCAACAGTGTAAAGTATTTCTCTGTGTGTGTGTGTGTGATTCAGATTTTTAATGTAACTTTAACAATGTCTGCAGTGTGACATATTATAGTGATGTCTAGCACTGGGACATCATGCCACAGACATGTGGCAATGTCCCACCCAGTCACATTATCCTGACACCAGGCTGATCAGTCCTAACACTAACCTCTTAATGCTGAGTGCCAAGCAAGGCAGCTGTTAGTACCATTTTTTAAAGTCTTTGGTATGATTTGGCTGGGGTTCAAACCTGCAACCTCCCACATTTGAGGCGGATACTCTAACCACTAGGCCACTGAAGCAGTCATGAACTTGTTACCAACTCCTATTGTTGTACTTGGCAATAATAGATGTTTGAATTGAATAAGGATTTATACCAATGACAGGATGATAGCATGGTCAGACAGATTTCCTAATTGCCTTTCATATGATAGCATGGTCAGACAGATTTCCTAATTGCCTTTCATATGATTGCATGGTCAGACAGATTCCCCAATTGCCTATCCTATGATAACTATGTCAAATAGACATTCTTATTACCTTTCATATCATGCATGGCCAGACAGATTTCCATATTGTCTTTCATATGATAGCATAGTCAGGCAGATTTCCTTATTGCCTTACATGTGACAGGATGGTCAATCAGATTTCCTTACTACTTCACATGTAACAGCATGGAGAGACAGGTATGACTTTTCTGACAATGATTGGATCAGAATTAAGATTTGCCATTTGCTTTAATGTTATTCTGTTGTCACATATTCTTTACCCAAGATTTTTCACATTAGAAGATACAAGGGAATATGTCTTTGTAGGGGTCACAAGCATGACAGCATGTTCTACCAATATCTTGTTTTCATCAGGACATTTAACTTATTCACATATATGATTGTATCTTCATAAATTTCAGATCTGAGCTCATCATTTGATGAAGAAGTAGGCTGTTCTAGTTTTGAACAGCTTCCATTTGGGGCCTGTGATGATCCTGTCACGTATGTCACTTAATATTTTAATCTCCAGTTATGAAAACATTGCAGTGAGACAGTTACTGTATGTTAAATGAAAGTGATTTTGTAATTGAGGAAGCATCAGATTGAGTAAGGCTTGCATATCATAGAAAAGAAAAAATACAAATTATAGTTTTAAGAAAAATTCTACTAAAAGAAATCTTCTTTAGTCATGTTATACTTATCAATGTATGTAAAATATTTAAAACTTTTTAATGAGTTTTTATACAAGCCAGAGTTGAAGACAGAACTGCAAAGTTTCATATTCTGTGTTGATATATTGAGATGGCTGGAAAAGAAGTTATTTGTTTTCAGACCAAGGACATTCGCGTAAGCAATACCATGTTGCAGAGTTATCTTTAATGATTATTTTTACAGCACATAGTAGATCAAAATAATTATCTAACTGTCATCAAAAGTACTGCAATGTGGAAACCATCAACAAGTTGTATTTATTAAATTGTACTCAGTTATTTATTAGAGATGTCTTTTTGTAACATTAACACATTTGATATATTTAGATCTATGTTAATTTACAAATAAATTATATTCATTATAACATTGTATATTTCATTTTGGTTTTAATATGCATAATAACTTTAGGATACTTTTTTCTCTGAAAATATGAGATAAATATAGTCTAACATAAATTATAATAAATCATTATTCTCATTTCAGTCAGCTTCATCTGTCTTGCACCTGGCCATGCCTCTCAGAGGAAATCATAGTAGAAAGCCAATTTTACACGTAATTATTTAGCAAATACAAACATTTAGCAATGATTTGATAGTAAATAGTAAGTAATGATAAGCTCTACTTTATTATGCTAGACAGAGGGACATAGCAGAACTCCTGATGTGACAGACTTAATGGAGTTATAAAATATTACAGTTGTTAATGACAACATACATTTCTTGTTGTCAGCACAGAGTCTGTCTATTCTGTTTACAGGTCTAATACAAAAGATTCTGAATGCTACCCTTTGTTTCCTCCACTCTGTAAAGCAATGATATCACAGTGGTCTCTGAGATTTCTCTTTTCGGAATTCTGCAATGGTTTTCTATAGCAATATCAAATGGTAAAGGTAGTAGAGGAATGAAATGTTCCTCATTATTATATTGAGATTATTTTGTAAAATAATGCAGGCAGCTTTCTGTATTAAATTTTGTATGTGAATTCTCTACAGTCTTTGCATGTTTAAATGGCACAGCTGAAGAAAAATGGTAACTCTAGAATGATAACCTCAAAAATTAATTTTGCTCTCCAAAAATTATCTCTGAATTAAAGTTACCACTCCTCACCCTTTAATTATTCTGTTTATTGTTTTGCCATTCTTTTTTCACTCTTGATTTTAACAAGAAATTAGCTGATCTTTTGAAATTACTGAATTGTGAATGGAAAATAATGTTTTCAAAATGGCATAATTTCATATGAAGTAGAAACTGTTCAAATTTCTAAATAGCTCATAAATAATGTTTTTAGTGCTGAATAAGAATCTCTATAGCCTGCACTCTTGAATAGCATCTTTAAAAATCTGTGTTTTCTGTGTTGAATAGGATTCCTTGAAAGTCTGTGTTTTTAGTGCTGAATATGAGTCCTTGAAAGTCTGTTTTTAGTGCTGAATATGAGTCCTTGAAAGTCTGTTTTCAATGCTGAATAGGAGTCCCTTGGGTCTGCATTGTTGTAGAGCATTCTTTACTTGCATTGCACTTAGACTAGCAAAAGAATGTTACATCTGCTATTGTATCTTCAATAAATTATTTAAAAGTTAATAATCAATATAAACATTGAATTTTTTATCATTTTATTTTTTTTGTTGATGAACCATACCTACAAACTTGTCATACTTGGACTTTTAAATGTTTGATGACTCCATCACTAAAAAAAATGTTTGAGACAAACTCAATAATTAAGTAGACTTAAAATTCTTAGATAACTGAATAGCATAAAGTATACATTAGCTTCAAATACTGAAAAGATGCATCATTTTAGGATACATAGAGTTGCTGCATAGCACCAACCATTTTATAATAGAATCAGTTGTTAGCATCAATCATGTTAAGATTATAGGCATTTGCTGCATAGCATCAGCTATTTCATACCAAGTCACAGTATAATAGTTCCTGCAAAGCATCAGCCATTTGATATGGAGTAACTGTTTAATAGTCATTTGCTGCATAGCATTAGCCATTTGATACAAAGTCACTGTATAATAGTTCCTGCATAGCATCAGCCATTTGATACCAAGTCTCTGTATAATATTTCCTGCATATCATCAGTCATTTGATACCGAGTCACTGTATTATAGTTCCTGCGTAGCATCAGCCATTTGATACAAAGTCACTGTATAATAGTTCCTGCATAGCATCAGCCATTTCATATTGAGTAACTGTATAATGAAAAAACATTGGAGAAGCAACTACTTTGGAAGGCCACAAACTGTACTTCAGTGGCAGAAAGGACAAGTATGAGCAGGTAGTTGGGTTCCATGTTCACAAGGACAGCGTGAGTACTGTCATGGGATGTTGGCCAGTCTCCAGCCGGCTCATCACCATCTTCCCAGGGCAACTCCATTCAACATCACCATGATACAGGGATATGACCATCAGCACACTATGATGACACAGATGGAACACTTGTATGAACATCGTCAAGAAGATGTGGATAAAATATAAAAGTTGTTCTAGGTGAAGATGCCTGCATGAACTAGAAAGGAACATGTGGGCGCTGCTGCAATGCACAGAACAATGAGAGAGTCCTGAGGCTCCTGGAATTCGCTGGTTATAATGACCTTATGCTGGCAAACACTTTTGGCCAACACAATGTATCCAGAAGGTGGACATGGCACAGTCCAAGCAGAGACCATCACAGTTAGATCAACTACATCATGGTGAAGAGGCACATACAGTCTAGTGTAAACATCGCCAAGATACAAAGCTTTCCCAAAGCAGATATTGGAATTGACCATGATCTGGTGATGATGACCTTCAGGCTACATCTAAAAAAGGTAGAGAAAGAGAGCCACACAAGAATAAAGTTTGATGTTAAGAAATCGAATGATCCCAAAGTAGCAGAAGCCTTCCAAGCAAATATTGGTGGGAAATTTGCAACATTACACCCTTGACACTGACAATACTGACATGGACACATTGATCACCACCTTTAACATAGCAATGACCGAAACAACCAGCAAGATCCTTGGCAGACATCATCCAGTCAAGAAACCCTGGGATACAGCTGAGGTCCTGAACCTGTGTGACAAGAGGAAAGAGCTGAAGAAGAATGATTCAGAAATGGCAGAGCAGTACAAGGCAGTCAACCAGAAAGTCAACAAAAGCATGAAAAAAGCAAAAGATAACTGGATAGAAGAACAGCCCAAAAACATTAAGGGAAACTTGAAAAGGAATGACAGCAAGAAAGTGTACCAACTGGTCAAAGATCTAACAAGCACAAAACAATGGTAAGTTACCTCCTTACAGGACATAAGCCGGAAACTGCCTCACAGAAGAAAAAGACATTCTGAAAAGATGGACAGAGTATTGCACAGAACTTTACAACAACCGAGCCACAATAGATCCAGAGGTATTGAACATCCCTCCAGCAACTAACAACAACCACCACCCAATTCTATGTGAAGAAGAAGAAGTGGCAGTGAGATCGCTGAAAAAGAGGAAGTCAGCAGGAGTGGGCAACATCGCTGTGAACCCAATCACTGATCATCACCCTTACAAAGAAAGGAAACTTACAACTGTCTCAAAGACACTATACAATCAGTCTTATAAGTCTTCCAAGGAAAGTCATGTTGAGGATACTGCTGAACATTCTAAAGCCACAAGTTGAAAAAATTGTTGCTAAGGAGCAGGCAGGTTTCAGAGCAGGATGTAGCACAACAGAGCCTCCGGATATTGTGTGAGAAGTAACCTCCATTGCCAGCAAGATTTGTACCATGTTTTCTTTGATTTCAAGAAAGCATTTGACAGAGCATGGCATGCAGTCTTATGGGTGGCCATGAGATTGTACAACATCAAAGCCAGCCTCATCACATTAAAGAGCAACTCTATGACAAGGCCACCAAAGCAGTATACTTCAATGGCAGCATAAGTGACTGGTTCAGACCAACAGTCAGAGTCAGGCAAGGCTGTCTGCTGTCTCCCATGCTATTGAACATCTTTCTGGAGGAAAAATCATGGCTGATGCATCTGAAAAGTATAAAGAGACAGTCAGCATCAGAGGCAGAACAGTCACTAATTTGTTTTGCCGGCGACTTTGATGGACTAGCAGGAAATGAGCAAAAACTAACTAGTTTAGTAGAGAGCCTCGACAAAACCTCTGCAGCCTATGGCAATGAAATCAGTGCAGAGAAGACCAGACTGATGACCAACAACACCAAGGGCAGTAGTTACTGACATCAAAGTCAAAGCTAGAAACAGTCCACAGCTTCAAGTATTTGGGAGCAACTGTAACATATGAAAGGCTGAAGCCTGAAGTACTCTCCAGGATTGTGCAGACAACAGCAGTGCTGACAAAACTTAAGCCCATCTGGAACAACAAGGACATAACACTCAGTTCACTGGTGATCTCCATATTTCTTTACGCCTGTGAATCATAGACCATAATAGCTGATTTAGAGAAAAGGATACAGTCCACAAGGATGAGATGCTTCTGAAAGATCCTTGGTGTCGCATACAAAGACCATGTCACCAATGAAGAAATGCAACAGTGGATAAGATAAGCCATTGGGCCTCATGAAGACCTCCTGACCACAGTGAAAAAACAAACTGCAGTGGTATGGATGCATCTCAACTTCATCAGGAATTGTCAAGACAATTCTGCAAGGCTTTGTACAAGGAAGAAGAAAGAGAGGTAGCAAGACAACATTTTGAGAGTGGACAGGCTAGACACTGAGAAAGATGGAAAATTGAAAAGAATGGAGGAAGCTGGTTGTTTAGTCTTGTGCAGTACCACAACAGTCTACCAGACTATGGGACTGATGATGATGATGATGTTAATAATATTCAGTTCCTGCATAGCATCAGCCATTTGATATAAACTAACTGTATAATAGTCATTTTCTGCATAGCATCAACCATTTGACATAAACTAACTGTATAATTGAGTCAGTTCCTGCATAACATCAGCCATTTAATATAAACTAACTGTACAATAGTCATTTTCTACATAACATCAACCATTTGATATAAACTAATTGAGTCAGTTCCTGCATAACATCAATGATTTGATATAAACTAACTGTATAATTGAGTCAGTTCCTGCACAGCATGAGCCTGTCAGTGATTTTATGTATTTCAATGTCAGACAATATATTTTATTTCAATGTCAATCAATTGATTTTATGTCAATCAATGTATTATTCATACTAGGAAGCTGGCATAGAGGAGAATGCCAATGCTTCATCCATAACAAATCAAAATTTACCTAGAGACTCTTGACTCTAACTATTCAATGAACACTGTTGTAAATGCAAATGTTAATGGATTTTCAGGGTCTGTATGTGACACTGAAGATGCTAATATATATGAACATTTAAGTATGGAAAGAGATTGTAAGAATGATAAAAGTATTATGGAGACAATCTCTGGGGGTAACCCATTGCATGACGTACAAATAATTGATATGAAACTAAATGCAAAAGGTTTTAATGTAGGTCACTTAAATGTACAGGGTATAGTGGGAAAAATAGACCAAATTAAGTTAATGTTGTCTTCCAAGGAAAATAATATAGCTAATATAGCTGTTTTAGGACTCACTGAAACCAAACTAAATGCTAACCACAATGATGATCTATTTCATTGTCAAGGCTACAATAAACCATTATGCAGGGACAGAGAGACAGCAGGGGGAGGTCTTGTTGTATACATTAAGGAAGAGGTAAATGCAAAAAGGTGACTTAAATTGGAGTCACAAGAAATTGAGAGTATCTGGATGGAAATTTATCAAAATAATGAAAAATCATTTCTAGTTGCTTTCATTTATAGGCCACCTTCATCCAAGGCAATTTGGAATGATAACTTTTTGAAACAAATGGAAAATGTTCTTGCACAGGAGAAAGAAACATATACTCTGTGATATAAATAAGGACCTTCTCAATACTCAAATAATTAAGAACTGGACAGATTTTATTTAATCATTAGGCCTAGTACAGATGGTAAATGATCCCACTAAGGTAACAGAAAAATCAAGCACTCTTGTTGATCACATTTATACCAACCTACCAGACCATGTAACTTGTGTTAACATACCAAAAGTTGCTCTTAGTGACCACTATCCTACTTGTTTTTACAAGAAAGGTTAAATGCAAGAGGAATAAGAAAAATACGCACAAAACAATCAATTACAGATCATTCATAAATTTTAATGAAGAAAAATTTGTCAATGACCTATATTAAGTTCTATGGAGTATGATCCTAACTTTGGATGACATAAATGAAGCTCTGAGGGTATGGAATGACTTATTTATGGATGTAGTCTCAAAGCATGCACCACTGAAAGTACATCAAGTAAAGAATGAAATCCAACCTAATTGGCTTAAAACTGAAATCCTTGATGCTATAAAAACAAGAGATCAATTCAAGGCTATGGGAAACCATGCACAATATAAAGTATGGAGAAATAAAATAACAAGTATGATTAAAAAAACTAATAAAAAATCAATGAACTCACTGGAGGAACACACAAAGATCAGATAAATAAAATTCACTCACTTCTGGTGAATGACACCATAGTCACTGATGACAATGACATTGCAAATGTTTTCAATGATTTTTTCACCAACATTACCATTATTATGATGTCTCCTTTCTCCTAAATGAAAGTGATGTAAATATAACATTCAGTATTGCCACCATGATGGCCATCTTGAAAATCTTGTTATTTCTACTTCTTGTCAGTGGATGGATATATCAGTATGGGATTTTTGCCAAAACACTTATAATATATCGGTGGCCTAAATGAAGATTTTCCAATTACATCCAATATGGTTGTCAGACAGCCAATTTAAAAATCTTATCATAGCCCAAGAGGATTAGAAATGGTTTCAAAATACAGTTAAAAGGAAGAAATGGTCTTATTATGGATTTTCTGAAATTCTTTCCATCCAGTATAGTGCAATGAATGACTCCTGCTAGTTTTAGTATTAAAGCCTTCAGTTTTCACAGATGTGTATTAGCACTGTGTGGCTAATATTGTAGTGTAAAAAGAAGAAATATTTCTTATGTATGAATTGAAACCTTGTGAATTGTTAACAAGTAATTATTTATTTTGCAACATTTTTATGAAATTTTTTAAAATATAATTTGTAGGGATTTGAACCCTCTGCAGGCACCTCATTGGTCAGTCAGGGTGCAAATGGCAGATGACCCACAGTGTCTCCTAGGTAACATTTAATATTTTCTGAATGTATATGCTAAATGAAAATAGATGGTGTTTAGATGTAAGGCATACAAAGGAGTGGATACAATTTTTGTCAGTATTCAGGTACAAATGAGACTTTTGTGAACAGTCTGAGCTGAAAGTTTTGTTGCAGGAGGATAAATGGATTGGCACACAAATATGAGAGAATATTTTAAATATACTACGTACTTATTTACTTATAAAACCCTACTTTGCTGTTGATTTTGCAGGATTTTCTCTGAAATTTATCATAGATGGCTACAAAACGTTGCTAAGATTCTTTAGCTTTTATTATCATGTTTTGAAAATCCTTGTTCTTCCTTTCCTTGACAACATATTCAATGCTAATTGTGTTTGCAGC
Source organism: Potamilus streckersoni (assembly GCA_016746295.1). Lineage (NCBI taxonomy): Eukaryota > Metazoa > Mollusca > Bivalvia > Unionida > Unionidae > Potamilus > Potamilus streckersoni. The sequence continues at coordinate 112,284 of JAEAOA010001266.1, forward strand.
ACAGCAAAAAGTGATTGTGAAATTATTTATACTTTTATCAGCAATTTACAAATTCAATTATTTTATTGAAATTCCTTAGTACATGCAATCTGTCATCTTTTGTAAACTGCTTTGCACACAGATTATGACCTTTTTTTGTAAATTCATTTGCACACAACTTTAGTAATCTCTTCTGTACACACAACCTGTCCTCTTTTGTAAACTCCTTATCAAACATAACCTCTCTTTATGTAATCTACTCCCTGTACACACATCCTGTCCTCTTTTGTAAACTCCTTAGCAAACACAACCTCTCTTTATGTAATCTACTCCCTGTACACACATCCTATCCTCTTTTGTAAACTCCTTAGCAAACACAACCTCTCTTTATGTATGTAATCTTCTCCCTGTACACACATCCTGTCCTCTTTTGTAAACTCCTTAGCAAACACAACCTTTCTTTATGTAATCTACTCCCTATACACACATCCTGTCATCTTTTGTAAACTCCTTAGCAAACACAAACTCTCTTTATGTAATTTATTCCCTGTACACACATCCTGTCCTCTTTTGTTAACTCCTTTGCACACAGAACCCATCCTCTTTTGTAAACTCCTTAGTGCACACATCCTCTTTTGTAAACTTTATTGCACACATAATCTGTCTTTTGTAATTGACTTAATCACACCTTTCTTCTTAAGTAAACTCTTTGCACATAAAACCATCCTCTTTTGTGCACTCCTTTTCACACACCTGTCCTTTTTTAAAAATTCCTTAGTAAACACATCCTCTTTTGTAAACTCCTTTGCACACAACTATCATCTTTTGTAAGCACTGTTCCACACACACAACTTGTCCTCTTATTAACTCCTTTGCACACACAACCTGTCCTCATTTGTAAACTTCCTAGCACACACAACCTATTATCTTTTCTAATCGTCTTTGTACACACTGCTGTTATCATTTATATAGTTTAGATTTTGTTTTACTTTGCACACACAACCAATCCTCTTTGTTAAACTTTGCACACAACCTGTGCTCTTTTATAATCTCCTCTGCACACACAGCCTGTCATCTTTTGTGTAGTTTAGATTATGATTTACTTAGCACACAAAGCATGTCCTCTTTGGTAAATTTTAGATTATGTTGTATTCTGAAAATATACTTTGCTTTCCACATGTAATATTTACAATAAAATCTGTTTATAAAAAACCTGTGATGTGAGGACCTCTTAAAACTATTTCATTCTATGCAAAATGTGTACTTGTCATAGAAGATCAGTTGTATTCTTTTTCAGGTAAATGAATTCTCATCACACTAAACTATTTCTATTGTATCCATGTTTTTTCTGATCGTGTTTTGCTGTAATGAAATTTAACAAAAGTTTATACTTACTGTGTGCCAACTTAACATATTTTTTTATTTAAAATTTCTGAAGTTTTCAAAATGTCAGCTGAAATTTTCATAATGTCAGGTGAATATTTTCATATTGTCAGGTGAATATTTTCATATTGTCAGGTGAATATTTGGAGGCCTTTCTGCAGTTGTGTAAAAGAAAAGAAAGCTGGGATCAAGTGATAGGAAACCTGCAAGTAGAGGAAGAAACAGGTTACACTTGCTATGAATGCAGTAGACATCCATTTACGTCTATCTTAAAATCCACCAGCTGAACCTCCTTGGAGGTCTTCTTCGCATTAATATATTGTCTCTTGTTTCATTATCACTGTTGTTCAGTATTCAGCCAGCTGAACCTTGGGGACCACCTTTGCATTAAACTATTGTCCTTGTTATTGTTATCAATATAGTACAATCAGGTATATGTGTGAAATTTATGTCTGATAAGGAATTTGCAATTTGAAAACCATATTTTGAAGTATTTTTGAAACTTAAATAAAATTTTTAGGAGTTTGTAATAGTCACAGAACAAAACATAATGTGTCATGCTTTTACATGTGATTATCAGTAATGTCACATGCTTTCACATTTTGTTATCAGTAATTGTCATGCTTTTACATGTGATCATCAGTACTGTCATATACTTTTACATGATTATCAGTAATGTGTTGTATGCTTTTATATGTGATCAGTAATGTGTCATGCTTTTACACATGATCATCAGTAATGTGTCATATGCTTTTGCATGTGATCGTCAGTAATGTGTCAGGCTTTAACACATGATCATCAGTATTGTGTCATACACTTTATACATGTGATCATCAGTAATGTGTCAGGCTTTAACACATGATCATCAGTAATGTGTCAGGCTTTAACACATAATCATCAGTAATGTGTCATACACTTTACATGTGATCATCAGTTTGTTGTTTGTTGTTGGGCTTAACGCCATTTTTCAGCACACGATAGGCTATTCATGGCAGCCAGTATTAATGGTGGAGGAAGAAACCGGAAAATCACCGAAAAGAACTACTGACCCACGAGAAGCTACTGGCAAGCTTTCTCACATATCTACATTAGCCGAATCCTAGACTCGAACACACGCAGACAGAGGTGAGATGGCAGTGATCCGTAACGGACAGCGCTTTAGACCACTCGGCCACTCGGGGCCCCCGTGATCATCAGTAATGTGTCACATGTTTTAACATGTGGTGATAAATAATGAGTTGTATGCTTTTATATGTGAGTGATCATCAGTAATGTGTCATATGCTTTTGCAAATGATCATCAGTAAGGTATCATATGATTTTACATGAATAATATTTCTGCGCATTACATTAGTACAGATTTGTTCTTGCATGAATGTTTTGATTGACATTAATTATTGTATGACTATGGTTAATTAACATTTTGGTGTTATGGATCTAATTTTTACCTTGTAATTTTTAAAACTCTTCCAGAGAAAACTAGTGATATAAGCCAGGCTCTTCAAAAGCTAACGGAACCTTCTGTCCCATACAACCTTCCTGCTTTTGGGTCATACATGACCCAGGCTGCAGCAAGACACGACATCACACCCAAACATCTGCCCCTGTCACAGGATGTCCTCAATCAGATCATTTTTGTGAGTATGCTGTACAGTATATATCAGTTTGGTTGTGTTCAGTCTATTTGCATTTTGTCAAATTTTCTACAATAACTTATGAAGATTTACATCATGCAGCATCCTGCAGCTTAATCCTTTTCAGACAATTAAATGCTAGCATCTATTGGGGTTTTTTAGTTTCTGTTTCCTGATGCTTCAAAAGCTGCTAAAGTGGCCAAGGAAAGAGATGAAGAAGAAACAAAGTCTGGAAAAGAAGAACAAGAAATCACTACAGCCCCACATGGAAATGTCAAGGTACATGTATCAGTATGTCTGCACACATCATCTTCAGGTTTACTTTGTGCTAAGTTTGACTTGGATCCCTCCATGGTTATCACACAATGTCTTACCTCTGTTACCAAACATAGTTTGTATTACTAGAAAAAGGATCAAACTGTATGGTTTTACTATATATCCAGTCGTATTTCCACTAATCTTTCATGTAAATTTTATTTCAGGGGGAGCAATTCAAATTTAGGTAAATTATAATACTTATCTCCCATGAATACTTTTCTCTGCTGACATTGACTTGAAATACTAGCAGAAATTACTTTTAAAAGGAAATCATAATAATTCTGTTCTGTTCTTTTGTCAGACCTTGTTTAACTGGTATTAAGTCATCAATACCATTAGTAGTTGCTATACTTTGAATCTTGGAAATTCTTGTCTCAGAAGAGTAACTGTAAGTCACAGAACACTGTTGTGTGTTTTTAAGCTAATCTTTGCTATCATCTGCTATTTGAAACACATGTTTCTCATGGCATGTAAATGTTAGATTTTATGTGTATCTATTTTTTGTAACTTCTATTATGTGATTTTATCTAATGTTTATAATTCTTATTCATGGCTGTAATGTGTAAAGAATATCTTAAATTAAGTCTGGCCTAAGCGATTTGAGTATAATATTGCATAGATCTAAAGATTTTTGTGTACATGTTGTGGTTGCCCATTGGTTGTGCTTGGTCATGTGAATATATATATATATATATATATATATATATATATATATATATATATATATATATATATATATATATATATATATATATATATATATGTATATATATATATATATATAGATATATATATATATAGATATCTAGATATATATATATAGAGATATATATATATATGATAAATTCAACATAAAGTGAGTAGTGTATGCTGTCACATGGGGTCTACAGTCACAATATATGGTGTATATAAGGAGAATATTAGGCAATCAGATTCGTTCCAATTTTTTTGAGTCATTCACACTTATTTGTTCCTGTTGTGAATCTGCAGACATATTTTGTGTTGTAATTAGATATTTTTGGAGAGGAAAAACATTTGTTTGGACTGTTCAAAGAAAAAAGAAAGTGCTTATTATTTGGACAATAATATTATTCTCAAACTGTTATAAATTATTCAGAGGAAACACTATCTTGACAACATCACAGTTCTTTGAAAATCTGTACATATCATTTATAACTTATGTAATTAAATTGTCAGTTAAGTTTTGTAAAACTTGTTGAATTTGCTTCTTTTCTGTTACTTATATTTGTGATCATAGAGTCGTAACAAAGATCTAAAACTTTCATTTTTAACCTTCATTTTTAAGAGAGTGTATTAAGCATGTATTCTTAAAATAAAGTTATGATCAATGATTGGTTAAGAAAAGGAGCGAAATTTGTTATGATTATTTCTCTAGTCTCTCTGTAGTGTATTAATGTGATGTTTTATAGGTAAGCACCCAGAAATATATAAAACTTTGAAAGGCAAATGAAATGATGAATGAATGAATGGTAAACAGATACTAAATGAATGATGAACCAGTGTCAAATGAAGATTATCTATAATTATTAAATTGTAAGTGATCTGATGGTGATATAAAGTGCCATATGTTGTTAGTATGTGATGTGTAGTGTTGTTGGTGGTAATGATTTTTATGACATTGATGGTGATTACATTCTCAATGATAACATTGGTGTAATTGATAACATTGGCAGTTATGATGATAATAATGGCAATAATTGAATGAAAACTGATTTAACTATGGAAGAAAAGCAATGAATTGATATAGTTGCCAATAAAGATGACTAGTGATAATTACAGTGAATATGGAAGACATGACAAGCTTGCTAATAGTGATTTTGATGTTTATGACATAAAAAGCGTACTTTTCTGCTCAAGGAACTTCCAAAGCAGTTGAAATCAGCTCCATTTGGCAGTTTGCTTCACCGCCTGTCTGTCTGTTTGTGTGTGATTAATGAGAATTACAGTGGCTTACATGCTGTCGGACAAGTGTGGCAGGAATTCTTGCTTGAGCTACGGTACAGATGGGACTACAGTTACATCATTTATGAGTGAGTAAAAGTCTAAAAAAAAACCAAACAAATTGACAATTATGAAATGAAAAGGAAAATTACATACATACATGCATACATACATACATGCATACATACATGCATACATGCATGCATGCATACATACATACATACATACATACATACATACATACATACATACATACATACAATACATACATACATACATACATACATACATACATACATACATACATACATACATACATACATACATACATACATACATACATACATACATACATACATACATACATACATACATACATACATACATACATACATACATACATACATACATACATACATACATACATACATACATACATACATACATACATACATACATACATACATACATACATACATACATACATACATACATACATACATACATACATACATACATACATACATACATACATACATACATACATACATACATACATACATACATACATACATACATACATACATACATACATACATACATACATACATACATACATACATACATACATACATACATACATACATACATACATACATACATACATACATACATACATACATACATACATACATACATACATACATACATACATACATACATACATACATACATACATACATACATACATACATACATACATACATACATACGGTATTAAGTTTTAAAGTTATTTTTTCATACCTGTGGTGCTAGTAATGTTAAACCAGTAGGAGTTATTTTGTAATGCAAACTCTGATCTCAGATGCACACTTTAGATGGCCAATATTAAACCTGGAAGCTTGGTTTGCATATACCTGAAGAGTCTCATGATTCAAATCAGTTGAAACTTTGAGTAAATCTGTTCATAGATGCTTTTAATTTGAATTTAAAAGGTGTCATGCACCTTGATTTTGCAAAATCTCACATGGTACAAATGTATCATTTTCAGCATCAGACTGAAGTTGTTTTGCTTTTCAGCTGTAGAATGGTATCATCATCATGTAGCAATACCCAGTTTAGCAGAGAGGACTCAGTGGTTCATATTAGTTTCAGCACAACACATTGACCAAGTCTTGTCCACATAGATATACATCACTCTCTCCATAATTGTTGCCCTGATAACTTGCAAGCCTGCTTATAATGTAGGGTCAGGTGTAGATCCCATTTCTAAAACCAGAAAATACCCCAAAATTGATCCCTAATTATGAACTCATGATCAAAATTGGTAATGGAAATTTGTGTGTGTGTTCTATCTTTTATTTTATTTTAAGTGTAATCATCATAAATGCAATGTGTTCTCTAGTATTTAAATGTAAAATGTGTCAATCTACCGCAATAGCTATGTCTGAGAGCGTTTCTCAGAGAACGTAATTAAGTGTTGATCTTGCTTGATATGGGACATGTGGAAGCATTTGTTGTATTCTACTAAATAAAAAGCAGACCTCCTTTTCTATTATCACATTAATTAAGGCTTTTGAGTCAAATAAAGGATATGAAATTTAAAAAAAGTTAAAAGGCATACACATCCTACATGATTAGGAACCAGCTGCCCTAGTCATATGTCAGTTAATCAGTCAGTCATTGTTATAAGTTGTATTGTGTACATAATCAAATTAAACTACCTCATCTTAACATACTCAGTCAGACTTGCGATTAAAGATAGCAAGGCATCCAAGTGAAATGAGTACTTCGTAAAATAAAGAGCTTTATTTCACAGATCATTGTGAGGAAGAAAAGTTTCAGAGAATTTCTAAATTCACATGTACAGATATCCACATGGATAATAAGTTTCACTATTACTTGCAGTGAAATCAAGGCATCATTATTTTTCTAATTGAATAATGCAGAAATTGAATTTTGACAGACAATTGTCTCGCAAAATGAATATTGCATGTTTTTATAAAAAGGAGTCATGTTTGGTAGTGTATCAACAGTTAGTCTGATTCCCTGATTTGTAGACTCCTTGTTTCAAAATGCTATGATTTACTACTGCAGCAACAAGACTAATCAACAAAACAAAAAGCTGTGATGTAATACATGATTGTTTTCATGTACCATGTTGGCTGTTGAAACTGGTTGGAATCATGTTACCAATCTTTCAGATGTTGAACATTTTGAAAATAAATGTAATTTATAGAGAATAATGAATAACTTCATCAGAAAAAGTGCATTATTGACAATTATTCTCTACATGCTTATAAAACGAGGATTCAGTCATTAAATAGCCCAATTCCCCTACACCCCACCCTGTGGTTCTGTGGATGTCTAGCAAAAATATTTTAGAGGTCCCTCAGTGACTTGTGCCCTCGCTTATAGTGTGTTCTGTGTTTCTGGACCTCGATGTTCACAAGTTATCAAGGCAGAGGTGTTTATGTATCTTGATTTTGTGCACATTTGCATGCATCCTGATTTGAGGTAGCTTTTGAATTGAAAAATTGGACCAGAACCAATTTATGAAATGAGTGTGGTACCTAACTCTTGAGAATTCAGTTTTATTTACTCTTAACTTTACTGGTCTCTTCCTTTGTGCAAACAGCTGAAGCTGATGTGCATTAATAAAACGGTTACTACCAGATGTAGACAGGGAGATCTCACTGAACCTAAATCAAGTCTCAGTTTGTTGCTATCAAAACACAGATACTACCAGGTTTAGACAGGGAGATCTTACTGAACCTAAAATTGTTTTTAATTTATCCCTGTCACAACACAGGTACTACCAGATATTCATGCAGGATCTCACTGAACTTAAATCGATTTTCAATTTATTGTTGTCATAACACAGGTACTACCAGATGTAAATTGGGAGATCTCACAGAACCTAAAACCATATTTAGTTTATCCCTGCCACAACACTAGTAGTACCTGATGTTGATGGGGAGATCTCACTGGACTGGGTTCTTACAGTGGGCACCTACCAGGGATTGTTTCTCAAAAATGAGCCATGTAGCAGATAAATTTTACCATTTTGAAAGTTTCTTCTTTTATATATAGTTCATAGTATGAAAGTCAGTCTTACCACTTATGTATAGTAATTTGGACAGATGTTGACATTTCAGGAATAGAATTCCATAGATAATATTGATTGCAGTGAATGAGAAATATTTGACTGTAGTTGTCAAGCAGAGTTGTAAGTATTAAATGAGAAATTATTTACACATATTTTGTTTACACATTTTAGAATAGAGAGAGGACCCCCAAACTTGGGAACATGCCTTCTGTATCAGAAACTACAGGTAAGCATGGAGACTTCCTCTCCCATTATTGATAAAACTGATACTTTCATTCAAGCTAGATATTAATAATAAATTCTATTCTCACACTTCATCATCAAGGATTTTGTGCTATGATGCCCTCCATTTATTTCATCCATCCATCAATCCATAACTCAGTGTCTTTTTAAATGGCTGAGGATAGATTCACCAAAACCCAGTAATTTTCCTGTTCATATAGTAACCATCACAATGTTTAACACTAGGACATCATGTAATATATTCCATCCAGTCACATTATTCTGACACCTGGCTGACCAGTCCTAACATTAACCTCTTAATACTTATTGCCAAGTGAGGCTGCTGTTAGTACCATTTTTATAATTCATTAGCATGGCTTGGCCAGGGTTCAAACCAGCCACCTCCTGCATCCGAAGCATACAATCTAACCACTTAGGCCACTGTACACAAATCTCAGTGACTTAGATATTGTCCGTATTTCTGATGAACTTTATATGTATAATTTTGTCAGGAATACATGTAATAATGTAGTGGGCTTAACTAATTTTAGTTCTGACCCCTGGATAAATGTCCACTGAACCATGGAGCAGGACAGTTGATCTAATAAAAAAATAAAGTGATTTGTGATGGTGTGTTATTAGAAGGTACAGTTACCAATGGCAAAGTATGTGTGTGTGTGTGTGTGTGTGAGAGAGAGAGAGAGAGAGAGAGAGAGAGTTGGATTTCTAATGTGAGGCAGATGCTGGTACCATTTTTGTAAGTTTTTAGTATGACTCAGCCGGGATTTGAACCTGCAACTTCCTGCAAATGCTTTAACCTCTTAGGTCACAGGAGTGGTACAATAGCAATTTGCTGGGAACTCTTTATAGCACTGAATGGTATCATACTTAATTACTGTATAAGTGTAAATAATCAAAATGCAAAGCTATTCTCAGCACTTGAAAGTAATTTCAAAATTCTTCTGTTAGCCAAGTTAATAAATAAAACAATATCAAATATTGTTTTCTAACATACAGAATTACATTATTTGCTATAGTTTAAGATTCATTATCATATTTTGTATAGGAGTTGTAGGATTTTGTATATGAAATAGCTTTTGGGGTTAAATGGATTAAGATGTGTGATATATGGGCTTTATTTTAATTTTCAGATGTTAAATTGCTGTATTGAAAGAAAAATAAAGAGGGAACAGCTTCACAAAGGGTATACAGGTGAACCAGACAGTCCGTTAAGTTCACTTAGAGATAAAATAACTGGTTCAACTGCTGCACACAATTCTAGTATTTCTCAGCTAGGGGACAAAGGAGAAGTGAAGACAGTTGACAGTTCTGGTCCCAAGACAAATCCTAAGAAAGCACAGTCTTTTGACAGTTCTAGCGAGGATGAGTTTTTTGAATGTGAAGAAGAGAATGATACAGTCAAAGAAAAAGACAGTCAGTCTGAGATAGAAAAGGAAAGTTTAGAACAGTCTGAAACAGAAATGGAGGCTGTTGATGAGTCTGCTATTGAAAATGAGACTGCAGACCAGTCTGTAGATTCAGAAAAGGAAGAGAAAGTTAAGGGGTCCAGTGCAATAAATTCCAAGACCGAAGATGACGCAGTGTCATTGACAAGTGAGTCATCATTTAAAGACAGCTTGACTCATAATCCTGAGGGCAGACTTGCACCTCATGGGGAGTTGAAACTACTATACACAGGGGAGCAGATGTACATTCCAGTTACACAGGAACCAGCACCTATGACAGAGGACATGCTTGATGAACATGCCGAAGTTCTGGCTAAGTAAGTTCCTTTAACCTTCCCTGTACTTTTCTTTTTAAAACCCCATCCTATATCAAGGCTTGATGCAGGGATATATCAGAAACTATTTTAATATCCTTCTATCACATAGTCTTGTTAATGCAACAAGTCATATAATGTTGTATGGGTTGCTATGAAACTTGGTAAATATTTTGGTCATTACCCAAGTTGTGAATTTCAACAAATCACTTTTTAATTTTTATTAGAGTTACAGGCCTTATTGTCTTGCAATCAAATACAGTGTATAACTAATGCTTGTGAATGCAGCTGTTTTCAGTGAACTGCTTTGAAACTTGACAAATGTTATGGTCCTCATCAGAAGATAAGTATACAGACAAATCACTTTGCTCCTGCAATTTGGTCAGAGTTGTTGCACTTTATGACTCAAACAAATGTTAGGTATGACAGAATCTTCTGAATACAACTAGTCTCTGAGTTTCTGATGGATCACTGTCAAACTTGGCATATATTGTGGTCATCATCTAAAGATTCACATGTCAGCAACTCACTGTAGTCCTGGGATTTTTGTTAGAGTCATCTCCCTTCATGACTTGCAGCTGGATGTGGTATATGACAGAATTTTATGAAAGTATTTAGTATTCAGTGGATTGCCATAAAACTTTGTACATGCTTTGGTCATCATCTTAAGATGTCCATATCGACAAGACACTGTTCTTGCATTGTTGGTTAGAGTTACTGTTATATGTTTCTTTTGGTGCAATGTAACACTGCATCTTGTGATGCCAACTTGTCTTGTGTTTTTTATGGATCTCTATCAGCTGGCTATATACTTGGTTAATATTATGGTCATCATATATAGATGCTTATATTGACAAATCTCTGTGCTCACTTGAGTTTTGTAAGAGTTTTGGCCCTTTTTGACCTTTCTTGGGATGCATATAATTACAGAATTTTGTGAATGCAATAACTTTCACTTTTAAATGGGTTCCTGTGGAACATATTACATATTGTGGTCATTGTCAGAAGATATGCATGTTGACCAGTCACTGTATTCCTGCTGTATCCAGAAAGATTATGCACATTTTTTAATATAGACTCATGACCATCATGGGAATATGGCTGGGATGCTGAGTGGATGGGGTTTTATTAAGATGAAGTGGTCTTTCTCATCCGTATGTGTGTGTATTACATGCATGCAAGATTACATACATGCTCTTGTCAAGCACCTCTTTTTGAGTTCAAATTTTCAATTTTTCTGGAAAATGGTTATTTGGGTGGAAAAAAGTATATGTAATGGTCCTAGAATTTAAAACTTAAGCTGTCAGGTGCGTGATTCTGCATGTATCAGCCATGTTTTTTTCTTGATTGCCTATTTATATTTTTACAAAAATGGAAAAGACAACATTTAAATAGAAGGAAAATATTTCATTTGCAGTATCTTTTTTTTCTGCACTCAGGTTATGAGTTGGCTTGAAAATATAAAAGTTTATGTGTACAAAGTATGTGTATTTACCAGATAAGCCCACTTCTTTATGCTTCATCTTTCAGAAACACCTAATGCTGGGGTAGTTATGTTAGGTTATAGACATTTGTATGGAATGTTACAGAAAACTACCATTAGATGTATTGCTTGGATTCCTTCATTTCCCAAGTTGTTTGATGATACATGGGCCCATATTTGATTAATCTTCATGAGGCAATACTGAAAAAAGGGGTTAGACCTTGGCCAGTGTTTGATCCACCTCCTTGAAACTGTGCTGAAAGAAGAGGTTAAAGCTTAACCAGTATTTGATCCACCTCCATAAAGCAGTGCTGAAAGAAGAGATTAAACCTTCCTTGGCCTGTATTTGATCCACATCTTTGAAGCAGTGCTGAAGGAAAGGGTAAAATCTTAGCCTGTATTTGATCCACCTCCTTGAAGTAATGCTGAAGAAAAGGGTTAGACCTTGACATGTATTTAATTCACCTCCTTGAGGAAATGTTGAATGCAGGGGTCAGACCTTGACCTGTATTTGATCCAGCTCCTTAAGGCAGGGTTGAAGGAAGGGTTTAGACCTTGGCTTGTAGTCACAAAACCATCTGTGAACAAAATTAAACTCCCTCTTAAACTTGCAAAATTAAAACTCCTGTTTATTGCCATTATCAGAGTTTGTTTTATAGATGTGGGTAGAAGTACACAAATAAGATAATTTTTCCAAATGTTTTAATTCTAACTTAAGTAAGTTAACTTTTAGCACAAAAATTCAGTGTTTATGCTCAACACTTTATAAATACAGGCCCCAGTGTCTCAAAATGAACTGAGCAAGACACATTGTGAATATAAGCTTCATAGGTGCAAAACAGTCTCATCAAAAACACATTTAGACTAAAGGTTGCATAGTCACAAAACAATCTCAACACAGACACATTTTGACCAATATTTTGTCATCACAAAACAGTGAGCACAAATACTTTATGACTAGAGGCTTCATAGTCACAAAATAGTCTATTCACCAACACTTTGTGACTACAGGCTTTAGCCACAAAATACACTGAGAACAGTCTCATTGAAAAGTCTGAGTTGTGGCTAGTGGCTATGTGGTCACAAAACAATATGATCACAGATACCTTGTGACTGCAATCTGCATAGTCACAAAATGGTGATCACAAGCGCATTGTGAATACATGGTTGCATAGTCACAGTGATAACGTACACATTACGACTAAGGCTTTATTTCAGCATGAAGCTCAAGCTCATACTCACCATCAAAAAGCCAGCCTATACTCATATATCAAAAAGCCTGCTTATACTCAATATCAAAAAGCCTGCTTATACTCAGTATCAAAAAGCCTACTTATACTCAGTATCAAAAAGCCAGCTTATACTCATATCAAAAAGCCTGCTTATACTCAATATCAAAAAGCCTGCTTATACTCAGTATCAAAAAGCCAGCTTATACTCATATCATAAAGCCTGCTTATACTCAGTATTAAAAAGCCTGCTCATACTCACCATCAAAATGCCTGCTTATAACATTAGAAAGTGTGTGGGTGTGATTTTGATTTTTAACAAAGCTTTAACAATTTTCAGTCATATCGCTATGGTGTCTGCATTGTGACAGTTCATAGTGATGTATAACACTGGGGCATCATGCCGCAGACATGTAGCACTATGTACCACCTAGTCACATTATCTTGACAGCAGGCTGATTATTCCTAACACGATCCTCATAATGCTGAGTGCCTAGCACGGCAGCTGTTTGTATCATTTTTATAAGTCATTGGTATGACTCTGCCAGGGTTCAAACCCATGACCTACATCATCCAGGATGGATACTCTAACCACTGGGCCACTGAAGCAGCCTACAAAAACTACTCATACTCAGCATAAAAAAGCCTGATGTTCTTTTACAGAATAATGTTAGAATTATTGCTGGCAAATTTCATTGCAACAATATGTCTCTACCAGACTTTCATATTTAGGTACAATATTAAATGAATACCAGACTAGCAAATTTACATACAACAGTATGTCTCCAATTGACTGGCAAATTTCAATACAACAATGTATCTCCACCAGTCTGGTAAACTTCCATAAAAGATTGCTTCTTGACCAGATTGGCAAATTTTAATACAACCTTATGTCTCCACTATTCAGGTAAATTTCAATATGACATTATACATCCACCAGACTGGCAAATTTGAATAAAGCAAATACCTCTATTACACTGGTAATAATTAGGGGGTGACTGGATGTGTATTTTGCCTCTGGATACCAGATCCAGATAGTTGGGGCAATATTTGCCTGATCCAGATCCGGATGTCACTGCTTACGTGCAACAATCAATGCTTGCAAGCTTCAGTTAGTCTACAGGGGCTCATATCGTTGCTTACAGTTTACATTTGTACATGTACTATATAATAAATACAAGGGAGGATATTTCTGTACTTTCTGGCACGACCTATTTAAGAATAAACGCTGATATTTCGAGCAACGTTTCATGTAGTGTAATAAATTTGGTACAGATGTTTGGTATTGATTAAAAAAAATAATGCCCCAGATTCACTAAGCAGAAGATCCGGATTTTTTTGACTATAGAAAACCGGCAAATCCAGATGTTGCCAGATACATCACTATCCGGCCGGGGTGAATGTCCGGAGCAGTGTCCAGTCATCCCCTAGTAATAATGCAACATATATATGTGATGGCCTAGTTAAGGATTCAGTGTGGCACAAATGTTTCACTGCTTTGTCCTTTAACCACAATATATGGACATTTATAGTCCTGTAAGGATAGATATCATGGAAGGATAATTCCCTGTTTGAAAATTCTTTTGCAATACCTGGCCACAAAATTTCATCAGAGATGCTGATATACTTTTCAGGGTCAGTGTTACCCACAATTGGAGTCCAATTTCTAAAACTGTTATAGGTATATGTCTACACTAGTGTGGCAGTTTTCATTGCAGTATATGTCTCTATGAGTGTTGCAGTTTCCACTGCAGTAAATGTCTCTGCTAGTGTGGTAATTTTCATTGCAGTATATGCCTCTACTGTGTGGCAATTTTCACTGCAGTGCATGTCTCTACTAGTGTGGCAATTTTCACTGCATGTCTCTACTACTGTTGTAAAATTATTATGGTATATGTCTCTATTAATGTGGCAGTTATCATTACTATATATATGTCTCTATTAATGTGGCAGTTATCATTGCTGTATATGTCTCTACAAGTGAGTAAATTTCATTGCAGTATATGTCTCTTCACTTGAATGGTAACTTTTGCAGCAGTATATGTCTATACTTGCCATGGCAGATGTCATTACCTGGCAAATATGATGCAACTTAAGAGACATATACTGCAGTGAAATTATGTTTCTTCTAGTCTGTCAAATTTCATTACAATATTTGTAATAGTATCTCTTCTAGCCTGTCATATTTCAATAGAACATAAGGCTCATGCTCATTAACCTGATGGATTTAATCACAACATATGTTTCTACTAGCCTAGCAAATTTCAATACATGTTTCTGTTAGTAAGTCAGATTTCAGTGCAACATGGGTCTCAATTAGCCTGTCAAATTTCATTAAAGGATATGTCTTCCCACTATCGTGGAATATTTCATTACAACATGGGTCTATACAAGACTATAAACTTTTATTAAAGGATATGTCTTTGCACTAGTCTGGAAAATTTTATTACAACATGGGTCTTTGCATGCTGGGCAAATTTCTATACAACATTTGTCTGTAAAGAGCTTGCAGAATTCTGTGCAACATATTGATTTCAAGTAGCCTGGCAAGTTTCATTACAAAAAATGTCTTTACACTAGCCTGCAGAAATTTACAGCATAAGTCACCATTAGCCAGATAGATTTTATTATAATATCTGTTTTTACTGGACTGTTCAATCTCAGCACAATAGGTCTCTACTAAACTGGCAGATTTCAAAAGAATATATTTCTCTAGCAGATGTTTTTACACTAGCCTGCAGAAATTTACAGCATGTTACAACTAGCCTGCCAAATTTCATTATAATACATGTCTACACTTTCCAGGCAAATTTCATTACATCCTATGTTTCAGCTAGTGAGGCAGATTGATTACAATATATATATGTCTCTACTGACCTGACTGATTAACATACTGGCATATTTCATTGAAACATGTCATAACATAGGGAAATCATTGAATTCCTAAGTAAACCATTTAGGTAATACTAGGTCCAGATGTGAAATCATTGAATTCCTGAGTAAAAAAACATTGAGATAACTAAACCCAGATGGAAAATCATTGAATTACTGGGTAAAAAAAATGAGATAACTAGACCTAGATAGAAAATCATTGAATTACTGGTTAAAAAAATGAATTAACTAGATCTGGATAGAAAATCATTGAATTTCCTGGGTAAAAGATAATGCATCAGCTTTTTGTAACAATTTATTGCAAATAAACAGACCCATGACATTGCCTTGTTGATTATTTCAGACTGGGCACATCAACAGAAGGAGCGCAGCTCCGAGCAAGAATGCAGAGTGCTTGTTTGCTGTCTGATATGGAGTCCTTCAAGGTACATGTTCAATAAAATAGACAAAGTTGCTTTGTGATTACATGCAGTAGTACCTCAATTCACAGATTTCCCAAGTTCACATTGAGTATCACAAAGAAACTCAGATTTTGTAGTGATAAATTTATTCACAGATGATTTCTCTTCATTTGATCCACATTTCCTTCTTTGTCACTAAGTTTTCAGACTGATTCTTTTGAAGATTTTGCATTTGTTAGCCTCACATTAAGATGTACATGAAGTGCACAGGGCACATATTTAGTTTGGTATTAGGTTTATAATAAAACAGAATCAGTAATAATAATAATAATAATAATAATAATAATAATAATAATAATAATAATAATAATAATAATAAATTCTTAAACAAAAATGTTTGCATTCTGTGCCTTTTAGACATGACAGTGTGAAATAAATGACAACTTTTTCAAGTCTATACACCTGCAGTAAATATGTTCATGCATTGTGTATATATACTTTTGTATGAGACCTAAATATTTCAGGTTGTATAATAATATTTTTTACACATACAGATGTGTAAAAAAATGATCAAGGGATATTGTGGCAAAATAAATACATTTTCAGATAGATGTATAAAAAACATAAAAATAGATAAATAGCCATGTGGCTAGACATTGACAAAATGACAGGCAAAAGGACAGGTATTAAGACATTGGCACAGACAGGCAAGAGGACAATGAGTGAGACATTGACAGACAGACAAGAGGACCATGTATGAGACACAGGCATAAACCAGCAAGAGAACAAATAGCAAGACACTAACATAAACAGGAAAGATGACAGAGAGTGAGACTTAGCACAAACAGGGAAGGAAAATAATGATTTAAACAGATGTAGAGAAAACACAGAAACTTAGACAGGATTCCCAAGACAGGGAATGAATAAACAAAATAAATATGAATTTGATCAACATTATTCTTGCTTCAGGCAGCCAATCCTGGCTGTGCTTTAGAGGACTTTGTTAGATGGTACTCCCCTCGAGACTGGATTGAAGATGAAGTGGAAGGAGAGGATGTTCAGACTGTGATCAAAGGTAAATAGTGGTTATGAGAGTGAATGTCTGTGTGTAAAGACCTGTAACTAATTTCAACACAACAGGCCTTAAAGCCTATGCTTGAGATATTTGATTGGTCAGTTTTAAGATGGATTTAAATGTTGGCCAATCAAATGGCTAGATTATAGACTTTAGTAAAGACTCAAGTTTCATTGGTCATTCTACATTTCATGACATTTTGGTGAAATTGTGGTCTGGTTTAGTGTCCACATAGCTTCCCAACTTAACTGCATACTCTGGAAAAATAAAATATTTCTTCTGTTTACATATTCTGTACAAAAGACCCCTCACTATGAGGAAACATTCTTTTCCATTAATAAGACAGCCTCATATAACCATTGGCAATGGGAAAAATTTCACTTATTGAACATTAATTTTAGCTTACTTGGATCTTAGGCTTATTGGCATGGCCTTTGGCTTACATTGTCTGTCAGCATTAGCTATAATAAAATTTATGTCAAGGACCATTAGATCAGTATCAACCAGTTCTAATGTGATATTATGTCTTTTGTACAAATGATAATTGATTAATACATATGTGGACAATGAACCTGTTAGAGTTTGAGACAGGTTGCATTTGAAAACAAAACTTTAGTAACATGACTGTGAAAGAATGTTCTCAATGAACCTGTTAGAGTTTGAGACAGGTTGCATTTGAACACAAAACTTTAGTAACATGACTGTGAAAGAATCTTTTCATTTTCTTTAAAGCATATCAAAAGTTCTTTGGTAAACATTTATTATTCAGCCATAATGTTCAGATTTTGTACTAAAACCTTTCCATAGATTATATGTACAGCAAGGGTAAACCAATAGAACACAGTAACAGTTGTTCTGTTTATAGCACACTTGATTCATCTTTTTTGACATGTATAGTGACAATGTATAGTGACATTCTGCACAGGAATAGACTCTACCACTCCAGTGGCCTAAGTAGTTAGAGCACCCACCTCAGATACAGGTGGTTGTGGGTGTGAACCCTGGCTGAGTCATACCAAAGACTTATAAAAATGGTAATAGCAGCTGCCTTGCTTGGCACACAGCATTAAGAGGTTAGTGTTAGGACTGGTCAGCCTGGTGTCAGGATAATTTAACTGGTTGGGACATCATGCTATATAATGCCTCAGTGCTAGACATTACCATTCATAGACATACGACTGGAGAATTGTTAAAGCTATGTTAAAAATCCAAACCACACACATCACACACACACACACACAACAGACTCTATGAGGTAAGTTTGGACTATCTTAAAAATCAAACTTTGACACTACTGAAGTTAGCAACAGAAAAATGTAATGAACTCAAAATACTGTTTCCTTTATAAAAGCATTTCATATAATTAACATCTTGAAATATGCTTTAAATTTTCTCATAACAAATAGGCTTTTGTATACATAGAAAAATGCTAGAAAGAGCTTTGCTTTCCTTTGTAATGTGCTATCTGTGATCTGTTTTTTTGGGGGTTTTTTTCCTTTTCTTGGGGGAGGAGGATCTAATATATGCTGAAAGGCTAATGTTATAAAATTCTAATTTAATGATTTTTGTAATTTCTTGGAGGGCATCTGAGCCAGCGCATGGAGATTCCAGGCAACATGTGGGTTGAAGTGTGGCAGACAGCTCGACCTGTTCCTGCCAGAAGGCAAAAACGACTGTTTGATGACACTAAAGAGGCAGAAAAGGTACATTTTTCATGCTGAATAAATTAAAGTTGCTTTAGATTTATTCATATTATTAGCAATCTCTGATAGGTTACTTGATCATATAATACAGTCCTTAAGTTGGCTGCATTCCTAACATATTGTAGGGTCCTTAAGCTGGCTGCATTCCTAACATATTGTAGGGTCCTTAAGCTGGCTGCATGCCTAGCAAATCATAGTGTCCCTGGTCTGGCTGCATGCCTAACATATAACAGGGTCCTTGAGCTGGCTACATACATAACATAAGTATGAAATATTCATGCTCTAATAATCAGTTTTTGGCATTGATTTCTGTACCTGTACACTAAGTAGCCACATATATTTGAAATTGTACAATATTTGGTTAAGTAATTAATGCTTTTCATTTGCATCAATGTAACAAAGCAATTATTTTAAAGACTGAAGAAAATTGGCAAGGCTTTACATGAGGAATACTATTTTTATTGTGTGTTTCATTAAGGTTGACAGGGTTCCAACTGATAGATACTATTTTACTTATGTTTATTGTGTGTATTGTGTGTTTAAAAATGAAAATTGGCCAGTCTTGTATTGTATTGTTATTTTGTATTGCGTGTTTAAAGAAGACAATTGGCAAAGTTCTATTTGAAGGATACTATTTTATTTTTGTTGTATGTTTCAAGAAGAAAATTTGGCTTTACTTAAGGGATACTATTTTTATTGTGTGTTCAAAACAGAAACTTGGCATGATTCTATTTGAAGGATACTATTTTAATATTTTTAAAGAAGAAAATTTGGCTTTACTTTAAGGATACTAATTGTTATTGTGTTTTTAATTTTGCATGCAACAGTTGTCTCAGAAATAGCAAAATAGTAAATTTCATCAGACTGTCTTTAGACAGTTCATTTAAGTTTACTGTAAATTTAGAAAGAAGTTGTTTGGACCCTTGTTTGAAGGTCAGGATCATATAGTTGGGGTGACATAAGGGTCTAGATACAGTTGTAAACATTACTTCCATGATCTTTCAGCCATTCCAAAAACAATAGCAGATTCATAAGTGTTGGAATATTGAGATAGACTTTGAATTTATTTTAGTTAGATGTATAATTAGTTATAATTTTTAATTATAGTAACTATCTGTTAATTCAGTCAGCCAGTGGCAGTCATAGTACCCTAAGAATGAATTCAGTCAGCCAGTGGTAATCCTAATAACTGACAATTCAGCTTACCAGTGGTACTCATAGTACCTAACACTGACAAGTCACTCAGTGGTAATCATAGTACCCAACAATGAAGTTGGTCACTCAGTGGTAATCATAGTACCCAACAATGAGGTTGGTTACTCAGTAGTAATCATAGTACCCAACAATGAGGTTGGTCACCCATTGGTAATTATGGTACCCAACAATGAGGTTGGTTACTCAGTGGTAATCATAGTACCCAACAATGAGGTTGGTCACTCAGTGGTAATCATAGTACCCAACAATGAGGTTGGTCACTCAGTGGTAATCATAGGACCTAACAAACAAGTCAGTCAACCAGTGGAAATCATAGTAACAAATGTTCTCCTCATTACCATGTATAAGTTATGCTCTTTATTAAACTTGACAGAAATGACATTAAGTCCATGTTCCAAGTTTGATCTGAAATGTGGCCTCTGTTTTTTTTTTTTTGATGGACAGGCAGTTCATACAGGGAAAGCTTCTTTCATTTCTACATTCCTCAATACATAATCCATGTAAATAAAATATTACTATTGTACTATTTGGCATTGGTTACTGTCAAGATAATCAGGTCACAGGCTATTTTCAAATTGGAAAGTATCCAAATGCTACTCAAGCTTCTCACTGGCAAATCTGTGACTAAATACCATTACTATCACCTCCAATCCAAGACACTAACTTTTCAGTATTTAAGTAAATTACTTGATAAATATTGTCGAGTTCTAACTGGATAACTAATAGGATTT
Organism: Potamilus streckersoni; assembly: GCA_016746295.1. Classification (NCBI taxonomy): domain Eukaryota; kingdom Metazoa; phylum Mollusca; class Bivalvia; order Unionida; family Unionidae; genus Potamilus; species Potamilus streckersoni. The sequence goes on from JAEAOA010001266.1 coordinate 133,399, forward strand.
ACTTGAAAACATCACATGTTTCTGTCTTGACTCTGAGATACATTATCTAGCTCAAGCCATTATACCTGTCACATCATAAGAAATACTAAATTTTCTTCCTTGGGAAGTGTTCTCCTACAGTGTTTTATTTGGTATAGTGCTTATGTCTTCAGCTTTATATAATCAAGATACTAGATGCAAACGGTTAAGAGTGAGATCCTTGCATATTAATGAGATGATCTTTCATCAGATTGGTTGAGCTTGTCACACTCTAGTAGTTCTGCTTCTGCTGAGATTTTTGTTAGATTTCTTGTGTTGGTCTAGTGTTATCAAGATGTTGGATATGTTTAATTGTTAGGAAGCTTTATGCTCTGTTATTAGATGATCTTTTATCTTATTGGTTGAAGTTTTTGTCAGTCTAGAGACTGGGTTTTGATTGTACTTAGTCAAACTTTGTAAATAAGTTCATGTAATTATGGCAGCTTCTGCAATAACTGAGACTGACAGTTGTGTATATGAGATGACCTTGCATTTGACTATTTGACTCTGCATTTTGGTTGAGCATATTAATCCTCAAAGACTTCACAACTCATCTGACCAGTAAAAGCAGCTAAACCAGGTTATGGGACAATTAATGAACTAAAATATGCATGAGAACTTGGCATAGTAATTTAGGTAGTTAATGAAATGGTCAACTGGTATGTAAGCCTGGTTAGCAGTCTTGTTTATAAAATTATGACTTTGTAATATTCTTTTGTTCGGACAGGATATACTCCTGTTGTATTTATTTTTTGCACAGAAATAAGATCAAAACCTCATACATCAGTGTATATTGATAGATGGAGATTTCACTCAAACTTTCAGATTGTACAATATCTGTGCTATATATCTGCCCTTGTAACTTTTGTACGTTCATTCAAAATACCAGATTGTATGACATCTGCAATGTATATCTGCCCTTGTAACGTATGTAAATTCTGTCTAAATACCACATTGTACAACAATTCCACTGTACATATGCCCTTAAAAATTAATTGTACAATTTTTGTAAGCTTTTCTTGAGTCATATCTGTATAAGGTGAAATTCTGACCTATGACTTTTTCAAGCTTTCCATAAATTGAAAAAAAACCCCAACTATTTTTAAGGACACAACAATTGGATGACTGGAAGTGGCATTTGAATTTTCAGGTTAATGTTCAGGACAATGTAAGGTAGCTCCACAATAAATGATTATTGTCCAGTTTTTGTAGATATGAGGAAATAATGTAAGGTAGCACAGTAAATGACTTTTGTCCAGTATTTGTATCAATGGGTAAAAAAAAACAACAAAGTAGATCATAAATAAATGATTATCTGTTTTGTTATTTGTAGAAATAGGGAAAAGTGTAAGGTAAATTATTATTGTGCAGTATTTTTAGAAATGGAGTAAAAGGTAGCACAGAGGTAAATAATCATTGTCCAATATTCATAGATATAGGGAAGAATGTAACATTCAGAAGTAAATGATTAATGTCCCTTTTTAGGTTCTGCACTTTCTGTCCAGCTTACAGCCTGCTGATGTTGTGCTGCATCTCCTACCAGTGCTGATACATGCTGCAATTCTTAAGGTCATGGAAAATGGTAAGAACTCCCATGTGTTTAAAACCAAGATTCAGTTTCCCCATATCAATCATTTCAGTGAGTATTTACCAATATACAATATACACACAAATGCAAACAGTGCTCTGTCATGGCATATATGCAGAAAGAGAATATGTAGTTCTGTTATGGAATAAATTTAAATGGGATAAATGTAGCTCTGTTATGGCATAAATACAAAATAGGTAGGTGTAGCTCTCTTATAGCATAAATGCAAACAGAAAAGACCTAGATCTGTCATTGCATAAATACAGACCATTGTAGTTATGTTATTGCATAAATGCAAACAAGGTAAATGTAGCTCTCTCAGTACATAAATGCAAAAATGGAGGACCTAGATTGGTAATGGCATATGTGCAACCAAGGTAGATGTAGTTCTGTTATGGCATAAATGCAAACAGGCTAGATGTGGCTTTGTCATGGCATAAATGTCAACAAGCTAGATATAGTGCTGTCATGGCATAAATGCAAATAGGCTAGATATAGTGCTGTCATGGCATAAATACAAACAGGCTAGATGTTGCTTTGTCATGGCATAAATGCAAACAAACTAGATATAGTGCTTTCGTGGTATACATGCAAATGGAGTGGCAGAGTGGATGTAGCTAGCTCTGTCATGGCATAAATGCAAACAGAGTGAATGTAGCTCTGTCATGGCATAAATGCAGACAGGGGACATGTAGTTTTGTCATGGCATACATACAAACATGCTAGATATAGCTCTATCATGGCACAAATGCAGACAGCATTGATGTAGTTCTGTCATGGCAGATATTCAAAAAGGGAAGACCTAGATCTGTCATGGCATAAATTAAACAGGTTAGACCTTGGTCTGCTGGTGTTTATTGTAATGTCAGATCTTGGTCTATGTTGTCTACAGTTGTGCAGTGGATATAGTCCTGATATAGAACATGGCAGTTTCATATCACAGAATAACTGAATAATGTGAAGCTTGACTGTTATGTAATTAATATTACCAAACATTATGAAGCCAGCCTATGTGATTAATATAACCAAATAATGTGAAGCATGCTTGTTATGTAATTATTATAACCAAATAATGTAAAGCCTGCCTGTTATGTGATTAATATAACTGAATAATATAAGGCATGTCTGTTATATGATTAATATAACCAAATAATGTGAAACCTGTCTATTATGTGATTAATATAACTGAAACTTGCAACAATGAGATGATTTTCTAAGAACATAAAAATTTTAATTTGATGTTACTGTACAATGTAGTTGCAAACAAATCTAATCAGAACAAAACTTAATGACCAAAATCTGATTTAGAATATTCGTCCAATTTGATCTGTCTTATTGGAATACAGGTGTTGATATGATTATTTGTGCATTGTTAAACCAGTCCAATAATTGTTTTCAAGTCCTGTCAGTAGAATAAAAATTATTCCAATCTGACACTGAATATAGCCACTACAGCAACCATCTTGTAAATCTTACTGCTACCATTCTTAGATGGAAAATCATGTCAACATGTGGTTTTAACTAGAAGGCATTTTTTGGCATAATGTTGCTTTAAATGAAATGGTGCTAATCTAACTTAACAGTATGGCCACCAAAATGACCATGGCAGCCATCCTGAGAACTTTGCTATGACTGCTCCGAAGAAATGACAAGTAATATCATTATGGAATTTTCTCTAGAAGACTGATTAGGCTGTTTGGTCTTATATGAAAAATCATGCTAAGTTCAAATATGGCCACCATGTCAGTTATCTTAAAAATGATGTTATTGTTCTGGAGATTAATGCTATTTTTCAGCACACATTATGCTTATACATGGCGGCCAGTATTAATGGTGGAGGAAGAAACTGGGAAATCTGCGGAAAGAACCACCTACCCACAAGAAGCTACTGCCAAGCTTTCTCATATATCCACATTTGCCAAATCTTAGACTTGAACCCACACAGACAGAGGTGAGATGGCAGTTGCTGCTTCTCTGCTATGAAAGTTGTATTGAAATGGGATTTTAACACCAAAACTTCTTTTGGTATCTAATTAATCCTGATTGAAATTGTTGCTGATCTGACATATAGTATGGCCATCTGGCAGTCATCTTGAAAATCTCATCACTATTTCTCCAGAATTGATGGTCATATCTACTTAGGGTTTTCACAGTAAAGCTTTTTATGATATCTAGTTGGTACCATATTAGAATTGTGCCCAGGTCATGGCCAATATGGATACCATTATGAACACATTGAAGATCTTATTTCTTATTCTCCTAAATGAGTGGTCTTATTGGTTTGAGGTTTCATCAAAAGTTTTTTAATGACACTTAGATTGTCCTGAATGAAAATGATACCATTCTAATATCCATTATGGCTACCACAGCAGCTTATATGAAAATCTTTCACTCCAAAATATCAGAGATGATGTTAACACTCAGTGGTAAAAAAGAATAAAATGGTCATATCTTTAATTCCTGGAAATTCTTTATGGACAGTTGAGTATCAGTCCCTCAAAGGGATTCCTGTTTGTAATTTTTCATGCTTTGTGTTTGTAATTTTCATGCTTTGTGTTTGTAATTTTCATACTTTGCTCTTTAGTAAAGTGTTAAGTTACAGTGTTAAAGATAACTTTCAATGTGGAAGATGAAAAATATTTTAAGTGAAATGTTTGTAAACATTCGCAAACAAACAATTCAAATTATTCCACCTCAGTGATTTATTTTTCTTTTAATGAATATAAATGTTTTCAATCATATCATAAAAGTCTGATTTTATTCAATTAACTTTCAACTGGTCATGTAAAAGTGATTATGAAGATGTCTTGACCTACATGATGTCATTTTGGCAATTAATGATAGTCTGTATAGTTAGCTCAGTTTGTTTGAAATTTTTTCCAAGATAGAAGAAATTTTCTTATTGTTTGAAAAACTAAAATGTTAGTGTCACCAAGAGAAAAGAATCTTGTGAAGGGTTGAAATAACTAATAGTCAGATTAGTAAACTAATTTTCTTCATGTTGGATCTCAAAAACATGATTCTCTTAGGAGACATTTAACTACTGAACATTGAAAATCTAACCATTTCTTTTAAAAAGATCAAATATAACACCAGTTTCCAAAAGGGAAATATGTAAATAGTTTGCTTGGCATGCAGCAGTTTTCCCAGGTTTTTCTCCACCAAATACACTAAATATAGACTTAATTTACACTGTACCATGTAGCCTGTTATGTGCAGAAAACTGGTGATAAACCCGCAAACCAAACTCGTATTTGTTGTTGGGATACCTAGGTAGGTATTATAATGTTGAGAAATGAAAATTATGCCCATTACAAGAAAAGAACAAAAAAAATCATAACCATTACAAGAAAACTGAAAGTCATACAAATTAGAAAAAATTTGAAAATCATAACAATTACAAGAAATATGAAAATCAAACCAATTACAAGAAAGTTGCAGTGCAAGTAAAGCAGAAAAGATAATTACAAGAAATTATGAAATTCCTGCCCTTCACTAGAAAAACAAAATTTCTACCCATTCCAAGAAAATGGTAAATCCTACCCATTCCAAGAAAAATAGTTAATCCTGCCCATTACAAAAAATATAGTAATCCGACTCTTAACAAGAAATATGAAAATCCTATCCATTACGTGAGATATGCAAAGCCTACCATTACTAGAACTCAGAAAACCCTACTCTTTGCAAGCAAAATAAAATGATTACATTGCTTTCAACCAAAGAAAGTTTTCAATTATTCTGGTGTATATCAAGCAGGGTGCATATTTTCCCAAAATAAATAATGAGCAAAAAAGTCTGGTGTTGTCTTTATCAATCAAGGTTAGTATATCTTGACTACATTTCAGGGTATACCTAATGTTTGATATAAAATGATGCAAGAAGCACAAAACCAATAAGGGTTTTCTTAAACTTGCCAGTAGTTATTTTCTTTAAAATAAATCATTGTACAGTATTAAAAGAATAAAATCAGTTCCTGCTGAATAATATGCTTTGTCCAAAAGATTTGATACGGTGATGTTGGATATATTTGTTATCTAAATATGATGTGGTTTTGTAATAATTTATGACATCAGGTAATAATTGAGTCCAGTTTTATGATTTTACAGAAGATCAGGAGTTGCCAGTGCTACAGCAGCTGCTGGACAAGCTTTGTTCGAAAGCTTCAACAGTGACCCGATCTCCAGCCCAGGATGTACGCAGCTATGATGTAAGTCTTGATCTAGGTTGGTGCTAGAATGTATTGAGTTGAAGCCACATTTTTCCATGAAAATATTTGACCTGTTTGATTATTTAGTGTACCAGAAAATTACTGACCAATGGAATTTTATATTCTGGATTTGGTTTCTATTTAAGTTTACTCATTACCTCCTATGAACTAGTATTTGCTTTCATAATTTTGCACTATTAAAATGCTATTTATTTCTAAATTATGCAATTATGCATTTCTTTACATTATACAATTAAATGATTTAGGTCTGGGATAGTTAATACAATCCTAAAACTACATTACACTAGCAGACAGCATGTAACTTTATACATAAATATGCAGACAGCAGCACAAGCACCTAAATTTTCAATCACAAGATCTGTTGCTTTGATTGCAATGAATTGCCATCTGAAGCTTGGATTACTCTTTGGTAATTACTGGTGCCAACATGACTTCATTGTTGTCTCATCTGTGCTAGCAGGTAGTAGGACATATAGTTCAACTGCTAATTGACGACAGTCGTAAATGTCACATGAAAGGGTCTGTTTAGTTTATGTATGTGTAGACTTACCTATGTTCTATACAGATGAACATCTTGCAGTTTCCTGGGGCAGTTATTTTAATTAGTAAGTTTGATAAACATGAGATGAAAATCACTGTAATCTGTTACCTTTATTAAATAAAGCAATTTTCATTGACCTTTGATATCCATCATTTGCTTTTTGGTATCCATCATTTGCTTTTGGTGTTCATTTACTTTTGATATTTGCCATTTGCTTTCGGTATCCATAATTTGCATTTGGTTCCATCATTTGATTTTTCTATATATCATTTGCTTTCAGTATCCATCATTTGCTTTTGGTATCCATCATTTTTGTTTAGTATCCATCATTTGATCTGGTATTCATCATTTGCTTTCAGTATCCACAATTTGCTTTTGGTTCCAACATTTGCTTTTGGTATCCATATATAAATTATGTTTAAATTATCTATAATTTGATGAGTCTCTGCACAACTGATTTATGGCTAGATTTATCCACTGTAACATTACCAGATATATAAATAGTGCAGATAGCCTCTCCATTGCTATTATTATTATTTTCAGGAGTTAATTCGAATGATAAGCCATGCAGAGATTGTGATTGCCCGCAATCAGTCATTGAGAAGCAAGTTTACAGCCAGCTTGCTAGACCGTACTGATGCAGAGAGTGAACTGCGTCACTTTGTGAACAGCATTCTGAAGAACTCAGAGGTTCCTGTAAGAGGAGGACCTCAGGGGCCAGCAGGCTCCATCATTCATAAACTTTTCAGTGCAGCTCAGAAGGTTAGTTGTGTTGCAAATCTCATCCTGTTTTGTTAGTATTGCTAGGTCCCATCATGATTGTAGAAAGGGGAATACAGTGCTACCCATCATCTCTCTGCCCTCGCATCTCTCTAGCCATTTGAATTTCATGTTTTAGACATTGTTAGGTGCAGAGTCATGTAACTTAGCATGCAGAAGAGTTGTGGTGAATATAGCAGTGAATACCCTACTGCTAAAAGTAGATCACTGTAGGGGCAATCATAATTGAACTAGAACCTGACAAATCACTCAAGCTCCAGCTGTCAGTCAGTTATTAATTGTACAATATAAAGGCAATATACTAGTCTCAATAACTCATTATTCCACATGTCCAACAGCTAGGTAGACACTAACAGCTTGGAAGTCCCCAGCAGCAGACCGTGATCATCTTGACAGTTAAAACTTTATCAGTGCCTGTAAGTCTGAGACACACTGACAGTGCCCAACTGCCTGAGTTTTAAAAAAGGTGGTTACTTTTCTTGTTTTGTATTTCATCATTTAGGCTGAAATTTGACAAAGTTCTCAAGAGTGGTATATATTTCTGGCAACATGCAGAAACAAATGTTCATGCCAAGTGGCAAAACTGATTTACTTTCCAGTATTGATTCTTGTGTCATATGTAATCATTTAATCTATATATTATATAGTTCAATGAAATTGACAGAGAGAGTTACATAAATACAATGGATCACCTTTTTTATTCTTTGCAAGCCAGAGAGGAAATGTCAAGGCTTAAATAAAGAACTGTGGTTTGGCATTGTTAATTCATGCATAGCCACTGCATATGAGTGACCTTGAGGACAAAGAGATGTTGAAATTATTCCTTGCTTCATTCTTTTCAGATATGTTATCTGATCATAGTACATTAGAATATCAACTTTTTCACTAATTTAGTCTTCCCAAGGATATAAAGCTGTTAACCATGATGCTTAGTGCCCTGGTTCTATTGAGGATGTGCAGCTGAGGATATTCAAGTTGAGGATATTCAATCAGTTAGTCTCCAGCAGTATCCAATACTAGAACTATGTAGTCATCAAGGACCATACCTAATAGACCTTTGTCATGACTTGGTACTCACTTTGGGAAATGCTCATTTCCTTACACCATACCTCTGATTTAGAAGCTGTGTGTTCTTCACTCCCATTATCTTTATGAGTTAATGTGCAGGGAAGACTCAGCCTGCTGTACATCCATTAAAGAAATCTTATGCTTCTGTTTACAAAATACTGCCCTTCTGCTCTGTCAGTGGCCTCTTACATAAATCCTGCATTCATCAACCTTCTAACCAAGAATGAACAGCCTTATGTCAAACAGTTGCTACGGTCTGATCTAATTATTAATATTTGCACAGCTTTGAAAAGGCAACATGATATCCAATCAACAAGTTTTTCTTTTTACATTAGTGACTACCATGATTACACAGGGTTTTAGAAATGCATGTGCCAGTCTATTGCATCATAGTTGCAGGTGTGGACAGAGATATTGCATGCCTGGTAATGTTAAAACCTTCCTATGTGCTTGGACAAAAACTCTTTACTTGACACACTAGAGATTGTTTGCATAATTTATCTAATGGTTCCTTGCTTGAACTAGTTTAGGTTGTCATTTTTCATCAAGTTTAGATCCTTTCTGACAGATATGCCTAGAAATCAGTCTTACAGAAAACTCATGTTCTCAAAAGTCAATACTTGTCTCTTGCTCTCCAGTTCTGTAGTTGATCTGTTTACCTCCATATCTCACCAATCCAAGTCTGCATTGCAAGAAGACCTCCAAAAGGCCATCCTTTGATCTCAGCATCTGTCTTCCATCTGTCTTCCAACTGTATTCCATGATTATATATTGGAGGTCAGGAAACAGGCTAACAGAGACAAAGCCAAGCAACCCGAAGCCCAGCCCTCATTTTCCACAAGGGATAAGAGAACTAGGAAAAAGATGTCTCATTGGCATGCCAGATCTGAAAACCTTTCTTCAAACCCTACTCGTCAGAGAGGGCTGTTTTCTAGAGCATGTAATGATAAGACAAAGAGTGATTTTGACCAAGCTTTTCTCTGTCATTCTCCCAATAGAGAACAGTGACCTGCTGATACCACCCTTTTCAGACCTATTGATGTTGAGGGGAAAGACTTCCAACACTATACCATGAATGGGAAATATTCTTGCCTTGTGGCCTTTCAGTCTTGTAAATCATCTTCGACAACTTTCAGATGAAATTTCTCAACCTTCCCCCAAGGTTTTTCTTTCTTATAGACATCCCTGTATCCAAGCTGACATTCTGCAGGAAGAAATAAACACATGAAAAGGACAATAGAAATTTTTAACTACAAAACTTTACTAGCATTCTACCCAGACTTTTCCAAGTTCTGAAAGCCATGGACAAACACCAACTAGTTATAAATCTAAGCTGTCTCATCCAGCACATTTGGATACCAAGTTCAGCACTATTTATAAGGGAGATCTTGTAGTCAGTCTAGATCTTCAAAATGCTTTCCTTCCTATTCTTAACAGGTCTTTGTGAAGATTACAGGAGGATCGTTTTCATGGACATTGTGTACCATTTCAGTGCACTCATTGTCAGTTAGAATCTTGGTCCCATGGTCTACAGAAGAATCATGGACAGAATTGTGCTACAATTCCAGATCAATTCCATGCTCTGGATAACAGCTCAGATCTCTTTAAATCAGGTTTGTTTCCCTCAATAAAAAAAGCCTTGAAGGTCATCTTGGTGGTGTCATCTAACTGCTGTAAGTTGAATTTTAACCTAGAAATTTCTTCACTTTTTGGGTATTTTCAGTACAATCACAGATCCTCTCGCTTGGTCAAATTGTTCATTCAACAACCAATGAAGGTGATCTTTCTGTCCCAAAGATCCTTTCATATAGTCCACTTGTTCATGCAATCTCAGCAGGAGATCCTTCTGTCCCTAAGATCCTCTCACTTGGTCCACTTGTTCATGCAACCCCTGCAGGTGATCCTTCTGTCCCAGTATTAGACTAAACTTTGTGCTTTAGACCAAGTGATTACATTTATGGATTACATGAGGTCTCATCCCAGCAAATTTATGGTTGTCCTTTAGATTACCACTGGCATCTAAGTGCAAGATCTGCACAGACACTAGCACCAGTGGATGAGTTGCCAATTTTTTGTTGGCCTTTATAGAAGCTTGCAGGATTTTATCTCTTTATGCTCCATGCACATGTGAACCTCCAGAAGATGTCCCCAAATCTCCGTGTTTTTTGTTTTGTTTTTTTTTCTAAGGTGATATTATCATTGACAAATCCACATTCAGGTCTGCTACATCCCTGTCATGCACGAGACCCAAGCGGACATCCCTAGTATGCTCAGGGCCTAGTAGACCAGATGTTCAAATGGAATTCACCGAATCATCTCATACTTCAGGCAAATTTGCCTGTACTGGGTCAAACTCTTATGAACCTCGTTGCATCCTAGTGGAACACCAAGGTCCCGAACATCATTTTTGTTTGTCCTAAATATGAAAATCTGTGACGCTGATGTTCTTTTACTGAACTGGAATGGTCTTGGTGTTCATAACTCTCCACCAAACCCTCTGATTACTAAAGTTGTAGAAAGTGAGGGAATCCAACTGCAAATAATCTTTATTGCTCCCCTCAAGTGGAAAAGATTAGGGTTCAGTGACCACTAGAATCTAGTAACAGATATTCCCATGAAAAGTCTGCCTTCATGCTTTTGAAACAACCATGAAAGCAGGTTTTCCAGCTAAACCTAGAAATGCTGAATCTGCATGCCAAGTTCATATCACACTTACCCTCAGAAAGAAAAATAAATGTGAGAACATGTGATTGATTAGATGTCTCAGGCATGACAACTCACCACTTTGAAAGTCAGTGAAGAGAATTATTCTATTCTGCCAGTGATGCAAGCAGTTTTATTTCTCCCATACAAGACTACACCATAATTTGCTCACTTTTTCTTGTGGCTTATAATCACAAAAAAACTTATAAAAAAAAAGTCATACACATTTTATGATCATTATTGGAAGATTACTGTCATTATTGGAAGACATAGGCCAGAGCAAAGGTTTGTCAAACATGGTTAGTTTTGACTTGTGTTGACCAAAGGCTATGATCTTTTTCACAAAATGGAATTCAGAGAGCTGCAGAGATCAGTCCAGTATCAAACTTATAATCTAAAGGTCACTGGCTTGACACCCACTCAGGTGTGTCCTCAAGGTAGGACTCTTACCTCCCATTTTCTCAGCATAGTATAGTGTATGTGTTGAAAGTGCCATTAAAACTAGCAAAACCAAAATGGAATCAAATATGGGTTCTCACATGAGTAAACAAAGTACCCTTCAAACCTTCAAGCCTCGACAACTCCTTTTTTGAATAAGAACTGTTTCTTAATTACTCTTGCTACATCAGGCAGAATCATTGAAACTCATACCTTGTTGGTTGACCCAAACCATCTGTAGTTGCACCACAACCTCATGACTGTCTCTGCTTTCATTTCCAAGAAACATACATCAATGACTTCTGAATGTTTAATCCGAGTCAATAGAATTTATCTTCTACCAAATATTTTTGTGGTATAATTATTTCTCTCAGTCCTGATATGCCCACGTCTCTCTGTTTTCAGCTTATGTGCTGAGCATCTAAATTTAGCAAATAAGAAAATATGATAATCCATATGCAAGGTATTTTTCTGTTTCTAATTCAGTTTTTTTGCATGCTATAGTATCACTTTATCAGTTTTGAGGTGTCAAATTCTTAATTCTTTGCAAAATTAGTGATAAAAATTTATTTTCATTGATACAACCAATGCCAACATTAAAAGAGCAGTTGTGACCTTTGGCAAACTATGTACACATGTGGGGGATCATTGAGACATCATTCTGCAAAGAAAGCTGAAGGTAAAAAAGATGTATTACTGACCCTTCTATATGGATGGTGTTCAGACACCATACCAAGAAGTTCAACCATTTTCACATTGGCTACCTGAGTAAACTGATGAGGACAATGGCAGAACAAGCATCAAATAATGACAAGCATTCCAAGTGTCCACACTCCACTGTGGTAATCACAGATGAAATGGACAACCACATCACAAGGATGTCTGACAAGTGACCATGAAAGATCTACAAGGAGCTGAAGGAGGGAAAATGATCTCAGGGTGGTCAGGATTTCCTCAAAACATTCTTGAAATACTTCAAAATTTGCCCTAAATCAGACTATTAGCTGAGGAGCATTGTAATAGCAGTGCAGAAGCATGAGCAGTGTAAATCTTGAAACTGCAGTATGTCCTTTATTGATCAAGCAGCCCCAAGTGCATCCTGTCCAGTTTGCCACTGACAATTAAGAGCTTAAATTGGCCAGATCATTGACTCACATGCTCATGGTTATGTGGGAACTCAGAACAATAGGTACTTTATCAGCTCCAGTTTGGACTGAGTTTTAGCCCTTGACAGTTAATTTCATATCGATGATACTTTTACCATTCAACATATTCTGATCCAATTTTGTATCAACATCATCTTTTAGGCTTTCATATGTGGTTTATGGGCTTAGTCTTGACTACTCCAATTTTGAAAGTTATGTCCCTTGTCAAATTCTTGCCTTGACATGAAAACTTGGAAAATTGCTTGCAGTCAGCATGGTTCAAGAACCATTCAGCGTATTCTAATGAAGTTTGATGTGAACATTGTTTCAAAGACCTGGATGCATCTTTTATGGTCTTTCTCTCATCCACTACAATTTTGGAGTGGGTTATGGCCCTTGTTCTTCCACTTTACATGGAATGTTTCTTACAGTTACAAGTATCCACATCATCATTTAGGATAGTCATAGCAACTGAGTGTGTATCTTCTCTTAACTTTTGTTTTGCATGTTCCTCTCTTTTAGGCCCTATGGAGTGAATTATAGTAGGCAAGGCAATTTGCAACACATTCATTGATATTAGACCTAGTTTTTTTTTCATAATTGTGTAGTTATAATAATGCAAAAGATGTCCTTTATTTTAATTAGAAGTCTGCATTTTCTGTTTTCTATTTATACTGGACCTAAAATTTGAATCTTAAAATATGTATAGCCTTCCTACTAATAAATAAAAGATAATAGACTTTTCCAAATGGACTTTAATGTAATCTTATTAATCCAGTGGTCTAATAAGGTGTATGTCCAATGTAAGCCATATTGCCTAATGAATTGTCAACCATATTGTTTGAGTATGTGATCTTGATTTTTTTTTAAGGTAGCTTTAACAATTTTTCCATTATAGTGTTTTGCTGTCTGCAGTCTGGCAGTTTACAGTGATGTCTAGCACTGAGGTATCTTGCTTCAGACAAGTAGCATTATATCCCACCCAGTCACATTATCCTGACACCAGGCCAACCATTTTTATAAGTCTTTGGTATGACTCTGCCAGGTTTTGAACCAATGACTTCAGCACCCAAGGCAGATGCTCTAACCACTAGGCTACTGGAGCAGTCTGTCAACCTTTGTAAAACTACTTTTCATGTAGAGAGTTGCTGATATCTTGCTGTATTTATGTTGCTATCTGGCTGAATTGTGCTGACATCTTGATGTATTTGTACTGATTTATGACTATTTCAGGCCTCCAACATGGCGTTGGATGAGGATTCCGCACAAGAAAAAGAAAAGGACAGAGAGTTTCAAAAATATGAGCAGACATTCCCCGACTTTCCCCGCCCATCTGCAAGAGAGTACATACTTCGGACTGTGATACCTCGTCCAGCCCCTTATTCAAAGCCTCTTCCACAGAGAATGCATTGTGTTTTATGTGATAATGATTTTAGGCTTGCAGGGGCTTTTTCATCAGACTCTGTGTTTCAGTAAAAACACAGTAATAAAGGTGCTTTAAATCAGTTTTCTTGCATTCATCTGCAGTAGACAAAATTGCAGTATTTACCTGCTTATGGCTTACAGTATCTGCCTCCACAAGAGGCTCAAATCTGTCATTGCAAAGTGTACTGGTAGTACAGGGTCCATGCAGCATCAACCAAAATGTTAATGTAGAGCCTCAAACCAGATTTGGTTTTACTCCATTTTTTAAATGGTATTGAGTGGTAATTGATGGGTATAACAAACTTAAAAATTTCACTGAAATATTGAAATATAATATATCTCAGATAAGACCTACATTTTCTTTATGTAAGGTATCATAAAAAATTGGTTTCAAGTTACTAAGTGCTTGAGAAGTTATTGAGCAGAAAATAATGTATGATTTTCTGTGATGTAACATAATGTGATTGTGGACATGTGAAAATGAAATCCCCATAAGATATTGTGGGTGGCATATAAATGGAGAAATTGCTAACTCTCCATAGCCTTAAACTATTACTTACTTTGCTCTTTTTGATGATATTAAATTGTATTAACATCAGTAGAGTTATTATGATGTAATAGGATAAATTTGATGGCAGTTCAGAATGGCTGCTGTTTATGTCTTAGGTTTTTCTAGTTTGCAGTGGTAAGAGATTTCAGTTTCAAATTTTATTGAGGTAAATATTTTATCTTCATGAAACTTAAAGATAATTTACATCTCATTAAAATCTTCCAAAAATATATAAACAGTCTTTATGAAACAGAAAAATGTGTTAATAAGGCAACAGCTGAGATGAGATACAATTATGATCCATTATTTATTATGGTAATTTAAGGGCTTATACATTTTGAACAACTGGTAAAGTTTCTTTGTAAGTTGTAATTGAGAAGTATCAGACTTTTAAATAATAGAAATATCCTTAGTCTTACATTTTTTCTCTCTCCAACAGAAGACTTACAGTATAACCCTCTTTAGTCTCCATATAACAGAACTGTTTAAAAGTTTCAGGAATCTTCACTGAAAATCTCTCTGCATGTTCCTTGTATTGTAGACACTTGTCTAATATGTACAGTGGTTTTGGTCAACAGAATCATGACATAACACTTGCACAGATTTGCTTTCCATTTACTGTCATTATCCAGTGTACATAGATTTGTCTTCCTTGCAGCTCATCCACTCCCACTATCCATTGTACACAGGTATGAATTGATTGCAATTCACTCACTGGCACTCTCCAGCATACACAGATTTGCCTTCATTGCAATTCACTGACTGGCACTATCCAGTGTACAGAGATTTGCCATTCACCCACTATCCAGAGATTTTCCTTTGTTGCCATTCAACCACTGGCACTATCCAGTGTACAGAGATTTGCCTTCATGGAAGCAATGGGCACAGATTTGTTAACTACTCAGTAAGCTTTTTCTGCTAGGTCTAATTACATCATAAATGTGCATAGCATTGATTTCATATCTGATACATTTTGCTTCAAAAGTACAGTTCTGGTGATGGGCAACATACCAATAAACAAAATGACATTTCTCAGTATGTGTAAATTAATGGTTCATAAGTGAAACAGTGACTATATCAGACTAATATTTAATGTTTTGTTAATTGTATTCTGAATAAAATTGTTACAAGTCTTTTGAGTGTCTCTGACTCAGATTTAGTTTACTACTAAATAAAGAAAAATTATTAAAAGCAATTGCACATGAACTTCTCTACCTCCAGTTCAGGCTGATATGGTAAGATGGTAAGTTTAAAATAACTCTAAATGGTGATAATTTACATTTAGTTTTTGCCCTAAATCAAAGTTGATACACTATCCAATACTATAGCAAAATAATGTTATAAAAACCTTTAGATGGGGCTATACTTGTGTAAATTATTTTTTCTCAATTATTTGTTGATGACAGTGATTAAAAAACACTAAAGTATGTGTGTGCATTAGCATTTTCAATACAATTTTTGTTTTTTTTTAGAAACATTTGTATATATTTCATTGTTTAGTTTCATAGCTACTTGATTTATTCTCTTTCCATTCCAGATTTAAGTTAGTTTTGCAGTAATTTTTCAGTAGGAATAATATTATCCCTAAGAGCCTCTACTGTTTTGCATGTTATGCAATGCTTTGTCATATCTGTACACTTTCTAAAGAACACCGTCTACAATGAACATTGTTATCACTCCTATATAAATATCTTTTCTGAAGAGTATAAATGTATTTTTTTTTTTTACATGAAAATAAATAATTTACAATGTAGTACTGTTGAATAATGTATTTGTGTGGAATGGTTCTATGAGTGTTAAGTTGTTAATACTTTATAGTATAGTATTCATTAAGCTATGCATACTTATTTGAGAGCCTTCATTGTGTACCTCTACATACTCAAGTGTGTACCTGTGCATACTCAAGAATGAGAGTACTCTGTGTAGCTATGCTTGTTCAAGTGAGTACTTATTGTGTACCTATACATACTCAAGGATGTAAGTGCTAAGCTAAATTGTGTAGCCAGCCATGCATACTCAAGTATGTGAGTGCTCATTGTTTAGTTATTCATATTCAAGTGAGTGCTTATTGCAGTTATGCACACCCACCCAATTATTTTACTCTATTTTATAGTTATGCATATTCAGGTGAGTTCACATAGTGTAGCTATGAATATTGAGCTGAGTGCAGCTATGGATTCAAGTACAGATAAATGCACATTGTGTAGGATGCTTATTTGAGTGAGTGCACATTGTATAGCTAAGCATGTGTGTGTGTGTATATTTATATGTATGTATGTACATAGAACCTGAAAAATCACCCTATGCATTCTCATGTTTTGAAGATTTTTAAAAAATTTCCTCTTTAGAAATTGTATACACATGATAGTATAGGAACGGGTCCTATACTATCAATTCTAATGCAGACTTCTTTTGTTGTGTGTACATTTTATGGGAGCTAAATTAAATTTCAGACGTCAACTTTCAATTCTCAATAGTATTTTGTATATAACGAGGGGTGATTGGACCAGTTTTGCAGTAAAGGTTTTGTGGGAATTTAACATTAGCGGTCCTCTGAATTTGACATTAGTGATTTATGGGGCCCTGCGAGAATCTAACGTGGATCTCGTTGTGGATTTTACATTATGACAAATTTTGGATCCAAATGTGGGTTAGGGAAATTTGGGTATCTGGACATTTCCCTCCTGGACTTCCATCCCCCACCAAATAGGACTTAATGTCAACCTAAATCAGATCTTCGGTGGACATTTGCCTCAACAGCCTTCCCTCCTGGACTTCCATCCCCCACCAAATAGGACTTAATGTCAACCTAAATCAGATCTTCGGTGGACATTTGCCTCAACATCCAAAGTAGTAGTACAAACTTCGGCAATCGTGACATCATTATTTATAATATGTGAAAATGTTAAACAGTCGTTAAATATTAAAACTTAAGATATTTGGGGAGAATCCTGTTTGATGGGGGGGTTCTAGACTCGGAAATTTGACGATGGGCAGCTATGTAAGTTAGTGAAAAATAACATTAGCTGTTTTGTGGACTCTACAGTTTATTGCGTCTTAGGGAATTCAACATTTTGGCCGTATATGGAATTTTAAATTGACATTCTATGAGAATATCCATTGTGGCAACCTTAGGACAGTGCGGCTCCCTGCTGGAAATCCTATTTGGGATTTAACATTACGTTTAGTCCAATGTGATAGTTATGGAAATTTAACACTGACAACGTTGGGACAGCCTAGTCGTCAACTGGAATTCAACATTAGCAGTTTATAGATCCATAAGCTGGTAGAATTTAAACTCTGGCTATTTCTGATCACGAGTTGGGTAATGTAATGTTGTCCCTCTTGGTAAAGAGGGATGGTTAATTAGCTTTGGCTGTCGTCATCTAGAGGGTGACCTCCCTCGATTTTATTGCCCGGTGTGAATATAACAGAATTGAGAACTATTGTTAAAACAATGTAATGTAATACGAGCTCCCTTAGATAAGAAAATTTTTAATCAATACAAACTAATAGTGGCAACTTCAATTCAAACAAATTTACGTTAACAGAATTTAATAGCAGTGATTTATTTTGTATTTATTTTGTCATGATAACGATTGGTGACAAGAGCCACGCCTGATTTGCATCACCTAGCGTCGCTTCTGTCTTGTCTCCGTGTATCACACGTCTCCCCACCTCCACGTGTTTATGTTGATCTTCCTCTTATATTCTGAACGCTTAATTTCTTTCCAGATTCCCCGTCTTCGAACTGTCTAAGTCTGTTCCTGTGAACTGTTTCCTTGAATAACAAGATTACTATAAATCTTTCATACGTATATAAAATTCTTTCTTATTTTCATTACTTAGAAAGCAAACTAGCTATCCAAACACTGCATAAATTATGACATAATGTGATCTTAACGATTATTGACCCTTACAAACGATCCCATCGGCTGACAACGTGAGCGTTGCATCTAACACTCCCGTATCTCTGCATACGCAGCCACATGACTTCTTAGACGTCCAACCTAATCAGTTCCACTTCTTAATATACATACTGTGGATACTATTGCATAAGATTTATTAAATTCTAACTCACAGCAGTCTCTAACCTACAAGATTTTTTAAACATTACAAAATCATAAATATACAATTATCGTTATCTCACAATAATCAGTATTGTCCTAACAAAGAAAATTAATTCATATAACCCTATGAAATCATACACATTTGAAAATTTGGATCGCATGCAATTAGTCAATTCTATCAGTGAATAAGTAACTAAAATTAAATTGCATAAACAGCTCTACTAGCATAACAGATCCATGAAATCGAATAAACGATACATATGACTTGTCATAGCAAACACTTTTGCACAAATAGAAATAGAAAATTACATGAAAAGTAAAACTGCGTACCTTAATGTTCTCTTTCAGAAATTTCGCGTCCTTCTTTTCTTACAAGACAGCCACCTGGTCCCCTTTTGCTTGTTTAACGAGGAAAGCACTGTTCACTAATTTTCCCCTGGAGTCAACTCTGGCTTGTCCTTCTCGCAGAGAAACTCTAAAGAATTTCGACCAAGGTCGTCACTTTAAATCTACATTACTTCCAAGGTGTATGCCTTAATTTAATCTGACCAATCGTAATCAGTGGTTCCTAAATTTTCCCCAAGATAATTTCTTTCGTCAGATTTTGACAGCTTAAAATCTGAAAAATACTATGCATATCAACATCCCTTAAACATGACTATTTGACATGGGATTCCTACCACATGGTCGGTAACTTTAATGTTTTACTGTCTCATGACAGAGTTACCATGCCCGGATCAATTCTAAATGACCCGTAGATGTGGGCCTTTCAAGTTTATTAACTGACAAAGCAAAGGTCGAAGTGAACCTTCACAAAGACCTTCCTGGCTTGACTATAATAAACTTTTAGTGCACAATGTATTAAATTTTAAGCTTCCATACTTATTCAAAATTCGACACATTACAAGTAAGCTAACCACCGATAGTTCCGTTGCCATTGCTTTTTACTCCATGCTTGAAAAACGACGGGGAAGAGGAGGATGCAAGGAGCAATGACAATGAAGCAAAAAAATATCTCGATTCAAAAATTTTAATTAAATTAGAAATAATGTAAATAAGTCGGAAATGTTTTGTGCATTCTTCCGTCATGTGTAATATAAAGAAAAATATGAGGGTAAGGACTTTGTTAAAATAATGCATTTCGATATCTGTGACGCATACGTGTTGCAAAGCGAGATGTATTTTTCAAACGTACAAAACACCCACATAGGGGGAAAAACGAGGAATCTCTTGTACAAAATATAGCACATGTACTTATGAAATTTCGATTTCATATGATAACTAGTTAATAAAAATCATAATATAGTTACTGTATTTATTCTCTTGTGTATGAATATTTTCATCTTCACATGGTTGTCTTTCATACTCGTTGGTTATTCCATTTTCTCTACACGATACTTTCTTTTATGTACAAGTTCTTGCTTATCAACCCAAAGCACTTATTGTCTCGATTCTCGCTTTTATCAACCAGATAACTCGTTTTTCTAGTCGCAGTTCTCACTTTTCTCGATCCAATCCTCACTTTTCTTGTGTTTCTTCTAACTTTTATCAATCTAAAGCTCAGTTTTCCAAACTCATTTCTCGAATTGCTCAGCCAGATATGAGCTTTTCAAATCTCTATTTTCTTCTCAACACAATCCGCGCTTATCTCGTCTCGATACTCACTTTTTTAGTCTCCCTTTTCTCAACCAGATATTAGCTTTTCTAGTCTCAATTCTAGCTTTTCTCAACCACATTCTGGCTTTTATAGCCACAGTTCTCGCATTTCTCAACCATATACCAGCTTTTCTAGTCTCAATTCTCGCTTTTCTCAACCACATAGTTGCTGTTCTAGTCTCAGTTCCCGCTTTGCTCAACCACATACTAGCTTTTTAAGTCTCAGTTCTCGCTTTCTCAACCCATTAATGGCTTGTCAACTCTCCAGTCTCCCTTTTCTCAACCAAACACTAGCTTTCCTATTCTCAATTCTGGCATTTCTCAACCCAATAATCGGCAGTATTGTCTAAGTGCCGTATTGATCATTAAAAGATGCACTGCTGTTTTATACAAGTTTATTAATTTGCACCATAAAATTGTGCAAATTACAACAAATGTGCACATATACATATTTAAAAACAAGTTTTGTTTTATTAAATTTAATTTAATCTTATAATTTGAAAACCTCCGTATCCCAAAATTGTACTGTAGAATAAGCAGGCATAGACGAAATCAAGCAAAAGTAACGCATGCTATTGTCACGATTTGCTGATTAGAGCGTTCAAAAATTCAGTTAACCATTTGAATTATGCACTTAAGTATAAATTAAGTACGTCTTGCCAACAAAGAAAATTGCTTAATCATATAACCTTATCATGTACACAAATATGCATATATGAAATGAAAATATTATATAAACTCTTCAAAGAGGGCATGTTTTAACTTCTAAATTCATGTAACTAAAACTTCAAAGATTCCACCAAAATATTTTTTCATTTAATTTTCCTTTCATGTGACTTGAATTCATATCGCATTTTCTAAGCAAAAAGTAAATGCCTGATTATTGGTATTTGTTATATAATATTTGGTATTTGAATAGTTTGTCCATGATCCACGTCTGCTAAATTAAATTCGTGCTTGATACGCTAGTACCTGTAACTGTCACCCTGCTGTATTCCTATCGTACTGTATAAAGCAAAATAGTTACATGTATTTGCAAATCTATCTTCTCGTATATCCATAATGCTGTCGATCACCAGATGTACTAGGTAATTATCTTACAAAATAAAAACTAGCAGCCTTGAATCTGAGAATATCCAAGACCAGACGAACAATTTCTGGAGTAAGGTATCGTGTTTATTATTAAAGGTGATAGCCCTATGCCCCACTACAAACAACGACTGCATCCTTATACACTTTCGAAGAAAATCACACCAAAGCAATAGTGAAACAAGTCGATGAATAAAACTGAGTGTATCAACTACATCTTCTAACCAAACCTCTAAATTTTATAACCATGAATTTAAAAGCATTTGCAGAATTAAAAGTGGATGGAAATGTTTCTATCCAGTTTATTTGTCTTCATTTTACGTCTTTATTTTGAATTAATTTTCATTTATTTAACTATAAATATTTATAGAAATATAATTACGTTGGTTTATCAAGTCTTTTGACGAAACTTGTGAATTGTATAACTTCTTTCGAGTATTGACTTAATGGTATGTGTTTTATTTGTGTATTTCGTTGCTGTTTTATTTGTTCAAGTAGTCTAGTCTATCAGACAAGTTCAATCCGGTCACTTTACAAAGTAGCACCAATGCTTTTTAATTGGTACTTGTACATATTCATGATTTAGATATAAAACAGCAGATTTTGTTAGAGTGTAGGTAAAAATGTACATAAAGTTATCCTAATACTATAAATAACTTTCACCAAGGGACAGAATTTGCAATTGCTTAATGGTACCTTCCATCAGTGATTAATCTAATATTGGTGGCGCTCACCAGTTCTTATGTACTTTTGAGAGAGTAATGTATGTATGGTGAAGTTATTCGCATTTAAAACATGCTACTTTCATGTAATGTGTCTGACATTTCTTTAAATATTGTACTTTTGGAAATTGTAAATGATCTTAGCACACTGCTAACTAAAATGACTGCTACCTTGTACTCCAAAAATCAACCTGGATTTGTCTAAAGTACACTATTATTGGCAGCTTTAAAAATAGGGACTAGACAATACCAGCTTCTGAAAGTGGAATGAATGAATTAACAAATACATAAAAAAAAGTTATCGGCTCCTTTTTCTGCAATTTTCCTCTGAAGTTCGGGAAGTAAAAATGAGCAAGTTGAGCTAGCACTTTTTTGAAAGGTGCACATCTGGAGTAAGGCCAAGTTGTATACTCTATAATCCATATTACACCCATCAATCATACACCAAAATAAAGGGAATTAAAGGTTCTTTGTACAATACCTAAGATATACAAAGTCTTTTTTTTTTAAATGTCCGTTATAACTAGTGGGGAAACCCGGGGAAATTCTTTTCCTTTAAGAATCTAATGCTAAATACGCATGTATTTGCAAAAAAAAAAAATTGCTTCGTACAAAAATGCGAATAATATCGTACTATTTTAAATTTTAATATGAGTTACAGCTATTATTTCATCCGCTACTCGTACTAAGCATCCACCCAGGGCCGCTGACATGGTAGGACAACTAGAACAGATTTCAGGGGACTCTCAAATCACAGAACCTAACTGGAGAATTTTTCCTAAGGCCCCTGAATCCTGTCCGTAGCCCAATAAGAGTAACAACAATCAACTACCACTGTTAGAATACACGATGCTGCCATTCACAAGTCACATTTCATCCTGATGCAAACCACCCCCACCCCCACCCCAAAAAAGACTAACTCCTACAGAAATAGTATGAGCATAGTAATTTATCAATGCGCGCGTCTTTAATTGATAAACATTATAGGCGCCAAGTTTCAAAGTGATCATGTGTTAAATAATCGTGTTATTCATCAGGCTCTTAAGTACGCACCTCTGCAATATGGCGATTTACTATCTGATTTTGGATACGCTGACCAGTTGGGAAGACACGTCTGTATATTAAGAACAACACAGTAGTTCCAAGCAATTATGCCCCATTATTTTATTTTCATTACTTTGTAAAGGTCAACTGAAAGCATGCCTTGGTTGTAATTTAAACTAGGCAAAGGTCTTCGTAACAAATATTGTTTCTTGCAAAACAATCCTACGCATGCTTAGTGGGGCATTTATATTCTTAAATTCAGTTTCAGAAGTTCGTAGTTTTTCATAATTTCAAGCTTTTCAATTGCAGAGGTAAGTAAATACTTAATATAGTTTCATTACGAATAAGCAGAAGTGATCGGTTTGGGAAAACGTGAGATACGAAGCTTTTTCTCGCGTCTTCAGACGATCATCATAATATACACTTAAGTTTCAGAGCGATCTATTGAAAACAGACTAGTTTTCGTAAGATTCCATCATGCACTGTAGTCAGCGGCAAAAACAAAGATGGGCGATAACCAGGGCTGTAGTGCTGTGGAAACGGCGTTTCCTTACTTTTTTGTACTCGATATTGTCCCTCGCAGATGAATAGCATGCGTTCCCTCATTTATTTAATGCATTCTCTCAATTTATTTATCACTAAAACACAGGCTATAACTAACAAAATTACGGGTGTAGTGTACAGTTATTCACCAATATGTTGATCTTCAATGGTGACCAAGTATTACGCCAATCCGTTAACAATGGGATGGGAAATTAATAGCTTTGACGTAAAGACAGAAGGACTCGAGAAAATTTGTAAGCGTAATATACAATAATAACATAAAAGGGGCAGTGCATATTTTTCATTTGCTATATTTTTCTCTTTCTGATCAGTGTTTCCATGACTAACACATGATTTACCAGATGATGCTTAATTATTGGTAGGATATATTGTGGGGCTATTTTGAAAAATCCAGTTTCACTCAAGTATAATACAGGAACTATGGATTCAGATATATTTGACATATAGCGGAATAAGAAATTGTACAATTACTCGCGACTAAATAGAAATCAGGTGCCGACATGGCAGCGCAGTCATTATTAGGGTCGTGAAGGTTAGCATTTGATGACCAGATACTACTTCTTAAACTCAGAGGCTCGCCATTTAGAAACCTCCAATTCCCCTCAATTTCCTTGTCCGTCAGTCCAACCCATAAACTGCCGTTTCCACAACCTGCAATAAAGGCATTCAGTAAAGCATAATTTAGTTCAGTTCTTTCCATCTCAGTTCGATACCATAGTAGGCGCAGTATTTGGTCATGTGTAATTCGCCTTTTCATTTCAAAGCACAGCCATTTACAGTATATCTTGAACGAATGGTTCTAATAATCAATGTGGTGAAAGATTTGTAGTTGGCTATAATAGGATAAAATGAAATATGCAAGTTGTTTTACCCCCAAAACATGCTAACCTATTTTTCAAGCCCATGTGATTACTTTGCTGAAGAACCAATCCTCACCAGTAAAAATAGATCACACTATAAAGTTCCCTATTTTTTCAAGTTCTGTTAATAATAGTAAGCTTTTCGAATTTGCTTCTTTTTTCTTACATTGTTTTAAGTGTAACCTTTAAATTGATCCCTCTTTTTAGAGTATTATTCGTTACTAGCTAAATTAATCTCTTATGCGTGTCTAGAGATTGCATATTCGAGTTCGAAAACACGCACATACTTCTCGAATATCCTATCATTCATGCGGTCTCCAATGCTTCGAGAAAAAATATTAATTTTATCTCGAATATTTGATCATAATTCAAACGACTTTTCCAATGGGTTCTCGCGAAAAGCTGTAATAAATGCATTCAGCTCCATTGCCTTGCCGTGTAGTTCTATTACGAGGTAGAAATTTAGTTAGATTTCACGTAATGGAGCTGCCCGTAGCAGAGAACTTGATTTCAAACTTTACAGATATCATTTAATTAAAAAATATCTTCTGAGTACTTTTCTAGAGTTCGCATGATCCAGTTGATGTCATGAAGTGTTTCTACCTTATGACTTTAGTGGCTTAAGAAGGAGATTGACATAATAATGACACTGACCTACATAGTCCGATAAATTAACCTGTTGATATTGATGGACGATAGGTGTGGATGATGTCAATTGTTTGTTAAAATCTGCAATTTTGCTGCATGAAAATCTTTCGGAACAAAGGTTTACGCTTAGGTACCTAGCGCTATTGGTAATCGCCATATCCTGCGCGAAATTCAAAATGGTCAAAGAACAGAAGGTTCATTCCACGCAGTTTTACGAGTCACTAAACATAGGATTTAGACCAGACATATAATGTTCATGCCACCAAAAGAACCCGTCCGCCGAAGGTAGCTACTCAGCCCCAAGAAATAACGGTAAGTGTATAAAATGTATACTGATGTTTGCAGACAAGATTTTATTGCTGACTTTTGCATGTTTTAATGAATAGTTGATATCTGCCCCTAAACCGCCAATCAATATCACTTGAGGAGCTGATTCATCGGCCTACTTCATTGTGCGCTTTTCAAATATTCACTTCACTAATCGCTTCAAGACAAAAACTTTGGTGTAAAGGATTCGACCCTGTCAAAATAATAATTCTAAACCTTCCTAATATCAATTATCTTCTCAGGAGAACAGTTTATGACCTCTGAACTATTAGTAATCAATAATACATACCATTGTTAGTTAAATCGCTGGCCAGTTCTCTGAAAAACTCAAAATTGTCTTCTGTTAGACTAATAAGATCTGCCCCCTCATACTGACAAAAATCCCTGACTTTCTGCCAATCTGTGCATAAATTCGGGTAAAACCTGTAGCAGAACGGACTGTCACCCAACACATATTTGGTATAGTGCTCCGGACATTGGTCTGAAATAAAAGGGTAGTCCTTGAAATGATCACAAAACTGACCGTGTTTTAGAACCATCTTCACAAAAGGGTGAGTTCCGAAATAAACTGCGTTAAGCAGCCAGAATAAAAATAATAGCTATAATATAACGGAATAAAAACAAATTTGTAAAAACAAAAAAGTTAATGCAAACTCGTTCTGTCTTACGTTGAAACCGCCGTTAATAATAATAATAATAATAATAATAATAATAATAATAATAATAATAATAATAATAATTATTATTATTATTATTATTATTATTATTATTATTATTATTATTATTATTATTATTATTATTATTATTTTCACAGTTAGTCCTTGCTCTCATTTTCATCAGAGATCGGAGTGCACTCGGCAGTCTCAAATTTCGAGGTTATTCCGTTGCATCCTAGCGGCGGTGTCTAGAGTGATGTATTTTATCTTAAATCATGATACTATCGATACCAAATTTTTATTTTATCAAGGCTACCGTAAAATGGCAATTATGCTTCCGCAGTGGCATCAACCAACAACCTTGCAGAGTCATAACAAGAATTGCAAGTCATTATGACTCACTTTTACGTGACTCACTTTTACATATAAATGATGGAAGATATGAACTACACTTTTATTTAAAAAAAAAAAAAACAAAACAAAACAATGAACTTTACAAATGTATCGAACCATCACTTGACAGCAGAAAGTATATCAATGTGACCAGCGTTTGCCTGTTAAAAGAAGTGACCTATTGTCCCTGTGACCTGCTATTTCCCGTGATCAGTAAGTACCAATGAAGACAGGTTTCTTGACTCTAGTAATAATCAAACTGATTTATCTGATATAAAGTTCGCAGATTCATCTTGCCATTTCCGGAAAAATCAACAGCGCTTGTATAACTTAGCTTGATTGGTCACTTTCTATATTAAGCTTCAAAATGTCCGTACTGTGTGCATGTATGGAGATACCATTAAAAAAAGATCATGAAAGCTGTCGTAAAGACAGATTATACAGTAAATTCTTTATTCTCCAGCTACTGTGATAAATATAGACTAAATAGATAGGTCTGTGGATCCAAATAAATATAAGTCTACAATCTTCTTAATAGATCTTGGCTCTCAGTATCGCTCGTATATTCTAGGCTGGTTCCAAAGTTTTAATACGAAAGTCAACAATTGACTAAGCACCCAATTTACGTAAACGTTTATAGTAAAGGCGGATACAAGGATATCGATAAATTTAAGTGACATCTTAATACATGTGATATTAGTTTCACAAATATTTGTCGAATAATTAAAACTAAAGTCGAAATTTTGCAACCCAGTCATCAATATTAGAACTTTGGCATGTACTTAACAAGGTGCTCAAACACTATCAACTGTATCAACTTGTCACCATGACAGTGTTCATATAGAAACTGCATGGCAAAACTCGAAGTACCAGGCTATTCAAGACAAAAAAACAAAACAACTAAAGTTTAACTGAAGTAAAGATCAACTCTAGTATGATGTTGCAAGTTTGTTAAATAATGATGAAAGCAATCCCACGTGAAGTTCTGTCTTCAACCGCTTAAGGGTGATGTCAGGTTACCATTGATTTAGCCAATGGAAATGAAGCTTTCAAAAATCGGAACGTGAATAAAATAGTTTGGCACACATTTATGTTCTTTATCGACACTACTCAGTCTCCAAAGGCGAAAATATAAGACTTCGTCTGATTGGTTAATCAAATTAGCGATTATGTTAATATAGGTTACTAGAACATGACCCCTATGCGGTCGCTGTCATTCTAAGAGATTTGTGTGAGGACATGCTCCATTCTAAGGAATCGTATGAGAATATCCCTCCACTCTAGTAAAATCGTGTAAGAAAATACTCGATTATAAGAGATTTGTGTGAGGACATGCTCTAATCTGATATACTCCACTCTCAAGAGATTCTCGAAGAGATTCGTATGAGAGCATACTCCACTCGGATTGTTTTTATGGTTTGTTCTCACAGACGTCACGATTATGTACGCAAATACCTACAATGCAAAGTGCGCGTACCTTGCGCCGCCATTTTGAGTCTCTAACAAACCTTTAACAATACGGGTTATCAGGCACATTCAATATAAAATCTGATTTAATTGTCGCTAGAGGATGTTTAGTTAATCGAAATAATACATAGATTATACCTGAAATTATATGCCTCTATAGCACGAAAATAAAAATACAACTGCAGGCTTTTTTTATATAAGCAGACAATATCAATTTTTAAAAAAAAAATAAAATATTTTGTATGATGTCCCTGAGCTTGTCGCCATGAAAGAGTATTTCAGAACAATTATCTTCCGGATACAATAACGGTTACGGAAATAAAAAGTTCGTATTGTGTGCATTATGCCATAACTTTAATGAATAAATACATTTCGCGGAAACGTGCTTGTGCCAAAGACAGATGAAAAAACAATTTTTAGTTAGTACGGTCAAATAATTTTATTTGTGGTGGTTATGATGGACGTAGGATGATATTGGATGGAAGAGATAACTGTTCAAAGAAGTTTCATCTTCAGTGGATTAAAACGAAACATTTGCCTAACGGAAGATGACTTTGTACAAAACGTCGAAACAGATTATTCTTGAAATGCTTTAAGAAATATGAAATTATATATTTACTGTTTTTTTAATTAAAAAAATTGAATTATAACTAAATGATGTAAATTGAGAATCATTACATGTTTCTACTCGTTTGTGTATCGATTTGGTTATGCGTCTGTTTACTGATTGACCTATTTGTTTATGAAAAAAACAACAAAGATGGTTTAAATGTGAATGTTTTACTTGAAGAAAAAGTGGAAATTCAAGCATCTGATCTCGTGCGGTTGACATGCAGAACAGAGTGTAATGTATTATTATATCCATACGCACACTATGAGACTTGCCTTGATAATTATATGTGAAGAACAATGTTGTTAAGCACTGGTTTGAGATTCAAAATGGCGGACATGGAAGTACACACTTTTTGTGACGTCACGTGAAAACAACGGATAGAATAATTGGAACGAAATCCATAGCCATCGATAATACAAATAAATATTTTCTTTATAAATTACAGTGTTGCTAAGCCCGCCAGAACTACGGACTTTAAAGGATTCAGGAATCAAATCGCCATAAACTTCCTTCATGAACGGTAAAATATAGTACCATCACCATAGGTCACTGGACCATATTTTTTTTTTCATAAAAGGCCGGTCCTGCCTCACTAGACTGTTTCCAGCACATAACATGTATCCCCTAATATCTTAAAACGAGCAAACACCACTAACCCAGGCGTTTTGTTGTTATTGTAACTATATTGACAAACACAGGTCCAGATATTTTTCTTGCTAAGTTTACTTTTAATCCTTACCCTGTAACTTTTGACCTACAATCTAGACCACTAGTCCTCAAAATAATAACAACAAAAAGCACAGCCAGCGGAGAATCTTTTGGAATTTAAACATGTATCTCACAGCTATAAAAATATATTGTTACAAATTCCGGATAGTATCTGTTACTTGGCAGCTGTAAAATGATGAGGATTCTTTTCCGTAATTACATTTTCATTTGTGATGTTGCGAATCACTCCAAATATGATAACTTGTATTTAAGCTTCTTATAAATCAACCAAAGACATCGAAAAGAACTGAGAGATGCACATAGTTGTAAATGTTATACAATCTACTCTACATCCTGTACAGGGTATTGTACCACTAATTTTCCATAAAACAATGTTGATCAATTTTAAAAAAAAAATTCTTTCTGCAACAAAATGATATTAAAAAACAAAAGCTTCCGTTCATTAGAGTTTGAGAAACTTTAGGCCAGCGGCCTTGAAAATAGTTATAACAATATAAACTCTAAGTCACTGACCTATGTCATAGGTCACCGACCTTAAAATAGTTGTCATAAAACCAGGGCCACTCATGCACTAAACATATGATAAAAATCATGCTCCTATTTACAAACATTTTTAAATTTCAAATTAACTCTGTAGTGAATACAAACTATGAACGATCCCATATAAATAAATCGTAAAGTTGTTTCAAAAACAAAAAGGCAAGTAGCTCGCCTTACCCTTGTCCTGCAACTCAGTTTAGTTTGACACACGAAATGTTGTAACTCCGGCTATGCAAATTAATATAGCATATTAATTTTAACGAGATGCACACAATCAAATAAAGCAATGTGGCTGCTACCGTTTTCTGTAACTTGATCATCAAATGATTCGTTTGTCGCTCTTTCCTTTTATTTCCTCTGGAACTGCTGTCCTTTGCCTTACATCAACTTTGGGCTCCAGAGGCTTCTGTAATACTATGGACTTATCTTTTTGGGATACCAACCACCTCCTATTTTATCCAACCTAAATTTATTAAAACATAGCTTCCCACCCATTCGTTAATCTAAATGGCTTTATAATAATATTTCGTTTGGCTTACCAATTTCAGAAATTTGATTTTTGTGTTCACCAATTTTTCTTGGCAATACAGTATTTTACCGTCAATGGTAAAATTATTTTATTAACGTTATCAAGTATCATTTATATAAAGTCAACGTTAAATATCTTTTGTATAGATTAAATATTTCTATATTTAATTGTTGAACTGTTAATAACAATATCACGATTTTCTGGAAGAGGATTTATTTGAAAAAGATCTTTGTTTCTACTACAATAATCAGGATGATCGAATTCTAGGTGTTCTATAATTACGAAGCCACCTTGCCACAATATAAACGATTTAACTAAAATAAAAATCAATTTGGAAAAAAGGTTGTTTTTTTTACAAATCTGAACAAGTTAGTAAATCTCAGACCTATAATTGAATACCAAACAAAACTGAAGCCTAACAAAAAAGAATTCAAAACTAGTATAGTAAATATATAAGCGGGGATAACAAAGTATAAACCAATAAAGAAATGTATATTAAAAATTAAAAACAATTTTTAAAACATTAAGTTATATTTGCAAATTCAAAATTATCTAAAATATAAAAGTCTTTGTAAGATTTAATAATACATCTTTCACGAATAAATAGACGTCGTCCACTTAACTGCAAAAGGAATTAGATATTTTACTATTTTTCAGGTCTGGATTACTAATTTCACCACCAAATGCTAGCTTGATAACTTTAAGTATTAATTTTTTAAAAAAAAGGAAAAGCAAAGCGAAAAAGTACTGTAAAACCAGGACGTAATTTATAGTACACCAAAACAGTTTCATAAGCCAGTACAAATCAATACTATGTTTTCTTCTTTTAAAAGTATGTACGCTAAACAAAAAAAAAGTGTTAAAAGGAGCTATACTATGATCCTAAATGTCCAGTTGCGTTGCAAATATTTATTGTGGATGCAACATTTTACTTGGAATCGAGGGGAAAGCCGAAGAGGATAGAGAAGCAAACGCAAATACCGATCGATAAAATACTTTGTACTTAAAGAATGGTTGAAAAAAAAAATCTTTACACACTGTGGGAGCAGACTAAAGAAATATTTGCTATATAAAGGCCTATGTTAGTCACGCAGATGAACATTTCTAGCCAAACAAATTTACGAGACGGCCAAGATCTCAAATATAAGTATTTTTGCTAAAGGCAATCTTACAAATTTTACGGAAGAGATTTTATTTTTAGTAGACCTTCTAACAAAAAGTAGAAGATTTAATAGGAGAGAATGCTGTGGAACCATTTTACAACGAGAAGGTATCGTTATACAACAAGGAAAATAAAATGGTGTATTCAATATTAAGAAAATGTCAACAAGCAACAACGTGAATGGCAAAAACAATCAACCTTTTTGCTGGTAAATAAGAATACGATACAATTGTAATACATGACTCAAAACAAAACGTAGTCTCACCAAAGAAGGCTTTAGTCCTCTGCTCATTTTAAACCAGTTTTTGTATGTTTGTTTCAGTGTACATGAACCAGTAGAAACATTTGCAAGACCAGTTAGAATAACCTCAATAACAAGAGACAGACACACATATCTTTAAATCGTATTTGATGTGTGACAAAAAACATGATCGCAACTATTTAGAAGACAACTGATTGAGGAGGCTTACGTTGCCCAGGTGACCAAGTGGACTCGAGTGAAAGTCATGTTTTCATGAAAAGTACTGCCTACTGATAAAAGGAGAAACAGAGGTTAGGATAAACGATAAATATTAGGAAAAAGGTCAAGGCCAACGAAAGCAGAATCGGTTAATGCTCTACTACTTTCACGATCTGTTATACTTTGTGTTTTTAATATTTTTATTTTCTTATAACTTGTATTGTAGTTCATGTTCAGTTGATCTTTTGGAGTTTACAGTCCACTTATTTTAGTAGCCTATCAGATAACGCGTTGCATTTCTTTTTGAAGTCATCTGCTTTTCGAAATATGAATGGTGTAATTAAGGTCAATATAATATAATCTCCTATCGACGCACATCAAATCTTCATTATGTAAGAAACTTTGATATTAATTTTTTTTAATCAAATTATGTTTATTTTAAATTTCATATTATAAACACGATCAAAGCCATAATATTCTTAAATAGGAAAAAAACCCTAAAAGTATCAGCATTTTTCGTAACTTCTGTATTAATATAAATTATCGTATCTATTCTCCCAAAGATTTAGTGTGCATGTGTGTGTGTGATTTAGATTTTTAACGTAGCTTTAACAATATTTCAGTCATATCGCTACGATGTCTGTTGAGTGACAGTTTGTAGTGATGTCTAGCACTGGGACATCATTCCGCAGACATGTGGCATGATATCCCACTCAGTCACATTATCCTGACACCAGGTCAACCAGTCCTAACACTAACCTCTTAATGCTGAGCGCCAAGCGAGACAGCGGTTAATACCATTTTTTAAAAGTCTTGTGCATGACATGGCCGGGGTTCGAACCTGCAACCTCCCGCATCCGGGACAGACGCCCTAACCACTAGGCCACTGGAAAGGTAAGATTTAGTTGTAGCCCTATATATCGTCTAATGCTTATTAAACCTGGTGAAACGACCTGCTAGCGTTCTATACAGAACACATAACTTGGCTCGAATTCAGGTTGATTCCATCATCCTCACACTTTTGTCCTCAAGTAAATATAAATAAATATTTAACAATCTGCCACAAACTTGTCTTTTTATTTTGTTAAACATTTAGCGTTATAGTTTAACAATTGTTTCGTTCAAAATTGGAAATTTGTGTGTTCCGCAAATAGTGCGAATATGGAGTCAGATAAAGTAGATTCCTGCAGTGTATCGTGGAAGCAGATTTAATTCGTGTTCTTTGCATACTGAATCACAATAACCAAGTGTATTGTAATTAAACGCAGCCTCAGTGACACTTACCTAGCCCTAGGAGATCCTTGATGCTCATCATGAATCTGTGCAGTCTCATTATCGTCTCTCTGCTGATCTTCAGGACATACGCGCCATAGCTGCTCTTCCAGTGATATTTCTTCTCAGCCAACGCCACCGACAACAGCAACACTTCGAGAAACAGATGCCACAACATTCTGGAAATTCACTGCAATATAATCGATAGGATGTTATCCACGAAATTATGAAATCAGGTGTACTATCTCGCCATCGCAAATCCCCATCGCTCTTTGTTGCATATTCAGACTCTAACCACAAGTTTACTCAGTACACAACTTCAACCCCATACTAAAACTTCAACAAATATGGTGTGCATCTTTCTGCATGTATGCATTATAAGAGTAATCAAAATATTTGAAAATGTCATTGTAATTACCGTACATGTAACCATTGGAACTCTCAGGCACATTATCAGACAAAAAAGGGCCGATAAATCATCCCCACACAGATAATCATTGTCTAGCGGTTTAGGAGATGATAATCGCCTATTCATTAAAAGCTGCAAAAATCTGCAGCAAATATTGTCTGCACACATCGGTGTATATTTTATACATTTAACGGTATTTATCGCGGCTGTGGTATTACCGTTGACTGAATGGTTCTTTTGGCGATATGTATATAATATTTTTTGGATCAAATTCAATGTTTGCGACTTGTAAATCCACGTAGAATATCACTAGCTTCTACCCAGTGACTATTTTGAATTTTGCTCTATATGTCGCTCTTACCAAGTACTGGAAAGTATCTAAACTGTACGCAGGTGTATTCCGGAAAGATGTACATGCAGTAAAATTGCCCATTGTAATAAACAGCGGATATCAGAATCGTCCATCAGATTCAACACAGATTTCAGTGGGGTGCTTTTAGTTATCGGACTAGAGCAAAGACGATTGGAATGGGACTACTGGATTTAAATATTTTCTCAACCCATGGTACTAAGGTACATCGAAAAACTGAGCGTCTCAT
This sequence comes from Potamilus streckersoni, assembly GCA_016746295.1. Taxonomy (NCBI): domain Eukaryota; kingdom Metazoa; phylum Mollusca; class Bivalvia; order Unionida; family Unionidae; genus Potamilus; species Potamilus streckersoni. The sequence goes on from JAEAOA010001266.1 coordinate 167,692, forward strand.
AAAGACCATGGTGTAAGAATGCTTCTTAAAAGTTTAGCATATAAAAGCATTCATCGGAAAATGCCAATCTAAGACTGCGTCTAACGTTATAAATGGACATGGGGGGGGGCTTGATCGCAAATATAGGTTTTCTTATATACGATATAAATTCTAGCTCATTCAATGGTTTATGTTGCGGAACAATTCTTATAGAAAATATGTGACCAGCAATATCAAACTCCTAGATGTTGTTTAAACGTTAATTTTTCTGGACATGGATCCCACCATGGCATCAAAATGTCGCATAATACACAATAGAAAGTTTAGAACATTACCGACCCGAACATATTAAATAATTTTTTATATCTTTTGGGGGGAAAAATTGTGAAAATGGATTGCACGTTAAAGTAATGTTTTAAGAAAACGTAAGGAAAACACGAAATGTTCGTGTTAACGAAAGGCATCTCAATTTTGCAATAATGCAATTAGAACATGACATGCAAACGAGATAGTTATAGAGAAAGAAATTGTGCGTGCGCGTTGGCATTTCTAACGTAGCTTGAACAATTTTGGTCATACTGCTGTGATGTCTGCATTGTGTCAGTTGATAGTAATGTCTAGCACTGGGGTATCATTCCGCAGATATGTATCATCAGGTTCCACCCGTCGTTTTATCCTGACCCCAGACTGACCAGTCATAACACTAACCTCTCAATGCTGAGTGCCAAGCAATGACTTCTACTAGTGCCATTTTGATAAATCGCCGGGGTTCGAACACACGACCTCCTGCATCTGAGAAGGACGCTCTGGTCACTTAGACCACCGGATCGGTCTATAGAAAATATATGCTTGTTACCACTGCAGCATTATAGACGACGATCGAACAATGCACGCAAACCTACATTATGAAATGCAAAAATGACGCGAAAAGCATCATCGTGATAATAAAATGAAGAGACAGAACGTAAAGATATCCAAAAATGACGATGAAACTGAATGTTGCATGTCTTCTACGTTCTATTATCGCTGAAACTTGTTAGTATTATGTGTACTGAAATTCGATGGTCTTAAAGTACATCTGCCCCTTTAATAGCATTCTACGAATCCATCGAAATGAAATCAGATAGTCTTTAATAGCACGTGAACAATATAAGCATTTTACATATAATATGCACCAATATCCTGGAATCTGATGCTTTCCTTATTAACATTATACAAGTATTACACGTACTAAAAATCCAATGGTCGTTTCGAACATCTGCTTTTTATAGCAAGATATTTCATGCACTGTAATCATATGGTCTTTAACAAAAAGTATCCTTACTAGCGTTATACGTATTAAACGCACTGGACTACAATGGTGTGTGTGTGTGTGTGTGTGTGTGTGTGTGTGTGTGTGTGTGTGTGTGTGTGTGTGTGTGTTGGATTTTTAACGTAGCTTCAAAAAAAAAATTCTGTCATATTGCTACGATGTCTGCCAGTGTAGTGATGTCAAGTACTTGGGCATCATGCGGCAGACATGTATCATATCCCACCCAGTCACATCATCCTGATGCCAGGCCGACCAATCGTAACACTAATCTTAGTGCCGTCTTAACAACATTGTAGGCTCTGAGCAATGCAATGAATTGGGGCTCAGCTACAGGCACTACAATTCATTACCAATATGGACAGCATGATGCCTCTAGAAGCGTGAGGCTCTGGGCAACTGCCCAGTTTGCCCATGCCTTGAGACGGCACTGACTAAACTCTTAATGCAGAGCGCGAAGCGAGGCAGCTGCTAGTATCATTTGTACTTTTATTGGCATTATAGGTATTTACACAAAATTGAATCCTATGATCTGTAATAACATCTTGTACTTGGTATCCGTGAATCTTGTATATAGTTTTACTAGGTTAAATAACGTCTCGGACCTGGATTCAAATTTTGATATGCGTGTTATCGTTTCGTACAAAAAGTGCGAGTTCGATTAGGTTGGCGCCACTCATGCAGTACATTATTAACACATTCTGAGCCGATGCACATCTGGCGTGTGTGTGATTTGGATTTTAACGTAGTTTTAAAAATTGTTCAGTCGTATAGCTACGATGTTTGCAGTGTGGCAGTTTATAGTGATGTCTAGCACTGGAGCACACATGTAACATGTGCCATCCAGTCACATTATCCTGACAACATGTCGACCAGTCCTAACACTAACCTATTAATGCTGAGCGCCTATCGAGGCAGCTGTTAGTACCATTTTTATAAATCTTTGATACGACTCGGACGAGGTTCGAACCCACGACCTCCCGCATCCGAGGCGTGCACAGCTGGTAATATCACTTCTGATACGGGATCGTGTGTGTGTGTATGTATATTAAATTTTTGTTACTTTATTATTAGTAGTCCCGATAAACTTTTGAGCAAAAATGTTTTTACATTTATTTGTACATTTTAAAAGACAAGATTTGTGTAATTATAAACTGAATGCGTCCACTTAAAACTCGCTATAATTCCAAACTGAAATCAGAACTTCATGACGATGGAGCCGTGCTGAACGAAAGTTGTACCAACACACATATTACACTCAACAAAGGCGATTCATAATTCGTTCACTTTATTTTTTTAAAAAAATTAAATGATATTTAGGTAGTTTTACTTCATAGGCACAAAATTAATACGTAAATTTCCATTTTTGTGTACAGTGTCTCTGGCCTAATATTTACATCGTTACCGGTTAGACTCGTCACGAACCCCTGTGATCGAACCAGTTACGTTAATATTAGATTTTAGTTGTTGCATGACTAATGCATCGAGAAACATTCACGTTCCCTTATTAGTAGCCATTATCTGGTTGCTCCGTAATCTTTATGACACACTATGTTCAATCTGCCATGGTATTCAGTGACATCTCAATCATCACACCCTCTTCGAATCCTTAATCATAAAGGGTATAACAACAACAACAACAAAAATAATAATAATAATAATAATAATAATAATAATAATAATAATAATAATAATAATAATAATAATAATAATAACTTTACGTTTTATAAGAGAAATTTTTTCTATATTGCTGTATGATGGAAAAATATTTTACATGTCAGTACTCACCATAAATTGTCCAGCATGAATGACGGAATATATCTGCATTCTGAGATTCTAGTCTCACTAGTGTTAATATTTTGCACGAGCTACGAGCTCAGCGAGTAACCGTCCGCACGTGCAAATCATCGATGTATTCTTGCGCATAATAACATGAGCTTGCTGGGGGGTATTACTGGAATTGACACCAGTCCATAGGTAGCATTCAAAACTTCTGTGGGGTCATATGAAAAAAAAAATAACAAAAAAAAACCTACGTTAAAATTGTCCATATATTTAGCATGAGGATAATGGGGCCACGAGTGACTAAGTGGTCTAAAGCTCTCTCCATTACGGATAACTGCCATCTCACCTTTGTCTGCGTAGGACAGAGTCCAAGATTCAACGACTGTGGATATGTGAGAAAGCTTGCCAGTAGCTTCTCGTGGGTCGGTGGTTCTTTCCGCGGATATCCCGGTTTCTTCCTTCACCATTAATACTGGCCGTCATGTATAGCCTATCATGTGCTGAAAAATGGCGTTAGACCCAACAACAACAACAACAACCATGTATAGCCTATCATGTGCTGAAAAATGGCGTTGAGCCCCACAACAACAACAACAACAACAACAACAACAACATGGGGATGATATTAGGTGCAGGCCTAGCCCTAAGGCAAGACGAACAAGGCAACCGCCTTGAGCCCAGTGCTTTCAGGGGCCACGCAATGCTGACTGAAATCAACTTTGCAATGCATTTTTTTTTTCATGAGGCCCCGCTCATGGCTTGATGTCTTGGGCCCCGCACATCATAAAGCCGTTTCAAGTTATAGGGTCAAAATGTTCATAGGGTCAATATTGTTTATGAGGTCAGAAGCACTTATGGGGTCTTTTGATCACTATTAAGCACACCATACATACCAGCCGTTTTTTTTTTTTTTTAAATTACAGATAAGCTCACTCCTCTGATATCCAGCAATTGCATGTTGATTACTATCCAAACAATCACTCCTACATTTCTACGAAAAGGGTAGAGATGTTTATACCCACATACACCCTATACTTACGTAAACACAAACATAATATCATAATATCACTCAAGGGTTCGAAGTGTATAGAGACATACTTCGATTCCGTCTCACACATTCTATTAAAAAGATGAGGTTTTAAATTGCAGTTTTGTGGGAAAAAGACTAAGATATACACAAATCAGAAAATACAAAAGTAGCAAACTCATCTGTAAATCACTTTTCTAGTGATATGGGTGACCATGAAAAGGGCCTTTATGATTTGTTAATTAAAATCGGCTAACACAAGTAGCATCGCGTTACTGATCTTTTCAAATTTCATCTCACGTTATATACTCAGACCAATATCTGCTTCGTACTCCTTTTCCTTTCCACATACTTTTCTCTTCCATATCGCTCTGCCAATGATCTCGACGATGGTTGAGGATTCTATTGTTGTCCACGTCTTGCTTGAATTGTTTTGAGACCTTAGTAGAACGCACTTCTATATAAAGCATAGGACCGGATCGAAATATTTCCCCAATTAACTCTCGAGTTAAAATTCACTCATAGTTTGTGTTTTCTTCCCATCGGAGAAGAGCGGACATGTGACGTCATTTTCAAAATGGGCGCACTAGCGTTCCTACGTGTTGCCATTAGGCAATAGTTACAGTATAAAAAAAATCCTATAGCTAATAACATGAAAATAATGTATTGGGGCAATCCAGATTTGGAAACAATTTATATATTTAGACCGCTAATACTATTGCTGCTGCAGCTAGTATTCTTCTTTCAGAAGAGGATGACATCAATTTAGTTTTAGCTAATTTCCTGTCATCTCTGCAAGAATGTTTGTTCCGTAGTACTACCTTCACATCCGTCTCTATCATTACAAATGGTGGATGATTTTAGAAACCGAGGGAAGATTTAGAAAATTATTTGCAACGACAGAAAAGAAGCAAACGTGTCTATTAAACAACGAGAAAAAGAAGAGAAAAAAGAAGACCAGAGGAAAAAGAGAAGAGGACAACTTCAAATTGTGAGTGGCATAAGGAAGAGAGTGAAAACGAAACGGCGAATCTGTGGAGTTTAATCACCTAAGAGAAATATATATGACTTAGCTCAATCTAGAAAAGCAAGACATTTACATGCCAAGAATTCCACATCTTGAATCATTACATAAATCTCAACGTGACTGAGATGCCAGCATTACTAACACTACAAAAACAGCAACTTGGTCGCGGGATTAAGACTTAAAGCTGATAAAGCCAAGTAATTAGTGGTTTTGCATTTAAAGAAAAATCAAACGGTCCTTATCAGGGCCACCTACATGTTAATAATAATATACTAATAAATGATTGGTAAATCTAGTAAAAATCACATCACTTCCCATGAGTTAAATGAGTCCTTGTGTGGATGTGTTTAAGTATCGTATCCATGCTAACAATCTCTATTTTAAAAAATCAAGACAAAGAGACACCTGTTTCTTTCTCCGTACATTTCCTCTTCTTAAGGATCACAATGAAATTTCATAACACATCACAAACATCGATCTTTCTTCCCGTAACTGTGTCTCTTGTTTTTTTTTTTTTTGTTTTTTTAAAAATTTCTCTTATGAGTTGTTTCTCTTTAGTTTCTTTTAGTTATGTTCCATTTTTTAATTTCTTGACGGGTATAGGTTCTTTATCATTTGTTCCTGAAGAATGCTAATTTCTATGCTTTTCTCCTGCTTGTTCTCTCTTGGGACACTGACAAATGACCTTTTTCCAATTATGATAATATGTATCCTTTCGTTTCCTTTGTTTCTTTTTTGAGAGTCCTGGGATAAGACGTGACCGGAGTGATGTTGTAACGTCGACATCAGCGTTGCAACACGATCTGACCGCTTCACTACCATCCCTGGAATGCCGTTTGTGTACCTTACGCTCTCCTAGCGAAAGCGATGCTGCATGGCTTTTCTGCTTTACTGGCAACAATGATGCACCAATATATGGATCTCATCCATGCACTCTTAAACCTATACCACTAGCTCAATGAGCAGTACAAATTAATAATACACTTTTCCCAGTGGAATTGCCTGATACGGATGGGTTACCCAGTACCAAAACTTGAGCAAAAGCAGGATTTGTCCACTCGGGTTGAGGAGACCAAGTGCAGTGCTTCTTATGAGAGGTGAACAGCCATGCATGGGAGTATAAAGGACAAGCATTTTTGGAACATGCCAGATGGTCTGCGTGTTGCCACTAATTTCCTTTGGTTGGGCATGATTATTATCCACATGTATATAATAGAAGAAGAAAAAAAAAAAACATTCGTAGTTAATTCCTGAGCTACGAGAGCACATTTATAAGGAGTCTATACAGAGGTACAATAACACATTTAAAATAGCTTGTAACTATTCAAATGAAACGTTAAAAATTGCATCCTTTACGACATATACGTTTTAACTAATAGCACCTGAACACTAAAATGGTTGGTTGTTTTGAAAGTGTTCACTCTGATCATCTACCCATCACAAAGAAGAATTTCGATGTTACAATTTATGCCAACCATATGGCAGTCTACATGAAATTCCAGACAATAAATACTTAAGTGCATTCCAGGCAACTAAGAATTTGAATACAAACAACGTTTAAAAGAGTATTGCCTCAAAAAGGGACCTATTAACGGCGTGTTTCATGAGAGCCATGGTTCCATATAATTTATCACCAGATAACGTTTGATAAAAGTATGACTAATTCTGAATTCCTGATGGCTAGTAATTTAATGCAGAGTGATATGCTTTCTGGGGATTTAATTTCACTCCAGACCAATGCAGCAACGAATGATATTTCAACCCTATAAAATCAAGCCAACTTTGTGTGAAACTTCACTTTGCAGTTGCTTGGGTAAACACAGTAAACTCCATCATATAATCATATATGCAGAATTTGATAATATCCTGGAAATTAACAGTTTGAGAGAATTGAGAATATTAATTAAGAAAAAGATGACTTCAAACAGCCTATGAAAATAAGCAAAAAGGATGCTTTCTATCCATAACAAGAATAGTCTCAGACCACAATTAAAAAAGACAAAAACACAATCATGATGCCAAGATGGCCATAACAAGAACGACATTTAGTCTCCTGTTTTACTATGGGCATGGCTGAAAGAATCCTAACCGAAGAACATTATTGATACCGAATTAATCATCCTAGTAAGAAACAAAAGGAGAAATGTTTGAGGACGAGTCATGAAGAAACGTTGGAAAGAGTTTACAAGGAACTTTCATTAACTTCTAAATCACAGTTCGTACATAGCTTCATGGAATTCTGTGGTTTGTTTTATGGATGAACGTTCTTACCAAAAACATTAAAGATGTTCATCAGCCATGTTGTTTGCCACTGATATTATTAAAGTGTAAGGGGCCCCGAGTGGCCTAAAGCGCTCACCGTTACAGTTCACTGCTATCTTGCCTCTTGTCTGCGTGGGTTCGAGTCTTAGGCTCGGCCAATGTGGGTATGTGAGAAAGCTTGCCAGTATAAACAAACATATTGATCCCATGCTACATTATGCATTGCCAGACCTGGCTCAAGCAAATTTTAACAGTAGAGTGGGCGCGGTTGACACTTGTTATCCTGAGTTTTCCTCAGCCCATTGACCTCATTGACATTTGCCTATGGGCCAAATCAAGAGTAACTAACTTAGATATTTGGCTCAGTAGAAACTTTATATACAAATTCCTGTCAGTGCTGTACATTGCAAATATTATGAAATCAAGTTTCATGTTTCTCTATTTTTTTTAAAAAAGTATCTTCTGATAGTTAAGATTTGGCCTGAGTTCAAATCCACGATCTCTCGCATCTGGGGCAGATGCTCTAACCATTAGGCCACCAGTGTGGTGGGTGAAATTAGAGCAGTGGTTTCACATTGATGTACCACAAACTCAATTGAACGCAATTGGTTTATGGCCAGATAAAATAAAGTAACACTCTCATGACTAAATACTCTCAGGACAAAATTACATTTGGTTTTTAAGGGGTATTCAACCAATTGAATTTCCCTATTTTCACCTAAGCATTCTCTAACACAAATCTTAGGTACGTTATAACAAAAACTGAACAGATAGCCAATCTGTAAAAATGTCTGTCATAAAACGCAGCCAATATGTAGCGATGTCTCTGATAATTCACAATCAATCTGTAGAAATATCAGTGAAAACAGGCAGCCAAACTGTAGATGTTTGTGATAATGTGAAGCCAATCTTAAAAGATGTCTGTGATAACAGGCAGCCATCTATAGAGATTTTTGTGATAATAAGGGTTTCAATGCATCTGTGTGACTGTGTTTTCTACCTTCTGTCTAGTTTGCTGAGGCCTGGATCTGTTTAAACACCACTGGCAGCCTGTGTTTTACTTAGCATAGCTTTAAGCTATTTCAAGACTACTGGTAGCCCACATGCCCTATTCACTATGGCTTCAAGCTGTTTAAATACCACTGGCAGCTCACGTGCTTTAAACAGCATGGCTTTAAGCTATTAAAACACCACTGGTAGCCCATGTGCTTTATTCAGCATGGCTTTAAGCTATTTGAAGACCATTGGCAGCCCACATGCTTTATTCAGCATTGCTTTAAGCTATTTAATGACCATTGACTGGCAGCATGCTTTATGCTTTACTCAACATGGCTTTAAGCTATTTAAAGACCATTGACTGACAACATGCTTTATGGCTTTAAGCTTTCAAAGACCATTGACTGGCCACATGCTTTACTCAACATGGCTTTAACCTATTTGAAGACCACTGACAGCCCACATGCTTTACTCTACATGGCTTTAAGCTATTTAAAGACCATTGACTGGCCACATGCTCTACTCCTCATGGCTTCAAGCTATTTAAAGACCATTGACTGGCCACATGCTTTACTCAACATGGCTTTAAGCTATTTAAAGACCACATACTAGCTACATGCTCAGGTTAGGATTTTATGGAGTTCTTAGTGTGAATTGACACTAGCAACTGAACACGTCTTCAGCTTACTTATGAATATTTATGAAATTAAAGGAAAATTTGAGGTTTACCCAAGTTTCAGGATTGACAAGTTTCTGTGTGCCAGTTATTTTAAATACTAAAATTATAACTTTCAATACACTTCACACCAAAAATTGCATGGAAATTATCAACACATTTCACACTATGTATGGCACTGTAATTATCAACACACTTCACACCAAGAATGGTTCTGTAATTATCAACACACTTCACATCAAGAATGGCTCTGTAATTATCAACACAATTCACATCAAGAATGGCTCTGTAATTATCAACACAATTCACACCAAGAATGGCTCTGTAATTATCAGCACACTTCAAACCAAGAATGGCTCTGTAATTATCAACACAATTCACATCACATCAAAAATGGCTCTGTAATTATCAACACACTTCATACCAAGATAGGCTTTGTAATTATCAACACAATTCACACCAAAAATGGCACTGTAATAATCAACACAATTCACACCAAAAATGGCACTGTAATAATCAACACATTTCACATCAAGTATTGCACTGTAATTATCAACACACTTCACATCAAGAATGGCTCTGTAATTATCAACACAATTCACACCAAGAAAGGCACTGTAATTATCAACACACTTCACATCAACAATGGCACTGTAATTATCAACACACTTCACACCAAGAATGGCTCTGTAATTATCAACAGAATTCACATAAAAAATAGCATGATATTTTTACCATCTTCCTCGTAGAATTTATTTAACTGTTTTCTTTGACTGATTAAATATCACAAGACTAAAATTATTCAAGTATTTTTATTTCTTTGCTGCTTCATTTGCTACTCAATATCCACCTTCAAACTGCTGTCGGCAAATAAAATTTAATTAATAATAATAATAGTAATTTATTCAGTGACATAATTAGCTATCAGCTAGTTTACATTACAGCTATGAAATCATAATAAATGTACATGTAGTTAGTATAAAAATATACAAGATTAACATCTACTACATAAAAGAAAATAAATAAGTTAACACAAAGAAGTTAACATACTGTCATCTCAAAGACATATCATAGTTACCATGTATATATGATTGTACAGTCATAAAATCAAGATTATTCATTAAATACTTGCAAAGGTATAATTTATTACATGCAGAGACATTACATACTTGTTTGGTATCATGTTGTAAACTGTTCCGTATGACTATAAAGAAACAAGCAAAATATTAATTCTAAACTATTGATATATATATCAATCATTGTTTTCACTCGACTGTGTACTCCTAATGTTCCTTAAAAACTTCAAAACATCAAGGTACCCTGGTACTGAATTATTTAAGACCCTGAAAATAGCTTTAAAACAGTATTTCCTACAAATATTATAACTAAAAACTAACATCCTTTTACAAGTGCTGAAAAGAAAGTGTTGATGCTAAAATATTTGTAACATTTAAAATAATCTTAGCTGCTCATTTCAGTAAATTGTGTAGTCACTGCATGTAAGAATTACAGATCTCACCCCACCCTCCCAACATTGCAGATGGAATGTGGATAAAACAAATGTTATACACCTTTAAGAAACCTCTACCCTTTTCCATAATTCCTTTTTTTCTTTAATACATTTATAACATCTCTAACCGTTTTAGAATTCCTATTTTCTTTGATACATTTATAATACCTCTAACCCTTTTCATAATTCCTATTTTTCTAGATACTTGTATAAAACATATTTCAAAGTGATTAGACCAGGACAAAGTATTATCGACAAATAGTTTTAATTGCTCTATCATTTGCAAGCACAATTCTCTAAATCAGGCTAGTTATTGTGCTTAGTAAGGAACACTGAGGTTTTTTTAAAAAAATATAAGTCATGTTTATTGTCATACATTGATCTTGTAGCAAGTTAAAAATTTCACTTAATATTAAATCCTGAGACTGCTGTAGCTCAATGGCTTGTTGCTCTCTCAGCAAAGCAACATACCATGGAGTATCATCTGCATATACATTTACATTTTTGAAGCAACATCTACATATACATTAACATTCTGTGAAGTAACATCTGTATAAACATTTAATATACTATGAAGTAACATCTGCATAAACATCTGACAAGCTCTGAAACAACATCTGCATATTCATTTAAAATACTGTGAAATAACATCTGCATACTCATTTAAAATACTGTGAAGATCTGCATACACAATAATCATGTTGTGAAGTCAGATCTACATTCAAAGTTAATGAGGAATGTTTCAAACACATCAGAGAATAATTTAAATAAAACATGAAAAAGAAGATCCCTGAAATCCCATGGGTACTCAATGTTCTTTCCTTAAAATCCAAGATAGTACCTCTCCAACTCATGTGAGATAAGATGAAAATCATATCACTGGGATTTTGTAACATTTAATATCATGATAATTACGTACTAAAACTTTACCATTTTCAGTACTGAAAGAAGTATATTGAAAAAAAAAATGAGACCAATTAGTTTCCCATCATCAATGTTCCTTAACTAGTGCTCAATCAAACCAGTAAGTGTTGTCTTGAAGGAACGATTTGGGCAGAAGCATTATTTGCAAGAAATAATGAATTATATTCTGATGAAAAGTCATCCAAAGAACTGAAAATATATCTTTCTAGCAGTTAACATGTAGAACAGATCCACATCAATAATTACATACACTTGATTTGTCTCTCAACTCAAAGGGGGAATCAGCTTTTCCTGTCCAATCATCTACATTACTATATTTCTTTGGACACAATACATGCCCAAGTCAGTGGTTCAGCAATGCAATTAACTACTGACAGCTCTAAGAGGTCCATGGTAAAACCATCAAAAAAATAGCCTGAATTAAAATTGGGTGGGAAAGGTCAGAGAAAACTGGGACTATAAACCAAGTGGCCTTTGAATTGAATATTTTGTATAGTTTTCTTTCAAGCAAATTAATCCATAATATGAGGTATCTGGATGAATTTACTAGTTTTACCTCCATTGTCATCATGTCTATGTTGTCTATGTTTACTGGTTTTACCTCCAATGCCACCATTTCTAGGTTGACTGTGTTTACTGGTTTTACCTCCAATGCCACCATCTCTAGGTTTGGCTGTGTATACTGGTTTTACCTCCAATGCCACCATGTCTATGTTGTCTAGGTTTACTGGTTTTACCTCCAATGCCACCATTTCTAGGTTGGCTGTGTATACTGGTTTATCTCCAATGCCACTATGCTTATGTTGTCTATGTTTACTGGTTTTACTTCCAATGCCACCATTTCTAGGTTGACCATGTTTACTGTTTTACCTTGCCACCATTTTTTGGCTGGCTGTGTTTACTGGTTTTAGATTGCCACCATTTCTAAATTCACTGGAGTTGACCGTATCAAGTTAGATAACTCTGGAAAATTTGAATTTCATTTATAACAAGCTTTCATCTAAGCTAGAGTATTGATAAGTGAATTTCAGAATGTCATTCAAAATAAACATGCATCTAAGCTACAACACAGATGTGTGAATTTGGGAATATCATTGATATCAAACTTTCATCTAAGCTTTAACACTGATGTCTGAATTCGAGAATGTCATTCATAACAAGATTTCTTTGAAGCTACTACACTGATGTGTAAATTTGAGAAAACAATCAGATAAACTTTCCACTCCTCATTACCAGTCAAGATCTATGGAGAGATGGGAACAAATTATGTTCATTACATATCTATTCAAATTTCTGTTGAACAATTAAGTAACTACTTATCACTGACTCAACTTAAAGAATCTATGGCTGGAAGGCATGCATTATAATTAATCATAACAAAGCTAGACTCATTCACACAGGCTTGATCCTGTATGAAATTAAATAAATTATGCACTGTTAAGCTGTATCACAATGAAATAACATATCTGAATCAAAGTTTGTGTGATTTCCCAAAATAATACAAATGGTAACAATAAATATCATCATCTATGTGGTTCTACAAGAGTTCTGCATTATCCAGTAATCAACCACTGTTTTACATATAAATTCAACTACTCAAATATCTGCTTACAATGCATGACTCTGCATTGCTTCAATCAGTTTCTTATACACATAAGCCATACAAACTTAAAAATAATTTTTTCAATGCAAGCTCAACTAAGAATCACTGTTCCTAAATGGAATATCGCCTAATGCATAATTCCATCAGATATCACCTACTGTGTGGTCTTGTTTTAGAACAAATGCATAATTATATCAGATACTGTTCAATGCATAATTCCATCAGATATCAATTACTGTGTGGTCTTGTTTTGGTCCTAATGCATAATTGTATCAGATAGCTAATGCATAATTCCATCAGATATAACCTAAAGCATAGTTACATCCGATATCATCTAATGCAAAATTCCATTGGATATCACCTAAAGCACAACTCCATCTGATATCACCTCCTGTTTGGTTTTGTTTTAGGTACAGCATCACTTAAAGATCTGTTCTTTTTTCTGCTTTGCTCTTCTAACATCTGCATAATGTACTGTTGCTGCCGCCGCTGGAGCTCTGCTTCATTCTGCTGGTTACGCAATTTTATCTCCTGTTTTCGCAATCTCTGTGACAATGTCTCAATTTCCTGTGTCTTGTACTGCAGTATTTCATCTTTCTGATCACACTCTTGTTCAATTACTAGACAAAAACAATGTTTAAAATTATTTTGAGCATTTTGTTAGGTTAAAACTTTTACTGTATTTGAAAGTAATTGTAAGTCCTATTTCAAATTTCTTAACACCACTACTGTACACTTTATGTGAATGAGAATTTAGACAACTGGTAAATAAACATTGAAATAATAAAATTTTGCATATATTTCTCCAACAATCAAAAGCAATCAATGAATTTCATGGAAAGCAACCAATTCATTAAAACAGCACTATTGCCTATTATATATGGCAAAAAAGTTAAGATGTCATACCTTAATGACAATGAGATTTGCAAAGTGTACCTTAAGAAGTTTGTACTTTTTAATAGACACTGAAACAGACAAATCTCAGCTTACCTGAGCACTTGGACTCTAGCTTTACATTTTTAGTGGTCTCTTGTATGGCTTTATTTCGTAGTGCCCCAAATCTGAAAGAAAATAAAAATGTTTATTAACTCAACATTTTCTTTAAATCATTATATATCCAGACCTGCTAACACTATTATGACCATCTCAGTAAAGCAGTTGAGTTTTTGCTCTAAGTCTGACCAGTGTTCAGTAAGGTGTAACAAAATATCATATAATTCTACTGTAAAGTTGGAAAATGTACTTAAAAAGTTCAGTAATTAAAACATGTTATGGTAAACATTATGTTCAATGGAAAAGTTTGTAAAGACCACTAATACAGTTACACAAACTTCTGTTCCAAATCCTGTGCAGCTCAATGGTTTGTTACTATCACTCAACTTGATGAAATTCTTGAATTTTCTTCCATTCAGATTGACAATGGCAATCATATCTTCCACCATGAGACATACTCAAATCAACACAATGTCCAATAAATGTAGCTGTGTCCCTTCCTGCTTTTATTCACAAAAATCTGAATATTCCTTTTTATTCTGCTGTAATGACCATTAACACTTTTTAAAAGGCTAATTTTCCATTTTATTTTCAACATGTACCACTTGCTGAAAGCCATTTTTTAATAAAATTATATTATCAACAGTTTGGTTATGCAGGGACAACTATAACTGTACTTTTAAGCTATTACAATAGCAAAGCTCATGTAGCAAGAGACCACTATAAGTGTACATATAAATTATTGTGGCAGTAAGGAACAATGTAGCAAGAAACCACTATAAGTGTACATTTAAGCTATGGATGTAGCAAGGCTCAATGTAGCAAGAGACTACATTTAAACTATACTTGTAGCAAGGGTCATTGTAATAAAAGACAACTATAAGTGTACATTTATGCTATACTAGTAGCAAGGCTCAATGTAGCAAGAGACCACTATACGGATACATTTAGGCTATTGTAGCAGCAAGGATCAATGCTAGAAATGACCATTACAGGTGTACATTTAAGCTATTCTAGTAGCAAGGCCTAATGTAGCAAGAGGCCACTATAGAGTACATTTAAGCTATTCTAGTAGCAAGGCTCATTATAACATGAGACCAATATAAGTGTACATTTAAGCTGTTTTAATAGCAAAGCTTAATGTAGCAAGAGACCACAAAAGTGCATATGTAAGCAATTGTAGTATCAAAGCCCAGGTAGCTAGAGACCAGCATAATTGTACAAAAACTTTATTTGTGTATATCCTGTAATTTTGAGTACTAATGCTGAAACATCTTTAGAACAAACTGCTGAAAAAAGAAGGAAGAAAATTACAAAGTATGAAGCCTCCATTTGCTACAGGTGCAATGAAATGACAACTCACTCTTTTGCAAATGCAGCCTTTTCTCTTTCAAGCTGTTTTTTTAAGACTTCTATTTCACCCAAAGCAAAGTCAAGTTTTGCAATAACTTCTGACATCTTAGCTTTTGTATTGGCATGTAGCACCTTTTCTTCCTGAAAACAGATAACATGGCAGAAATCAATATAGTAGACCTTCTCATCAAACAATGAGGTTAAAAATATTGATATTATATTACTACAAGTATTTCCATATTGTAATAGTTACTATTCTGGGTCTAAACTATGTAACAGAAAAATATGAAACTATTAAGTTCAGTAAAATAAACAAATAATTGATTTCTCAAAATTACAAAGTGAAATTTAAGAGACACGGTATTGCAAATCCAATCCCTTATAATCCCTAAAGTCCTATTAAGGATTAAAAAGTAAAGAATGTTCTGAAAGAATTCCTGTAGTCTTGAAAATGCTGATGTGCCACAAAAATACAATCCAGAGTGTAAATGAATGAGTTATCAATAATCCCTAAGTAATGGTTTAGTCTAGAAAGTCAATAAGCACTTTGTAATTCCAATGAATAATTTAAATAAGCTTCTAGAATTATATATGACATAATTGATCAATTATTCCCAAAGACTGCTATGAAACAGGAATGAATAATTATTTACCAAATCCCCCTGCAGAAATTCCACTAATCATTTAACTTGATTTATAGTAAACATCTTGCTAACTATTCAAAAATCATGTTATAAAGTCAGGTACACAATATAAATTAAATATACAAAACAATATAATACTACCACTTTAGTATGGATCCATTCTATAATGAATTGTACCATATTTTTAGTCTTAGAAAGTATTTACCTGGCACAGTTACTATGTAGCTGGAGATTATTTAATCCCTTTAAACCTTACAAATTTTTTAAAAAACTTGTTCTGTCATCGCAGAATTTTTAATTTGGAAAAACAAAATGGCCAGAGTAATGTTAAAAAAATGATCATTTTCTAGATGGAGGAACTTAATATGCAATGATAGGTTCATGGCTGTGACACGAATGCTCGCATAGGTAAAAATAAAAGCTGGTACATTTATACTGAATACAACATGCATGATTATCAACCACTATAACCAGTTAAATAAAAAAAAAAGAGGTTGAAACTAATGAGGCAAAATTCTTAGAATCAATAAAATATGATCATTAGATTATGTCATCAACATATCTTTACTTCTTACCCATGTGTATCATTGCAATACTCACTCTGGCACAGACTGAACATGGAAATGACATAGCCATAACATATCTCTTATGAAATAATTTATGATGAAAAAAGCTTACATATTTTTTAAGTGTAAACCTTTGAGAAAAATTGTCAAAGCTAACAGAACGTACATGCAAAACCGAACAATTATTAAATATAACATGCAATAAAATAACCATAAAGACATTATGGTGCAGAAAACTGATGTGAACTTACTGTGTCATATTAAAAAATTTCACTTGATGAGATGACAAGATCTCACGATTTTAAAAAAATACTCATTCGAGCCTTTTTGCATAAATGATTTCTGACAAGGTACTTTTTTTATACACTTTTCAATGTAATGATCCCTACTTGGGAGTAGAGCTTCAACACAGAAAAAGAAAATGCAAACCAACATACACATTTTTAAGTGCTTTTGGACTTAATGTACCTTTTACCATAGAAAAATATAGTTGTTCAAAAAGTTCAAAACTCCAACATGTCATAAGCAATCCTTCTTAATTCAAAACCAAGATTTTGATTTGATCTCAAAATAGAAATTCTAAATTGGTCTTAAGGCCAAAATTCTGATTTGGTCTCAAAAATGAAATTCTTTTTTGATCTTAAAACCTAGATTCTGATTTGACTGCTTAAAAGAAATTGTGACTTAGTCTTTAAGACTGTTTGGTCTTGACAAGTCTTTGTAGAAACAATTGCATTTTTCAAAATGCTAATAAATTATTGAAAAATTTATTAAAAAAAAAATATCAAAATTATTCTTAAACATTCCCTTAATTGACTTGACTTAAGAAAGTTAGAATCAAACATTTTAGTCTCTGACATAGGAGCCATAACAATAATAAGATCTATGTATTAATTATCTGCCTACATACTATATCTACCTACATACTACCACTTCCATTATTTATAAAGTCTCCTTATGCCTACTATGTCTAAGTACTTCTACATACATGTCTCTTACACCTACTAAATCTACCAAAGTACTTCTACTTACATTAATTACAAGGTCCCCTTACACCTACTAAATCTACCAAAGTACAGTATTTTCCGGGGTATAAGTCGCTACTTTTTTCTTCTTTAAAATGACATGTGCGACTTATATGCAGGAGTGACTTATACGATAAATAATTTTTTTAATGACTGTGACTGATGCACAGTGATGCTGTGCTTTAGCGAAATGCATCTGCTGGTATACCGGCAAGCCAATTTCTGGAAACTTACATATGGTACACATAAGTATTAGACTATAAGATTATCAAATTAAATAATCGAATAATATTTAGTTATATATGTGTTAAAATTTGTTGTTATTAATAAATAAAAAAAAATATTGAAATAACGATTGCCATTGTATTTCTTTTATTATTCGGCATGTACATCTTAGAATCTTTCTGTCTCTAAATTCAGTCATTGCAAATTTCAGCACATTTTCCCACCCAAGCTGCTAGTCAAAGTCCTTTGAACTTGCTGCCCAGCTATTGTGTCATGTTCTTTTGATGTACTCAAATAAATACAGCAGGTAGAACTGCAATTATTTTGTTATTTTAAACAATGAATTATGTCACTGTAAAGCATTTCCGAGACCTCTGGTAGTGCTTCATAATTTACTTCAATAGTAGTTTATAAAAACACACAATCATTTTTTTCGGTTGGTTTTGGAATGGCTTGTTATAAAAAAAACAATTGTGGCAGGTTTTGAAAAAGCCAAAATCATTCAGAAAATTGGTGAAGAAAACAACAGTGAAATCGAAGAAGACAGCTATGAAAATGAAGACACCAGCGGTAAAATTCTTGAACACATTTTATCAGATATTCAACAGTGATATGGAAGTCGAAGATTTTGACGGTTTTTCCGAGGCAGATTAGCGACAATGTAAAGAAATAACATTGGCGCTATTATTTACTTAATAAATATTACTTATAAATCTTTTTTGCTTTTGTTTTCTATTTCTATTGTAATACTGATTTTTATATAACTCTTAAACAATTGTATAATATTTCTTACACGAAGTTGGAAATTACTAAGTCGCATGCAATGGCCGGATGTATCAAAGACGTGATTACGGTAAATGCTGAGGAGCGATTTATACGCAGGAGCGACTTATACGCAGAAGCGACTTATCTGTTGAATTTTCCAAAATTTTCTGGATTTCCTCCTCCCACGTCTTATATGCAGGAGCGACTTATAGGGCGGAAAATGCTGTACTTCTACTTACATCAATTACAAGGTCTCCTTACACCTATTAAATCTACCAAAGTACTTCTACTTACATTAATTACAAGGTCTCCTTACACCTACTAAATCTACCAAAGTACTTCTACTTACATTAATTACAAGGTCTCTTTACACCTACTAAATCTACCAAAGTACTTCTAATTACTTTAATTATAAAATCTCCTTACACCTACTATATCTACCAAAGTATTGCTACCCATATTATTTATGAAGTCAACTTTGCACAACTTTAAGCTTTCAAACAACAGCAGTTACGTCCTATGGAGGTTTTTAAAATCATACCATATGTACATTTCTATTAAATCATGTTAATATGTTCTTCACCTCGAGTATTGTTTACATTTGTATGCTTATTGCTCTCAGATTTAAGTCCTCACCTCAAGCTGTTTCAATACAGAGTCATACTGCTCCTTAACAACATAATCATTGATAAGGCTCTCCTGAAAAAGACAGATCACTATAATAGGAAAATATATCATAGAAATAAAGACATTCTCATCAAAACAAATCATTATAATAGTAAAATGTACTATGAAAATAATGACATTCCCATCAAGAAAAATCACTATCAAGGTGAAATGCACCATAAAAATAATGGCATTCCCATAAAGGCAAATCACCATCACTGTCAAATGTACCATGGAAATAATGACATTCTCATAAAGGCAAATAACTATCACTGTTTGACAGTACAATTATCATGAAAATAAGGAAATAGGAAATTCCTTTATGATCAAATCACAAACAAGGTAAAATGTACAATGAAAATAATGACATTCTCATAAATGCAAACCACTATCACTGTAAAATGTATCACAGAAATAAGGAAATTTCCATAAAAGCAAATCACTATAAAGGTGAAACGTACCATGAAAATAATGACATTTCCATAAAAGTAAATCACTACCACAGTAACATGTATTGTGGAAATAATGACATTCCTATAAAGGCCGCAAATAATTAAAACCAAAATCAAAAAAGTAAACCTCCTGCAACTCATTAATACTTTAAATTTATTTTATTGATTGGATGCCAATCTTTGTTAATTTTATGGTTTGTTATAACCACATAACAACATATCTAAATATCAATTTATGTAACTATATGAGCAACTGTATCCAAGAAAAGCACATATTAATGCCATCATTATATCCATTTGAAAGAAGCAAACAAAAAGGTTGCATCAACCACATATCACAAGAATACCATGAACAGCACATTATACACAAGCCTTGTGTTTAATAGTCCTCTGTGAATGCTCTAGAATAATATGGTTTAATTTGGAGATTACTGACTTAAAGGTCTTACTGACAGATCTATACTCAAACTACCACATATACTCACTTAATTAAATGCTGATGTTTTTAAAAATGAAAATTCATTTCATGCAAAACATGGGTCATCTAATAAGTTTGATATATAGTAAATTTGATAAATCTATAGGTACAGACAAAATAATGTCAATACAAATATTTGTATGCTATCATGCCACTACCCTCATTCTGGAATGCATTGAGTTTATCCATTTCAATATGGTATTCATTACACAATACTGGTACCTATAATTCTGGGGATTTTTATAATGTAAAAATATTAAATCAAATATTACTCATCACAAAGTCAAGCATCCATCAATGTTGCTTACTATGTGTGTTTACTTCTATATTGCTTCAATTCTTGCTTTTTTGTTGAGATAGGTGGCTTGTCAACATAAGTGGGTAGGACTGTATATTGTTTAAATATTTTATGCAAGTTCAAAGTATTTGTAATCTATAACCAGTCTGCTGTACAAAACACTTTTCATTTTATGCAATCCAAGGTTTGAGCTGTATTTACCTATTTCTTATGTCAGAGGTGATTCATAAGTTTTTTTAAAAAATTTTTCATCTTCCTTCTGCAAAAACAAGATCTAATTACCAAAGTGATATTTCTGATGTTATCTGCAAACACACATGGGACAATACAGCACCCATTTTGTTTTCCCTGTTGACAACTCCTATAATAAAACTGCAAATGTTATACATGTTCAATGACCAAGTAAAGTCCTATCTTCAGTTAAGTGTGGGTAAATCTTTAATTTAATAACTGTCTCTGTTTGACCATAATCCTTAGGTTTTCCCTGTTGACAATCCTTGTACCCAGCTGCAGATCTGATACTTATTCAGTGCCAAGTAGTTATATTCAGTTGATTATGACTCTTCTCTCTTTTAGCCACAATGAACCTGACCTTCTGACCTTAAATACCATAGATTAAGTGCAAGGGAACCACAAACGTTAGTCAACATATTTGATCTAGAATCTAAGTTAAGCTACACAGCCATTTTTCTTCTTACAGTCAAAGCAACCTTTCCCTTTCACCATAAAATCTCAAGACTTCTTTCTTACATAATGAAAGTCACGTACAAACTTTGGAAAAATATGGCAGAAAACTGAAACCTGTGTACAGAAATCATCTATCTTTTGTGGTCAGTGACCTTTCTGAATACAAAATAATTAGGTTTATTTCTTACTCTGAGTGCAATCCATCAACAAGGTTTGGCCTACATACTATATCTACCTAAGTACCACCACCTCCACTATTTATAAAGTCTCCTTATGCCTACTATGTCTAAGTACTTTTACTTACTTTAATTATAAAATCTTACACCTACTATGTCTACCAAAGTATTGCTACCCACATTATTTATGAAGTCCACTTTGCACACCTTTGGGCTTTCAAACAACAGAGGTTATGTCTCCTGTTGGTTTTTAAAATCATACCATATGTATATTTCTATTAAATCTGGTTAATAGGTTCTTCACCTTGAGTATTGTTTACATTTGTATGCTTACTGTTCACAGATTTATTATTAACCTAATCCTCTTAATTGTAAATTAATTTCTGCAATGATAGAAATAACATGTTTTGCACAGTTTTGCATTGAAAGTAACCGCAAGAATCCTTGGAAGGTATTCAAAGATAAATGCTACTTTATTTCTGTATCTTTACTCTCTGCAAAGAAAATTTGTCAGGGATGCATCTGTATCTTTATACAGTTTATTCATGTCAGTAATACAATAGATATCATATCAAAGACAATACTTATGTGATACATACTGTATCAAAAAAGTACTAGTGTTACATATCATATTGTAGATAATACTATCATGATTATACCAAAGACAATACTATCATGATACATACTGTATCAGAGACAATAGTATCATGATACAAATCAAATACAAGGCAATACTATCATGACACAAATCATATCAAAGTCAATACTGTAGTGATACATGTACATATTGTATCAATGTCAATACTGCGATGATACATCTTGACAAAGAAAATAAATCATGATCAATATCATACAACATGACTGGCAGTACCCAGGTCTAACCATGATTTCTGGTCACACAAACTGACATACCTGTAGCTTCTTTAAATCAGCACCATACTTGTCTTTTGGCACAAATGTTTCATGAATTGTAGACTCATGAACTGAGGCCTGGAAAAATGTAAAAGCATTATCCAAGATGACATGTAAAATTACATGAATTTTTAAATTGGATGCCTTAAATTCCAATACAGTAGTCAAATCTTCCGCAATATGATTCAAAACCTCAGTGATTATGTGATTATGAATTTTAACATAGCTTTAAAAAACTTTCAGTCATCTCGCTATGATGTTTGCAGTGTGGCAGTTTATAGTGATGTCCAAAACTGGGGCATCATGCCACAGACATGAAGCATGATGTCCCACCCAGTCACATTATCCTGACAACAGGCCGACCAGTCCTAACACTAACCTCATAATGCTGAGCATCAAGCGAGGCAGCTTTTAGTACCATTTTTGTTAAGTCTTTGGTATGACTCGACCGGGGATCAAACCCACGACCTCCCACATCCGAGGTGGATGCTCTAGCCACTAGGCCACTGGAGCAGTTGATTCAACACCTCATTTAAAGTATGATGGATTCATGTGTGCTGAATAGTATTTTTTTAAATGAGGATTCAACACCTCATTTAAATAAGTACTATTCAGCAAACCTGAATCCATCATACTTTAAATTCTATTGCTAACTTTGAAACACTTACACTGATGCTTCTTTATATTCTTCCACATACATGTGATGTCAATGAATCATTTTATTTATTGGAGAAATAAGAAATCCCAGTGTAACTGTGATGTGCAGATATACTTTTGCTTTCGAGTTTTTATTAAATGTGCACGTTTCTCATAACTTTACACGTTATTTGGGGTACTAGATGTACATTAAGCATAATGCTATACATAAGCCTCATTCTTTACAAGACTGGTTTACATTGCAGACAACAGATCTTATAATTCTGATAAAGAAAGCAAATGCCAAATACACTGAGATCTGCTGAATTAATCAAGGAACATATCATTTTCTATTGTTGCAACATTCGTATATGTACTAATATAATAAATATTAGTATATATTCATGTATGCCTGATAGTTAAACTGTAAGCAACGGTACCAGCCCTGTGGTTTAAGGGGAAGATATAAATATGCAAAAAGTTAATTGTACCTGTTGAAAATGCATTTTTCCAAATGCCTTAAGCAGAGAGAGAGAGAGAGAGAGAGAGAGAGAGAGAGAGAGAGAGAGAGAGAGAGAGAGAGAGAGAGAGAGAGAGAGAGAGAGAGAATTTTAGGCAAGTTTGTGCGCTCTGTCTTGACATTAGAATATTGATTTATGATCCAGACAGTCCATACTTCTTGTAGATTGTCTTACTTCCTGTTTCAATTTTTGAAGTGCTAATTTCTGCGCCAAAATAATATCTTGCATTTGCTTCTGGATAAGGATATGTGTTGGTAGTTGAGATTTGCCAGATTTTGATTTGTCGTTGTCAGCCATTTTTTTTTTTTTTTTTGTTGTTGCTTAAACAACAATACGGTGCCAAGATAGATTTCCCTTGAGTGCAATAATATCCTCTAGTTGTTCAATGATGTAGAACTCCACACTTATAATATTACAACGCTATCTATCTATCTATCTATCTATCTATCTATCTATCTATCTATCTATCTATCTATCTATCTATCTATCTATCTATCTTTCTATCTATCTATCTATCTATCTATCTATCTATCTATCTATCTATCTATCTATCTATCTATCTATCTATCTATCTATCTATCTATCTATCTATCTATCCTTAGTTTTTAAAATATAGCTAAAGTATTTTCATTTTAACGTTTTGATTGTATCGGTACCTGGACGTTTCACCCCATGGACGTTTCGGTCCAGGACATTTCGCCTCACTTCAAAGAACATTTCGCCCTACATCAATGGACATTTCGCCCCCCTGGACGTTTCGGCCCAGGACATGTCGCCACACATCACTGGACATTTAAATTCATACCTCATAATCCTCCCCGCCCCCTAGTAGAAATTGATCGGCATTACAGTTCACAATTGTATATGAATTATATATTCATTAATGGACTACGCACTAGGCATGTGAAGATAATAAAAAAAAAATGTGCCGTTTGGAAAGTAATACTCTGTCCAGCTTTACTGTTGCTATGTCTAACATGAGCCATAAAATCTGGCACAGCCTTTAAGCACGGTGTCCTTGCTGATTTAGTGGTTTCCATACTTCTCCCATAACTTTGTTAAGGCGACCCTGAACTTTTGTTGTTTCTTTTGATGTCGTAACATCTACCCCTCTTGCAACAGACGAACTACAGATCTACAGATCCAGTTTCTCTGGCTTTCTTATAAAATACATGTTCTTTTAAAATTAAACTATATATATATATATATATATATATATATATATATATATATATATATATATATATATATATATACATATATATATATATATATATATATATATATATATATATATATATATATATTAGCACCAAGTGCATGCCATTTGTTTAAATAAATAATTAAATAATTATGCCTTTGAACTCTTGTGGACATATTTTTAACAATAATATCAGAATTGCAAATCTGACAAAACAGATAATATGAACTTTATTGCAAATGACCATCACGGAAATGAATTAAAATAAAAATAAATGAGAAAATCAGATAGCTACTGTTTAGAAGTACACTGTTGCACATCGTAATTCGACACTTCTACCCGTCATGAGCTCTAATTTTGATTAGTGATGTGTGTTGATTAAAATATGCAAATACATGCCTAATATTTCGAAATTAAATATTTGAAACTAGTTTTTATATTTCTTAATTGCTAATTACAATTTGTATTCCTCATCTTTCATTCAGCTCGATGACTGAAAGTAAAGAGTCACTCGAGCGTGTAAAAGATCGAGACGATGAAACACTATTTTGGGTATAACTAATATTAATATGTATATTTTAAAAATTTAAACGAAACGCATCAGGAATTCTACCAATTAACGAAAATTAAATTATACAATGCTTTCCTTTTGAAATGAGGCAATTTTCACCATAATAGTCTTTTCAAATTACTAATTTGGTCACACGGAATACCACCTCCATATTTTTCATGACTCGCGATATGTCGGCCTATTTGCGCACAGCTTTGAAAGGATGCAACTAATCCGATCTTGTAAAACATTAGTAAAGATCCACATTTAAAAAAATTATCTATTATGTGGAAGTGAAACAACAACGAATAGGATGTAATGTGTTTAAAACGTCTTGTTTATGGGGGACCGCTCCAGATGCGGGAGGTAGTGGGTTCAATCCCCGTCCTAGTCATACTAAAGACTTATAAAAATGGTACAAACAGCTACCTCGCTTGGCGCTCGGTTTAAGAGGTTAGTATTAAGACTGGTCCGTCTAATGTTATTTAAATGTGACTGGGTGGGACATTATGCTACATGACTGCGGCATGATGCCCCAGTGCTAGACATCACTATAAACTGCCACACTGCAGACATCGTCGCGATATGAATGAAAAAATGTTAAAGCTACGTTAAAAATCCAAATCTCTCTCTCTCTCTCTCTCTCTCTCTCTCTCTCTCTCTCTCTCTCTCTCTCTCTCTCTCTCTCTCTCTCTCTCTCTCTCTCTCTCTCTCTCTCTCTCTCTCACACACACAGAGAGACTTGTTTATGGGAGAAATTATTAAAATATTAGAAGCAGACTGTACGGAGAGGAATTAATTGAGAATCCCGTTATAGCGGCACGTTCACACGTTGGGTAGCAGTCGATTTTGTACGTGTGGGACAACTTTTTGCAAGCTTGGAAACTTGGATTAAGATGCAGATTTTTTAAGGTATACATTTCCATCTTTTAAATAAAGCACTTATTTGTATGATTCTGAAAGGTACATATTAAATAGGATTTTCTGGGTTACAGGTTCAAATGGGTCTTCATGTTGATATTTAAAAATTACATGTTCATAAGCATTTCGAATCGAAATGTGGGATACTTTTGTACACTTTATAAATATCATTTTTCTTAATTAAAGTAATATCATTCTTTCTTAATACAAATGAATTTTTTCCCTAAAATAATACGTGAGCCAATGTTTACAGAAATGACATATCGTTGCGTAGAATTACATAACGCAGAGAATTGGTCCACATGGAATTCTAATCAAGTTCTTTTTTTAAAATATTTTTTTTTGTTGTTGTTTTCTTTCAAGTAATCGACGGGTTATGCTTGTTGCATAATTTTGTGCAAAGATATACGTTTTAATTGACATCGTGTCTGTGTTTAGCTGATATTCTGGTGACCACATGTATATAATCATCCTAGTTTGTTATGGGTTTGTGAAAAGGAATAAATAATTTTCCTCAATATACACGATCTTGATATTGACTGTTAGAATTACACACACACACACACACACACACACACACACACACACACACACACACACACGCACACACTCACACACCTTTATCGATCAAACAACTTTCAACATTATCAATCCAAAAATCGACAAAACATGGCACAATTTATAAATATTTACAATAACCAAAGTAAAATGAAGACAATGGTGTAATGCTGCTGAATTTCTATAAATCTCCAACGTTTCCACTGATGTGAGGCAAAATGTCCTGGGCCGAAACGTCCATGAGGCGAAACGTCCATCTACCATTTGGGGCGAAATGTCCATTGAAGTGGGCGAAGTGTCCATTGAAGTTAGGCAAATTGTCCTGGGCCGAAACGTCCATAATTAGATTTCATGAGTACTACGTTGGCGGAGGAGTGTGACCATGCTGGGAATTTTGGCCTGTTGAAGCACCTCGTTGTTTGTCACACGATCGCTCCAGGTGACCCCGAGTATGCGACGGAGACAACGCATGTGAAAGGCACTCAGTCATTTCTCCTGAGAGGCGTACAGGGTCCAAGTTTCGCTGGCATACAGGATGGCTATACACAGTAGGTTTCTCATCCAGTTTGGTCAAACAAGGGAGGTTTTCAATGGCGTTGGTCACGTTATTCTCTTGAATACAGTTCGGAGTAGTACTCCATCCATCAGATGGCTGGGCCATGTGCATCGAATGGATGATAGACGGATCCCCAAAGACCTTCTTACTCTAAGCTTGCCTCAGGCAAAAGATCAATAGGACGACCACATCTTCGCTTCCAGGATGTCTGCAAGCAGGATATGAAAGCTCTTGGAATAGAGGTCAACACCTGGGAAGAGCTTGCCCTTGACAAGTCCAGCTGGCGACATGCTCTGTACACAGGTCTGAAAGCCAGCAAGGAAAAGTTACGACAGCTCGCTGATGAGAAAAGATCTCAGAGGAAGAGGATGCAGTTCCAACCAAGACCTGATTCATGCTTCAAGTGTAGCAACTGTAGCAAGGATTGCCACTCCCGTGTGGGACTTTATAGTCACAGAAGACGCTGCACAACTACAAACTAGGACACCTTTCATGTGCGCATTTCCATCGTCTCTCGAGACTAACGGAAGCCAACCAACATGAATGCTATACATTTGGAGATTGATGCATGACCTAAAACTTCCAAAACGGTGATTATTTAAGTCTAAGTCGTGGTTTCTTGTTTAATCTATATTTTCTTGTTATCTGCATTTTCTTATTTCAAATCCAGTTTACAATAGTCTTTTAATATCTCTTGACTTTAAAGGAAAACGTTTCGGGCTATTTACGTAGCGTGAATAACGTATCAGTCTATTTACATTAAGTGAAAAACGTATCAGTCTATTTACTTCACGTGAAAATCGTATCAGTCTATTTTCTTTACGTGGAAAACGTATACGGCTATTTACTTACCGTGAAAAACATATTCACGTATACCGTACAAGTCTCACACTAATGTCTGATGTTTATAACCAAATGATTTTTCATTTTGGTGATTTTTTTTTCCCCAGATGTCGTTATGGCTCATCAATTTCTTGGTCAATACAAATATTTTCCAGCATCCACAACAAGATGAAAATAAACTAGAATAAACAAAAAAAAAAAGAAAAAAAGAAGAAAAAAAAGGTTTAATTCCTGTAGAAACAGCCATATAAAGTTTTGCAAACACAATTGTTTTTGTGTCTCGTTTGTGAAATTTAACAACATATTTCACGTTGCTCACAGTATTTCAGGAATTAAATTCTTTTGGTACAGTAATTAATTTCACTGGAGGTTCTCATACATTTTATCATGTATTGCAGGTTTGAAAATCTTACAAACTATTCTATTCGTAAGTACAAGAAAGTACAATTTAACTTCACAATCATCGTTATCACATAGTATATATTACTTCTATTGATTCTGAAAGAAAAGTTTATGTAATCTTTTGCTAAAAATATTGAAATTACATTTGAACTATTTACAGAATTAGAAAATGGTTGATTTGACGGCATGACAAATAAAAAGCATGTGACCATACGTCCATAAATCATGATGCAAAAAGATAAGGCAGATGGAAACAATTGCTATCCGGTTAGCATACTCAATAATGAATCAAAGGAAGAAAACGATTGCAGGCCTGTTAGTATACTCAGTATCGCAGAGCCGGATCAGATAAAGTGGTGGTTAAAAAATTTAAAGTGGGCCCTGACTTTCCTCCAGATTACGCCAAAGCAAAAGTCTGCGTCTGTTTACTCAAAGTATGGATATTGTGAGAAAAAATAAAACAGTGGTAAAATATCAAGTCACTGTACGTTTGCGTACTAAGGGTAAATGGCGCAGGAGGCAGCGATGATGGTCCAAAGGGGTTTCCGCACCAATATCTCTGGCGTCCGAGACAACCGCCCCGTCCGCCCAATCCTTTAGCACGCTACTTTGTATACGTTTTTCTTTTCAGCATGCGTGGGTTGGTCCGAACACCCCTGCCTACCTCCCACTTCCACGATTTGACCTTGTATCGAGTCCAAGGCAATCAATAGCGCGCCTTTTAAAATACTCCGTATCGAGACCAAGATTATAGAAAGAGAAGTCTTTGTTCAGCTTTAGAACTTGTGATCTAAGAATAACTTTATCAACTACGGTCAGATATACGTATTGGTACATGCTTTTATTCATATTTTAAAGGGGCAAGCATCCAAATGTTCTATACTGCAGTGACCATCCTCGACTTACAAAAAAACTTTCGACAAGGTGATATATTGTGCAAAACATTGTTTGGATTGGGAGTTACATCCATTTAATGTTTAAATGATGGCTAAGACATAGACAACATATTGTACAGAATCCAGACCGTTCATCGTATCATGTGTTGTACCTCAGTGTAGTATTTTAGGAGCTCTTTATTTTTGTCTTATGTAAATTATATGGTAACTAACATAAATTCTGTTTGCAATAGTTTTTATTATAAACAGATGATAGTTCTATTATTTTTTTCCGGATTTGGTTAAAAAAATTTACAATAAAATCCAAATAGCACAGAGTAAAGCTGATTAAGCACCAGTCAGTATGAATTCGAAAGTGTGGGGGATGCTAAAAGTGTATAAAAAAGTAAAGTAACCAAGATTAAATCAGTCATACGATTTGTAAAAGCTGAGAAATGTCGATCTAAAACGAGAAAAGGATTTGTGAAACTTAGTGATCATCGCCATTTTTACATTAAAAATAGTAAATTGAACTTCGTTTATAACACAATAAACTAGTGCTAAATAGTACCCAGACTTATTTATTTAGAATATTTCAAATAGAGGTAATTTCAAATTTATTTTTAAGTCATGCCATTCAAACCAAAGCACATCAAGTAAAAAGATTCATTCATATTTGACTAGAATTTTTATGTGATATGTTTAATTCTGAAAAATCCCCACCCCCAACTTTTATGGATCATCCTTGCTGGACCATGTAGTTTTATTTTTTTATTACTGTAGGTTATTTATCCATTTTATGTGACTTATTTATATTTATTATGTATCACGATTTGTTATTTTGCTGATCCTATCTACCTTACTACCTAAATAAATATATTATTATTATTATTATTATTATTATTATTATTATTATTATTATTATTATTATTATTATTATTATTATTATAAATGGAATACTAGTTTTATACACTGCTACGTCAGCAATTACAATTTAATTCTTACGTTCTTGCAAATATTAAAATACGAATGTCTTAAAACAAAAGGAATGTCTATTTATTATTTATTTATTTATGGATTTATATGTTGACATTACTTATCTCCCTTTTTTCCAAGGCAACGATGTAAACTAAATAGCCCCGGCTTTTTTCGGCGTACTAATACAATATTTGTTGAGAAAATTTAAAGTCGTTCTCTTAAATGCTTTTCTACTTTTATACACTTTAAAAAATTATTCTGTCAAAATCAGTACCATTATAATTTAGTGAATATTACCGGAAAAAATGTAATCAAGGGGTTGTTTGTGAACTATAGGTTATATCGGAGGTTCTTATTCTTCGAAGGTAAATTGATATAGAAAGATGGCGGCTTCTAAGACTGGGATGGCTTATAATTTCTTTCAAAATGGTAAATACGGGGGATTTCCGCAGAACCTAGGCAACGACATGGAGCTCACACAAGATATGCATCTTAAGATGTCGAAAAAAATCGCGCAGTTGACAAAGGTGAGACTTAAACTGCTACACGATTAAAGCAAGCGTTGTCTCCTTCTGGTCTGAAGGGTCAAATCATAATACGACCATTTACGAATCTTTCATTGGAATAGAATCAATCGTTTGGTGAAATACTAAAATATACCCAGAAAAACCCCAACACAAAACAACACTCCAGAGCATTTGTCTCTGTTACTATGCTTGTGTCTGGCAGTGTGAACAATAAAAGTACAGTTTCCCGCCCCTCCGTACGTAACGTTATTACACAATTTTCGCACATTTTTCTGTACAGTATCTGTTCCTAGGGTTTGATTCTTTAACATCAAGAGTTGGAACCCCGGCTAAGAGATTGTTCTCAGCTACTCGTTGCTATGCTTTGACATTACTGCAGAATATCTGTTAAGGAATAGTCAGACTTTTAGGTAAAAGACATAAATAATAACATATTTGAGCTGCAGGTACAGCTTTTACATTCGTATGCCAGTTATTCTGTCTGCCATCACAAGTCTGCAACTATACCTTTAATACATGTGTTAAGATATTCTTCCCTTATATTATTTCTCATATTATTTCTCAAACTTAAGTGGAAGACTGTCAGACATTAGATTAGTCATCTGACCATTTCAGATATAAGCACAGCAAATAAATTAACTATTATATATATATATATATATATATATATATATATATATATATATATATATATATATATATATATATACATACATATATATATATATAATAGTTAATTTAAGAACAATCTAAGTTGCTTAGTAAGTAGCCTCACATACTTAAACTCCTACCAACACATACATACATACATACATACATACATACATACATACATACATACATACATACATACATACATACATACATACATACATACATACATACATACATACATACATACATACATACATACATACATACATACATGCATACATACATGCATACACACACACACACACACATATATATATATGTATGTGTGTGTGTATGTATGTATATATGTATTTATGTACATATGTATGTATGTGTTGGTAAGAGTCTAAGTATGTGAGGCTACTTACTAAGCAGCCTAGATTGTTCTTAACATTTTAGTCTAATGATATTTACACCTGATTTTGAAAGAGAAGAACAGGGTTTGGTTTTTTATGGCTTTAACCTCTCATACCCCATTACATGTTATTACTGTGGACAATGGCATCACTAGGGTTGGTGTCACCCTGTGTGGTAACTCATGGTGTCACCCTCATGGACTTACTTCTTGCACAAAAATTCAAACATTTTATAGACAGTCATTTTGGTATCACCCATTCTGATGGTGTCACCTGGTGTGGTCTGCACCCTTCCCCCAGTGAAACCACTGACTGGACTATTAAGAAGTTGTAAAATACTGTGTTACATAGTCAATTATGAAATGTCCATATTGCTAACCTGAGATGCTCCTGATATCCAGTTTTTGAAAATTATTTGGAAGCCATGTTTCAAGTAATATCTTTGCTTTATAGCTACTTTGTAAATTATTGCTAGAGAAATATAAAATTGTAACAAGGAAGTAATATTTTATAAATCATTATTGATCATAACAAATGCAGTTTATTTTCAGTGCACATTTAACACTTGAGTTATATACATGTACCCCAAAACAGTGGCCAATTGCAGGAGTTTTAATTTAGCATCATTAAATTCTTGTCTGTTTTTAAGATAAGCTGTTGTGATAAGCTATCAAGGCTCTCAGTAGAATGAGTCCCTATTTCCTAGATTGTTTTGGTTCTGATCTCTTAGTTTGCCTGTAGCTTAGTTTTCCAGATGCCAGATCTTCATTTGGCCTGGTGAAATTGTTGTTTTTAGAAATGGAAAACCCCAATGGCTGCAACAGAGGTGAAAAAGTGGGTTCATTTAGAAAGATCAGGGGATGCAAAATCCCTTCACCTATATATTTTTTACTTAAGATATTCAAACACGTATCATTATCACAGGCACTGATGTTGTTGATTTATTAATTTTTGCAATAAACATTACAATGTTTAAGCATTGTATGTATTGAATCAGTTGTTACAGAGTTAGATTACAGCAGTTTTCTACAATTTCTTTGACTGTTATGATAACCCTTGTTCACTTTCCAAGCCATGGTTATTTTAATTGGCAATATTATTTAAGAAAACCATGCTTAAGTCTTGACTTGGAAAAACAAAACTAATTTAGAGTAAATAATGCTGAAAAAGC
This sequence comes from Potamilus streckersoni, assembly GCA_016746295.1. NCBI lineage: Eukaryota > Metazoa > Mollusca > Bivalvia > Unionida > Unionidae > Potamilus > Potamilus streckersoni. The sequence goes on from JAEAOA010001266.1 coordinate 200,818, forward strand.
AAATGTTTATTTCACATAAATAAATAGTGATGTTTTAAAGTAAACATAAAATAAAAATTGTCTTACCTTTCATGGTGTCATTCAGACTAAAGTTATTATGTAAAAAGATTCAATTTAAAATTGAATACAAGCTTGAATACCAGATTTGATCCAGTATCAAATAAAAATGATTCTTTGCAATTTACTTTTGATATTTAATAATTAACCAACCTGTGAAAAAGATGAATAGAAAATTTCAACTTTACTAGTGACTTATTGGCTAAAAATAGCTTTCAAATTGTTTAAAATACTAAATAACTCAAAATGACAATATTTTAATATCATGTTGTATATAGAATTCTACTATTGAATACATATTGGCGTAATATGCATGCATATGATACTGGTAATTGTTCTTTTTGTACTAAAAATTGTCACATTTGTTTTGTGAATGTACATGTAATATGGTTTAATAGGTTATGGAGTGGTGTTTCCAACTGGATTTTAGATGTAGTGATAATTGCAGTTACTCATAGTGCTAAAACTGGTTTTATTTAGAAAAGTAGAGAAATTGTATAACAAGCATTTAATTTTATAGTCCTTGTTATGCCAGCTACTATCGATAAACTTTTTTTTTGGATTTTGGATAAATAGAGATAAACAGTTTTATTCATAATTTTATTCTTATGTAGAAACACACTGACTGAAATCCTAAATATATAAAAAAAAAATTTTAATAGACATTTGATAATGTATATTCAACAGCTGATCAGAACTGAAACTATATAATAAATAAATAGAAAAACATTATGGTGTGCAAAAGAATTTAGAACTAAATAATTATTATATGTTATAACATTAAATTGAGATACTCTGACCATTTTAAAAAATTATTGGATATATTTTTATGATATTAATAATACTAACATTAATTAATTTTTAATTAAAATATTAAATAATATAGAAGTATTATTAACTAATTGTAAACAGGGGACATAATTTAAAAAAAATTATTTCATTAATGAATGTAGTACAAGGTTTTGGAATTAAGACCTTTTGGATATACCGTATTTAGATGGTGAATCCAATAGGTTTCCATTAAAAGACATTCCATCTCAGAATCAACTATATCAATAGGTTGAAAGAAGAAATCTTGCAAAGTATAGGAACTTTTGTTAAAGTGTTTTACAACGTGAGAATTAAAATTATGATCAATATAGTTTTTTTATATTTGATCTATGTTGGTTCATACGTTTAGATATTGACTCATTTGTCCATTATATTGCATGCTACACAATTTGCATGTGATCAAATAAATGACATTTGATGTTGCACAATTAGTATCACAATGCATATTAAAAGTTTCTTTCGTATTAGTACTATTAAAAGAAGTATTTTCATTTTCATATATATATATATATATATATATATATATATATATATATATATATATATATATATATATACACACACACAAGATGAAAAGAGAAATACTTTATACCTTTATTAAATGAATTTGAAAATTTATTTAAAGAATATTATGTAATAGAAAAATATATTACAGACAAATTGGCAGAAAAAAAGTTTGGTGATAATTTGGCAAACAGTGGGATTTGTTAATTTTTGTCTAAACATAGTTGATTTTCATATCATGCTCTGTATATCCCTGGAAACTTTTAAATGTGATATAAATTTTTAAGTAAATTTTGAATATATGATTACCATAGACAGAAATAACAATTACTTTCTTTCTATCTTGCCCATGTTTTTTTTACTGCATCACTGAACTAGATATAAAAGAATCAATGTTGGTGATTATTATGTACACAAATAATGCTAGTCCACCAACAAATCTTGAAAAAACACATTACAAACTTTATCCTGGTATAGAGGGCTTTCAGTTTTACACAGATAATGCTAATCCACCACTAAAAGTAGAAAAAACAATTACACAATTTTATGTAAAATGTAAAAATTTACTCAACAGAATTTTCCCACTTTTACACAGTAATGGACAAATGATAGCCATTTGCCATTAGATGTGGATAAAGATAGAAAAAATAGAGAAATTTCATCTACGTGAGCCAAGGTTTCGATATGTTAACCCTATTTGTGGATCGACCAGATAATCAAAATCAGCTTGTTCAGGTTTGAACACTATTCCTACATGATCAAGACAAGGAGAGCACACAACTAGAATGGGTCAATCCATGTGTTTATAAATATATCCTTTACCTCAAATACACCTGTAATGAATTCTCACTGGTACTGAGTCATACTTTCAGTTTTCAATTACAAAGTATCCTTTTGAAGTTGATTGCTGCCATCATTTTCAGCAAATGTACAAAAGCACCTCTGTTACACCTATTGGTTAGTTGGTATTGCATACTAAGGGAGGCAACACTGAAACCCAGTAGATGTCTCTAGGACAAAGCACTGAAATATCTGATCAATCTGCAATCTGATCAATCTTTATGGATAGTCATTTGTACTTACAGTATATGCTCACTTATAAGTCAAGTTAAACTGAAGACAACATAAATCCTGATCTGCCATAGCATAATGCACCTGCAGATCATGGTTTATGCTGTTTGTTCTTTTGATAGATCAAGATGTGCCAGCAAATTATGCGACATAGATCTGGGTCTGTGCAGTTTAAATTTGGTCTTGTCTTATAAGCAAGTACATATAGTTTATTGTATATAACCTGCATTTATGATATCTTCATAGAAAAAGTTTGACAAAAGTTCGAACATGAATTAGATTATTTTTTAAGTTCACTATTATGTGATTGAGAGTATTCTGTTGACCACTTTTAACATTGTTTAAGGGTCTATGTGACCAATTAAATTTTTTGTAAAGAAATCAATAACATTTAATTCTTTCTATGAATATTTTCAGGTCATCTACGCACTCAACACAAAAAATGATGAACATGAAAACATTGTGCAGAGTCTTAAAGAACAGCATGAGGAGGAAGTACAGAAAATCTTATCTGAAACTAAGGACAAAATTGCTGTTTATAAGGCCAAAATTGATGCAGAATCAGAGGTGAGGAAAAGAGTTCAGTCACTTGAAGAATCTCTCACAGATCATGAGAAGCATAGAGTTCATGCCATTACAGAATTTGAAAACTTTAAAAGACAATCTGCAGAAAGAGAGATCCAATTAAAAACAGAAAATGCACAAAAAATACTTGAACTTTCACAAGATGTTTTGAAAGCTAAAAGAAACTTTGAAGAAAAGATAAATGAATTTGAGAGATGGAAGAAAAACATAAATGAAGATAAAGAGGCCGCCTTAAATGAGCTCCGACTGGCACATGAAAAAGAAGTCAATGACCTGAGAAATTTTCAACACAATCAAAGCAGCGACTGGTTAAATGAAGTTGCCAAATTAGAAGATAAATACAAAGTACAGATAGAGGATCTAAAGGGAAATTATGAAAAACTAATGGCAGAAAAAAATAAGCTTATAGAAGATTATGATTTGAAACTTAGCAAGGCTCAAGCATTTTATGAAAAGGAACTTGAGGCATTGAGACAATCACAAAACCAGACAGAAGAAAGTGCATACAGACTTTTACAAGAAAGACAAGAACAGCTACGGAAAGACTTTGCAGCACAGGAGGCAGAGTTAAGAAAGCAGGTTGACAGTCTTGTAAACCAGCTCACGGAAAGTGAAGACCTAGCTACCAAATACAAAAGAGATTTAGAACAGCTTCTATCACAGCTTCAGAACAAAGATCAAGCCTCTTTAGAAATAGGTAGACAGGTAAGCACATGAGGTAGAGTTCAAGGACTCACAAATTGGGTCCATTCAAAGTTGGTAGACAGTTAAGCACATAGAGGTAGAATTTAAGGACTCATAAATTGGGTCCATTAGAATCTGAAGGACAGGTAAGCACTTGGAGGTACAGTTCAATGACTCCCAAATTCAGACAATTAGAAGTAGGTATTCAGGTAAGCACATATTGGTTCCAGTTTCTCATCAGTGTTTCACTATGGAGATAGATATGGTCATGGACAAGCACAGAATACATGATTTATGTACATACAGAAGTGTGTTTTGTGTGAGTTAACTATTTACTTTTAATACATTTGCCCTAGAATATATCCAAGCACTTTTTCATATTCAAAATACATTTTAGTGGAAATCTTCATAAAAATATTATTGAACTTGTTTACAAATAGTATGATTATATATGATAAAGACATGCCTGATTCAGCCCATGTGTCTGTCTATCCATTGTGTTTGGCTTTGCTGTGACTTTTTAGGTCATTTGTACAAAATAAATGAGTGTTATTGCACTACCCATAGCACCAACATCCACATATTAAAGTCATATCTACAGCATCACTGCTTCTTAACCATTCTTTCTTCAAACAGTCCTAAATTCATAGCAACAGTTTCAAATAGATTTCTTGGCATTTACATCCCTGGGGATGGGGAAGAGGGGACTAGCTTTGAACTTACATTTACATTATTTTGTGAACTCCTGGTTTAATATGTGCACCCTGTAATCATATTGCTATACCTTGAATTATGAAACTTGGTGATTGGGATGTATTTCAATGACTACTTCACCCTCATCACAGAAGTAGATCTGTATGACCCATAGTTCATGATTTATTATGTTTGGTTACATTTGGGTTTTAAGTCTCTTTCGCATTGCAGTAGAGAAACTTGTTGATAAAATGCATCTCTGTTTGTACAAGTCCCTACAGACCGGTCCAGTGGCCTAATTGGTTATAGCATCTGGGTTTTAAGTCTCTTTCTCTATCACTGTTCATACATAAATCATTAAACTAGATGAATTATCCAGCTTGATGAGTACCACACATTTATGACAAATGAAGATTAATGTGACATGTATTTCACATTTTACTAAAGTTAGGTTTTGCAATTGGCTTATGACCACATAGGTTTTTTTGCATGTTGTCTAATATTGTCCTACCTAGAATCAAAATATTTAGTGATGTGATGTGTCTAAACCTAATTGTAAAGATAGGTCACTGTGACCCATATTTTATGCTTTGTTGACATTGTTAAAGTTTGTATTTGAAGTTCATTTCTCAGGCACTTTTCGCATTGCAGTAGAGAAACTTGTTGATAAAATGCATCTCTGTTTGTACAAGTCCCTACAGACCGGTCCAGTGGCCTAATTGGTTATAGCATCTGCCTCAGATGCAGGAGGTGGCAGGTTTGAACCCCGACAGAGTCATACCAAACTTATAAAAATGGTATTTCAGCTGCCTAATTTGATGTTCAGCATTAAGAGGTTAGTGTTAGGATTGGTCAACCAGGTGTCTGGATAATGTCACTGGTTGGAACATGATGCCATATGTCTGCAGCATGATGGCCCAGTGCTAGATACCTCTATAAACTGCCACACTGCAGACATTTCAGTGATTTGACTAAAATTGTTAAAGCTACATTAAAAATACAAAAACAAAGACACACTCAAAACTCCTACAGCAAAGAACACTTTGAACTTCTAACTACTTGGGAAGTTTTTGTGTCTGGCAAGTTTGCATTGTTTTACTTGTTGTATCCTATGTACAGTTATGAAGCTTGGTCAAGGGATGCATTTTTATAAACCCTTACTGCAACAAGAGTTTGCTGTACATTATGTTTTAATGACTTGGCTGAAATTTTAAGTTTAAAGATCATAACATGGATACTGTTCATGTTAGAATCATGAAACTTGCATAAAGTATTGGTATTAGGTCTTGACCACATACAATTTTGCTTGCTCTTTCAGCCAGTTGCAGTTGAAAGTAGGAATAAATATCTGTATGAATTGTAAACTTTGAATAGGGAAAGAAATGGGCCCACCATAGAACATTGAAGTTATTTTCCTGTTTGATTAAAAAAAACAACCAGTGCAGTGTCAGTGCTTCTGACACTCAGTTAACCCATTCTAGAACACTATAGATATATTCCTGTTTTATTAGTTTTATATACAGTTAGAAAAATGGTACATCATCAGTGTTTTAGACACTCCACTGACACTCTAGAACACTATAGATATATTCCTGTTTTATTAGTTTTATATACAGTTATAAAAACAGTACATCAGCAGGTGTTTCACATTCCACTGACACACTCTAGATATGTTTCTTTAAAAATTTTTTTTACTCGATTCTTAAGAACCTCATGTACATGGACCATTATCAGTTAACATTTTGTCAGGTTTTCTTTTACCTCATTCCTTTACTAAACTTCAAAAGAAATCATTCTTCCCTATGACCATCAGATGCTGGAGCATGTGTGTATTGCATTGCAAGTTAAAATAACCTATTTTCATATGATTGTGAGTTTTCATTAAGTATAATGCTGTTATAAGTGTTTGTCAGTAGAAATTGGTTATTGCTTGCATAATCTGTTTAGTAGTTTGGGTTATTTTTGTGCTCTTGTGTACTGTGTTCATTCTCTTTTTTTAACTGAGGGCCATATGAAAGATAAGCATCTGCTGATCATGTAAGACCCACATTAAATTAAAACTATCATGCCCATACTTTTGAAATTGAGAATATTATGGCTGATTTCATCTATTTGTATGATCACATCAGTTGAAGCACCTCCTGGACTGTTTTTGTTATAGACACATGAAACTTGGGTCCATGATAGATCTTATGAGTGTAGAATGTGCAAATACTTTTTGATATTTTGATCATGTTGCAGGTGGGTGGGGGGGAAGCATAGTTAGAGGGGTACTAGTGAATGTTTACACAAATGTTTGTCTCACACCTCAGAAAATTGATGTATTTGATTAATGATACAGGTGTCCGGGACCCATGGTAAATGCAACAGGGTGTTTCTCTAACACGTCTTTGGGGACTTAATCCATGAGTCATAACAGAAAACACTAATAGTGGACTTGAAATATCAAATTTATTTATGCATCTGACATTAACCTCACAGTATATGTTTTATAAACACATGTTTAGAATTTATTACTGATATTAGTATTATTATCATTATTATTATTATTATTATTATTATTATTATTATTATTATTATTATTATTATTATTATTATTATTATTATTATTATTATTATTATTGCTATTTAAACAACCTTTAAAATATATTCCAGTAGCAGATATGGGTGATTTTAAGGTGAACTCTAAAGACAACTGTAAAATGTCCTAAATGTGCAGTCATGAAATATTTTTTTTTAAAAAAATAAAAGAATCCCCACCGGAGAAATTTTGTCATCTCAAGTAATTTTAGCAAGGATTAGTGCTAATGTAACTTATTATATTATTGTTGTTGTTGTTATTATTATTATTATTATTATTATTATTATTATTATTATTATTATTATTATTATTATTATTATTATTATTATTATTATTATTATTATTATTATTAATAAGTTACAAGAGGCCAAGCAACAGTCCATGGATGCTTTAACAGAACTGAAGACTGTAGAATCAGAACTTATTGCAATGAGGGAAAGGTGTGCTGAACAGAGCAATGAACTTCTAAAAAAATCAGGTAAATAAACAATCACCTTCTTAACCAAACCAGAATAAAGTCTATGGCCACAACTGTGGGCCCTTTCTTATAAGGGACCTTCTCACTGTCCTGGTTTAGAATTGTTCTTATTTGTACCTTTTTGTCCACCTTGCAGGGATTTCCCTTGTTAGAAAATTATTGGCCCTTACAATGAGCTAATACACCACTTGCCTACAGTAATGAAAGAAATACAAAGGCAGGAATAATAATGGGACATTTCAAAATGTAGGGGCCATCTAGAAAACTGATGGACCAAGCTAAAATTATATTTGTATAGACATATAGGAACCCATTCAAACATGAATTCACTTCAACAGTATTTGTTGTACTTTTTTCTGTGTCACAAAAAATTGAGTGGCCAGTTCCAGGAGATCCCTACCATTGTGTAAGGTCACATCTCTTCATTACAGAAGGGGTGGTCTCAAAATTTTGGGACCACTATATTGTTACAGCATGTTTGAAAGAAAAGGCAATTATTGTTTTTCAAAATAAATGCCAAATTATAAGTTTTAAGTGAGAAGTGTGTGTGTGTGTGTGTGTGTGTGTTTGTGTGTGTGTGTGTGGTTATCCACCCAAATGTCAAAATATTAGAGGTTGAAAAGGGAGCCTGCAGACACAGGTGTATTCAGTTATTGCCCCTGATCACAACTTAAAATTTTCTAGATATCCTCCAAGTAATTACACACACACACACACACACACACACACACACACACACACACACACACACACACACACACACACAAACTTGCAGGGCATAAAATAGCTTCATCCTATTTATCAGATTTAGGTGTGGCTGAGACAAAGCTGGAGATGTAAGGATATGTATTTTTCAGACATTCTAGTTTCATTTTGTTTTGACTTGATGTTTTTATTAAGGTGTTCAGGGATTCTGAGAGTACATCTTCCAGAATCTCAGAATGATCATTCCAGGAAAAAGATTGCTTTATTTACTTACAAAATGTATTTGTAGTTTTAATGGAAAAACTTCCAACCAAAGCAAATAGATATTTCCAGCTAACTGCTTATTTATAAAATATGATCTGCCAAGGTATCTGCTGTTTGTACCTACATGTACCTACCTACCTACTTATTGACCTACCTACCTAATTAGATTGTTCTATTATGTTCTTTTTAAACTAGGTGTAATTGGGGAGCTAGAGGCCACAAAATTACAAAACCATTCTACAATAACCAGTCTCCAGACAGAATTATCAAAAGTAAAGGACAGACTGGCCTGGCTAGAGAAAGAGAGGAAAGATCTGGAGAGACAAAAGAGTTCCCTGAGTGAAAGTCAAAAGTCTCAGCTGCAAGCATTGGAACGGGTAATTTTATTTCTGTTTGACCATATGTTGGATGCTATTTTAAGAAGATAAAGTTAGTAAACTTTTAAATCATTCTGTAGTGTGTTGTATGCTGTTTTCAAAGTATAAAGCTGGTAAACTATTAATCATTTTTATGCTACTTCCATTTGTTATGAAGCAGTCATATGCATGCACTGTTACTGATGTTTTTCCATTCTGCCTTGTTAGGTTAGGGTTAGGAATATTCTGAAACTCTATGGTAACATTATCTCTGAGAATCCAGTTTTAAAAGTCTATTTTTCTGGATGCCCAGTAAATTACAGCAGGTGCTGCCAAGATTGCTGTATTCAAAATTATTCAGCAGCTTTATATTATGTTGATGGCATGATCTAATTTATGATACCTCCATTGTATCCTTAAAGAATGTATCATCTGCATATTTCTGCAGTTGATCCAACGATTTCTCTTTTGTATTGGGATAGCTAGAATGGATATATATATGTTTCTATACATGTATGTATTTATGTACTTCTGTATGTGTGCATATACATGTATGCATCTATTTTTACATGTATGTGTCTGTACATGTATGTGTCTGTGTACATGTGTATGCATCTGAGTACATGTAAGTGTTAATGTACATTTAAAATATATCTTTATATTTGTATGTGTCTGTGTACATGTGTATGTATCTGTGTATATGTCTGTGTGTCTGTGTATATGCATGTGTCTGTAAACATGCATGTGCATGTGCACAAGTCTTTGCCTGGAGATAAAACCTTAAGTAGAAATCTTTATATCAATAATTTTAACTACATGTGATTTGCTATAGAAATTTCATTGAAAAAAGAAAAGTAATACATCTTTATACTGGTCTCTGGTCATAGTAATCAAAAGTCAAACATGAGTAGCATGGCCACCCATGAGCAAAACTAGTACATATTTTATGTTTATGAGTTTACATTATGGTTTATTTTACTGTTAATCTGAAACTGTTAATCTAGTGTCTACCCTGCCTGTTTGAATTAAACATTCCAATTGGGACTTTTGTTTATACAAACACAATTCTCCTATGGGCCAGTAGTGTATGCATAATAGTTATGTTTGGTTCAGTTGTTTAAATTTACCTTATTTCTTTAGCTCTAATTAACCACCAGAAGCATTGTCACATGCCCATTTCTTTATTAGACCAGTGAGAAAGCATGCTACCATATGATAGGCATTTCCTGTGTCAAGTTGAAGATGAAAGAATCTACTACCTTATTTTGGTGTGTTGACACCAGATAAACATTTGTGATTATTTAATCAGAGTACCAGACATCCATGGATTAGCATGGCCTCTTACCATTAACAATCATTAATCCTTAACTTTCATTCATTTCTCAGCCTAGGCCCTGTTTAACAATTATGTGTTTTGTTGGAAGATACATACAATTTTAGTATAAATTTTAACATTATCATTTTTTAATAATTGATATTGTTTGCCCAACTAGCTAAGTAGTTGCCTGGCATTAATTTTTTATTGCCCTTATAATGAATTTTGTATTTTTAGTCATTTGTTGATTACATCATCATTATCTTAGACATTATTTAACCTATATTCTTCATAATTGGTATGTAGATACATCAAGGTAATTCAGATATACAGTACCAAAAACATGGTCACTGTGATACAGTTTTCATGTTGGAGTAATATTGTAATGTATATTCATGTTTTTTTTTTTTTAATACCCCACATTATTTTGGACTGTTTCAAATACTTTCATAAAATTTAGTGCATGAATGCATTTCATGGTGAATAACTCACCATGTTACTTTGACCTAATTTTGATGACTGACTGTTCTGTTGTTTAATAGCAACCTCATTAGTACCTTAGATCCTGTCTCACCAACACATTAAAATTGGTTCAGTAAATGCATCACAACTTCCATACTAAATGTAGGTCACAGCAACCCAAATTTCCAGCATGAGTGACATGATTTTGTCAATTATCCATATATTACACCTGCAGCCATTTCAGCCATTTGTTTCTTAAATTTTTTGTAATCCTTTTAATTCAGACTAATCAAATCTACTCTGTACTGGTGAATGGGTTTAAATCCTGACCAGACCTATGGCTGTTTTGGCCTATTTCTTCTCATTGCACTTGCCTCAATATAAATACTCCATTCTGCGCAGTTGTTGACAGTTGAGGAGATACATGTTTACAAGCAAACACCTTGTTGTTTTTGGAGGATGAGCATACAAAATCCATATAACAGGGTAACAATTGCTGCTTGATACTCTTTCAGATGCCTCAGCATTGCATTTCCGTTTTGTGATTATTTATGGTATCATTAATGAGATTCCACTCGCTTGATGTCGAGGATTTGAAATGGGCATAAGATTTGCAATATTGATGTTGTTCTGTAATAAAACAGGAATATCTTGAAACAAAAAGATAAATCTCAAATCTTTACTCACTTAATGCATTTAAATTGCACTTTTGTTTTTGATTGAACATAGGCACTGGAGGACATGTCAGTGGAGAAGCAGACATTAAAAGAGAAGCTGGAGCGTGAAATTGAGAGCTTAAAGAACCGATCCAGTCAGAGTGAGAAAGAAAGGGAAGACAAGCACAAGGCAGAAATAGATGAGTTGAGAAGATGCGCAAAAGATGAATTGAATGCAGAGAAAAAACAAGCTGAAGACCGTCTTCTTGTCACAAAGGAGGTAAAGTATCTAATTGGTAATTAAGACTGGATGTGAAGTAAAATATTTAAAGATATAAAAAATAAACTATTCAGCAAATGATGGTCATAAGTATTGTTCAAAAAACCATGGTCATAACCATTTGATTGAACAAACCATGGTCATAACTGGTTGGTTCAGCAAGCCATGGCCATAGCTGTTTGGTTTAACAAACCATGGTCACAACTGTATGGTTTAACAAACAGTGGTCAAAACTGTTTGTTTCAGCTAACAATGGTCATAGCTAAATGGTTTTACAAACCATAGACATATGTGTTTTGTTCGATAAACCATAGTCACAACTGTACAGTTTAATAAACCAAGGTTATTACTGTTTGGTTCAGCAAACCATGCTCATAAATGTTTGGTTCAACAAGCCATAGTCACAACTGTATGGTTTAACAAACCATAGTCATAACTGTTTGGTTCCACAAACCAAAGTCATAACTGTGATTTTGTGATGGTACAGTTTGATTAAAGGAACCCATATCTTAATACAGGTCTCAACACAACTATAATGTCCATGTTGAATCCAGTTTTATGGTCTTTATGTAACGTTTGTTGCATTAAAGAGCTGTGGTATTTGGCATTTGTTTCACAGTATAAGCTTTTGTCCAATTCTCAAGATGTTTATTTTCCTCAAAGTGTCGACAATGATTTTGCTTAATCAGCATTTATCCAATTGTCAAGGTGCTTCTTTTTGTCATAATTAAATATGATTTTGCTTTAACAGCAATAAAATTTTACTGGTTTGTAAATGTATTTTCATGATGAAAGTATGTTATATGAATTTTTTTTTAAAAATGTTCACAAATTTAAGAAGATCATGTAATAATATAATGATACATTTTGAAATTGTTACAAAGTTTTATTTCTCAGGTCTACAGGGAACAAGTAAGGTTTTCATTGCTTTTTCAGGAACTGACAGGGAAATATGTTAAACAAATAGAAGAACTACAAAAGGAAAAGGAACAGCTAAAAGCTGAGTATGAAAAAGTCAGGTCTGAACTTTCTTCCAGACTACAGTCAGCAGAGGATGAGGTAAACAAGTCTTACTCTTCTGTTCTTGCACTTGTGCAGCAATTCATCCAGGGACATTTAAGATAATGGGCCCCCTTATCCTATTACAGATAATAATAATAATAATAATGATAAAAATGAATAATGTGTTTATTTTTCAAGAACAACTTAATTGAGTGCAACTTAATTAACTCTCTGTAAGCCATGTATTATTTATAACATTTACAAACTATTATCCTCATAGCATGATCCTACCACAATTTCAGCACTTTCCATTCTGCTTCCATGTTAGGTCACTGCCATGCATTGGGCACTTTCCTGTCTGCTTCCATTGTAGTTTGCTGATAAGCTTTGAGCTCTTTCCTTTCTGCTTCTATTGTAATCTGCTGGCATCATGTATTGGGCATTTTCATTTCTGCTTCTATTGAAATCTGCTGACATGTATTGGACATTTTCCTTTTTGTTTCCGTTGTAGTCTGTTGTCATGCATTGAGCACTTTCCTTTCTGCTTCCATTGTAGTCTGCTGACGTGCATTTTTTACACTTTTCTTTCTGCTTCTGTTGCAGTCTGCTGACATTTATTGAGCACTTTCCCTTCTGATTGCAATGTCTGCTGACATGTATGGGAGATTTTCCTTACTACTTCCATTGTATTCTGTTGACATGCATTGGATACTTTCTGTTCTGCTTCTTTTGTAAGCTGCTGACTTGTATTTGGCAAAGTGAGGTTGGTCTTTGACATCTAAATTTGGTGACTTTTAAGGGAGAGTGAGGGTTGGTCTTTAACATCTAGATCTGCTGACTTGTATTAGACAAAGTGAGTTTTGGTCTTTGACATCTTTGATGTACTGACATGTATACAGCAAAGTGAGAATTGATTTTTGACACCTTGATGTATTGGCACATATTAGGTAAAGTGATGGTTATTCTTTAACATCTTGATGTATTGACATGTTTTAAGTATAGTGAGGGTTGGTTTTGACATTTAGATGTGTGTAGCATGATACATTGTGAATGCTTTGATTGCTACATGAAACTTTGCTGATAAAAGTATACATATTACTCATATTAAAGCTTGTATGCATTATATATTTAGTTATATCCAATATAAATTCTTCACATTTTCTGAGCAGATCACTGCTTGTAAAATAGTTACTGTATTTTGTTGAATCCAAGGTATAAGGAATCAAGCTGCAACAGTCACTTTTCCACCTTTGGCATCATCATCATTGTCAACAGTTTGTTAAGTTTGTGGTCAAAGATTTTCCTTTGCTTATATTTTCTAAACCCCTTTATGGATTTCCTTCATACTTTAACTAGGAATGAATCATTTAGAAGCTCAAACAATTTTTTTTTGCGATATACGTGCATGCCAGTTTGATCTTGGGTTTAATGTCAGTCTTTGATAGTTTGCAGTAAGGTTCTGGTTAAAGTTTTTTCATTTGTAATGATTATATTTCCTTAAGTACGTGATGGATTTTCGTCATACTTTGCAATAATCATTTTGAAGCTAAGAGAATTCATTCTGCGGCAGGCTCACTCAGCTTTTTGACCATGTCAGGGTCAAGGTCATGCATTTTACAGCAATGCTCTGATCACTGGCTCGACATGCAGACCCTGGCCATTATTGTATTGATGTATATATATGTGTGAGTACAGTAGAATCTTCTTTTCCCAGTTATATTTAAGAACATGACAATTATTATATTAGATTACCAGTGCCATTTCTGTTATGGTTGTAATAGAAAAGGGAATGGTACCAAAAGATTTGGGTAGACTTCAGCAGTAATTTTAATTACTGTGTTTTATTACAAATTTACTGTACATGCTTTATGTTTGCTTAACATAAACATGAAAAAAATAATTATGCTTATTGATACATTATGTGCTTCCAAATGTTGAGAGAAATTGTACACAAAGACAATGACATTGACATTCAAGAGTGAACTCTTGAGAGAAATTGAAAATAAAGACAGGGAACACAGACATTCAGCTTGAGAAATATTGTGCGTAAAGACAGTAACACAGACATTCAATTCTTGAGAGGACTTCTACATAAAGAAATTACTTCATTAAAACAAATGTCTCATTTGCACAAGCAATTCAATATGGATACCCAAAATCAGTCTTCATACCTTTAGCAAGGGACTACTGTAATTATACATGAGTGAAGGACTTGTAATTATTCATGAGGCAAGTTCAACTACTGTAATTGTACCAGGAACAAGAGACTTAATTGTACTGGTAGCAAACTGTTGTAATTATACATGTAGAGAGGGATCACTGTAATTTGCCAAAGGTTTTACTGCACTAATCATCATGATGCCAAAATTATTAAGATAAACACAAGCATTCTCTGTTACGGATCACTGCCATCTCACCTCGAGTCTAAGATTTGGCAAATGTGGATATGTGAGAAAGCTTGCCAGTAGCTTCCCGTGGGTCGGTGATTCTTTCCGCAGATTTCCCTGGTTTCTTGCTCCACCATTAATACTGGCTGCCATGTATAGCCTATCGTGTACTGAAAAATGGCATTAATCCCCAGAACAACAACAAGACTTTGTTCTTATGATAAGATCTAGGTAGAATCAGTTTTTAACAGATATAGAAGCCTAAGCTACTTGCATATAACATTTGTATACTTATTTACAAAATTATTTTATGGTCTTATTATGCAGGTGATGCGTTTGTCTAAGATTGTTCATGAGAGTGAACAAGGTTTGGGCTCAGCCTCCAGTCATATTAGCAATTTGAAAGAAGTCTCCAATCGTCTACAAGCTGAACTCGACAAAACCAAGAATGAGCTGAAAGATGCCAAAATAAAGGCAGCTGATCTGCAGGTATATGCAGTTCCTGTTTGAAAGAATAATCTGGTTAGACATGTCAGAACACTATCTGTGTCAACAAGTACAGTTAACTACTAAGTGTGAAATTTTAAAATCCTGTAGGTGTGTACATGCAATCCAAGCTCATTGATTATTAAGCTGAACTCTGTGATAGCCAATGTGGTTAAACTACATTAACCTATTGTTATAGTCAGACTATACAGGTTTATGAAGATTATCATGAAATCTGGTCTAAAAGATTTGACCAATATACAAGTTAGTGAAGATTGATCTAAAATCAGATTAAACAGATGTAGTCAGTCTACAGGTTAGTGAAAATTAAGCTGATATCTGCAGTAACAGTTGTGGCCAATCTACAGGTTTGTGAAAATTTAAGCTGCTATAATAGATGTAGTCAATCTACAGGTTGGTGAAGATTAAGTTGAAATATGTTATAACAGATGTTGTCAATCGACAGGTTAATGCATTATTCACCTAACAGGATGTCATCTTAAAAGTTAGGTTATGCTCTCATCTTTTATATACAGAATTTCACTTTTTGACATGATTGTTTGCTTCAGATCCAATCTATGCCATGAAAACTGCTAAATACTGTGATCTTTTGTTGTTGTTGACACAAAATCGAATTCTTTATTTGGGGTAGCTGATGGTTTTATCATAGATGTAAGATTTTATTACATTTGTAATTCAGAAGTCTGGTTTACCTGTTAAATTTAAGCTTGTGAACTAGCAAAAATGCTTTAAAAAATATACAACATTGGGTATGTTTGTCTATGTCAATCTTTAGACAAACAAATGTTTCTATATATGTACACAGATATATAGAGATTCAAGTACCTGAATTTGTCTTTCTCAAACAAAATTTGCAGAAAATCTTGCCAGCTAAACTTTGTAATATTTCATCTTAAAAATTATATGTACATTTCTGAAACAGGATATTTACTCTGTTAAATAGTTTTGTACTTAAAATCTTGCTTCAAACTGATCTAAATACTAACCTACATTTTTGCGTCATCTGATAATCATACTTTGGTATTCATACTGAACATGATACATGCATCAGCTGGAAATCATACTGGTTTTCATACTGAGCTAGATACATACATCATCTGGTAATCATTCTCAAATATTCATACTAAGCTAAATGCTTGCATCATCTGGTAATCATACTGTGATACACAAAACTAGATAGATGCATCATTTGGTAATCATACTGTGATATACTGAACTAGATACATGCATCATCTGGTAATCATACTGCAATATAATGAACTTGATATATGCATCATCTGGTAATCATACTGTTGTATTCATGCAGAAGTATGTACCTATATATTTGGTAATCATGCTTTAGTATTCCTACTCAGCTAGAGACCTGCATCATGTGGTAATTATGCATACTGAGCTAGATACATGTATCAGTTGATTCATATTGGGTTGCCTAAGTAAAAATGGTGTAAGAAAATATAAATATTCATGGATTCTGTTTTGAAAAAGCAGAGTCTCTATAGGTCAAATGCTAGGATTTACTTTTTATTTAGAAATTCAGTTGCGTGCAAAATAGGAAACTTTAGTGGAACCGAAGAATGTTCATACACTCATATACTATGGACATGTAATGATACAAATGTTGATCTCAACATCAGACCATTTTATTTCATATACTATTGACATGTCACTATGCACATGTTAATCTCAGCATCACACCAGTTTAATTTGAATACTGTTGACTTGGCACTGTTATTAATGTGAACATCACACCATTCTAATTCATATACTATGGACATGTCACATAGCACATGTTAATTTCAGCATCACATTATTTTAATTCATATCCAGTGGTCATGTCACTATGTTAATCTCAAAATCACACCATTTTAATTAATATACTATGGACATGACTAGATGTACATGTTAATCTCAACATCACACCATTTTAATTCATATACTATGGACATGTCTAGATGTACATGTTAATCTCAACATCACACCATTTTAATTCATATACTATGGACATGTCTAAATGTACATGTTAATCTCAACATCACACCATTTTAATTCATATACTATGGACATGTCTAGATGTACATGTTAATCTCAACATCACACCATTTTAATTCATATACTATGGACATGACACTATCTCCATGTTGATCACTACATCACACCATTTAATTCATATCCTATATACATGTCTCCATGTTAATCTCAAAATCATACCATTTTAATTAATTTCCTGTGGATATGTCACTGTGTCACTCAGCATCACATCATTTTAATGCATACTTTAGATATGTCACCATGTCTCAACATCACACCATTTTAATTTAGGCTGAGTTAGACAAGTTGAAGATGCTGCACAATACCAAGATGAAAGAGGCAAGTGCTGAGCAACAGAGAAAACTGGAACAACTGTCGAAGGATTTGGAACTCAAATGGTCTGAGACACTCAGGTTAGGAGTTTATGCTTTTATCCACATGTCTTGTTCTAAGTGGTGCTGGCATGGACAGCTTGCATTAGTTTACTGGTACTCAACAACAAAATTTAGCTAAGTCCACTCTGTGCATTTAATGTGCTTTTATTGGAATGCTTACATAGCAGGCAAAATCAGTAGCTCAGCCCAAACTGCAGACCAATAATATCTCATTCAGCATTATCAGAAAGGTAAATTATGAAATACTGTTTTGAAAATAAACAAAATCATCTTTTCAAAACACTTTTTTCCAGTAGATTATGAAATATTTGTATCTTCAATCAAGCTGATAAATAGAATGATAAATAGAACCAGTCTGATTGAACTCATCAATAGAAAAAGTCTGATGGAATATATTTTGTCTGAATGAATTCATCAGTAGAATCTTCAATAAAATTAGTCTGATTGAACTTATAAAATCTGAATAAACTCATCAATTGAATCAGTCTGAATAAATCTAGTATAATTATTTTGAACAAACTCATCAATAGAATCAGCTTGATTGAACTTAATAGAATCAGTCTGATTAAACTTAATAAAATTAGTCTGATTGAAGTCATTATTAGAACCAGTCTTATTGAACTGTCAGAATGAACTCATCAATAAATTCAGTCAAATTAAACATAATACATAGAATCAATCTGATTGAAGTCATTAATAGAACCAGTCTTATTGAACTGAACAGAGTTAGTCAGAAGGAACTCATCAATAGATTCAGTTAGATTAAGCATAATACACAGAATCAATCTGATTGAAAACATTAGTAGAATCAGTCACAATGAACTTTATGGAGTCAATCTGAATGAACTCATCAAGAGAATTAGTCAGAATGAACTTAATGATCAAAATCAGTCTGAATGAACTTATCAATTGAAACAGTGATTGAACTTAATGAAATCAGTCTTATTAAACTAATTGTTTTAATCAGTCATATTAGAAACTCCTCAAGTAGAATTTAAACAGGAGAAATGTGAAACTACACTAAATCTTGTGTTTTGCGTTTTAGGTCTGAATGTGCCAAGCTACGCCAGGAGTTGACAGAACAGAAGGAGAAAGAGAACAGAACTGCTCTACAGCATCTTGCAAGCTTAAAGGATGAGGAAATCGCAGCATCTAAAGCTGGGTGGGAGAAGAGAGTCAATGACCTCATGAAACAGGTATTTTTAGAACTGAATGCAAATTACCCATCTGTCAATCCTATATCATTTATTATAGTGCAGGTCTCTGATGTCTATATTTTTGCCATCCCATACACAATTCACCATTTGCAGAGTTTGTTCTTAATCGTTAGTCTGTGTTCAGCATTTATTTTTCACATACTACTGTTATGTCTCATTTAATAAAATTTTTAATGTTGGAGACAACAGTGTCAAGGGTAAAAGCATATAGTATATCATATACTACAAGACTGAGATGATGCATAATAATTACTTGACATAAAAGATCTATAATTATGCTAATGACATCAGCAAGTTAAACATTTGCATGAATTCATGGATAAGAAATATTGTCTAGCAGACATTGACCTGTGTATGTGTATGCATGGCCAAGCATTGACTTTCTGATGTCACAGTAATCATATGAAACAGCATTGGCAAAGTAAAGTCAGAGACTGACTAAAACGAAGAAGGTGCATTTTACTGTATGTTCCTCATATAAAACCATTCATCTTGTAAGGTTAGCAATTTATATATTAGGAATTTAATCATAAGGTGTTGACCAATATTAGTAATTAATTAGTTAGAATTTTGAGCAAATATCATTTCAGTCATATTAAGATTCATAGGATGTGTTGTTTTTTTTACTTCAGATCGCCATGCTAAAGGAAAACTTGCAGAATAGTGAATCTAAAATTGGTGAGGAACTGGAGCGATTCCGTCAGGATGCTGAGGCAGAGAGGAAACGGCTAGAGCAAGAACTTCTTGCTGCAGCAGATGATTATGCTAACAAGATCCACATCATGGAGGAGGTTCAAGTAGAGAAAATTAAGAAACTAAAGGAACAGAAAGATCAAGAAATGGAGGTATCATTCAATGAACTTTAGAAAATTCATCAGAAATTATGTTTATGCTTAAAAGAGAAAATATTAAATGAAAAAGCGATCAGCAAAATTTGTTTGGTTACACTGAATTTTGTTAATATTAAATTGTAAACTGTAGATTATATGGTGACTCTGACCCTAATTAGCTCTTCACAAAGATTTTGTAACCCTGAGTTGTTTTTAAACAAGATTTTTGGAAACTTTTTTGATATTTTTTCAGATAGAAAAATTATCAACCTAAAAGTATGGCAGTTTTGATGCCTTCACATTTGTGTGTGTGTGTGTGTGTGTGTGATTTAGATTTTTAACATGGCTTTAACAATTTTAGTCATTTTCCTACAATGTCTGCAGTATTGCAGTTTATAGTGATGTCTAGCACTGGGGCATCATGTGACAAACTTGTAGCATCATGTCCCACTTAGTAACATTATCTTGACACCAAGCTGATCAGTCTAAACAGTAAACTCATAATACTGAGTGCCAAGTGAGGTAGCTGCTATTATCATTTTTATAAATCTTTGATATGACTTTGCTGGAGTTTGAACTAGCAACATCTAGCATCTGAGACATATACTCTAACCACTTAGGCCAACAGAGAGGTTGCCTCTGAAATATTACACTGTTATTGATATTCATCTTGGTTATATTTCACTATTATTAATATTCAAATTTTAAGATGAAAGTGTTATTGATAGTCATCTTGGTTCTGTGTCACTGTTATTAGTATTTCAAATTTAAATATTACATTGTTTTTTTATATTCATCTGGGTTATGTTTCATTGTCATTAGTATTCTTGGTTATGTTATTTCATGTGGTTAAAGCGTTATATTTATTTCATTTGAATATGTAACATATGCACTTTTACTGAAGATCATAATTTAGGTTCTGTTGTTTCAGTGAAAATAGCATTGTTCAATGGGAAGTTCAGTTGAAGCAACCACATCAATGTGTACTGTTTTACCATAGTTTATATGTAATAATTTGCCAATATATGGGCTACAGTTAATGATATCAGTTTAATTGGCAGAGTCTTTATATTCAAAGAGGTTGCATGCTAAAATGAAATGCTTGAGATTGCTTTAAGCATCTGTATGATTATGAGTGAAGCCATTACATATGGATCTATTGAATTTATGAATTGTTGACAAATAAAAAAAGGGAATTGGATTTATGATCACAAATTGAGACATTGCATTTGCCAGTTCATGCAAAGCTGCTCTTGGCATAGAAAGGAGGATGCCAGATGATTAGAGAGTCAATGACACTAAAAATAGTAAATGCACACTGTGTGACTTTTTTCAAAATGTAATATTAGACAAGCTGTCAATCTTAATATGGAAAACTTCTGGATTATGGATTGAACTCCAGAAAACTACTAACTGACATCTGTAAGGCTCAACAGGTCTAAAGGTAGAAAGTCCATATAAAATTTAGAATTCATTGCTTTCTATTGCACAGGAACAACTATTCAAAATGAAGGAGAAACATGTAGAGGACATGCAGGCCCAGATGACAGCACACAAGGTGACAGTGGAGAGTATCACCAGCCAGGCTGAGAAGCAGCGAGCTACAGACTTACAAATGCAGCAGGAGAAATATTCAAAAGCATTGGGTTTGTTTTATCTTACTTGTCAGTGGCACCAGATATATTGCAGATAAAAGTCAATTTCCAGTCACTTCAGTTGTTATCAGAAGAATCACTCCCCCCACTCCAAACATTCTATATGAATTTGTTATATTCATCAGATATTAAAAATTCACTTATTTCTTCTAGTATATGGAAGAGATGACTTTCCTTGATAAGTGATAATTTTAATGGTTTTTGTAGTGTTGTTAGGTCTAGCATTCATTTGTGGATATCAAGGCATGTTAGTTTAATAGCAGTAAGATTGGCATACACATTAGCAAAGTGAAGAGTATGTTTCAAGGCTTTATGGCTTAGGCATCAGCAAAGTGAAGACTTTTTTTTAAACATAGCATATGCATAAGCTGAATGAAGAGTATGATCTAACACTTTATGGCATAGGCATAAGCAGAGTAATAAGTATGTGTTAAGACTAGGCATAGGCATCGACAGAGGGTATGGTATGTTTCAAAACTTTATGGCATAGGTATCAGCGGAATTAAAGAGTCTATGCCAGGGTTTTAGCATGGTGTAGAGTATGTGCTGAGACTCATGACTTAAGCATCATCAAAGTGAAAAACATTTTTCAAGACTTTATGGCTTAGATATCAGTCAAGTGAAACGCTTTATTGCATAGGCATTAACAAAGTGAAAAATATGTGATAAGACTTTTTATGGCATTTGTATCGGCCTTTTTATGGCATTTGTATCGGCAAAGAGGAGAGTATGTTTTAAGACTTTTTGGCATAGGTATCAGCAGATTGAAGAGTCAGTGTCAGGGCTTCGTGGCATACTCACTATCACAGTGTAGAGTATGTGCTAAGACTTCATGACATAAAGTCAGCAAATTGATGAGTCTGCTAAGACTTAATGGCACTGGCATCAGATAAGTATAAAATATTTGTCAAAACTTCTTGGTATAGGCATCAGCAAAATCTTTATTAAAAACTCCTTAATATAGGCATTAGCAAAGTAAAGAGTCTATGTCAAAACTTCTTGGCATAAGCATTAGCAATATGTAATTTATGTGACATAAACTTCATGTTGATGATTTTGGATGATGCATAAATAAATGATAAATCAGAGTTCAAAACACTAGTATTATACAGCATGTTGTAGATCCCTGGTTATTTTATAAATGTCTAATCTTTTTATGCTTACAGTTTCAAATTAAATTGACTGAACAATCTTGATTTTATGACCATTCTCTACAAATTGTAATGTTATTTATTTTTGCAAACATTTCAGAATTGATATGAATGATAAACACTTTAAATTTTTCATCATGTAAAACTTTTACAGAATCAGGGTTCCCATGCTAGATTTTTCCTCAATAGGAAATGAGCTTTAATTTTGCAAATATTGATTATAGTTGGGAGAAAAACAAAAGATTGTCAGCTGCCACTTGATTGCAGACAAAAAAAATACATAATTGAGCCATAATTAACCTGATTGTGAGAAAAATATATTTGGTTCTTACCAGAATATTCAGAAGTTGTGAAACTCTTTAGTCAGAAGTATGGTTGCTTGTGGATGCTTTTCCTAAACATATTTTATTGGTTCTACTCTATAGTTTCTTACATTGCACAGGGTTAGGCTTGTAAAGAAATATAATTTTCTAGGTTTTCCTTACTGAATATCTAGGCTATTTATAAAGACCCCTCATTTCTTAGATATTCTTAAAATAACATTTAATTCCCTTGATTGTGGTCTATGATTATTGAGTAATACTTTGGTTACAGAGTATACAGCTTGGCCTTACTTCAGATGTGCACCTTTAAATAAACTGCTTGCTCCACTTGGTCATTTTAACTTCCTGGACATGAGATAAATGGAAGGATAAAGAAATTAACTGATAACTTATGAATAATTTATAATTTATTTATGGCTCTTTCAGAAATTACTATTTATTCATTTATTTATAAATTCATTTATAAAATTTGTATAACTGTTTAAGTTAGTATACCTTGGAATAGTTCAGGTTCCTTTTAAAAGCACATGGCAGTAACCATTTTAATCATCAGCACATATATTCCCTAATGACATGTGTGAAGAAATTTTAGGCATAGTACAATTACATACGAGTATGTCAAAATTCTCTTTATTGTGTAAATGTACACAACTTCACCTTATACTTCTTTCATTTTCTGAAGCATTTAAAATTTTAGCATGGAACTATAGTAAGTCCAAGTGCTCAGGTGATCAGATTAATCAATCAGATTGGTTCTTTCATCAGTTATATATCATTATTTTCCTTAATAAGAATAAGGTGTGAAGACCAGTCTTTTTTCACATTGTGCCAATAGGTTGTTTGCATTGTGTGATCATGATAAGTTTTAAGAAAATAAACAATTTAACTTATCTTCCCCAGTTCTCCTTTTGATACATCAATTTAGCATGTGTATAGTGATAAATCTTTTGCTTATTTCTTGAAAGTTAGCACTGCATTATTCAACATTGTCCTCAATAGTATCCTTAGAAACAAACCCCATTCTGCTTTTGGGGTGAAATTTAATATCAGATCGTAATAAATGCATGATATCTACTTACTACTATGGCAATTTTCAGTGTAGAATCTCATGATCTGGGTGTACTGAGCAATGAATGTATTAAATATACAGTCCAAAGTCATATTGAAAATTAACAAAAGGCACTGACCAAATGTGAATGGAGTTTTCTTTTCAGATATTTATATGAAGGAATATAATTTTGAAGGACTTTTTGACAAAATTTAAAGCAACAATTTAAATAAAAATTCTTATCAATAAATGGAGTTGAACAGACTGATATTAACACGATTATTCTGTACATTTAAATGAGTTACATGCAAATTTATATGAATTCAATAGCTATCCTTCTTTCTAAGGATATTACCTGTGGTTTAGGGTCATATGCCCTATTTACATGTTATGGGTGAGTCTTAAAATTGAGACAGCTAATTCCATTCAGTAAAGGTTATAAACAAACCTTGAAAAAAACCAATTTTATTCAGTTATTCTGTCATTATTTTGTAAATACTGTACACGATAGAATGAAAAATTTATATGTTCTGGACTGTTCCTAATTTTCCAAAATATTTTATTTTATGGTCACATTCACCATTGTAAGTTTTCAGTTTATATTTCAACCATTTTTTGTGCTCAAATGATGCTGAATCTAAACCTTAAATAAATTTGTCAGATTTTCTAGTTAAACATTCATTTGTGGATAGAAATTTGGTACCTTCATATATTTCATTCGCAGAAAAGACAGTTCAGCTGTTGACCTTTATGACTATTTTAAGGATAATGTTAAAATGATATGTTAAATTTTGACCAATAATTGCAACTTATGTTAATGATCAATTGTCTGATATGTATGTTATCATTTGCTTGTAGAGGACTTGCGGTATGACTTGGTCGAGAAGCATTCAGCAATGTTAGATCAGAAGCAAAGAGAGCATGAAGCACAAATACGTACTGCTCGTATGGAGCTTGAGAGAGCTGTTGAGATTTCTAAGTCAAAGGTCTGTGTTTTTTATTTCCATATAAAATGAAATGATGCTTGCATACATTACTTGTCAAACTTGATGATTAAGAAAATCATGGTAAATACTTGAAACCATTACTTGTTAGACTTGTTGACTAAGAATGTCATGGAAAATGTACTGTAACACAGTGGATATTGCTTTTAGTGAGTCAATAGAGAAAAGTAGTTCTTCTTTGTTTTTTCTTTTAAGAGCAACACATGCCTGCTTAACTCAATTCAAGTTACATGGATACCCCAACAATTTGATTGGGTATATTTTCTAAACCCATTGGTAGTTACATGTATACTCTCACATTTTGATTGGGTATATTTTCTAAACCCATTGGTAGTTGCTTGTATAATCTCACATTTTGATTGGGTATATTTTCTAAACCCATTGGTAGTTGCATGTATACTCTCACATTTTGATTGGGTATATTTTCTAAACCCATTGGTAGTTACATGTATACTCTCACATTTTGATTGGGTATTTATTTCAGGATAAGTTTACTTTCCTTGCATCAGGGAATAGATTCTTATATACTACATCTGTTTTAAAAACATGTATCACAATATTGACAGTATTACCTCCATTATGATTTATAAAATTGTGTAATCCATGATATAGATAATTTTTTGGAATTAATCATTATTGCTTGGCACAGATTTCAAAGTTACTTTAAGGAATAACTTTGGATCAGGAATGAAAAAATTCAACCAAACCTTGTACTGGTTTTAAAAAGTGTTTAAATTACATTTTATGCAGGAGAGAGATCATCAGATAAGAGTGGAAGAGCTACAGGGGGAGATAACTCACCGAGAGCGGCATGTGATCAATTTGAAAGAGGAGCTAAGATCTCTTGAGTCCAACATTAGTAACCTCAATAAGGATATTGCATCTAAAGAAAAAGAAATACAGAAAGTCAAGAGTGATGCAAAGGTCCAAATTAAGTATGTTTCTTTTCCAGAATATTTTGTACAAATTAAATAATTTACAGTTCAGGCAGTCAGTGCTCTTTAACTTTTCCTTTTACATATCTCTGTGATTTGGAAACTATAATTCAGTCTACATGTGCTTAAAAGTACTTTCTGCTAAGTTCTATTTTATTTAAAAATGTCATAAAATACTTATTAGAAACTTTCTCTTCTGTTTTAAGCACATGTTGTATGGTGACCTAAATCAATTTCTAACAGTTTTATGCACATACACATTGTATGGTGACCTACTAATAATTTTAAGCACATACACATAGTATGGTAACCTACTAACAATTTTATGCACATACTAACAATCTCATGCACATACACATACTATGGTGACCTACTAACAATTTTATGCACATACACATTGTATTGTGACCTACTAACAATCAGTTGCATATACACATTGTATGGTGATCTACTAACAATTTTAAGCAATGTTAATACTGTATGCTGACTTAATTTACTAACAATTTTGCATTGATTTGGTACTTATTTACTAACAATTATGCATTGATTTGGTACTTTTTAAAATAGTTTTTCAGTGCTTATATCAGGGAAAACTAAAAAGTAACAACAGCAAACTTAATTTGTAATTAATCTGTCATATGAAAAGAAAAAGGGTCATCACTTATTGATCATCAATAATAATTAGCAGAATATATAAAAATAAAAATTTTGCTTCATGCACTGCCAATTCTGTGTCTTAGATTGTACTTGCAGGTGAGTGCATTCTTTTTTCTTTATACTTTTTATTTGCTGGTCTTTCTTGCATAGTTTGGTTAAATTTCATGATGTTATGTTTATCTGTATTGTTTGCTTAATTTTTGTCCATGATCGAGAGTCATGCCTACCTGATATTTGTTATGAATTTAAGAAGTAAACAATATGAGATAAAGATTTTGTAAATTCCTGTTTAAAATTGGTTTTTGGGAATCTATAATCAGAGTTTATAGTATTGTTCAGATATAATTTTAGAGGAATTATATATTTAAATTACTCTTTGAAATTTTTGCCAATCATATTTACTTAACATAATTATTCAGTGAAGAAAAATTATTGCACATTTATACATGTTGATACTATCATTGGTGTGCATTAATTTTGAAGAGAGTTTTGTCCCATTTCCTCTTTGAATCCTGTCTACCTTGTTGTTAATGTCACATTAAAAGTCTTCCTAATAGTCAGACACATTGGTTTTGAAATTTCCGTATACTTGTGGAAAAGATACAAAATGTGAAAGTAAAATATAATTGTTTCAGAAAATTTACTCAAAATTCACAGAATTTATTCCTATCAAATTTCTTTTGTGTTTGAAACTCCAAAGTTTGAACTGTACCATAGCTGTACCATACCATAACTGTTCCATAGACTTTATTTTAGTTCTTACTTAACACATATATTTCAGAAATCGTGAAGAGCAATTGCTTAAGAAATACCAGGCAGAATTTGACAATTTACAGGCTGATCATATACGTGAGTCACAGGAACTTGTCACACAATTTAACCAGGCACAGGAAATACTGAAGGACAAGATTTCTGAGCTTCAGATCCTGTATGTTGAATTTGTTAATCATTTTATTTATTATTGTCTTGATAATCTTAGCATTTTCATTGTTCATAGTAGCATCCAATCAAAAGTGGTTTGTTTCATTATTTCTAGTGGTATCCAATCAAAAGTGATTCGTGTTAATGAAGAGATGATAACACTTTTTGTATATTTCAACCATTTTCTGAACTTACTTAACAAATAGTCTCCATAAATGCCAGTATTTTAGAGAGAATAAATGTGTCACACAACTTAATATGTATTTTATATCAATTGTCTAGATTGTTTTAGACATTTGATATGGATCAGTTTTGCGTGGAGATGTTCACCCACTTAGAAACAAGGTCATAATCCATATATTAAAGATATGCATTTATGTTTTTTCTTTCATGTTAGTTTCAGACATTCTTATTTATTTGTCCATCTATTTATGGAAATGAATGCACATCTACATAAATTCTAATATTTATGATATACATATAAAATATTTCTTTGTCCATTGTCAAAGATTTAGAATTTTCCTTTTTATTAAATATTTAGGGTTATGGATATTCAGGCAATCACTTGGATGAGGTATCACAAAACAGCTTTTAAATTATTTGAATGACCACAGGATAAATTTTTAAAATTTTATTTGTATTGTTTTATTTCTAGAGATATCAATACTTTATCTCCATGTTTATTCCTCATTATTTACCATGGCATATGCATGATTTCATGTTGTTTGTACCAAGGAGAATGCTAGTACAGAAATACATATGTGTTAGCTTGGCTTATGATATTGTTTTGTCCTGTACTATGCATATGTGACTGGACATTTCTTCCTAGCTGTTTTATGCAGTTACACAAATTTTCTTTGTGTGTGACTTTGCAGGAAATCAGTCCATTCATGATATACTCCATTCCACATTCAGTATATGGGATGCAATCATTATGTCCTTATATATAAAATACTTTTGGTTTTGATCGATAGGTTTTTAGTGGAGTTGAAAAAATGAGTTTAGTGTGACCCCAAAGAGTGTAGTCATAGAAAGATCACCTTTGCCATGCCAATCATTTTTTTGATTTTGTTTTTTCCTTGTTTGAAGAGTTTAAAAATATGTACACATGATAAAGGTTATGGAATTGTTATAGAGGGTGGTGGGAGGGTTCATCCTTAACTGTGACATGTTTAGTGCTACCTTAAAGACTGAGAAATATATGGAGACATATACTGCTGCCTAGCTACATAATTCTAGTCTTGACTGTTACATGTACTAATAAATAATCATTTAATAAAATTAAATCTTCATTCTTGATAAGGCTTGAAGAAGCCGAGGAAAAATATCAGAATCGTGAGTCTCGGCCTGAGGATCTTGAACTAATTGAACAGTTGAGGGAGTCAATACTAGAGAAAGAACAGCGCATGAAGCAGTTGATAGTGAGTATGCTGATTTGTATTGATATTCATCTTACTAGTATTTTTTCTCTCTTAATATTGATCTGATGAATGGTGACATTTATGTGAATCAGTATATTAGCTGTTGTGCTTCATTTTGACAAAATTTGATTTTTTACAGACAGCTTGGAATTGATATGCATTTTTTTATGTGTTATTATTTATACACATTGCAAAAGAAAAGGTATGGATAACGTAACCTGCCCATCAGGATGTATGTTATTATTCGTGTACTTTACAAAGAAAAGTTATGGATAATGTAACCTGCTCATCAGGACGTATGATATTATCATGTACATTACAAAGAAAAGATATGGATAATGTAACCTGCCCATCAGGATGTGCATGCATGCATCGTTGTAAGCATATTGTTTGACAGCAATTCATAAACTGTTTCAGAGATTTGAAATCTTGTGATAAGATTGGAATGGTGTGTAGATGTACACAACAATTCAAGAAAGGTACTTAAAACTGTATGATATGATTTTTGAAATGGTCTGTACACAATGGTTCCAAATAGGGACTTAAAAATATGTGATATGATTTGAAATGGTCTGTTGATATACACAATGGTTCCAAATAGGGACTTAAAACCATGTGATATGATTTGAAATGGTCTGTTGATGTACACATTGGTTCCAAATAGGGACTTGAAACTATGGGATATGATTTGATATGGTCTGCTGATATACAGAATGGTTCCAAATAGGGACTTAAAACCATGTGATATGATTTTATATGATCTGTTGATGTACAAAATGGTTCCAAATAAGTACTAAAAACCATGTGATATGATTTGATATGGTCTGTTGATGCACACAACAATTCCAGGTTGAGATCTGAAACCTTGTGATATGATTTGAAATGGTCTGTTGATGTACACAATGGTTCCAGATAGGGACTTGAAATGTTGTGATATGATTTGAAATGATCTGTTGATGTTTGCAATGGTTCCAAATAGGGACATAAAACCATGTGATATGATTTCAAAATGGCCCTATTGAGGTATACAATGGTTCCAAATAGAGAGTTGAAACATTGTGACTGTGATACCTTTCAAGATAATGTCGGTAAACCTTAGAAGGATTGAGCTTGCTGTGCAACTTTTAAATATGGTGGTGATGGGTATTTTGGTAGATCTGCATGATTGTTTTTTAAATTTTGAAACATTCCTTAAGAGTGGGTTGGGATGACATATTTAAAGAATTCCTAAATTATGAGACTAATATGTCTGAGTACTGATGTATTTGATTACCAAGATCAGGGTAAATAAACCCCCTGGGTCATTCCATTGGGCATAGAGGTGAGATCAGCAGCTGATAACTATTTATACATTTGTTGGACATAAAAAGACATTCATATATACAACTGTCTTTGGCCTATGGGTTTGTTTTCACCCAAAGGACTTGACTCCTGGATCATATCATAGAAACTATCCCTGTTACCATACAGACACTTGTAAGACATGAATGGGATGAAAAGACAACTTTTTACATGCAAGTGACATGGCTATAGGCTTATCCTTGACTTCATGGACATAGACACTGAATCATAATTTTTAAAAATATTAAGATACCTACCAATTTTCAGACACCTGTCTAATACTCATTACATATATGCCATTTTTATACACAAACATGAAAAAGTAAACCTAAGTTTTACTTCATCTTTTAATGCCAATAACATGCTTAATTAGAAACCTCTGCAATCGTGACTGCATGAATGAGTAAAGCATAAATCCAGTGCCATATTCTTTGAATGATATGTGGCACTTCACAGGGGAATGGTTATCTTTTATAATATGTTTAATGCTGCACATTGGCATGTTAAACTTTAAAGTTCCTCTCAAGAATTAAGGGGCTGATGATATCATCCATAATGAATTGAATAGAAAATAAATTGTCAAATGGAAAACAGGAATAGTAATATTCCACATCATGGTCCGCTCTATATTATTATCAAAGTGGGAGAAATCGAGATATTTTTAATTGCATTCACAGGACATGCCATTTTGCCAACATTTGCATTGTGATCACATGATTATTGATTGCTTTGGTCAAGATATGCCTCAGATGACTCTTTGCTCATTTTATTTTTTAAAAAACATGCAACAAACATTGGCATACATCAAGATCAAGCTATAAATTGTCTTTCAGGATGAGAAGCGTTACTTCCAAATGGAACTAGTCAACAGGGAAACAAACTTCAACAAAGTTTTCAATTCCAGTCCCAATGTTGGAGTGCTGAATCCATTACAAGTCAAGGTAAGTGGTCATTTGCAAGTTTGAAACTTGGAACTCTCTTGATCTCTGTCTCTCAATGCTCTCATTCCATTGCTTACAGAGATATGTAACAAAACTACTTCTTTGATAAGAAATATCTTTCCTTTCTAATATCTTTAGATTAAAATACAGTACAATTTCTTTATTCCTTTTCTAAATCAGAATTGTCCCAAATATAGCATATATTAACTTGAAAGATCAGCCAGGAATTGTTGGCATGTGTCTGTGCATTCCTACATTACACTTTTTCATTGAACATGGCTGATCAGAATTTAATGTAATCCAGTTAGAACTGGAATCATCAGACTCTCTGGTGGCCTAGTTGTGAGCATCCACCTTGTATGCAGGAGGTTGCAGGTTCGAACTCTGACTGAGTGATACCAAAAGGGAGTAGCAGCTGCCTCACTGAGCGCTCAGTATTAAGAGGTTAATGTTATGACTGATCAGCCTGGTGTCAGGATAATGTAACTGGGTGGGACATCATACTACATGACTGTAGCATAATGCCCCAGTGCTAAACATCTCTGTAAACTGCCACACTGCATACAACATAGCGATGTGACTGAAAACTTGTTTAAGCTACATTAAAAATTCAAATTACAAAGAGACACAAACACGCTTAGATCTGAACTAGAATCAGGTATATACCATTGATACTGTCAACACTCATTAGAACAACATGTATTACAACAGAATATTCAGGTATATACTCTTGACTGAGTCAACACTCTTTAGAACAACACATTATTCTGGTATATTCCGGTATAACACCCTTGATACAGTCAACAACAACAGAATATTCATGTATATACACTTGATACAGTCAACATTTAATAGAACAACATGTATTACAACAGAATATTCAGGCATATACCCTTCATACTGTCAACACTCATTAGACCAACATGTGGTATGATAAAATATTCATGATTAAATGAAATGTGTGCAGTGTAATGTTTGGTCTTGTGAGATTATTATTTAGCTTTTTATTCCCAGTCATAAATTTGTGCATTCTTCATTTTAATGAATTATGTATAATGAATTATAGATTTTTATTTCTATATAATTATATTCTAAATATATGAAAATATGCATTGGTTGTAAAAACCAAATTAAAGGTAAAATTATCTCTGATAGATCCATTTATATTTCTGCCTCATTCTTCTCATTTGCACATGTTTAACATTGACAGTAAAACATTAAAGGGAGGTAACCACCATCATTAAAAGCATGAGTCATTTGGTTATTATGGATTTAACACCATTTTTCAGCATATGGTGAATAGTATATTTGGTAGAGAAAAACCCAATGAAAAACTTTGAAGTTACTGGCAAGATTTATCACATACCATTACTAGCCATGTCAGAGACTCAAACACACATTGACAGATGTGAGACGTCAATGATTGGTAAAGGCCAGCACATTAGACCACTTGGCCACCTAGGAACTGTAAATGTATGAGTTTTACAAAGACAGATTCTTTGCTGTGACAAAAATGAAAGAGCATTTTATAACAAGAGTTGACTGTCTATACATTTTTTTCATTTTCAGTATGTTTAGAAACATTTCATAACTGTAGGGCTATCTTTAATTTTTGCATTTTACTGAAAATAATTTCATTGTATTTGTATGTATTCAGGTCAGTATTTCTATACCTATAGCAGTTATGTAGTCACTATAACCATTAAATACTAATGTCATTGTAATTATATAGAAACCTAGTCATGACATCTATAAAACACTTATGTCATTGTCATTGTTTAATAATAACAAACCTAAAACATATATTGTCATTGTAATTGTCTAATAATGACAGAGTTAACATAAAACATATTGTTATTGTAATTGTATAATAATGACAAAGTTAACATAAAACATTTAATGTCAATGTAATTGGCTAGTCAGGATAGACATAAAAGTCTATGCTATCATACTCTTGTCAGAAGAGACCTTAAACCTCTACTGTCACTGTAAGTGTTTAATCACAAATACAAAACCTCTAATGTCATTATAGTTATCAAGTCAGGTATTCATGACAAACATAAAATATCTGTTGTCAGTGTAATTATATAATCACCTTGTATAATATATATATAATCATTATATAATCAAATCAAAATTAACACAATCAACTATTGTCATTGTAATTGTCACAACAAACATATTTATGTTCTTGTTGTAAAAATATAACCATAGCAAACAAAACCACTGTTTTTCTTGTCCTTATTTAATCATATCATAGATCCACTGTTGTGATTGTAATTGTTTAATCACAATAAACATATGCCCTCTGTTGTCATTGTAATTGTCTGATCCCAACAAACATAAATCCACTGTTATTATAATTGTCTAGCCACAACACACATAAATCCATTGTTGGGATTGTCATTGTCTAATCACAATAAACATAAATCCACTGTAAGTTTTTCATTGGTCTAGTCACAACACACAAATCCACTGTTGTCATTATAATTATCTAATAGTTGTCATTATAATTGTGTAATCACAATGAACATTAAAATCCACTGTTGTCATTGTAACTGTATAGTCACAACAATTGCAAATCCACTGTTGTCATTGTAATTATCTAGTAATAGCAAATATAAATCCACTGTTGTAATTGTAATTGTC
The DNA here is from genome assembly GCA_016746295.1 of Potamilus streckersoni. NCBI lineage: Eukaryota > Metazoa > Mollusca > Bivalvia > Unionida > Unionidae > Potamilus > Potamilus streckersoni. The sequence continues at coordinate 234,752 of JAEAOA010001266.1, forward strand.
TGGTCATAACAAAAATAAATTCACTGGTATTGTATCTGTCTAGTTACAACAAACAAAAAATCTTGGTTGTAATTGTAATAAGAAACATTAATCCTCTTTTGTCAATGTATTTGTTTATCCATGAGAAATATTAACTCTGATGTCATTGTAATTATCTAGCCAGGACTAACAAGAAACCACTATTGTCATTGTGAAAGAATATTCACAACAAACACAAACTGCTATTATTATGATAATAAGAGATAATTAATTTTTTTTTAATTTTCAGACCAAGAAAGGAGATAAGGCCATAGCCAAGTTCACCAGTGCACCTAATTTTAGTCAAGGAAAGAGACTTGACCCCTTACCTGGCTCACCAATCCACACAGGGAACCTCAACCCATCAAAGCCTCTCCCATCCCCAGCCTTCAACAAAAAATTTGTCAAGTGAAGAAAAGTGTAGAAATTTGTGCTGTATTGTATTATTCAATGGAGTTGACTTCATTTTTGGTTTTCAGTCAGTTGTTGCTGTTTTTAATTTAGTTATGTTTACATAGAATTTATGATTTTACTTAATGAGATTATTTTAGTGACAGAGACACCAATATAACATGTGATATTAGTGATGATTAATAGGTATTTGTTTGGTGCTTATAAGAAGATAATTGTTGAATCTGTATAATATTGGTCAGTCAGGAGAATTGGACTCTGACATTAACTAATTCAGATAATCATAAGCAGTATTTAATTGTACTTATAAGTGTTTTCTTAAACTACAGTAAGATCACATTGAATGACGTGATATAAATGTAAAAAATGCACTATAGATTGAAAGAATTGATATCTGTCCGTTTTTCTTATGACTCTAAATATGGTGCTGTAGCCAAATTTTCACAGAAAAAAAAAACATTTTCTAAATATGCAAGACAGATACCAGAGCATCTTATCCAATTAAATTTTGCTAATTTGTAAGACACCATAGCATCTCACTAATAACAATTTGCTAATATGCTTGACACGAAAGCATATTATCAATAACTTTTTTGTTAAATATCATAGACAACAAAGCATCTTATTCAATGACAATTTGCTAATATGTCAGATACCAAAGCATATTATCTGAGGACATTTTTGTATGCTGGACATTAAAGCATACTACCAGTGACCATTTGCTAAATATGCTAGATGCCAAAGCATATCATGGAAGGACTATTCACCAATATGCTAGACACCAAAGAATATTATCCAAAGACCATTTGCTGATATGGTAGACACCATGGTATATTATCCAAAGACCATTTGCTGATATGGTAGACACCATGGTATATTATCCAAAGACAATTTGCTAAATGTGCTAGACACCATAGCATATTATCCAAATCCATTTGCTGATATGCTAGACACCATAGCATATTATCCAAAGACCATTTGCTGATATCCTAGATGCTATAACATATTATCCAAAGATCAATTGGTGATATGCTAGACATCCAAGAAAAACTGACTTCTTCAGTAGGAAAGATTTACATGTAGATCATAAGCTTTGTTGATAAACACTTAATAGCTTTCTTGACCTAGAAACTAGCAAGAAACTACTGACCTAAAAGTTTTCAGAAATACATTAAAAGAGAGTGAAACTAATGGCATATGTAGAAGTTATGAGTTTGTTGGTTATATTCAATTTGTTGTTTGGGATATTTATTGTTTTAAGGGATTAAAGCTTAAACATTTAACATAAACAAATTTGATGAGCAGATTTATATTAATCTTGTTTTTTTCTGTAGCATACAAAAATATGTATTAGCAGGTAAAGCTGTTTAGAATGCCAGTGTAATTTTGTGTTGCTCATTAATAACTAGAAGAAAGATGTGATTGTCATTACATATAGTGCCATATTCATATGCAAAGAAGTGTATTAAAATAAGATAGTTATAATCTTGAAGATACTTCAGCAGCATTCTAATATAGAAAGAATAAAAGATATTTTAAAATTGTGTATCATAAGCATGTGATTATATTGATTTGTTATCATAAGAGAATCATAAACACATAATGCCATTTATTTGTCATCATTATTTGTGTGCCATAAGCATGTAATTCAATTGATTTGTCATCATTGGGGTATCACAAGCATGTAGCTCCATTTTTTTGTCATCATTAGTGTATCCTGAGGTTATAATTCCATTTATCTGTCATCCTTTATGTGCCATAAGCATGTTCATCTTCATTGTATGCTTTAAGAATGCATTTTCAATGTTATACATGCCAGTATTTGTATGTTCTAGAAAATGGGTTCAGCTGATTTGTCAGGAGCAAACATTTTTATTTAAAGAGTTATATATTTTAGGTGGACTGCATAATTATGATAATCATGTTTACAGAGTTGTATTCCTTGGGTAAACTGTATATGATATGTTTACAGTTGTATGCCTTGGGATGATTGCATGACATATTTACAGAGTTGTATTTCTTCTGGATTTCATATGATAAGCATGTGTATATAGTTATATATCTTGGGTGGGCTGCATATGATATGTTGACAGAGTTGTTTGTCTGAGGTGGGCTGCATATGATATGTTTGCAGAGTTGTATATCTTGAATGGACTGCATCTGATATGTATACAGAGATGTATGTCTTGGATGGACTGTTTTTGGTTAGACTGCTTATGATATGCATATACATGGCTTTTTTTACCCACACATAAACTGTTTGAAAGATTTTAGTAATTTTGTACATTCACCAATTATCTAACTTTGTTTCTGATTAACAGAATTTTGTATCTGGTAATGTGAAGTATATCAAGTATGTTGTTGATTTTTTTTTTCTTTGGCACTAATTGCATATTGCATGTATATTGACTTTGTGGTTTCATATATGAATGATTGATTGTGTGGAGGAGAAAGGAAAGAATGTAAATACATTGTTGTATATACATGCTGCTTTGTAGAAGTATGCATATGTGTGTGTTTGATATTTTTATTTATAAATATATTCTTTTGCATGAAGGTTTTATTGTGGATTAGTTCTTCAACTAATTGTGTCATCCTCTTTGATTAAGTCATTATTATTATTATTATTATTATTATTATTATTATTATTATTATTATTATTATTATTATTATAGTGTTGTAACAGTTTTTAGCTTTCTCAGTAAGTGATCAAAAAAAAGTTACTATTCAGTTTTGATTTTGGTAATAAGATTATAACCAATTACCATTTTCAACTAAATACCCACAATCTTCTGCAAACAAATTAATTGTATAAACTGAAAAATTTGTGAAGATCAAGCACATTATAATCTTTATCACATGACTGTGCATGCTGGAAGAGTAGTCTCCCTTTGTGTTGCAACTCTCAAATTTTGGAGGTGTACTATTTTTTTCAAATTGGTCATGCTGAATAAAACATATAAAATTACTTTTTGCAACTGATTTAACCAATTAGGTTAAATAGTAGCAAATTATCAATCATGGGTAGTTGTACGTGTTAAGAAAAATATCATCTAAGCAGATTTAAGAGGTTGCTTCCCAGCAACAAAGTTGGTCTTAAAGGCTACATCTCTCCTACAGTCTAGGTGGTTTTATGGGCTGTTTGCATTCCAAAATGCAGATGGTATACATAATGATAAGTTGAAGAAAACTATGATCTGGAATTTTAAGTTTCAGGAATTTCATGCTCTAGTTTGATATTAGAGGTTGTTAACCAGCCAAACTGAGACATGTATAATTGTAAGTGTCAATTAAAACCTGCTCAGTGTGGGTTTTAGAGGATGCTTCCCAACCCTACATTCCATGTGGCATATATGGTGAGACATTTCCAGAAACCTCAATCTCGGAAGATTTTGAGGGATGGTTCCTGTCCATGATTCCTTAGGTAGCGCTCACCAGTTATTATGTACTTTTGAGAGAGTGATGTATGTAAGGTGAAGTTGTTTGCATTTTAAACATGCACAGTGGAGAGAATGTTGGCATACCTATATACTACTTTCATGTAATGTGGATGAAATTTCTTTGGATATTGTACTTTTGGAAATTTTAAATGAACTTAGGACACTGCAAACTAAAATGACTGCTCCCTTGTGCTCCACAAATCAACCAAAATTTGTCTAAAGTACACTATTCTTGGCAGCTATTAAAATATGGAAAATGAATTTTGCCAAACTAGATAATGCCAGCTTCTAAAAGTGCAATGACTGAATTACCAAATACATAAAATGTAAAAAAAGTTATCGGCTCTTTTTTTTTTACAATTTATCTCTGAAGTTCGAGAAGTGAAAATGAGCAAGTAGAGATAGCACTTTTTTGAAAGGTGCACATCTGCAGTAAGGCCAAGCTGTATACTCTCTAACCCATATTACACCCATCAATCATACATCAAAATAAAGGGAATTAAAGGTTCTTTGAACAATACCTAAGATATACAAAGTCTCTTTTAAAAAACCAGTATAACTAGTGAGGAAACCCGGGGAAACTCTTTTTCTTTAAAATTTTAACCCTATGCTAAATACGAAACTGTAGAGCGCCACCTTAATCAAGCTGAATTTTAGCAACTGCTTCTCTCCCACAAAGTTATGATTTAGGCATGTATAGAGGCAACTTCCCCTTCCAGAAGGCATGTTTAGACAGAAATGTGCAGTCAGTTGGGCTGCATCTTTTCTATAAAGCCATGATCCAGGAAGAAAAACATATCTGGCAGATTGTCCTAATATTTACACTTGTCTCAAGCAATTTATAAAACACATAAAGAATTAAATATTGTTAAAAATTTAGAAGAATAAACAAATGAAGCTTACTGTGACTAAAGCAGTCCTTTTCAATAAGGTTTGATATGTACAGTATCCATGTTAAGGTTTCATGTATACTGTATCCAATGTAAGGTTTGATATGTACAGTATCCACTGTAAGGTTTTATATGTACAGTATCCACTGTAAGGTTTGATAAGCACATAAGATATAAAACTTGATAGATACAGAATCAATCCTAAGGTTTGATATGTAGAACCCACTGTAAGGTATGATACGGAACTTTATTCTCTGTAAATGACTTGAAATATTAGTACTTTGTATATTTATATGTATGAAACAAAGAACGACTGGAGGCTAATAGATAGATAGATGGTTGTTTGTGTTAGGGTTTGAGTTATTTTTTATGGAAGAGTTTTTAGACCTTAAAGCTTCTTCATGTGCACTATGTTGTACATTACTTAACTTTATGCACTGGAATAGGTGAATGTAAATATCTGATGCTCATTTTACAGTCTTGTGAAATATATTTGTTGATACAGTTATTTTTATATTCATTTATTTGTGAATCATGTCTATAGAGGGTAATTGTTTAAGTGTTTACCACTAAATAATTCATAAACATTTTAACTGTGATATTTATTGGCTATCCCTTTTTATACTAATTTTGTAAATACTTTATTTCAAAAGAAGGAAATAAAATCTTTAATATATATATCAGTATTATGTGTTAGAGTGGTTATACTGCTAGTTCTTTGTGCTTACTAATGTTAGATTTATTATTACTAGTTTTGAACTTCTCATTACTAGTGTTGGACTTCTGACTATTTGCATTGGAAATACTGTGATTCAGTTTTATTATATTTAATATAACTCAACACCCTTACTGTTACTAGATTGTTTGAATCTACTAATGGAGTTTTGAGACTGGTTCATTGTTTTAAAAGTGAAATTTCTGAAATAGGACCAAATAGTTGATAGTGCACCATTCAAAACGTTTTTTTTTTAGGTTTTTCTGTGATCAGAATATTACCTTGGATGTGATAGTCTAAGCTACTTATGATATCACATAAGTTGTGGCCATTTCTTTTCATTAAATTCACTGAAGGCCACAATATTTTTCTGGTCCATACAGACTTTTTCACAATTTATGACTAAGGTATCTGTCATTTACACATGTATCTCAAACCATTCTAAGATTACACAGCAGATACATTGGTATGTTATTAGTAATGTTACATCATGAAGTAGTTTTATTTGGATTTCTAGTATCAAAACTGTGTTTTCTCTATACAGGTATTTACTTGCATTCATATTGAAATGACTATCATCATAAAACATTGTTGTGGCATTTTTTTATCATGGATTGGTCTTAATTATATGTTTCTTTTCTTATAATGTCACATTTGTATCCTACAGTTCCATCCAAGGTGGATTTGGTCACAATAGGAAACCCTAAGATGTTCGAAGTGGGTTGTTTAATGGTTAATATATAGGTTAGTTCTCATTAAGGATGATGTATTACAAGTTTTGGTGGAATTTTGTGCTGTTGTTGCCATATTTGATGGTGATAATGATAGACATTGGCATTGTATAATCTTGACAATTAATATAACTTTTTGTTTTCAAATGTTGCAGAGATCAGTGCTCAGGAACAAATTTTAGAATTGAAAAAGGAACTGTCTTGGTTTTCTGATATTTTCTACGTGGACAGAATAAGTAGAATTGTTTGCATTAAAAAACCAGTTTGTTTTAATTTGCATCAAGTAGATTATTGTTTATTATGAACTTGAAGAGTAAATGAAGGTCAATGTAATATTGCATCCATAATTAAAACTATTGTTTTATAACTATTTGTTTTCCTAATATTGCCCTCCATTTAGTATGTCATGTGGGGAGATGCTATGTCTGTCTGTCTGTCTAAAAACATATTCATTTCTGGAGCATAACTCTCAAACTGTTATAGTATTTTAACCAGACTCAATACATGTGTTAAGCAACTTGCACAAAGGTACCCTTTGAGATTTTAGTTTTCTACATTTAGTATTTTGTATGTTAGAAACCATGTGTAGCATACATAAAAAGATGAGACTACTAGAAGATATGGTTGCTTTTAGTATAGGGCTTTTACAAAACTGTGGGATTGATTGATGCTTACAGTAGGGGTCTTTACATATGCTGGAAATTGTTAGAATAACTGATGCTTCCAGTAGGGCCTTTACATATGCTAGGAATTGTGTGAATTACTGATGTTTTCAGTAGCAGCTTATACATATTTTGGGATTTGGGGAAATGACTGATGCTTTCATTGTGGGAATGACTGATGGTTTCAGTAAGGTCCTTCACATATGCTAGGAATTGTGGGAATGATGCTTTCAGTAAGGGACTCTTACATATGCAGATAATTGTAGGAATAATGGATTCTTTCAGTAGGGGCCTTTACATATGCTGGGAATTGTTGGAATGATGGATGCTTTCAGCAGGGGCTTTTAAATATGCTGGGAATTGTGGGAATGGATGATGCTTTCAGTAGGGGCCTTTACATATGCTGGGATTTGGGGGATTGACTTGTTTATTTATATTCTTTTTCCTCAATATCCTAATTTTTTTTGTCTGCAGAATGAAGCAACAAATACTGTTGTGTACAGCTATGATTGCTTCTAAATAATTGGTTTAAAGTTAATAAAATACAAATGTACATGCCCACTTTTAAATGTTATTGTTCACTTTTAAATTTAATTATGTTTTTGTAATTTACTTTTTTAATGAAATATACACTGGTAGATGTCATTTTTATTCATAAAACCATTCAATTTGTTTGGGTCGAGAAATTGTGTTGGTATTTATTTGCTAGTGAAAACAAATGAATTAGGTTTTCTGTTAAAGTAAAAAATATGTAAAAAAGGTTTTGTCTTTTATATTATTTTAAACACCAAAAATGTATGCAATTTTATTAGCAAGGCAGCATTTGGAAAGTTAAGTCTGTAAATTTTTTACATTGAATCGTTATTTGCCCAGATTCCATTTTTTTTTTTCTTCAAATATATTATCTGATCCTAATACCATCTCCCAGATTAAAATTTTTTATTTAAAAAGCTAAAGTTATCTGCGTGCCTAGGTGGCAGATAGAGTGATTTCCCTTTGATAATGGGATTGGCACCAAATCACATGAATTAGTTACTATATCTGTCCATGCAGAATAGTATGCTCTCTACAAATAGTCTGCACAAACACCATCTAAACAGTTTGAAAGTTTTCTTCAATATAACAAGATAGAGGAGTTTCATTGTCAAACGGAAATATACTCCATCTATAAATTTCAAACATTTCTGTTCTTTCTAATATTGACAACAAAAATTTCAGACTTTTAAGTATTATCATTTTGCTGTCTTTGCACACTTAGGTACACTTGGAACATACCCGCACTGGTCAAGATAGCATTGCTTAACATTTGTATAACCATATTAATAAGCATAGGTCTGGTGCATAATGTACAAAACTCATTTAATATTGCTGTATTATTTTCACTGTGTCCAGATACAAACAGGTAAATTTTCTATAATGTCTTGGCATCCACATCATAGATTTATACATAGCACTAAAATGCCATTAGTCGTTTGCTACAGGTAACAGTGTCTCATGATGGATATCCACTTTGTAAATATCAATAATTATGCTTCAGTGATTTTTTTATGTGCAAGTATGGTGTGTACTATTGAATATTTTGCTTATAATACTGTATAGCTTCCATCATGGTTGGATATATACAGGTCAGTTTTTATGTTTTACTTATAAAAAATTGGCATTCCTACAGGTAATTTGTTACTAGAATTATTTAGCATCCACTTCATAAAGTATTAATAGTGATGCTCTAATTTTCTACCTGTACAGGCCATGTGTGTCCCTTTACTAGTATTTTGTCAGTGTGTAACTATTGTTGGACACTCCTAACATCATAAAGCAAGATGCATGCTGCACTACACCTGTACATATTATCTGCTCTATTAGTTTGGCATTTCAGATTTAGGAACAATGGGCTCTAAATGTTGCTCATTGGTTAGATTAGGCAGTGTGGACTTGCAGGGGGTGTGGCTTTTTACGTCCGCACTCACTCGACTTCCAGAAAGTCCGTGATTCGTCCACAAAAATGACATGTTACAAAATAGCTAGTTATATACTGAAGACATGATATCACTTCTTACCCTCCTCAGTATTCTCGTCTACAAGGACATCTTTGACCTAGTATAATTACAAGATTCCTGTCATTAAGTCTGGAACTCCACAATCAAGTAAATAGAGCATGTCTCCTCCAGGAACTAGAACTGAATTATTACAGTGGTTGATTAATTTTCTATTCGGGATAATCCTCCCGCTAAAGATTCCTTCACCTGTGCAATGCGTCAGTAGATTTCTTAGTACACGATAGCTTTCTTCGTCTCCCATTACAATGGTTCTGTGGTCCAAATGGAGGCCGAACATTCAATCATTGGATCACCTTTAACAATTTGCACAATATGAAGTTCTATCTCGAAGGTAGAGAAAACTCAGTGGATGCACATCGAGGTACCTCTGCAATTACAACCTCCGGTAATCATGATCTGTACGAATGTGAACACAAATGACGTTTCCTATCATTTCTGGATGCGAGTGGAGTGTGTGTGCCCCACCCCAATTATTTATATATCAACTTTCTCGAGATGAAAACCGTCCCGACTTTTTTGGTGGTGGCTGTAGAACCTACTTGGAAATGGAGTTTTCATTCTCTCCGACAACTCCACTGTGGTGACCTATCTCAAAAGGCAAGGCGGAGATAAGCCCCCAGACCTGTTACTCTTATATGGGATTTTTTTTTTTAAAGTGATGTCCTCATCGAAAAATCCATGACCAAGTTCGACATATCCTAGGCCGGTGAATGAATTTGTGAATTTATTGTTTCACAAGAAGAAGCCAATACAAACGGAATGGTCTCTATGTCCATCGGTTTTTAATCAGTAGGTGCCCAGTGGGATTGACCTATGATGGACGTATTGGCTACAAGGTGGAATGCCAAATCCCAAATTTTATATCGTCAGTTCCGGATCCAAAGGCATGGATAGTCGATACTGTTTCTAGATATTGAACTGGACAAATACATATATGCTTCTCCTCCATTCTCTCATCTGCTTTTAGCAACCACGATAGCATGAGTTTGATCCCAGCCCAGAGTTCATGAACTTACACTGCAAGATCTTATTAACTTACGACTTGCGGAACAAAAGTTCTGACGTCCAGTGGTGGAGAAAACCCACAGGTGGAGCTCACCCATTTTTATGTACTTTTGAGAGAGTGACATATATAGGGTGAAGTTGTTTGCATTTAAAACATGCACAGTGGAGATAATGTTTGCATACCTTTATGCTACTTAAACGTAATGTGGTTGACATTTCTTTGGATATTTTATTTTTGGAAATTGTAAATGATCTTAGCACACTGCTAACTAAAATGACTGCTACCTTGTGCTCCAAAAATCAACCTGAATTTGTCTAAAGTACACTATCCTTAGCTGATATTAAAATAGGGAAAATGAATTTTGCCAGACTATACAATACCAGCTTTCGAAAGTGTAATGAATGAATTACCAAATATATAAAATGTATTAAAAAAATGTTATCGACTCTTTTTTTTATACAATTTACCTCTGAATTTCAGGAAGTGAAAATGAGCAAGTAGAGTTAGAACTTTTTTGTAAGTTGCACACCTGGAGTAATGCCAAGCTGTATACTCTATAACTCATATTACACCTATCAAACATACTCCAAAAATAAAGAGAATTAAAGGTTCTTTGAACAGCATTTAAGATATACAACGTCTTTTTTAAATAGCCAGTATAACTAGCGAGGAAATCCGGGGAAATTCTTTTTCTTTAAAATTCTAACCCTATGCTAAATACAAAACTGTAGAGCGCCACCTCAAGTGAGTTATCTCTTCACCTTAAGGGCGTGCGAAGAAAAATGGAATATATTCTGTCAGTGGCACTCACGGGCAGCATTTATACTACTACACCCATACCTCAATAGCTAACTTCGTATGACTCTTCCACGTAAGACCAATCAAAATTAAAATATATTGTTCCACTATTACTGGTACATTGCATTATCATGGAGGAAAAGGTATCGTACCAGCCAAAGACCTATCCAATCTACTGTCCATTTTGATTGCACATATCAAGTGGTATTTGATTATTTCTCAAGTGGAATATATCTTAGGTACAAATCTGGCTGAAACAAGACACCACTTTAAACGCACTCAAGATGTTCATTGGTTCGCTTCCCTTCTTAATGAAAGATAGAATGGCAGATGGAATCAGATAATATTTTCCTATTTGTGGACCAGTCTACACACAGTACCGACAAAATGGGTCAGTATCAATGATGATTGCTCCTATTTTAATTACCAAGAATAGGCTACCAGTTCATGCGTAGTTAGACTTTGATAATAAATTCCTGTCTACTCTGGACACTTCATCTCAAGGTCATCTACAGGACCCAGATCGGGTGCTGACGTGGAACTTATTGAAGATTGAGCCGTTTCGGCTATGTTGATCAGGCCACTTTGTACCTTTGTTGAGGAAATGGATGATATATCAACAGGATATAGTGGGTTATTCACCCCGCCTTTAGGAAATTATCCCACACCTGTGAATTTGCATCGTATCTAGGCTAACAACAGTCGAAACTGTTCCCTGTTATTATTCATACCGTGGTATGAAGATCCGAATACACTTCTATATCTCAGATATTTCATCCTAAAAGTCTCAACTCGATCACATAGGATCTATAGACGTGGCGTGGCGCGAAAGGTTATCTTGCCGGTTCATTTAACATCTTGAGGACGCGGATTCACGATTTCTGCTGAATTTGCAGCAGAGAAAACATTTTCCTTTTCAAAATCTTTTCAGTCGGAATATCTAGAAGCTGTCTTAGAATAACTAACGTGACCGGAGATTGTATCGCAGTGGTAAAGGGACGTATCTCCCTGCAGCTCAACATAGTCTCCAAAAGTATTATGATCAGGTAACGTATATAAAGATGAAACTAGTTTTATTTTCTAGTAAAATGTTTCTTCAATAATATTTCCACGTTCATACAGCCTCCATACAGTTACATCCATGTCGAGAGCTTGCCTTACGCTGCAGTAGCAGTTGACGATTGCACAGGATTCGGCGCCTATTCCAGCATCAAGGTGAAATAACTATAATTACCACCAAGTTGGGCAGAAAACTTTTAGCTTTCAAGCTAAAAGTTTTAATCCAAGAGGGCTGGATTTGCAAGGGAGTAGTAGTCTCCTAAGACAGTATGGTCCGGCAAGTATTTTCGAAGAAACATATTTTACTAGGAAACAAAATTTTTTTCAGAGGTCTCAGTACCTGAGAGGTTAATGGTTATATTTCGTTGTTTATTCTTTGTTGACATTTGTTAACTTAGATTAATTATTTATCTATATGAAAGAGATTAGTGAAACGTTAGTGGATTAGAGGAGACTTCATGGGATAAATATTAGATATTAGTATAATAAGTGCATTATAACTTACTTATTTAAAACTTCAGCATGGTCCATGGCAACAATGGTCATGACGGTTCCGATTGAGAATTTGTTTCCATTCGCCACTGTCTTGTCCTTTGTGACCGTAAATTTATGAACTTCATTATTTTTTTTCAGAAATGCATTTGGAATCAGTGTGCCTCACTTAGAGGCCACTCTCCAGTTTTATAATACATAAGAAATTCAAAATGAAATGTGATTTACAACATTTTTTTAAAAAAATAAGAGATTGTATGCTATTTCAAGTTTGTGCAATGCAGTGAATGATGAACAATACTCTATACAGTGCACCTAATGATGAACAATAGCATTTGCACGTAGTTTTTAACAGTAATTTATGTATTGCATTTAATGATGTACTTTTATTTGCCGTTTTTGAAATATACATAATGATATCACTGAATGATAAGCAATGGCTTATGCAGAGCACTAGTTCTGCGACGAAGGCTTCTTTCTTTACTTGTAATATGATAATAAAAATGGCACTCATTCATTGTGGCTTGCTGTTTTAAGACGATATTTCACATCATCTTTATGGTCAACATTCAACATCACGAATAGACGGAGTTACCGCCCGTAATTGTTAATGTCACCCAAGTTGTCTTTTCCCCATCAATAAACTAATTAATCCAGCTGAAATTAAATACATTTGAAATGTACAGTTAAATAAATATCAGATGAGCTTGATTTTCAGATTGTCAGTAAAATATTTGTCAGCCAAAAACTTACCAATCTGGGAAGTATCAATGCGACTTCTACTAAGTCTCTTTAGAGAATATGTTATTTGAATCACATCGGAAAGAGACAAATGAAGTTCCAAATGTAAAACAATTATGACGTTAAATAAACCATGGGTTTGATGGCAATTCAGCATAGACATACACTATATCCACCAGATTTTGAATGTGCTGTTTCACACTTGGTGTTGCTGACATCTTTGACTAATTGATTTGTTAGTATTCTGTGCTATATTTAGTAAACGGAATTCAAGCTTGAAATAACTGTTGATATTGTATTTCAACTAAATTCCATAAGATAAAACTTACAGGATTGCCAAGTATTGATAACAATAGGTCATATGAAAAATAATGGGAAGATGAAACGCGAAAGGGGTATGGAAACAAACAATTTATGATCTCATACATGACGAAGCTGAAAATATCCTTTCACACTGATTCTTAGTTTCAATTTATCCAATGCATAAGGACCGTGTGAAATACTGCACCACTAAATTTGCCGACTAAATTGTACAGGAAATAAGTAAGCTAAAATAGGAGAAAGGTAAAAAAATAATAAACGAGAGAGAGAGAGAGAGAGAGAGAGAGAGAGAGAGAGAGAGAGAGAGAGAGAGAGAGAGAGAGAGAGAGAGAGAGAGAGAGAACTAGCTCTTGGAAATGTTCGCGGAGAAATAAAAACTGTTAGAAGGAGGGAAACATAACCTCCAGACAATAAATGTTAGTGAAAGAGCGCGTCAGACCAAATTATAGTCATTGTATATACATCTTTGGTATATCTAAGCTAAATGAGATGGCAGTGATCCGTAACGGTCAGCGCTTTAGACTACTCGGCCACTCAGGGCCCCCGAAAGGAAGATTTGAATTGCATTGTTAGTTCCCCATTCAAGAAAACATGGCTATGGAAGTGGCTCCGAGTTCAACGCTATAAGCTCTACCTCTTTCAAGACGATACGACCATCAAAATCTCTGAATTCCACCCAACAAGCTCACCGATTAATCAGCGGTAAACTGACCTGAGTTCTTAAATCTTCGCCTTGTGTTGCTGGACGAATTCAAATTCCAGACTGGGAGCTTCGCGTTGTAGAGCTTATAAAGATTGCAAAGGGGAATTGACATTGGGGACAGATGAAGAGGCTATATATTCCCTATATATTGCCTACATTTTAGAGAATAAGCTGATCTTGTTCTAGAAGATGGAGGGGTGGGGAATTCGACAAGGCTGCTAATGACTTTGAATAACATTGTAAACTGTTGCATTGTTCTACTTATTTCCAAAGCTAAGTTATTGAATCATTGCGTTTAGTGTGGTATCTATTGGTAGTTTATCTTGCTGCACGACACCGAACCAATTTCAACTTTCTACTCATCCTGGCTAGTATACTGGCTTCAGGTAGTGGCACGGAATTTCCTTGTTGTCACAGAGGTTTTGATTTGTGGGTTGCCACTGCGTAAATTTATTTTTAACAAATTCCAACATGTTTGTAATCTTTCTCACTGTTTTGTCAATATGGCTTTTACCAGGTGCGAAATAATGAAATATCCACAAACTGACCTTACGTAAAGATGGCGACCTCCAGGTTCTGTCTTTTAAGGGTGCACGTGAATAGTACTGCAGTCCTTTCTTGTCAATATGATGACTTTACACGTCGTTGAAGGAAATGGCATTCTAAGAGTTACTTCCCACACTGCGATACTGCTCAGGCCATTTTGAAATGAAAGACTTGATTCATTCGTAGGTTTATCCACTAATGGTCGGGAATTCTTGACAACCTCAAGGTTGGTAACCCGTCGAACCCTTTAGAAGGAAAAGTCCAGGATGATCGGATCTGGTTGTCTTCTCTTGCCATGGAAGCTGACATGTCATAATAAAGAATTGTGTGTTATGCATCGCCACTTTGTCTTTCCCTTATTGCATGCTGGTAATCGGTCAATATCAGGTGCTCTTATTTTCAACATTTATTTTGTCAACAGTTGTTGATTCAGTTTAAAGAACTTTAAGTTTCTTTTTTTCTTTTCTTGTTTTGATTTTGTTACGTCTTCTGCCTGTGACCTGTTTTCAATATCAGTAAATTTATCTGTTGGACATTATGCAAAATACCTGCTGTAAAATTATTGTCTGTTATGGTTGCTTTTCTTTACAAGTTTCGTCATCCGAAAGCCCTGGACAATACTTTTAGTAGCATGAATACATAAACACACGTTTAAGTACATACACATCTACATGAAATTGATCATTCGCCTAACATTTTTAAAAATTGAAATTCACGAATCTATACCAGTCTTGCCATTGTTGTGTCTATTATCGTTAATACCATAATTGTCTTTGCTATGGATCATATTAACAATCTGGGGAAGGGGGTGAGATCAAAACAGCCTTTCTTAAAAAAGAGGGGGTGGGTGGCGTGGAATTGTATTTAAATGTCATAAAACAAGATACAGGTGTACATCCCTTTCTGAATGATCTGTCTCTAATTCCCACTTGTGTTTAAAGTTTATCGCATGCCATTTATAGACAGGTTATGTTGTTTGCTTGATATCTTCCAAACAATATAAACTAGTGGAGTAGTGGTGGGTTGTTTGCAAAATATCTGACAAATAGTGTTCACAAATACATTAGTGGAGTAAGTGTGGTTGATTGTAAGATTAGCCCGTACTAAAAAAAAGTTACAACAACGTGTTTTGAATATCATACATCTATTTTATCGAGGATTACATAACAGTTTAGATCTAAAGAGTCATTATTGCTGGAACTACTAGTCTTTAAATACCTTACATGACATTTAGGTAGTTCAGTCAATACATCAGTGCTGTAAAATGCAATTGCTGAGTTTCTGACAATAAGTATCTTCAATCAAACAACTGGCCGAATAAAACAAAATAATTCGGATTTATTTATGAGCCTTGGACGTATTCCACTGAATGATAATAAAGAAAACTTTACTTTTATACCCACCTTAAAAAAAATTAAGCTCGTTGCTGTGTAATATTTTGAGTGATAAGAATATTCCGATATTTTTATCTTTCACTAATGCAAAGAGTGAAAATTACAGAAACAATATTCAATAACACTATTTATCGACACAAAATCTGAATAGACTAGCGAATCATACTGTATATTGAAATATGTCCCCATAAGTTGGAATACACAAGTGAGACGTACTGTACACTGAAAAATGTTCAGTTTAGTCAGACGCACTGTGCATTGAAACATGTCACCATAAACTGTAATGCACTAGTGAAGAATTAGAATACACTAGTGAGACGTACTGTACATTGAAACATGCCCCCATTAGTGAGACGTACTGTATATTGAAACATGCCATCATAAACTGTGATACACTAGTGATGCATACTGTATACCGTAACATGTCCCCATAAATTGGAATACGCTAGTGAGACGTATTGTAAACTGAAACGTGTCCCCATTAATGAGACGTACTGTACATTGGAACAAGTCCCCATTAGCGAGACATACTATACACTGAAACATGTCACCATAAAGTGGGATACACTTGTGAAACGTACTGCATATTGAAACATTTCCCCATAAATTGGAATACACACGTGAGACGTGTTGTACATTGCAGCATGTCCTCATTAGTGAGACGTATTGTGCGTTGAAAAATGTCCCTATAATATTGACTGCACTAGTAGAGCATACTGTATAATAAAAATAATGTCACAATAAATTGGAATAACTAGTGAGACGTATCTCATTAATAATACATTGCAACATGTCACCATAAAGTTGGAATACATTAGTGAAACTTACTGTACATTCAAACATGTCACCAATTGTAAGACGTACTGTACATTGAAACATGTCACCATAAATTGGGACATACTAGTGAAGCATACTGTACATCGAAAAATCCCCATAAAGTTTAAAGTAGTTTTTGTCTGCTGGCAATTCAATTTTTTTAAACAGCTCCCATTTCAAACAATGTAAGGAGAAGACAAAGCGGAGGCTTGCAAATTTGCGTGAAAACTAGAATTGAGACATGAACATTCTAATCATGGAGTTGGGTAGATTTTTTCCTTAACGAGTGATATGATAGTAATGTGTCAAGTACATTATTGGTTGATTACCCCACACTTAAACCTCTTTTCATTTACATGAGACGAACCAGGTATATTGAAGTCTGTGATTCTTTTTTTTTATTCGTCTTCGTCTGTATCGTGTAGCTTGCTTTTTTGACACCATAATTGTATAGGTTTGTGTTCTAGACAAGAAGAGTGTGGACTATTAGCCAGTAGTTGGTGGGACACAGAGCGTATATTATTTTCACGTTGTTCAGCAAGGAATAGTTTTTGAATACAAGGAGTGAACGTTTCAAATATTTGATTGTCTCCAGTTTATGTGACTTAGAGAAGACTTTGGTAGTGTGTTTTCCTTAATTTAGATTTGAATTAATTTACGTTCTCTGTTCAATCTTTCTCCATCGATACCAATCCTCTTTCTACTCCGTTTTTAAATTTAAAAAAAATGTTTTGTAAGCAACTTTTACAACACAGCAATCTGTGGTCATAGATGTTTTTACTTCCGGTAGATATTTATATCATGTGTTAATGACCATCAGTAGGAGGAAACAAAAACGAAAAAATCTCCAAATCAACAAAAATAAAAAATCTCAAAATTTAGTGTAATCAGAAAAATGAGCAAAGATTACCAGGAAAAAATGAGATACACGTGCAGAAGCACTGGTCAGTCCATAAATTGACTACACTAGTGGAGCATACTGTATAATAAAAATAATGTCACAATAAATTGGAATAACTAGTGAGACTAATTATACATTGAAACATATCTCATTAATAATACATTGCAACATGTCACCATAAACTTACTGTACATTCAAACATGTGAGTCTTCTGAGAGAGAGAGAGAGAGAGAGAGAGAGAGAGAGAGAGAGAGAGAGAGAGAGAGAGAGAGAGAGAGAGAGAGAGAGAGAGAGAGAGAGAGAGAGAGAGAATCTTGATGAACTGGTCAGACTACAGAAATCTATGTGCCCGGACTTCTATTGAACAACGGTTACCACGAAAATAATATTTGTCACGATTCCCACGTGTTGGAAATAGTTTGAAGGCAGAGTATTCGAAGTGATCGCGCAAATTTTCTTTGATTTGTTTGACACGTGCAATTTCTTGACGCCTGCCGGGCTTTCATAATGATATATAATTTATACAATTAATATTGAAGTATGAAAGAATAATGATAGCATGTAGTTTGCTGTATTCAAACGTCTGCGGAGGATGCGCGAAGAATTATAAATGCTTGTTTGAAGCCATGTCTCTTTGACATAAGGCTATAAATTTAGTGGTAAAATCGCCACTTTGAGAAAAGCAAACGCTTTAATAGCTGAATCATACTCATTGTTAAAAGTATGTTCTGCAATCTTTTCTATACAATGGCTTTAGAGCAGAATGTGAAGTTTTTTTGTCTAATGCGTACTAGTAAAAGGAAAGGAATTCTTTATTTGAAAAGATAGAGCAAATACCCATTGACATTACAAGATAGCACGCGTCAGATATCATATCATATGGATACTTTCACAATCAAACATAACTGAACGGCTTTACATAGTCTGTTTCCTCAACGTCTTGTGAATCTATGAAATCAGCTAGAACAAAAGACCTAGTCGACTAGCTAATGGGCGAGAACCTTTAACTAAGATTCAGATGACCAATGATAGAGAATGGCCCTCCGGCTGCGAATATCTGAATATGAGCTGTGAAGAACATGGAAGCGTCTCGATAATTATTTTTGCCAATTACTGATCTTAGCAATATGCAGTTCACACTTTCATTCTGAGACTTTTTTTTAAAGAAAAGGTACAGTAGCTAATAATATACGGTTATTTTTATAATACTAGTTGCGAGTGTGCTTGACAAAATTTGTAATTTTCGTCACCTAAAATATATCATAGGATATCTGATAATAACGCAAAGCAGTTTAATTGTGCATGTGTCCATTAACACGAATGACTGGCCAGTACTTGTTTATTAGTACAAATAATATGTCAGTTCTTGTAACAAAAATGAAACCTGTGAGGGCTTTCACTACAGGTCTGAAACAAAGGAGACACTGTTTTATGGCAGGCGAGCACGCACCAAACATCTATATTAAATTTTATAAAGGAGTAATTTGGAAATGTATCGCCTTATAAAATAAATTTTAAAACTATTGACGCATATTTCAAAGACCTCTTATTCCTGCGTTATCACACAAATTCTTTATGTGCATGCAGCCACGCAAACAGCCAATAAATGAAGACATTATTTTTAATATATTTTCAATCAGCTTGTCGCCCTGCCCTAACCTGAGATGGCTACTGGAAGTAAATGTCAAATTTTAATGCTTAATTTTCCGACTAATAAAGTCGTCGCTAATCTTGTTCTTAAAAAAATTATCAGTTTACAGTAAACAAGTAAAAAAGTTATCAGTTTACAGTAAACTTTTATTAAGCAATTATGAATGGCAATGACATAATCTTGTGTATATAGCTTTTGCTGTAAAATAAGTGCCCTTTATTATGTCATCTTATTCGATGGAGTCGCGTGTGCGCAATATAATACAAAATTAGGAGACATGGTAAATAACTTGTTTAACAGCAATGAAGTGTGTGTGTGTATGTGTGTGTGTTTGTGTGTGAGTGTGAGATTTAGATTTTTAATGTAGCTTTAACAATTTTCCGTCATTTCGCTACGATGTCTGCAGTGTGACAGCTTATAGTGATGTTTAGCACTGGGGCATCATGCAGCAGACATATGGCATGATGTCCCACCCAGTCACATTATCTTGACACCAGGCCAGCCAATCCTAGCACTAAACTCTTAATGCTGAACGGCAAGCGAGGCAGCTGTTAGTACCATTTTTGAAAGTCTTTGGTATGACTCGGCCGGGGTTCGAACCCGCGACCTTCCGCATCCGAGGCGGACGCCCTACCACTAGGCCACAGGAACGGACACTGAAATGTAGTACACGTGTCATTGAATGATGCACACAAGAACTTAATTAGCGATTTATTTTTGTAGAAAATGCATTTATTAAGTGGATAACATAAACTTATTGGTTTTTTAAATACTCCCCCTTATAAAAAAATTAAAACGATATTTATGAAGTTTCTGCGTCGTTTCTTGATCATTGATGCATCTTGGCAATTTTATTACTACAAAGATAATAAAGTACAAACATTTTTTTACACGCTTATTATTAACAAGATAATTAAGTACGAAGGCGTAAAATGAACGTGCACTCTGAGATTAGGGGATTCATTCATTTAAGCACATTAAAGTTCACAAAAGTAGAGGACAAGGATGATTTTCGCTGGCGATAACATCTGCTCTAATTTCAACTATTTTTAAGAAACCGCCATAATGGCCAGTTATTTGCCATATAACGGTTTATAGAGCAGTTTCTTTTCAATAAAAAGGGTAATAAATCTGTGCCGTTAGTAAGGAAAATACCACAAACTCCGATTTTTGAAGTGTGAAATGTTTGTAATCTTGACGAAATCTTGTAGGACGCTAGTGGTATATTCTCTTTGAACATTTAAAAACTAGCTAAGACATGTCAGAATAATTCTTTTCATGAAAAGACAATTATTGTCAGTGCTAATAAAACAGGAAAATATGTATCGAAAGTTATATGTACTACACGATATTGTGCTGCAGAATGAACTGGTATTACTTGAATTATACCAACCCCAAACCCCAACATTCTTCTTTCTTGTTGTGTTTAACTAGTATGTTGTCCTAATTTTTTTTTAAATTGTAATTATGACAGTGATATAGAGTGTCGCATTGCTTTTAATTTTGTATATTACAAGCATAAACAGAGATGAATATATTCAGATAGATATTTCAACAGAGTAAACATGAACAGCAATATCAACAAAACTTTTGAGGTTCTCATTTTATAAATGGTCACATATTTTCGATTAATTTGCAACGACTCCCCCACCACTAAACCAGTACAAATTTACTGCATTAAAACTGACTGTTTAATTTGTTAACCCGTAAATCAGCTGTGAGAAATATACGAGGTGGAGTTTTTGTTTTCCTCAAACAACGCAGACAAATAGTATTTGGTACTGCAATTACAAACTTTATTAAATGGTCAAATACTTTAGATTGACTTGCTAATTTCTGTAGGTAACAAGCTATAAAAAAGATATTTATTTTCTTAACTGTTGGGTTATGCAGCTTCTCGAACAAACAAGTATTAAAAGTCCCTGAATATATATATATATATATATATATATATATATATATATATATATATATATATATATATATATATAAAGGCGTATTGAAATATTATTGCATTTTATTACATATATCGAAGTCTGCAAATATCCCTCTTTGAAAATAATATAACTAAAAAATTCCGACATTAAAATTGACTATCCATTTCGTTACCCGTATTTAAATTAATGAAAAAAATACGAGGAATCATGGTAGATTTTTAACATGTAAGATAATATGTATTTTGTATTGCTGTAATAAACATAATTGTAGTCAGGCCTCATATTATAATATCCGAACCTCATACGATTTGTAGAGCGGTTTCACATCCGGTTCGTCTGCTGATTCTATGTGAAATAACTCGATGTTATTTGGCACTTCTGGTACAGTATCCTTTATTACTGGAATTACTTCATTTTGAAATTCGCCCTCTTTAAGACTGTGCAACCAATTGAACACTTTGAGATTTCTGTGAGATCTGCCCATTTCTTGTCCCTTATTCCATTGCTCCAAATCTCGAATTCTAATCTCATGGTAGCGTGGTCTTCCCATTCGAACTTTGATGTCGTCCTTTATTACAAAACTTAGTTCTGGTGATATCCGAATCTTCTGCGTTATCCGGGGCTTTATGCAGAAATCCTCCTCGACATGCATGGGAAATTCATCATGACGTCCGATAACGGATCGCGGACGGTTAGGTTCGCCTAGCCCAGTTACTCTTTGTAATGCAGATGCAGTGGACTTAATTTTCCTTTTCACTCTAGCTGTTAAATCGCGTTTAAGGTCAATCTCTAAAATTTCCTTGTCTCCCTTCCACACAGAAATGCGTTCGTCGGGTGGTGTCTCTGAGGCAGATTGTTCAGATGGAGAAAACGGTCTAAACTCTGACGAAGAATCGGACTCCATCTCTAGAGAATCAGACACCAAGGAGAGAATTGATTCTTTGTAAACCAGTTTTCTACCTCCCATCGCTTTCATCTTACTCGCTTTCTGCTCTTCTTTTTGTTTATGAAGAAGCATTTGCCTTTTCAGTTCATTCAAATCCAACGGTTTTCCTCTTGACTTAGTGACATTTGCCGAGACGATTCTTCTTGACTGTGGAGATGTTTCTGACTTGATATTAGTCATACTGTTACTTTTCTTCATATCCGCGGCATATCGAATACCAGTTCGTTTTGCAGTTCGATACAGACCAATTCTTTCATCTTCATCCATAAGAGCGAAAGCTTCTGATTCTGTTTCGTCACATCCGCCAATGTAATAATCCCTGATGGCCGCGGTGTGACTCTTTGCCCACTTATCAAAAATTCTTGCCTGTCGGCGACTTGCTAACTCGACCCATTTAGATGGCGGTTTAGGTGTTTCTTCAGATATTGTTGTGGAACGCGAAACTGTGCGTCGTCGGCGGCGTCCTCTTCTTGCTGACGCTCGTGAGGAAATGGTGCGTTCGCCTAGCGTCGAACAAGACAGTAAGGACAAGTCTGTGGCTAGAGAGTCAGAGCTATCTGCATGCTTTAAAGTTGGTTCTTTTCCCAGTTTGGCGCTAAATACGGGTTCTACTGGAGGTTTCTCTTTTGGTATCAAGGGCACAATAACGTATTCTGGCAGCCAGGACCTTAGGGCCCGGGACAAACGCCCTTTGTCAGTTTCGCAAACAGACATATGGTCTGCTTCCTCGAAGATTTCTGCCTGCTCCTCGTTCCCCGTGCGATAGACGCCACTGCTTTCACTGGGTAACGGAAGAGGTGTGTCTGCGAATTCGTCAGTACGGTACGCATTTCCAAAATCTGTCAAGGTACCCATTATGAGATTTGATTGCTTCTGGGATTCCTGTGAGATTTGTTTGTCCAATTGTTTCCTCAACAGGTAAAGAATCCCGCCAAACAAAACGAACGTGTTAGTCCTGTTTGTCCAATTATATCGACCAAATGGTTTTCATCGGCAATTCAACACGAGACAGACAGGTCATGAATAGATCATCGATTGAAGAAGATTATAGCTCAGCTTATTTCTGTATGAACACTTTTAGTCTTCGCTACAGGGGCAGCTAAAGCCGTCTGTCTTTCAAAATGTCACCATATCAATTGGCTTGCATCTGCAAGGGTTCAGTGTGTACCAAAGATATCTTTTTGATGATTTAACATACGTGATCCAATTACGAATGTGTTTTTCGCATACATTCCTCAGAGAACATGCCTACTCCCAAGGCGAGCTCCGAGTTCTGTCGCACTATACTCCGTTTCTAGGTACACTGAACGAATAAAGGTTTATCATTCATGCATTTAAAGTATGAATTATCCAAGCTTTTACCGTGTTAAAAGTTATGTCCTTTGTGTTTTAGTTACTTTACATTATCGACCCTGCACTTAAATCACACTATGTGATCAAACCAACGTTAAAGATATCATTGTTCGGACCATGAATATCAAACAAGCTGGTCGGTCTCGATTTTGTGCTAGTTCAACGGCCGTGTAATATCAATATCGAAGACCAAATATAATGTCATGTTGTTATCAAATTTTGAATCCCATTTTGACTCATTACTTTGAAATTGTGTAATGATTAATAAACTCTTTTCAAGTCCTTGGTGATTTGGGATTTTTGTACCGCCACTCAGCGAATTAATTCCTAAGGTCCCTTATTAGTTTTGAATTAACCGTCAGACGAAACACGTTATCAACAACGTTCTTGAAAATCCACGATCCCTACAGCTAATCAATTCCATATACTAAGTGGAAACATAATTGGAAAATATGAACTGTATTAAAGTTCCCTTCGTGAAAAATGTTTTTCCATTTATCCATTTTTAACGTCAGCCATTATTCAATATGTCACTACTAAACATGAATGACTTGAGGGAAAGCTAGATCCAGACGGGTAGATTTGCAGGTACGATAATGTTGATATACCTTGAGCTTTTAAGCACATAATGGGTAGACTGTAAAACCGTATTTGCTCGGTCAATTCTTGAACAAGCACTTCAAGTTCACATTGATTTTCACGAGGTGGTACACCCTGAACCTTTCACGCAGAGATCCTTTAGGAAGAAAATAATTAGTCTCACACTATTTCCATTAAACAGGCTTGAAACAATGAATACTTCTGAAGTATACAAAATATATACTTCAATTTTGTTAGCACGTCTATGGAAATGATTTGTAACCCTCTTTAATGTTAGACAATTTCATCAAATCAGAAGATCCTTTTGATCCGTTACACTCCATTTTAGACAAAAGCATTACTATTCTACAAATTAGAACAAATCATAGAATTGAAGTCAATTTCCATCTGTCAGTAATTCAATATATATATATATATATATATATATATATATATATATATATATATATATATATATATATATATATATATATATATATATATATATATATTATTGTTAAATCATTAACGTAATGATTTTGTAGCTATATTGTTAGAGCGATGAAAGATGGGGACTGAACGATGTCAAAGTTTATACTAAATATAGCTAAGCCTGTCGTCAATAATAATTAAACACTGTATTGGACTTGGCCACATGTATCCGAATTTTTGCCAATGCTTCCGAATTATGGAGCACCAATTTAAAAAGTCAGTAAAATTCCAAAGTAACAATATTTTTTTTTATATTTCTGTCTTTAAATCTAATAAAAATGTTTTTTTTTTCTGTTTTAAATACCTATTTTTTTTTTACCTTCTTTCTTTTCTAGCAGTTGATCAACTTTGCTTTCTCGTTTTTTTTTTGTTTTTTTTTTTGACAATAGGCGCTAATCATTGTGTTGCTATAGTTTATCTTCTGTTCATGTTTTGCATGCAAATAAATAAAAACAATATAATAATAGAAATCCTTGACACTAATGACACCAATAAACGTACCGTCTTTCTCCAGGGGGTAAAAATGGACCGAATTTCTCCAAAGGTTCGCAAAAAGGCACTAATCTAGCCAGTCATAGTATGCATTCAATGCATTCCTCTGCAATTCGACCCTTAAAATAATGACACTCATTCATGCAGTTTGTTGAATTTTAAACATCTCGTCACTTCTAGTCTATTATATTTTATGAATACAGCCCGTATTGAGTTATCAACATGTCGTCACATCTGGTCTATTTGATTTAATGAATACCATCTCACACTTTTGAAATGTTACAAGTGCTTTATGGAATACAATACATTGCAAAACGCTGTACTTATCTTGCTTCAGAAATAAATAACATCTAATACTGAAAAAGATGAAAAGAACACAATCAGTTGATAAGCAAAACTGCCGGTCTATGTCAAACGGGAAGGTTGGACAGGTAGTTATTATTGTGTAAACTAATCTGAATAAAGCGTGTATCGACTGGTCGTAATCCGCAGAGCGTATTATTGTATAATAACGAATAAAAGTGCCAAAGTGACTAGCGCACGTCACGATCTACAGCTGTCTACGTATACGAAAGAATATGCATGAGTTTATCAGACATGTATGTATGACACCATGAGGGCGTCAGACCTGTATATCTAACACCATGAGGGTGTCAGACATGCATGTACAACATCATGAGAATATATATATATATATATATATATATATATATATATATATATATATATATATATATATATATATATATATATATATATATATATATAGTTTCTA
Source organism: Potamilus streckersoni (assembly GCA_016746295.1). Taxonomy (NCBI): domain Eukaryota; kingdom Metazoa; phylum Mollusca; class Bivalvia; order Unionida; family Unionidae; genus Potamilus; species Potamilus streckersoni. The sequence goes on from JAEAOA010001266.1 coordinate 260,678, forward strand.
TTAGACACAACATTTCTTCATGGCAAATAGATGCGCCAAAGTTGGACATTCGCCCAGATCAACCTGGAAAGGCACTTAGCTAGCATTTCCTCTGCATAAAATCAGCGTCGAACTAAGGGTAAACGGTGCCTGGGGCGACAATGAAGGTCTAAAGAGGTATCAGCGCCTCGGGACCTCTGTCGCATTGGTTTTGGCGCCCCAAGACCTCTAGCGTCCGGGAGCATCCCGTCCGCCCCTGCTTTCCTCCCCCGTTGATGCGCTACTACATAACAAAATCTTAACATTTAGAATTTTTGTAATCAGAAATGTGTCGAATTAGTTGAAGATTTATAAACCTACTTGCATAAAATGAAGCAAATGTCCGCTCTAATATGACTAGCCACACTGTCTCATGCACTATATTTATAATCGATTTAACATCATACTGTACATAACAGAGTTTGGTGCATATATTTGTAAAACTGAATTATTATAACCTAAAAATTTTACTCTGCCTTAAAACACCAAACCAAACCAATGTAGGGCCAATTGGTGGAACTTCAATCCTTTAATAAAATTGAGTTTGGAATACTCATTACTGAAAATAGTACCTAACTATTTGGTGCGGAATTGAAAGCACATGTTTCAATCACAAGTAAATCCAGAAAATGCCTCGGTTCATATTGTTTTCTTTCAGCAGAAACTGTCACCAAAGATATATCTATATCGATAAATATACGTTTGATCATGAGGACTCAGAAATGTAAATTTATTAAAGTTTTAATAGCATGGTATTTGCATAGGTTACTATGCGAACTTAATTAGTACCGGGAGTCCTATATTTCTCTTTGCCGAAATCATGAAGTTTCTTATCCGTTTACATACGGTGCAACAGGGCGCCGCGATAAGCTCGGGTTAGATACTGATTTGCACTAAAGAATTGGCTGATGAAAGAACTGTGGCAAACTGACAAATAATACACCTTTGATTCCATTTACCTGTCGAGAAATATCAACTACTAGTATCATGTCAGATAAATCATATGCATCGAAGAAGCAAGTATCGAGCTGAGAAATTGTGATCTGCAAACTGACTTCAGTAATTATTATGTTGAGCTTATCTATACACGAGCATAAAATTGGTAAAACATTTCATCCTGATTATCACTTTAAAAGATCCACAGGTATTTCCTCTAAGCTTGAAGATTTAGTACAATTTGTACTAGTTTATCTGAATATTGCGTATCTTTTCGTGTCTCGCGAATAGCCCGAGTACACGTAGTCTATCTGGATAATACTGAAATAATTTCTTTACATTTGCTAAATATTAAAGCACTGTATTGGAGAATTTCAACATTCACAATTAATTGGTTAAAAAAGTAGGGGCAACCAGCAATTATGACAGTTTTGTGGTATTTTCATTTTGATGATCTGATAATTGTTCTTACAACACAATATGAAAATGGAAATTTATGTCTGTAAAACTGTTCCTAACACTAATATCACAAATTAGAGACATGCTAAACAATGCCCATGGCTAATTGCTTGACTAAAAAAAAAACATGAGATATTTCGCACAAAAATGCGTTATGTGCTGTTTAAACCTTGTAAGAAAAAAAAAACGAAGATATGTCTGACAGTAAAGGACATTGCAGCAAATTATTTCTTACCTTAAACCTTGCATGGAGTAAGATTGCCAGCTTATCTAGTTCAACTGCTTAACTCGATGTCGAAGGTGGAGCAAGGTCGAGCGAAGTTTGAGCAGGGTCCATATCGCGTAGCTAGTTCTCTTTAGATAATGCATATGTAGAAAAAGTTATTAACAAAAACTGAAACAAAGCCGATTGAAAAAGTTTGTACTCCTTCATAAAAAAGCATTCGAGCTTACATATGCAATATAGGCTAAGAATAAACTGAATGTGGGCAGTGGTCTGATGGTTATGCGTGTTTGTTATTTTTAGAGATATCACACACTTCTAACTCAAACGCTTCTTTAAATAGACGAATAACACTATATACAGAGCATAAAGAGCACAACTGACTTACATTTTGTAACGTGATATAATTCATTGTGCTGACCGACGCTGTTCGACGTTTTGGAGATTTGTTCAGATGCGACATTTATATGGTAAATCAAGCAACTGAATACATTGCACGCTATTGGGTACTTCTTTTCCTGAAACTAAAACTGCCACTTCGTGTAATAAAAGTGCCAGATGGGCTAACATGACGGTAACATTATAATAGTTCTCGTTTTCGAAGTTCGACGCGATCTCAAAGAGAGCGAGTCTGAGAAGTCGTTTGAAACACGTGACTACCTTCGAGGCAGCAGAAATGTGCGTTATAGAGGCTCCGTGTACGATCTTGAGTAAGTAAGTCAGTAAACTTGACTTTAATCAAACGATCTCTCTTTTGATCGGGGACCCAGGGGGACCGAGTCGTCGATGGTGCTCAACTTTACATATTACTGATAGCTCACCAGTTAAGTTTTGAGAGCAAACATGTGGCCATGCCTTTGCTCAATCATTTAGATTTTAATTTTTGTTTGAAATCATCTGTTCATATTTTCATTATTTTTAAATGTCACTGCTTAAGTCAATCATTTTACACATGTAGTTTAGTATATTTAAAAGTGATTTTTTTAATAGTAAGCTTATATTCAAAACAAACTTACAATTGAAAATATAGGTATATGTACTGACTTAAACTTAAAAACAAAAACATCCCCCCAATGCATCACATGGTTCAAAAGCTGACGACTGACTTGCCATACAAACTACACCCCAAGTAGTTGAAAAATAGCGGCACCAGATGTTCATAAAGTGTCTGCCATTATCTTTTGGTGTTTTGAACATCATCTTAAACGAAAAAGAATGAAGAGGGATGAGTGAATGTTGGTAATGTAAATTCGAAGATACGTCCTCTTATTTCAGTTTAACAAATATAAAATAAACCCGTTTCTTCCTACTCAGAAACATCGCAAATGCAAAGAACGCGCACAATAACAAAACACGTCACATCTCCAAAATGTCACGTGATGTAAGTCAGAACACAGACACATATGATGCTGCTTTGCTCAATAACAGGTTTTGTATGTTTTATAGTGATGACAAAGACAAATCAAGTAAAAAAAAAAATGACAACAGCGGCTAGTTCCCGTAGCTCAATGCAAAATATACTGTTTGTATCGCACTAACTTCAACCCTTGCATCTTTCAGGAAGTAAATAAGTTGCAGTTTATATTTATCTTTATGACCGTGAAAAGAATTCTCCTGTTGCGAAGGAAATATGGACGTTTTGCTAATTTGTTTCCAGCATGATCTCAGTAACTAGTCATGAGATCAAAGACGGCAATAATGTGACAAAAATATAGAGATCTTTGCCTTCTTTGTTCTAGAGTGGAAAAAGCGACGATACATATAAAGGAAAGTTTAACGTATTGTGACGAAGCAACTGGAATTAAGGTTAAGTGCTTTGCCTAGAGATACACTGGTCAGCCCTGGTCCGAGCAAGGATCGAAAGAAAACATTCTAGGTCAAAAATCTGGCACGCTAATCCTTGACCCATTGTGGCTGACCCGAAAGTAAGCACTGACCTTAGATACACGTTTCGATATTTATTACTCTACTTTTCACCACCTGCCATACTTTTATAAAGTTAAGTTTATAACTGACTGTGCTAAAACTTTGAATACATTTATATATGTTAGCCCCATATTTCTGATCCTGCTAGAGACTATAACCTATGTGTATGTTAGTCGTAGATGTCTAATTCTATCAAAGGTAGTGCATACTATATGAATGTTAGTTCCAGACATCTGATCATGCCAGTGATGTTATGTTCTGGCTAGAGACAGTGCATTTATACATATTAATCTCAAACGTCTGATCCTGCCAGAGACAGTATATATGCTATGTGGATGGTATTCCTGAATGCATATTCGTGAAAGGGATACTTCATACCATACTCCACTTAATCTAGATGTATGGTGTCGCCATATATAGTATAAACAATTGCATGTTAGTTCAAGATGTCTAAAAAGAGAGAGAGAGAGAGAGAGAGAGAGAGAGAGAGAGAGAGAGAGAGAGAGAGAGAGAGAGAGAGAGAGAGAGAGAGAGAGTACTTTGTGTATGTTTGTCCCAGTTGCCTGATTCTGCAACAGACAAAGCACATCAATGTTTATGTTATCCAATATGTCTGAACATATGAAAGACAGTGTATTGCATTTGTATGTGAGTCCTATTAGTCTCAGACGTCCGATATTATCGGAGACAGGATATGCTATGCATATGTTAGTCCCAGTTGATGCAAAAATGAGACAGGCACACACACACACACACACACTCACGCATATACATACATACATACATACATACATACATACATACATACATACATACATACATACATACATACATACATACATACATGCATGCATGCATGCATGCATGCATATAATATTAATTATTTTATACAAATGATTCCTGCTTTAAGGATAAGGATCAATATATATTGGTAAAATTTGCATGTAATGCCATAATAAACCTTTGAACAAATAGTAAAATATAATCGTAGTTGGATATGAGATTCAGTTACCTTTAATAATATCGAATGGCTGGTTGAATAGTGATTAACAACGTCTGAGAAAGTAATTTGTAGCACTCATTTAGAAAACGGTCACAAAAGTCAAGATCAAAATTTAACAGCTCAATGACTGTGATTCGTAATTCAGAAATTGATTTTGATGGCAGATATGGAATTTGACAGCTCAATAACAGTGGTATATAATTCAATAATTGATATTACTGGCAGATATGAAAAGAAGGTAATTCTTCAGATCCACAATTTGGGTACGTTCAAAGATCGGTGTTTGGAGTATGGGAGTTGATATAAATTTAAGCATCAAGTCAGCCTTTCGTCCGTCACTCCCTCCATCCATGCATTCAACCATTTAACCAGTCGTGCATACTAGATAATCCAAGGATGGTCCAGCCGCATGGAGAGACGTAATTATGCTAACTAACACAAAACGCTTTCAGTTAGAGCAAGATATGTTAACATATTCAATGGCCTTAAATTCAAAACACTAACTGGTTCAAAACAATAAACTTGCTTCTGATTTTTTGGGGTTGAATAGTTTCAAAACTTCTGGTCGTACTTACATGAAATATTCTACTCAGACTTAGTCTTTAAAATGCTATCGAGTTGGGAGTCAAAGTCCGAGTCTTTAACTCTAAACGTTTTATGTCCATGCCACATTTTTAAATTACCTTTAAGAAGCTAAGCGTCATCTCAAAATCTATTAAGAGTCTAAGATTATTTGGACTCCACGAATTTACTCATAAAAAAACAATATGACGACCAATCTACCCCACAAATACAAAACAAGAAAAGTATGTCTTCCAGTAGTTGTTATGCGTAATTATTGTTTTTGTAAATTTTATTCAAAAAAACTTTAGTAGATATCGATCGCAAGATGTTGTATATTGATATAGGTTCTATTTTAAGATATTAAGAGTGTAGATTTAGTAGGATTTAGTAGTTGTTTTCGAAAGTGCTTACGGCCCTTAATAATATTAATATTAAAACCTGTTTACGAGTTTGGGTTGTTTCATGTTGAATGGGCTAAGTCATGGGGGTTCTTTTACGATGCGGGAGATTCTCAAATCTCATAGCAGTAATAGCATAATGTTTTGTTTTGTTTTTGTCTCTTACCCCTGTATAAAAATAGTTACGGACGGACAACCTTTTTTCTATTCTTATTACTTGTGTTCTTGTTATGTTCTTGTTGTATTGTCTTGTCTCCAGGCGTATTTATGTTGCGTTTAGATATTATCTGAGAGGAAAAATTATATAGATTATTTATTGGAACTGTAAAGTGCGCTGTGAACTAAACTATTATTCTGGGACTTATGTGAATTATTCAATGGAATGATGTACAATGTCATTTTGATACATCTTGACTTTTGGTAGACCAGTGCATTTCAGGATCTGACATTCATTCTGAAGACTCTATTCTTTTTTAACTGAATATAACTTTTTCATGATTATTTTGTATTCGAATTATTATACTGCAAGTTCCTCCTTTATTTTCATTTTATAACTTTGATAATTAAATTACTTATTAAGTTTTACAAAACATCTTTCTGTTACTTAGTTTATGACCATAGAGTCGTAAGAATAGTACAGGTGACATTATGTTACAAAACTGAACCAGTATGGGATCAATAAAAAATATTAACTGGTCTCCATTTTGAAGTGGGCCTGTACGGGGTGAGTTGGAATGTAAAATTATTTAATAAATAGGTTTAACATTATGGGTCTGCACGATATCAAGGGAAAATGTAATGATTGAAATGTCCATATAAACAACGCCATGCCCCATTTGTTACTTAGAGAAAAAAGAATGACTTTTACTAGCCATCACCTACATGTGCTGACTACTTCCAACTTTCAACTTACTGACCAGCACCTACATCTATTGATCAGCAACCACACTTGCTGACAACTCACCATCTCACCGACCTACTTGGAGCTACGCTTATTAAATAATACAGCATTAATGACCATCATCCACATTTGCTCACCAGCATGTACACCTACTGACTATTACCCACTTCTACTGACTAACATGCAGTCTTACTGACAAGCACCAACACATTTTAACCAATATACAGTCTTGCTGACTGATCCGCACCCACATCTACTGATCAACACCCACACTTACTGACAACACATTCACCTACACACATCATGTGTTAGAGTGTTATATAAAGTAAGGCATTTAGGTAATGAGAATTAACACTCACCCTGTTTACTAACTGAAGATATCAAGCGAGGATTTTAAGATAGAATTATGTCTAATAGTTACATGCATGATCTGTACCTAATATTATGTTTGGCGGTATCTTTATTCAGATATTGTTGTACTGATGTTATAAAAATGTGTAAGTAAAAAAGGAAACTAAAAAAAACTAGAAAGCCAGTGACTAAAAGTAATTAAAAATTACGTTATTGTAACTGTATTTAGATGAGACTAGATAAGGTCTGTTTGAATTGGTGCTAACATGGAATTTAGCTGAAACTATCAAACTATCCGAGGAAAAAAATTTCAGGGACTTAAATTACTATTAAAATTTTTAAATTAACGTGGATATTAGCGGAGACTAAAAAATGTCTGCAATTTTTTTTTACAAAAAGCCTCTTCAAAAATCATTTCCCGACATTCTTTGTAGTCTAGTGGCATGATTTGCTATAATCCTATCGTGGAACAACATTTTGTTGTGAAACACATCCATGGAACTGTCACTAGGTAAATTAAAATAAAATTGTTTAATCACTGTTCGACTGTTCTTGTGTCCTGAAGTGAAGAAAATAACTTTTCAACGATAATAAAATGTTGCTGTGACTGTTACTGTTTCGACTGTAGCTACTGTTACTGACTTTGTTGTTGCATTTACCACTGTTGTTATATTTCAATCAAATAATGGTAGAAATAACCCAATTCAATTTTAGAGTAAAATCATCAATAGTTATGTATCGTCTTGTTACTAACTGCTCTGTCATATAATAAATCAGACACAATATCCATACTACAGCCACTATTATTGTATTTATTTCATTTTCTGAAGCTCTTGATGAGAATATACTGAAAGAAAATGACGCAATGTTCAAGACAAATTCATCAATTTTTCTTTTTTTAATTAATTACTTGCAAGCTGCAATCCAAGGATTGAAAATATGGCTATCCTTTCCAAGGAACTTTTACTTCTTGGAGGCTTGTTCATCCTTTACGTGTTTGTTTATAAAGAATGATTTCAGAATTTTTTTTTAGAATAAATGTTTAGTTTAATTTCAGCCCAATAATAATTTGAATTGTTCAAAATGTATAATTTATAAATTGTTTTAAACAATTGTAAACGGATTATAATTTGTAATGTTAAAAAATTATCACAATTTTGTAAAATCTGCTAATACTTTTTCTTCGATATAATTTTGTTTATATTTAATTTTTGCTTGACACTTACAGTGCTATAGAACTTTTGACCTATGTAACCAATCCAGTTGGTTCAGGAATGTATGGACTACGTTTAGTATAAACTATATCTTCTACATTTATTTGGATTTTTGTTATCCTCAGTTTCCTGTAAAGTTCGTATTAACTTAGAAGCTTTAAGGACAATGTTATCATTGGCCATTTTGATACAACTTTCACAGATTTTCTTTCTAGTATCCATAATTTATTCTGTGACTGTTTCGTAATTTTATTATTACTTGTAGTCACTTTAATCAGGGACCCAGAGTGGCCGAGTGGTCTAGAGAGCTCTCCGTTACGGATCACTGCTATCTCACCTGTTTGAGTCTCGGATTCGGCCAAAGTGGTTAAGTGAGAAAGCTTACAGTAGTTTCTCGTGGGTAGTTGCCTCTTTCTGAGGTTTTCTCAGGTTCTTCTTCCACCATAATTACTTGCCGCCATGTATTGAAAAATGGCGTTACACCTTATAACAACAACTGTCTTAAATACAGCTTTTACAACATCAGTACAATATGTGCAAATGTAATGACAACGATAACATAATCTAATGCATAACTTGTTAACTTGTTCTATATATATATATATATATATATATATATATATATATATATATATATATATATATATATATATATATATATATATATATATATATATATATATATATATATACTGGTATGCATGTAGCCACTGTCCTGACAGCGTCCTGTCCAGGGGAGTTTCCTTTGTCTGTCTAAAATTAGGTGTTAATCCTCATTACATTTTTTCCTAATTTACGTTCCATCCTTACAAATCTGATTGTTGGTGCGAGTGTTTGTCAGTAGGTGTAGGTGTTGGTCAGTAATTATGTGTACTGGTCATTAAGCGTAGTTGTGGGTGCCTGTCAATAGGCGTATATTTTGGTAATTGTATGTGAGTGCTGGTCAGCAAATGTAGTTTTTCCATTGACCACAAACAATTTCTAAAGACGTGCAATGTTACATTATCCCCTTACCTCATAAGACTCATACTATTAAAACATTATAATAATATTAATTTTCACTGACCTAATACAAATGCCTACACAGCTACAAATATTAAATGCCTATTTATGCAGTCTGACAATTGGTTCCAAGCTATAACTGAAAGCACTTATATAAGTCTAAGCAAATATTGTCGGAACAACGTACAAAATTAATTTTAAAAAAACTGTTTGCCAGTTATCAATGCTCATTGCATGTTCAAACTGGTCGATAATATGATCCACACTAATGTAAAATTATTCCAAACGATCAATGGAATCAATATCAACTATCACAGATAGACCGCAGTCAGCTCTTTAAAACTACGATAGACCTTGCGTTACGTTTTTATTTTCAAAGAGATACACAATTATCTATCGAAATTGCTGCAGTAATCTTCGACATTACGGACAAAGGACCACAGGGAGTGCCTTTGTAAATGTATCGTTAGAGATTGTAATCGGTAGAAACGAACAATCATTAAAAATTGCAATCAGTAAAATGCATCATTCATCACGATCTAATATTTAGTTTACCTGGATTCTAAAGGTTACGGCGCCACCAGTATGAAAGAAAACTGAAACGACCGTGAGAATAATGGATAGGAGGACAGTACAACTCAAAACGGGTATAGAGGGCAATACTACTTGAAACGATTCTAGAGAGCAGTACTCCTCCAAACGAATTTAGAGTGCATTACTGCTTGAAGCGATTTTAGAGGGCAGTACTACTAGAAACGAATTTTGAGGGTGTTACTACTGGAAGAAGTGTAGAGGGTAATACTATTCGAAATGATTTTAGAGTGCAGTACTTCTCGAAACGAATTTAGAGAGAAAAAAAACCATAGTTTTGGTAATTCACGATTCATTGTTGCATTTTGCTTACATGTCGTATAATTTGTCATTCAGAGGATTGTATTATACAAATGTTAATAATAAATCCAGAGACGACAGGTCAATATTACCAGATCAAGGCCACTGAACTTGAATGTTAAAAATATATACAAATACATGCTAATTTTATGTCCGTGTGACATCTTGAACATGTGGCTATGAGACCAAATGCTATATTTAATATAATGAAGTATATAACTTAGTCTACTAAATCTATGCATCTACTTTGTTTTGGTCACTTATGATATATATAGACTTGAACTGGAAACTTGCAGACTCTTCTAATGTTCATTTTAAATCCACAAGTACTAGTATCAACTGTTCTTCTGAACGCGTTATGTGTTTTATGGCCCGCGTGCTATTTAATGCATTATATGGTCCATTTGATATTGAATGTTTTATGTGGCCCCTTTTTGATTGAATATGCTATATGACTCGTTTGCGATTGAACGTGTTATATGGCCCGTTTATAACTGAATGTTTTATATAGCCCGTTTATGATTGGATGTGTTTTTTTTCTGTTTAAAGACGGACAATAAAATTACATATAATAAAATTGGGATGCCGAAGGCATTATGAGATGAGTCAGTTTTTACGTTCTTTTGGACATACATCAATAAGTTTCCATAATGCTTTTGTTTTAAGGTGTGTTACATTTTTTACCAGTCTGGCAGTCGTTCACAAGCAATCATTTTTAGGCATTTTACATGTGCATTACTCAGTTTAACAGAACGCAGACAATATTTGGTTGGCTGCAATCAAATGTTAAATGGCCACGATCCAGCTTGCACTATCCCCACTAAGGAAACCGCTTTTGCTATCTTTCAAACCCCTTTACAGATTTGCATATTGTTCGTACGACGACCGGCTTTACACTCTTACACTAGGCTTATGAATTGTATGTGTCACAAAATTTACACTCTTAAACTCGACTAAATGATTAGAAATGTGTCACATTAAGTTTACCCTCTTACGCTCGGATCACAAATTATGTGTCACCAAATTTTACTCTCTCTCTCTCTCTCTCTCTCTCTCTCTCTCTCTCTCTCTCTCTATATATATATATATATATATATATATATATATATATATATATATATATATATATAATACTATCATACAGTAATAAACTACTGAATTCTGCCCACTATTATCAAGATTTGACTACAGAATCCAGGGATAGCACAGTCTGTTCTGTCTGTTGTATATTTGCAATTCTTTGTATTTAAAAAAAAATCCTATATACATGTACCTTTATTTCTCTCATAGGAATCTGGAACGACTATATATATATATATATATATATATATATATATATATATATATATATATATATATATATATATATATATATATATATATATATATATATATATATATATATATATATATATATGAGAAGTATTTACTAGGTCGTCATTCTAGTGTCTGCTAAGCGCGAGCGCATAAAACACCGACTCAGTGCCATCATTTTTTGGTGATGCGTGCTTAGTCATGACGGTATATGGGCTGGTGCGTGCAGGCAAGGCGATGGGTGCCATTTACTCGCGGACCTGGGTTGAAACTCCGTAGAGTACGAATTTAATTTCTCTAACCAGTTTGATAGCATTGTTTGTATTAAACTATTAAATTCTGCCCACTATTGTCAAGATCCTACTACAGAATTCAGGGATAGCACAGTCTGTTCTATCTGGTATATATATATATATATATATATATATATATATATATATATATATATCTATATCTATTTATATATATATATATATATATATATATATATATATATATATATGTGTGTGTGTGTGTGTGTGTTATTTATTTCTTTGTATTGTGTGTGTGTGCGTGCGTGTATGAGTGTTTAAACTACAGTGCACACTTTTTATAATAATGCACTACGTATTGCCTTTTGAACTATCATGTACATTTCTTATCACTCTATACATTACCTTTGGAAACAGGATTTCTTGTCCCTGAAATAAAATCTCATACTATCATAAGGTTATCACTGACGATAAGCCATCACATTCAGACGGAGTTTAAAATCCTTATATCTCCTTTAAATCTCTTGGTTTTATTCGTCATCTGCTTGAAAGGAGCACTGGGATCGGGGAAAAAGGGATTGGCGGTCGCACCAGAAAATTACAGATGCGGAGATTTAGATGCTTTCACTAACATACACTGGTGGTATGTGATACTGTACTTATAGGTTACTTGCATTTGTATGGGAAAATATGAACGAGTTTTTCGGATGGCTATACTGCACGACCTTGGGAGTGCAGTATAGCCATCCCAAAAAACGAGTTCATATTTTCCCATTCAAATGCAGTAACCTTTTTATTATATGCTCATTTTTGTTTCATTACCAAAGACCTAATAATAAAATTCACAGCCAAATATATTTAATAATAAAATTTATTATTTTATTATTAAAAAAAATAAGTTGACAATCGTAGATTCTCCTTAAATACACAATAATAGTATTTATGTGCATATAGCTCCGCCCATCGAACTTTTGACTTCATAGCGTACCGCGCACTCACTCATTTAAAAAAGAAATCCCATTTTGTTCTATCTGAAATTTAAATTTAAAGTCATATTATGAATGACTGCGCCATTGAACAAAGTTCCCAACTGGTCAGGAATTGAGAGATTTTGTTTTTCTGTCAATACAGCCAAATTCTGATTATCTCCTTCTGAGTGTTTTCCGCACGATGTACGTGTGACTTCAGGGACTGGCGATGACAATAATCTGCATAACTGTTTGTTCTGCCATGGATAGTTTGGAATCGTAAGGTGGAAAAATATGAAAGTTTTAAACATAAATTCTTAAGAAGATGCTGGTTTCAATATTGTTTGTTTTTTTTTTTTTGTGAACAACAGATTCATTTCTTGCGGAGTTCCGTACAGTCTATTATGGAATGTGATTTCGATTTCAACAATGTAGTCTGGATTATATAGGCCTACATATTATATATAGTACACAGCTGTGTAACAGTATTTGGAAATACGTAATGAAAGTTTTTAAACATAAATTCTTAAGAAGATGCTGGTTTCAATATTGTTTATTTTTTTGTGAACAACATATTCATTTTTTGCGGAGTTCTGTACAGTCTACTATGGAATGTGATTTCAACAATGTTCCGGAATGATATTTTCAATGCAGCGCGTCTCACGTTTGTTTTCATACAGCCATCGCTGAACATTTCTGATATCACGTTCAGTCGCCAGTTTCGTTGAAAATTTCTTCTGTGATTCTATGAATTCATCCACATTCTCAACTTTGGCATCTCTACTTTCAAATGGTTCAAACAGTTGGTATACTTCATCCACCGACAAACACAATTAATCTAAAGTACTGGCGTCTGCGTCCATTGTTTGTTTACTATAGAAAGTAGTTCTTTATTCACGTGCATCAGTCACGTGGGGGTGCAATATGAAGGTGTTCAATATCGCTGGATATTGAACGATTCTGACAATGTAAAGTTAACGGGAAAAAATGAGCATAAAATAATTTAGTATATATTTAAGCTGACGTTTTACATATAATGTGTACTATTTATCTTTGCTGGAAATGATATTGTTTTTAAACAAAATATCTAGTATTTGTATATGTTGGAACTAATATTTTAAGACAAAATGTCTGCTATTCTAACAATGTATCATGCTGATAAATAAAAAGGCATCATCCGCATCTGATCCATCCTGGTGACTTATGTTAAATTCAGTGAGTGTAATTTTTTGAGAAGTTTACGCGTTATACGATCAGCTCAATGGGCATAGAGCATACCTCTAACGGTGGGAACGATCATCGCATCTGTAGATTAGAATCCACCGGCAACAATGCAGGAATGCCCGAGCCATTTAAGTACTGACTCGCCTAGGAATGTCTGGCATATCAGGACACAAAGCTTTTAATATAAATGATCTATGATGTAATATGACTCGAGTAGTCTTCAGTCATAGAATATTGTCATGCTGATAAGGTTATGTGATTATTCGAATTGTCTTCAACCATACAAAAGCGTCATACCGATGACGTCATGAGATGATTTAAATAGTCTTCAACGTTGAAGAAGTGTCATACCGATAATATCATCTGATACAACAAGCAGATATCAGGATAAGAGGCGGTTTGATGTGGGAACATTTGTTAGAGTATGTAGAAAGAGTTTGAGTTCAGCTCCTTGGTTCAGTCTGTTTTTTTTGCGTGCTCTGGCAAACTTTTGCACACAGAAAAATCGTGCTATGTACTCAAGCAGCACGCGAAATTCTGATATTTGAACACTTTATCCATTTTCTACCTAACAATGATAATGGCGTTAAGCCCCACAACAACAAACATAACATTTAACTAGTGATGCTTTATATATCTTGTGTTCTTAGCAAATGTGCAGTTTAAACAAAATTTGAATTCGGTTTAATAGTTAAGGTTACGTTTTGGGATTGTATTAATTTGTCTGAAGAAATGAAAGATATAAAACAAATAGAAAAATCATGATCACGGTAGTTTAATCGTGATTGCTAGATCAAGTCTCGTTGTCAGCATTAGATAATCCGCTTCTCGTAATGATCCGGATGTTCTGCTGCTAACAACACGACGTAATCTAGCAATCACGTTACCATTACTGTGTTTGTAATAATATATATTTATTTTAAAAAAATAGTGTAATGAAATGACGTCAATAAATTCGAATGTGTCTCATATAATTAGGCCTATACCTGATATTATGTTAAATAATCATTGGTGATGTAACAAGATGTTGTTCAGAGAGTATAATGTTGAAAACTATGAAACGGTAGTAATTAGGTAAGGACTCAATAAGATTGGAAGAGTGTTTTACATTTTAGGTATGACTGGAACAAGACACCATACTACCATGAGAAACTGCACTGCGGGAACCTTAAGTCAGGTCGAATTCCCATGATATGGAGCTGGAGCTCCGATCTGAATATTCACCCGGATTCCCAATATGTTCTTGGCTTCAATGAGCCAAACTTCTACCACCAGTCCAACATGACACCGCAGGTGGCAGCACAGCACTGGCGGGAACTTGAGAAACGTTTTACAGGCAAAATATTGGTTAGTCCCGCAGCGGCACCTTGTGGAAGTCATGAACAATGCATGGCCAATGGAGAAGAATGGTTTGCCCAGTTTTTCCAACATTGTCAGGGTTGCCGTGTTGACTACCTCGCTACTCACGGCTACTGGTGCAATGCAGATACAACCATTAATTATCTGAAAGGATTATGGGACCGTTTCCATAAGCCAATATGGCTGACAGAGTTTTCTTGTCCCCAAACCCACTCTGAGGATACACAGCTTCGCTACATAAAAGAAATCTTACACCGCCTGGAGGCCTCACATTTCGTATCCCACTACTCGTGGTTTGTGCACCGCTGGAAATCAGACGGCTGGATTTACTCTTCTGCCAGCCTTCTGCATCAGGACAGTTCCACTCTCACTACTCTTGGACAATATTATAACAATTTCTGAATAGCTGGTTAAAAATTTCAAGGTCTGATTTACTGCAATCGGATGCTATACATATAAGCCCATGCATACATACAATTCGCAATACATGATATGTCACAACGTATGTGTTTTATTGTTCTTTTTCAATCCCCTTTCCACTGTCAGTTCGATCGATTGCAAGCTAATTTATCCGTGCTCAACCATTTTTCCGCTTATTTTCTGAGTTATAATGATGAAATTTGCAGAATGGGAGATCATAATTTTAATGTCATCATAAAGACTGGCATATTGTAGGTAACACTCTGTGCGAAGTGGAAACTCTAAAAAAATGTTTGGTTTGATGTGTGTGGCGATGATTAAAAAATATGCCAGATTCCATCCTAACTCTGTCTTATTAAAAGCATCAACACATCTCTTCCTTAAAAGCTTACAGCTAACGACCAAGTGTAAGCAAATGAAACCACATTTTGACCTACCGCCCATTAGACTGCTTGTTGTAAAAGAGTATATTGACAAACTCAATAATTCAAAGGCTCTAGGGACTGATGGCAATGGGTACAATATTCTAAAACTCTGCAATTTATACCATACACAGCCCACGTCATCAACATTTACATCAGTACTGATACTTTCCCAAACTATAATTTAAAAAAAGAAAACAATGATCCCGACAACTATCCGTAGCTTGTCCACTTTATCTAAAATGTCACTGAAAGTTATCTGTCCAAACATCCATATTGTAATTATGTAGATATAGAACACTTTTTGATGCTGATTAGTGTTTTCGAGGAAAAATACTTTTGTTATAATCCTCTTTAAACCACACTGATAATTTGATAGGGTACATTGAAAATAATAACATGTTATGTAAGACTTTGTTGATCTCCATTAAACATTTCATATTGTTGACTATCAAATACTTCTGTATAATATAACATTCCTGAATATGTCCTCCTAGAACCAAAACTTATTCCAGTCTTGCACTGAACATCGACAACAAATATTATTCTCAGCAATCACATCGTCAATACAGCAGGGTTCTATCCTAGATCCTTTTGTCTTTATATAAAAACAATGTATTTTTAGTACTACATGGAAATAGTCCTAATACTGATACGTATGTTGATGACACTATAATATATTAAAGGAAATCACGCGTTTAGATGTAGAATTGCATCATCAGGAAGAATTAAAAGGTTTAGCAAAGTCTTATCATTCACAACATATTGGTACTGATTAAATAAAACTGATTGCCTGATGCTTATTAGCCGACAAAGGGGAACAATTCATCGTTCTCTAAATATTTACATTCATAATCATAGATGAAATGCAATGAAATCACATGACGTTTTAGGTTTATACGAGGATGAATGGTTGACCTAGACTATTATACAAATGTGTAATGTGTGTTCCAAATGAGGATCTGTTGTTCTTTTTTTTTTTGCTAAGTATGATCAATAAGCAAATTTTCTAACAACTCAATGAAGGCTTTCTACTCCATATTAAATTAATTTTTGCTACAATATATTAAATATATTAAATCCTTAGTAAAACCTGTGTCTCTAAAATGCCAGTATAGCTTAAAGTCACATTCTAAGTTTCCAGTGTATATAAATTCATATTCAAGTTGGAAGTGTAGCTTAAAGTCATATTTGAAGCTGCCATTATAGCTTAAAGTCACAGTCTAAGCTGCCATTTTAGCTTACAGTCATATTCAAGAGAAAAAAAATAAATTATGAAGGCCAAATTAAGAATTGTTTTACAAAAATTATTGGTATTTTGGTGACAAAAGCCTATGGAATGCCACTGAAAGATTAATTAAAGCTACGTTAAAAACCATAATCAATCAAAGATTAATTAGAAAATGATCAAATTTGATCAGTTGGAAATAAAACATTTTAATCGCAAAATTATTTAAATAGAAATCATTATTCGAAATCTGGCTTTCTCAACCTGCTGCTAATGAATCATCAAGTAACTTATCATGTCCGGTTATAATTTCTATTGTAATAATTAAATTGTGTACGTGTAATAATTTATCGATGTCCATGCAGATGTTTGCAAGTGCTGATAATTGTATATTGTATCTGTGCTGATATGTATTTTAGCATTAGATGTACGAGATAAATGTATTTACTCGCATGCATAGTATAATAAAATACGTTAAGATGGTTTGGCTTTTTCTTCACTTTCTGGTATAATACCTTTATATGATAGTGAATATATGAGAACGTATGATCTAAAATTTGTTTTATGACAAACAATTGTCTGAATTAATTATGTACTATTTAAAAACAGCCACAAACACTGACGGTTTGCAATATGCGCCGTTTATAGACAGTTACACCCAGACCCGGCTGGTTGCGTGTGCGAAGTGAGCGATGCACACAGGCGCCTTTTCATTTCATGTTCGTTTATTCGCAATTAATTTGAGGAGAGAAAATTGGAAAGGCGCCAAACATCCATCGTACACACACACACACACACACACACACACACACACACACACACACACACAAATTCCACGCTCTGGGCCTGTTTACACCCAATGACGCTTTGCAGTATGTCCTGTTGATAGACAGTTATACCCAATGACACTTTGCAATATATCCTTTTATTAGCAAAAATGCAATGATCAAATACGCATTTTCGATAATAAATAGAATAGGCACATGACCTCTCTGAGCCCATACCCAAGCCCTTGAAACAGGGGCATAACAAGCCATCCAGCAACTCTTGCAACAGGCTTTGATGTTACGGGTGGAGGAAACAGGTGCAAACTTCCCATCATTTTATTTATACACTCTTTTATTTGGAAAAGGCACAACAATTACGTTTTGCGTGGTGGTGGGGGGATGTTGTGCAGAATTTATTGCTATGCTACTGCTTGTAGAACATACAGGATTGCGGAGCAGAACATAATTCAAATTCACAGCCATACATCGTATACCTTCAATGGCATATAATTGAGTATGCCATTGTCGTATCACATTAGCTTTACTAAAGTGAAGTTTATGTCTGTTTACATGACAACTCTTTCCCCTTCCATTTTGGGATCCCTCTTTTACTTATCGTGAAACGTCCATATCACTATTTTATCGAACATTATCGCAAAATGTACGGCAGAGATATTTTTTAACAGTATCACAAAAACGATCAAGAATACATTGCCCATTCGATTTTCTATCAACGCATAATTTTATCGTCGACTTCATTAGAGGTCCGTATATGACCTACTATACGCGACCTTCCGAGCATATATAAATCATATCACACCTCAAGATACATCTGCCTTTCCTAGTTTAAAGAGTCACGATCTCCATCTATGACCGCCAAAATAATTTATCTTATCTCGAACTCTTTGCCAAAAGAAAATAGTCTTGTCAGTTGGTGAAAACCATGGCGGCATTCGCTCTTCTGATTGTAGTTGTCGTCTTTCTGCAAGGTGCGTTGGGATCGGGGAAAAAAGGTTTGGCGGTCTCCAACAGTCATTACAGATGCGGCGATTTGGATCCTTTCAACAATGTACATTGGTGGTAGGTAATTTCTTATTTTAAGTTCTGTTATTATTTAAATTCTATTTCGACCATTGAATGCTCTTCATGGGGGCCTATTTCTGGATTTCAGGTCTTAAACTAGGTCGTATCTAATGTCATCTGGCTGTTAAAAGAGTGAGAAATGCATATTGAGAGAGAACGCTTCTTTTACATATGAAGGAGCTTGTTTTGTGATATTTGGATTGGTGAAGTGAATGAGATGGGCCTCTAATAAGTGACTTAAGCATTATACTTTCTCTGGTGGTCTATGATACTATTTTGTTTTTATAAAGCTGATTCCCAATGGTCATTGGCTGGGGTTATCTTAAAGAACATAGACCCAAAGAGTACACAAAAGTAACATTCCGTAAAATACTTCTGCAAAGAAAATCATATAACTTCAACTTAAGCATCAGAAGGTAAGAAAAACTGAATAAATGGCTAAAGCTTTGCTTAATCCAACTTATGAAGTACAAAGCATAGCAAACAATTACTGACCAGAAAACCTATTTGGCGCAGCACTGAGAAGTTTGTTTTGTGTCTCTGAAGTCTCAGGTTCGTGATCGACTGTCTGAGGTCGGCGATGCCGTTGAGGTTTTCAGCTGTGTCCACTTTAAAGACCACTTCGAGCAACACTTCAGCCATCGCGCTTGCGTGACATATTATTTTTAACTTGTACCAATGACGTAGTTTAACTTTGAATTTTAAGATATTACATAGCATTTGTTATTACAGTGATAACCTCTATCTACTGTGCTCGTGATAACCTCGATCTACTTTGTGTTATAGTGATAACCTCTTTGTACTATGTGTTATAGCGATAACGTCTTTCAACTATGTTATAGTGATAATTATATCTGCTATGTGTTATAGTGATAACCTATGTCTACTAATGTGTTACAGTGATACCCTCTATCTACTGTGCTAGTGATAACCTCGATCTATATGTGCTATAGTGATAACTTCTTTGTACTATGTGTTATAGCGATAACGTCTTTCTACAATGTGTTATAGCGATAACATCTTTCAACTATGTTATAGTGATAACTCTATCTGTTATGTGTTATAGTGATAACATCTATCAACTATGTGCTATAGTGATAACCTATGTGTACTAATGTGTTAGAGTGATAACCTCTGTCTACTCAATTACTACAGTGGTAATCTCTACTATTTGTTATTGTGATAACCTGTCTACTCATGTTTTACAGTGATAACCTCTCTCTACTTATGGACTGGTTTAAATTTTTCAGGTATGACTGGAGCGAGACTCCATTTTACCACACTCACCAGCAATGCGGGCCCCTGAAGACAGGACGAGTTGCAATGGTATGGGGTTGGCGTCTCCATGCGGACCTTCCTTTGCACATCGCTCATGACTCCGAATACGTGCTTGGCTTCAATGAGCCCAACTTCTACAAGCAGGCCAACATAACACCACAAGCGGCCGTTCAGCATTGGGCAGAAATCGAGGCACATTCCCACGGTAAACCATTGGTCAGTCCAGCTGCGGCTCCATGCAGTGCTCATGACTCGTGTATGTCCAACGGAGAAGAATGGCTTGCAGAGTTCTTCCAACTTTGTAAGAACTGTCGAATTGACTTCATCGCTACACACGCCTACTGGTGTAATCCGGATAGTACAATGAATTACCTCAAAAGATTATGGGATCATTTTCATAAGCCCATATGGCTAACGGAATTTTCATGCCCCCAGACCCACTCTGAGGACAGGCAGCTTCAGTACATGAAGGAAATCCTACCGAGATTGGAGGCCGCCCATTTTGTGTTCCGCTACTCGTGGTACGTGCACCGCAAGATGACCAACGGTTGGACTACCACCTCCACCAGCTTACTGCATCAACACAACTCCAATCTAACTACACTTGGGGAATATTATAATAACTTCTGAGCAGACAGTTTCATGCTTTGTTTTAATTTCACTTTGCAGAAATAAATAGTTAAAACATATGGAATGTTAATACCAAATACGTAAATTAAATCTCGCGTGCTAGGCCGATAAATCCCTAATCCGTGATGATAATGACTTTCGGTTTAGAGGCAGAAATCACCTATTCATTAAATGCAGGAAATATATGTAGGTAATTTTTTTGCACACATCTGTGTACATTTTATACACTTGCCAGTACTTCTCGCAGTTGTGGAGCTACCGTTCGCTGAAGGGTTCTTCTGGTGACATGTACTTTATGTTTCCTAGCAAATCCTATGTTTGGCGACATGTAAATCCACCTGTAATAGCAAAACCATCTGTCCTGTGGCCATTTTGAATTTTGCAATTGATGTGGTTCTTACCAATTACCGATACGTGTCTAAAGTGTACGCATGTTTGTTCCAGAAAGATTTGCATGCAGCAAAATTGCACATTTTAATGAGCAGGTGACATCACACCCACATATCGTCCTTCATTACCTACACAGATTTTGGGGGTTGACTTATTGGACTATTCGCGTGTGTTCGAATCCAAAGACTTTCGTTCCTTTCCTTCCTTTGCTGTATTGTAGTTGAAATGCAAGTATTCACACCCACAAACAATTCTTATATTATGATTACAGCAGTAGAAAATGCGCCAGCCAAAAACTGATAAAATATTCATTTAAACTCGTCACTTTCTTTTGGTCTTATATACCATTTAATTTTTGTATTACCGACGTTTACTTATTATGATTACAGCAGTAGAAAATGCGCCAGCCAAAAACTGATAAAATATTCATTTAAACTCGTCACTTTCTTTTGGTCATATATACCATTTAATTTTTGTATTACCGACGTTTACTTGTCCAATCAATCTAAGCTTTGGTAATATATACTGTGCTCTAAGTTTAACTGATATTCCACGGATGGCCGTCACAAAATGCGATAATGATTAATCGTGTGTGTGTGTGTTTGTGTGTGTGTGTGCGTGTGTGTGTGTGTGAGAAAGAGAGAAAGAGAGAGAGAGAGTTGATAGCACTTATCGTACCACCCTGTAAAGAAACAATGTGAAATAACTGCGAAAAAGAAAACCACCCTAACCCCCAACAAACAAATAACTCAAAAATCAAAAGTACATCAATGCGAGAAAAAATACAATTCTTAAATATTGTATTACTCATGTAATCCAGACATGTTACACTGTTGTTTGGTTTTATGCATTCAGTTTGACATATTTTGGCAATATTTTGATGGTATACGTTCTTGAAAAGACTATGTGAGTATATCCCAGAAGAAAAGCAATGTAGATGCTTCCAAGTAACTTTAGTCTGGACTGTTAAAGCTTTTGTAATTTTAAGCTGTGGTTTCTTTCAGCAGATAAAAATTAATAATTTACTCTTAAGCAGTTGAAATCTGTCAAGATGCAGCAAATGTTACATGTCAAACAGTACTGTCCTTGTACACAAGTTATATTTAAAATAATAAACGTTGGACAACGGCTGTACATAGGAAAAACCAATAAATGAGAAACAATTGATTTATGCAAATACATTGTCTCCTTTATTCCACCTACTCATTGTTTGCACTTTCATAACTAGCGAATGTTAAACAAACATAATCCTGTACCCTTTACACGAAGACATTGCTGGCGCACTTTCATTACCACACTGCATAAAATACCCCCCCCCTCCATGTTACTAGACATTTTCTACCGTCACGCATTTCCTTGCCACTGGATTTTCCGTGATATGGTCCAGAATCTTCATATACATCATTGCAATTGAAATACAGCGTATTGTTGAAATATTATTGCTCCATTATGTGGAGCTAATACAATTTTAAACTTGTGGTACTGAGAAATCACAACATAATAAAGTGAATTTTTCACAGCAACATCAATGATTTTTCAAAGTTAGTTGTGACCAACTTGGTAGTATTCATTGAGGTGATAGATATCTCAAATGTGTTTAACAAAAAAAATATCAACAATCTCTATATCATGAAACAATGTGTACTTCATTACAAGTTTTAATGGATTTAAGTGCTGCCATATTTAGTTGTTATACAAAACATTTAAAAGCATACAAATATTGATTTGCTTTTAAAAACATCAAAATGATACTTTCGAAAAGACGATGATTTAAATATTGCGTTTAATGATAAAAAAAAATTATTGAAATACGCGTAAAATCCCTGATTGTCAAGTCTGTATATACATAGTTATTATTACGTATTTGGCTAAATTTGCCAAACAGTTAAAGATCTGAACAACTCTATCAGGTTAATATACATCGATTTGTCAAACAACGAAACTAAATTGGTGTGAAACTAAAATTTATTTAGAGGAAAACAAGGAGCAGGCGACTCAGTGAAGCTGTTTTAGAATGAACCATAGGGGAGACAAAAATTGACATGGATCTACTACCATTAATGCGTTTTAAAGGATTTGTTGAAAATTAAGGCATCATTTGGAGATTATGTCCAAGTGGCATGTCACGGGTTAAGTACTATCTGAACATATTTGTACCCTATTAAACTGTTTAAAAATGATTTATGGATATCTACTACAGTCCTGTAAATACGGTTGCTTACATAAACATCAATTAATTGTGGAAACAAATTAAACTGGACAAAATTAAAATAGAACATGCTGAATTAAAAGAATTATTAACTGAGCTATTTACCTAAGCAAGCTATTTACCGAAGCTATTTACCTACATAAGCAAGCAACACATTTTCGTTCAGAAGGATATATATATATATATATATATATATATATATATATATATATATATATATATATATATATATATATATATATATATATATTAATCACGTTATTGACATCTGGCAAGCAAACATTGATGATAAGCAAATATGACATATACAATGGTGGATACAAATACACGATGCTAACAAATACATCTCCAAAATGTGAAAGCCGAGCAATATACAGTTTGAAAAGCGTTTAGTCTCCATAGTTTGGACACCATTACAAGTATTTAGGCGATGCTCAGTTTTCGTACTTTGCATAGGGAAGTTGTCTATAAAAGTCGAACCCTATGCAAAATATAAAACTGTCGAGTGACACCTCAGTCATAAGAGTTTGGTCTCTGAAATGTTTTCAGTCACAGCAGTTTGGACCCTTTAAAAAGTGTTTAGTCTCCGTTTGTTTTGGATATTTTATGTTGCTCTTGCAATTTTAGTCATATCACTATTTCTGAAGTATGGCAGTTTATAGTGATATTTAGCACTAGGGCATCATGCTGAAGACATGTAGCATCATGTCCCACCCAAGCACATTATCCTGACACCAGGTCAGCCAGTCCTAACGCTAACCTCTTAATGCAGACCGCCAAGCGCGGCATCTGTTAGCATTAGTTTTACAAGTCTTTGGTATGAATCAGCCGTGGATCAAACCAGCGACCTCCCACATCTAAGGCAGAACATCTAATAATTTAGGAAACCGAAGCGGTACGCTCAGTACCTGTAGCTTGGACATAATGAAACGCGTTTAGCCACAGTAGCATGGACACTTTTAAATGTGTTTAGTCACAGTAGCTTGGACAGTTTTAAAAGTGTTTAGTCACAGTAGCTTGGACAATTCTAAAAGTGTTTAGTCACAGGAACTTGAACAAAGCATTGCTGTTATGGGTAAATCATAAAGATAAACATCAAGTCAATCTTACTAAATACTAAGCTTAAAGTTTTTAAATTTAGTTTTGTTTGCAAAAATGCAAAGAAAAAGTTATTTTGCAGAAACCATTTTCCATCTTTCAGTCTAAGTGACACTGCCTTTGACCTATTAACTACAAAATCAAAAGGTTCCTTTCTGGTCTCCAATGCAAGTCATTCACGA
Source organism: Potamilus streckersoni (assembly GCA_016746295.1). NCBI lineage: Eukaryota > Metazoa > Mollusca > Bivalvia > Unionida > Unionidae > Potamilus > Potamilus streckersoni. The sequence continues at coordinate 285,387 of JAEAOA010001266.1, forward strand.
AGTTTGTTCATAGTTTGTGGCATAGGACTATACGCGACCTCCCGGGCATATATAAATCATATCACATCGCAAGACACATCTGCCTTTCCTAGTTTAAAGAGTCACGATCTCCATCTATGACCGCCAAAATAATTTATCTTATCTCGAACTCTTTGCCAAAAGAAAATAGTCTTGTCAGTTGGTGAAAACCATGGCGGCATTCGCTCTTCTGATTGTAGTTGTCGTCTTTCTGCAAGGTGCGTTGGGATCGGGGAAAAAAGGTTTGGCGGTCTCCAGCAGTCATTACAGATGTGGCGATTTGGATCCTTTCAACAATGTACATTGGTGGTAGGTAATTTCTTGTTTTAAATTCTGTTATTTTTTTATTCTATTTCGACCATTGGATGCTCTTCATGGGGACCTATTTCTGGAGTTCAGGTCTCAAACTAGGTCACATCTAATGTCATGTGGCTGTTAGAAAAGAGATGAATGCATATTGATAGAGAACGCTTCTTTTACGTATGAAGGAGCTTGTTTTGTGATATTTGGATTAGTGAAGTGAATGGAATGGACCTCTAATAAGTGACTTAAGCATTATACTTTCTCTGGTGGTATATGATACTATTTTGTTTTTATAAAGCTGATTCCCAATGGTCATTGGCTGGGGTTATCTTAAAGAACACAGACCCGTAGAGTACACAAGAGTAACATTCCATTATACCACTGTACAAAAAAATCATATAGCTTCAACTCAAGTACCATAAGGTAAGAAAAATTGATAAATGGCTAAAGCTTTGCTTAATCCGACTTGTGTAGTACAAAGCATAGCAAACAGTTACGGACCAGAAGACCTTTTTGGCGCAGCACTGAGAAGCTCGTTTTGTGTCTCTGAAGTCTCAGGTTCGTGATCGGCTGTCTGAGGTCGGCGTTGCCGTTGAGGTTTTCAGCTGTGTCCACTTTTAAGACCACTTCGAGCAACACTTCAGCCATCGCGGTTGCTTGACATATTATTTATAACTTGCACCAATGACGTAGTTTAACTTTGAATTTTAAGATATTACATAGCATTTGTTATTACAGTGATAACCTCTATCTACTGTGCTAGTGATAACCTTGATCGATGTGTTATAGTGATAACCTCTTTGTACTATGTGTTATAAAAATAACATCTTTCTACAATGTGTTATAGCGGTAATATCTTTCAACTATGTTATAGTGATAACTATCTGCTATGTATTATAGTGTTAACATCTATCAACTATGTGCTATAGCGATAACCTATGTCCACTAATGTGTTAGAGTGATAACCTCTGTCTATTAAATTAATACAGTGGTAATCTCTACTATTTGTTATTGTGATAACCTGTCTACTCATGTTTTACAGTGATAACCTCTCTCTACTAATGGAATCGGTACACAATTAATAAAATCCGGTTCAGTACCCACGAATGTAGTCCCAGTCTATTTTTAGATCACTTTTTCCGGTCTAAATTTGGTGGTGATACTAGAGTTAGATTTTGGCATTCTTGGTAAGGATTTAAAGGCAATTGGTTATTCTTTAAAATGTGATCTTATGGTGTGGTTGTCTGTGTGTATTTCGGCGACAGTGCACATTGAGTAATAAGGTCATGGTGATGATCCGGAAGTGAAATCTGTGTTCCGTTGCCTGGTGTTTTGTTTACAATTCAGCCTCTCAAAAAAATGCAGGTCAACCCTTGACAAGAACTAAACCGTTAAGTCATCTTTGAAGGTATTTTAGATTAACATATGATTTGTATTGATTGTCACACAGTGGAAAGTTCAGTACTGAGGAACAAATGTAGAGACCGTATAGTAAAATTAATTGTGTACTATGGCCTGTCAGTAAAAACTTGAAACTGATATAAATTTTTTATTATTAATGACATATACATAAAATTTTAATATTTTATGTATATTGACTTTAAAAATATAAAAATTAAATTAGAAGTAAAAAAATAATTTTAATTTTAAAAATTTAAATGAAATTTAAAAAACAATTAAAAAATAAAAAATTTCCACCAAGTATACACATATATAATATTTTTTGGGAATGATATTAAATGATATCAGCATATATATACTCCTACACCATATACAAGCTCAAATGATGGATATTTGTCAAATTTGATCAGAGAAAATATCTTTATTAGTCAAAATGAGACCCTCATTTAAAATACATGAAGACAAAATTCTACTTTGCTTTGTACCTTTAGGTCATTGAAACTATTTATTTGGGGTTCAAACAGTTAATTTATGTGTTTATGATGGGGTGACTTCCTGAGTAACACATATCTGCTTGTATAGCTATCCTGTACTTGTTTATAACCATAGTTATAGGGTATTTAGTGAGAGGACAGAGATGAAGACTTTATACTAGAACCTGTTCAAGTTCTCTACAAAATCATAAGCTGTGTCAGAGAATGAAATACAGGTCAGAGGGGTAAAATATACTTTACCCAGGTATATTTACCATTGCATGTAAGAAAACAGCAAAATGATGTAAGTTGAACACAGAATACATTCCATTTTATTGTTCAGTTTCTTTAAGATGTTGATTGATGTAGTGCAACATTGTAGCCTAGATGATATTATGGGAATTCTCATGATCCATTTTGCTTTATGCATTATTAATGACTAATAATATTTGTTATCTGACACTTTAAAGATTACATAAGTAATATTCAAACAGATTATTTGAATTTAACTTTCTACAAATGATCCTAACATGGTTACATAGCTGACATGAACAAATATGCATATATTTTGTAATGTTTGGAATCAAAAGTTGACATTGTTAGGCTGACATGGTACTATAGTGAATCTGTAAGGCTCAGTTTTGATTGTGTGCACTTAAAATATCCCAAGATGTTATTTTCATCATGAATATGCCTCTGTATGGTAACACATTTCAATTTAGTACTTTGACAGAGGGCGGTATTGCAGCATCAGCTGATATTTCATTCCATTGAATCATTGAATCATTGAACTTAAAACCTTGGTAGCCAAGACTCTTAAAAATAGACTAAAATATTCAAACAGATTATTTGAATCATGTTTGCACATGTGATTTTAACAAGTACATTGCATATGTCCCACACATGCAAATATCATCCTTGTTTACAAGTTTTCGGGATGCAAATTTCACATTTAGTTGATGATATAGGATCTATTGGTACCTATAGTTGATCTGTGTGGCCACATTTTGCTATATTCACTCACAATATCTAAAATTGTTTTTTCCTTCATGAATAGGATTGCATATAGTAATAAAATTTTAATTTGGTACATTGTCATTTGACTTTCCACTATACTGGTATGTATCAATGTTTGAAGCACCAATGATCAAACCTCATCACCGTTCCAACATTGCCTTAAACTTTATGATACATACTCTACCTGATTAGTTATTTAACCTGTAAATGGCTAAATATGCTTGTAGAAACTTCATCTATTTTTAGGATGCATTTGTCACTTTAATACATGCCCATTGCTTCACATCTTTGAGTGTCACTCTATCAAGTTTACCTTTTTTAACCATATTTGCAACCTGAATGTTATATTGAAATCACCATATCTAACACATTTTAACTTCATTTGCCTACATCTTCCTTTTTTTTAGAATTAAGTGAAACATGTTTTATATTTTTCAGGTCTAGTCTGGTATCTGAAACAAAGTATTAGAGTTGGATCAATTTGGAAGCTCTCCAGTAGTCCAATGGTGATAGCAAGGTCTCATAAGGACATGTGCAGTGTGCTGCTATAAGTGACCAAGATGAGTTCATATCAGTACACTGATATACAGCATCTCAAAGACATGGCTTAGATCTTCATGAGAGAGATTTCGCATCTTTTTTCAGTAAGGTGTGAAACTGTATTTTCATATTGCATTGTTGACTTTTGTAGTTATCGGCATTAAAATGGAATGCATATTTGCTATAAAACATGGTAGTGGTCCCATCAAAACTTTAAATTTGAGTGGGATATTAGTTATACAAACAACTGTCCAAGTACCTGAAACAATAAATGTGGAAGATAGTACCCTGTCATTGTTTCTTTAGTATGTACACTATATGCATCTGGATAGGCATATTGTAATTTGCTGTCAAAATCACTGTGAGCTATCATGCTTCAGTACCCCTGGATTAATATTATCAGTTGTACAGACCTAAACTACCATTTGTTTTAAAGACCATTCATTAATCAACATTGCTGCCTTAATTTGTCAAACTGAATGTCATAACTTGTATGAAAATTTATTTTTTGTAAAATAAAAAGTTTTTAAAATTTATATATTTTTTTAAATTTTCATTAAAATTTAATATATCAATATTTTTTAATTTCAAGACTATTTTCAGACAGGCCTTGTCAAGTATTACAATTAGGTTTTTTACTGCATGAAAAAATTCCTATAAATAAGGAAGATATAGCAAATTTAGTTTTGGTTTCTTAAGAACAATTGGACCTCAATTGCACCCTATAGAACACAGCACTACACACTTTCTGACAGCTGTCACATGTCTTGCTTGCATGAAATTTCAAAAGACTTTATGTATGAAGTTGAAACAGTAGTGGCATGCAAAATAAAATGCAAATATAAAAGTTTGACAAAACATTGACCCTTTCAGGAATCGGTACACAATTAATAAAATCCGGTTCAGTACCCACGAATGTAGTCCCAGTCTATTTTTAGATCACTTTTTCCGGTCTAAATTTGGTGGTGATACTAGAGTTAGATTTTGGCATTCTTGGTAAGGATTTAAAGGCAATTGATTATTCTTTAAAATGTGATCTTATGGTGTGGTTGTCTGTGTGTATTTCGGCGCAGTGCACATTGAGTAATAAGGTCATGGTGATGATCCGGAAGTGAAATCTGTGTTCCGTTGCCTGGTGTTTTGTTTACAATTCAGCCTCTCAAAAAAATGCAGGTCAACCTTGACAAGAACTAAACCGTAAGTCATCTTTGAAGGTATTTTAGATTACCATATGATTTGTATTGATTGTCACACAGTGGAAAGTTCAGTACTGAGGAAAAAATGTAGAGACCGTATAGTAAAATTAATTGTGTACTATGGCCTAATGGACTGGTTGAAATTTTTCAGGTATGACTGGAGCGAGACTCCATTTTACCACACTCACCAGCAGTGCGGGCCCCTGAAGACAGGACGAGTTGCAATGGTATGGGGTTGGCGTCCCCATGCGGACCTTCCTTTGCACATCTCTCAAGACTCCGAATACGTGCTTGGCTTCAATGAGCCCAACTTCTACAAGCAGGCCAACATAACGCCACATGCGGCAGTTCAGCATTGGGCAGAAATCGAGGCACATTCCACGGTAAACCATTGGTCAGTCCAGCTGCGGCTCCATGCAGTGCTCATGACTCGTGTATGTCCAACGGAGAAGAATGGCTTGCAGAGTTCTTCCAACTTTGTAAGAACTGTCGAATTGACTTCATCGCTACACACGCCTACTGGTGTAATCCGGATAGTACAATGAATTACCTCAAAAGATTATGGGATCATTTTCCATAAACCCATATGGCTAACGGAATTTTCATGCCCCCAGACCCACTCTGAGGACAGGCAGCTTCAGTACATGAGGAAATCCTACCGAGATTGGAGGCCGCCCATTTTGTGTTCCGCTACTCGTGGTTCGTGCACCGCAAGATGACAAACGGATTGACTTCAACCTCCACCAGCTTACTGCATCAACACCACTCCAATCTAACTACACTTGGGGAATATTATAATAACTTCTGAGCAGACAGTTTTTCATGCTTTGTTTTAATTTCACTTTGCAGAAATAAATAGTTAAAACATATGGAATGTTAATACCAAATACGTAAATTAAATCTCGCGTGCTAGGCCGATAAATCCCTAATCCGTGATGATAATGATATTCGGTTTAGAGGCAGAAATCACCTATTCATTAAATGCAGGAAATGTATGTAGGTAATTTTTTTGCACACATTGTGTACATTTTATACACTTACCGGTACTTCTCGCAGTTGTGGAGTTACCGTTCGCTGAAGGTTCTTCTGGTGACATGTACTTTATGTTTCCTAGCAAATCCTATGTTTGGCGACATGTAAATCCACCTGTAATAGCAAAACCATCTGTCCTGTGGCCATTTTGAATTTTGCAAAAGATGTGGTTCTTACCAATTACCGATACATGTCTAAAGTGTACGCATATTTGTTCCAGAAAGATTTGCATGCAGCAAAATTGCACATTTTAATGAGCAGGTGACATCACACCCACATATCGTCCTTCATTACCTACACAGATTTTGGGGGTTGACTTATTGGACTATTCGCGTGTGTTCGAATCCAAGGACTTTCGTTCCTTTCCTTCTTTGCTGTTTGTAGTTGAAATGCAAGTATTCACCCCACAACAATTATTATATCATGATTACAGCAGTAGAAAATGCGCCAGCCAAAAACTGATAAAATATTCATTTAAACTCGTCACTTTCTTTTGGTCTTATATACCATTTTAATTTTTGTATTACCGACGTTTACTTATTATGATTACAGCAGTAGAAAATGCGCCAGCCAAAAACTGATATATTCATTTAAACTCGTCACTTTCTTTTGCTATATACCATTTAATTTTTGATATTACCGATTGGCCGTCAAAATCTAAGTTTGGTAATATTAATCTCTAAGTTTAACTGATATTCGCGCGTCACAAATGTAATGTTAATGTGTGTGTGTGCGTAAGAGTGTGTGTGTGCGTGTGTGTGTGTGTGTGAGAAAGAGAGAAAGAGAGAGAGAGAGTTGATAGCACTTATCGTACCACCCTGTAAAGAAACAATGTGAAATAACTGCGAAAAAGAAAACCACCCTAACCCCCAACAAACAAATAACTAAAAAAATCCAAAAGTACATCAATGCGAGAAAAAATAAATTCTTAAATATTGTATTACTCATGTAATCCAGACATGTTAGACTGTTGTTTGGTTTTATGCATTCAGTTTGACATATTTTGGCAATATTTTGATGGTATACGTTTCTAAAAAAACTATGTGAGTATATCCCAGAAAAAAAGCAATGTAGATGCTTCCAAGTAACTTTAGACTGGACTGTTAAAGCTTTTGTAATTTTAAGCTGTGGTTTCTTTCAGCAGATAAAAATTAATAATTTACTCTTAAGCAGTTGAAATCTGTCAAGATGCAGCAAATGTTCACATGTCAAACAGTACTGTCCTTGTACACAAGTTCTATTTAAAAAAAAATACGTTGGACAAGGCTGTACATTGAAAAAAACCAATAAATGAAAACACAATTGATTTATGCAAATACATTGTCACCTTTATTCCACCTACTCATTGTTTGCACTTTCATAACTAGCGAATGTTAAACAAAGATAATCCCGTACCCTTTTACACGAAGACATTATCGCACTTTCATAACACTGCATAAAATACCCCCCCCTTATGTTACTAGACATTTTTACCAGTCACGCATTTCCTTGCCACTGGATTTTTAGTGATATGGTCCAGAATCTTCATATACATCATTGCAATTGAAATACAGCGTATTGTTGAAATATTATTGCTCCATTATGTGGAGCTAATAAAATTTTAAACTTGTGGTACTGAAAAATCACAACAAAATAAAGTGAATTTTTCACAGCAACATCAATGATTTTTCAAAGTTAGTTGTGACCAACTTGGTAGTATTCATGAGGTGATAGATATCTCAAATGTGTTTAACAAAAAAAAATATCAACAATCTTAATATCATGAAACAATGTGTACTTCATTACAAGTTTTAATGGATTTAAGTGCTGCCATTATTTAGTTGTTATACAAAACATTTAAAAGCACACAAATATTGATTTGCTTTTAAAAACATCAAAATGATACTTTCGAAAAGACGATGATTTAAATATTGCGTTTAATGATAAAAAAAAATATTGAAATACGCAGTAAAATCCCTGATTGTCAAGCCTGTATGGACATGGTTTTCATTATATATTTGGCTAAATTTACCAAACAGTTAAAGATCTGAACAACTCTATAAGGTTAATATACACTGTTTTTTTCAAACATCGAAAATAAAATTGGTGTGAAACTAAATTTTATTTAAAAGAAAACAAGGAGCAGGCGACTCAGTGAAGCTGTTTTAGAATGAACCATAGGGGTGACAAAAAAATTGACATGGATCTACCATTAATGCGTTTTAAAGGATTTGTTGAAAATTAAAGCATCAGTTGAAGATGATGTCCAAGTGGCATGTCATGGGTTAAGTACTGTCTGGACATATTTGTACCCTTTTAAATTGTTTACAATAATTTAAGGAAATCTACTACAATCCTGTAAATACAGTTGCTTACATAAATATCAATTAATTGTGGAAACAATTTAAACTGGACTAAATTGAAATGAAACATGTTGAATTAAAAGAATTATTAACTGGGCAATTTACCTTCATGTAACATAAGCAGGCAACACATTTTCTTTCAGAAGTGTGTGTGTGTAAATATATATATATATATATATATATATATATATATATATATATATATATATATATATATATATATATATGTCAAGTTAATGACATCTAGCAAGCAAACATTGTTGATAAGCAAATGACATATACAAAGGTGGATACAAATACACGATTACACGATGCTAACAAATACATCTCCAAAAACGTGAAAGCCGGTCAATATACAGTTTCTTGAAGAAAAGAATTTATTGTTCAAGAGAAACATTGAGTACATTTGAACCCAATGGAAGAAAAGACATCAGCAGTAGAGATGGTTGACAGAATTTTGATGACTAGAATATGGAAATATTTCATTAAATAAACAAAACCTGAAATTAGGCTGAAATTTTCCAAACTCAGAAAAGCGTTTAGCCAGAGTAGCTTGGACACTTTGAAGTGTTTTTGTCACAGTAGCTTGAACAATTTGAAAAGTGTTTTGTTATAGCAACTGGGACACAGCATTGCTGTTATGAGTAAATACTAATCTTAAAGTTTTTAAAGTTAGTTTTGTTTGCAAGAATGCAAAGAAAAAGTTATTTTGCAGAAACCATTTTCCATCTTTCAGTTTAAGTGACCCTGCCTTTGACCTATTAACTACAACATCAATATGTTCCTTTCTGGTCTCCGATGCAAGTCATCCACAAAGTTTGCTCATAGTTTGTGGCATAGGACATTTGTCATTTGCAGAATCCATTTTTTCCCCTGGAGTATCTTTGAGATTTGTTTCCAACACTTTAAAACCACTATCAATTCCTTGCCAAAAAAGCGAGATAGATATAATGTTTTGTGAGGATATGCGATATTATATTTTAGTTTTGTTGAAAATGTGTTACCACATTCCAATCCATGTGACTTGACCTTTTGTCTTTGCACCCAAAAATGAAAAGTGACCTCTTTTCTCAAAATGCTCAAGGCTACGATTTCCACAATGTGGGATCAAAGTAAGTTATATAAAACTCTAAACATAAGGGGAAAACCATTTTATTTTCACAGCCAGTGATTGTGGCCTTTGATCTTTGTGCTCCAAAATCTATCAACATCTTTCTTAACTCAAATATAAACCAGTACAATGCTCTCAGGTGTAAAAGTCAAGTAACTATGGAAAGTGTTCCATTTTTCAGTCCTTATGACTCTGTCATTTGATCATTCGACTCCGAAATCAACAGCTTTCATTCTTTCCTAAAATGCAAGCTATTTGAAAAGTGTGGTAATGGTGAAGAAATTCGGCTATTTTGCCAAATGGAAATAGGGAGCAGACAGGTGGACGTCACAACATAATACATTTTGCCTCATGGCAGGTTTTAAAAAAAAACTTGCAATTTACATATTTATTCAGAAAGCTCACACAATATATTTACAATATCAAACTTAATTGCAAACCTAAAGAATCTAGAACAAAAAAAAATGTTTCTACCGAGATGAATTCAAAAGATAAATATTCATAATTATTCATACCACAATTTTAGCCCATATTTTTTCCAACAGACGGAGGCAGAGGCATATAAATGTCTACTGCAGCGATCCTGAATTCTAATGGTTCTTGCCAGATCTATTCTTCGTGAAAATTAATGTAGTCATACATTTGTGAAGTTTAATATAAAAACATTCAAAGGAGAATAACAAGCTGTGAAAGAAAGTAAAACATTTATATTTACAATAATCCTCTGCTTGAGCATTAGGGCTATTCTTCCACGATTAACTAGTTTCAAACTATTTATCAAAGATATCTTTTCTTTCATTAGACTTAAATACATAATTTCACTCAACCACTATGTTTTATTCCACTCCATTCATTCTTTTTAAAACTTATTAAATGACAAGAAACTAACTACCTTGGAAATATTAACACCCAATTCACAAGTATTTCCAGTCAAGTCGGATGGTGCAGTTTTATATCACCAGGTCCCCAAATAAATCGTGGAGGATAAAAAGAAAAGTTGCTGCTGATATTATCTTTTTCCCTCATTTGGGCTTCGACTTCATATATTTTTAAAGGTTTCATGTACTGACACAAAAATATAGTGTAATGGACTGATATAACGTCTACAGTATGGGCCCTAAGGCAATTGTTCAATTATAGGTATTTTTTAAAGTCCATGATATAAGCTTTCATACCTTTTGTCTTGTGCTTTCTAGCCACAAAATTTTTGAATGATTTCAAACACAGAATGACTAAATAAGCCTAGTCATCAACACCTCTACTGACCTGGGCTAGAAATAAACATTAGTTCACCAGTCTAATTCTAGTTAAATCCCCTTTCATAATTTCAGTGGTCTGATGGCAAGTTCAGCAACTGAAGAAAGACTAGTGAACATTCAGCTGTAGCACAGACTTTCTCAAGCTACTAGTCTTTCTGGCTGCAAAGAAATTTATGTGAAATTATTGGTCTCCTGACTGACAAAGGACAATATGTAAAGACCTTGTGTAATTTTAATTTTACTTTTTTATGGTATTTATTTAGCAGTTTAATGGATAAACATATAAGAGAAGCTGACATAAGATTTTTCAAAAACTTTAATCGACGATTCCAAATGGCTCAAAGTAAGTTCTCTTCAAAACATATGATCTACTGGACATTGTGCGGGAAATACAGGCAATTAAAGTTCTCTGGTGTGTATGAAGAAGCAAAGATGTACCTTCTTCCTGTAACCCTACCTGCAGTTTTCACATTTAGGGAGAATACTGATATTTTCTGTCATGAATATTCTGTTGCCGATAATTTTATTTTTTTAAATTTCATTTGTATTGCATACGGAACTAAATACTGGAAACGTCCAACAAATGGGGATGGCACTATTTTTCATATACAAAACTAAATAAAGTGCTGTAAATATTCAGTACATTTTGTGGTTGCACATTATGTGCCCAAGGCTGCACAAAGTTGACTTGCCACTTCAATGAAATAGTGGCATTGGTCACGTATATTCTGTAACATTGTTAGCAATTGTCTTCTGGAATATTGCCAAATGTTCTACTGCTGTTAGCATCAATCATATGGATTCTGTGATACTGTGATGAACTGTCTCTAGACTATTGCAAATGTCCTGCGACTACTGGCATTGATCAAATGCTTGATGTGATGTCTGCAACCGTCTTTGGACTATCACCAAATGTCTTGCGACTTTTGGTATTGGTATTGGTTACATGCATTTTATGATACTATGAACATACTTCTTTATAATATGGCCTAATGTCCTGTAACTAATGGAATTGGTCACTTGCATTTTGTGATAGAGAGTAACTGTCATTGCACTAATGTAAAATGTACTACAATTAATGCCTAGCAAATAAATGTTCTCCAGTCTGTTTGTGAAATGTGCCCAGATCTGGATGATACCAGCTAGTCAAGATGATAATCATGAATGCCATCACAAATTGTCTCCCTTCACAGATTTTATTTTTAGCAATCTGTTCTAATGAATCCAGTCAGTCAACATAAATACACAATACAAATATTCCATGCTTCATGTAGATATAACTTTATCAAATTCCAACAGTTTTAAGGGACACAATTTTAATTTTCAAGCCCAATAAATAATTGTGTATAAACTAGGCACGCATATTCTGATTATAGGGGTACAAAAAATTTCACAATTAGGCATATTATTCAGATACCAAAACTAGGGAGATGACATAGTAGTTTCAAAAGGGGCTAAGGATCCTTTAACTCTAAACATCCCCAGTTCTACTGGTAGTAGGAACTGAGCGAAGATAAAGTGCATTGACAATTTCTACAGAGTTATAGATCCTGGCAATTTTGCATTTGTTTTACAGCATTTCTTCACCAACTGCAAAAAATACTTTATTCTACAAAAAACAGGCAGTAACATAACGTACAATATTTCTATTAATATGACCACTAGCACTTAAGTTGATGGCAGTATTCTCACCAACACGACTCAAGGTGAAATTGGCTACTTAAGATTCAACTATGTTTGAAAAGCACAATACATGGCTCTTCATTTGTCACTTGTATTCATAAACATGTGAACTATCCAAACCAAAACCTTAATGAATCCATAAGTAATGCAATATGGAAGTAAACATCCATCTTTCTAACTCTTTTAACAGATCTTTTATTTTCTTTTTATGTATCTATACAAGTACATGAATGTTTTTCAAGTGAAATGTGTTTCATAATTCAATCATTTTTCAGATACTAAACATTTTCAATCCCTTTTCCAGTACATTTAGGAGCTGATCACAAAAGGGAGTACTTTTCAAGGTAACCATGAAAATTCCAGTTGCATATCTTCTAAAGTCTGCACTGAACACATTGTCTAAAAATAGATTTATTACGAGTCAAATCATCTTAGGCCTAGGTGTAATGTTGAAACAACCATATTTATCACTGTATGTTCAGAAACATTTAATTATTTTAGTCATAAGTTGTGGGACACCTTTTTAAAATTACATGTCTGAAATACACTCCAAATTAAATTTATTTTTAAAAAATAAAAAACTTTACTCGAGACAAAACTCTTTAATCTACTGCAGCAGCATCTCATCAACACAACCCTTCTGCATACATAAGATCCATTCTTTCTGTACAAATTTTTTTAGTTTTTTTGTATGTTAGAGTTAACACATCACCTGAAGCTGAAACTGCAAGGACCAAAGTCAGATTTTTTCAAATCTGATTCAGTCTTGTTAATTCTCATACTTTTGACCCCATCTTATTGTCAGTCCATCCAGAATCCATAGTTGGCTTCCAAGGTCAGCTTCCTATACAATAAAATAACAGAAATGGCAGGCTACAAGGGTTTGCCTATAGCTTTCACTCAGTAACATCTTTATGAATCCCAAAATTGAAAAGATTCTTTCTTACCCAAATGCATGCCATCTACAAAATTTGGTATTGGTAGATGGTGAAGTACCAGAGGTTTTGTATAGAAATGAAACTGGTAACAGAAGGATAAACATCACAGAATACTATACTTATATTATGGCACATAAAAACTGCAATACAAATAACCTGATATAAACATTTTAATATTGACTTACATCGGGTTCAAAGAAAAGTCAGAAATAACATAAAGCGAAACTGATATAAAACAACTATTTTATATGCATTCTATTACAGAGAAAAAGTATACAATATTACATGGGTCTTCACCTTTTATTTCAAAGTGGAGAACAATCATATCATTATGCTATGATTTTAGCATATTTGAATTTTTCTAATTCAGGTCTTCCATTTCTGTTTTTTTAAAGAAACTGCAGATCATCCTTATAAGTCTTATAATTCCCACAGCATGGCAATAGCTTTACACACACCGACATCATTGTAATTAAAATGAACCAAGCCTGCAAAGGCAAATATAGTGACTGCTCTCCAGATGTAATGGATGTATGGGAAAAACTTCTCAATATAGTCTGTACAGACACCCTCCATTCCCCTGAAAAAAAAATCAAATAAATTTCAATATACAAAATGTCATTTTTGACACAGAATAAAGAAAATTCAAGTTCATTCACTTTTGCAGGTCTCATTTTTCATGTTTTAAAACAATTATATTTTGGTAAGAACTTATATTGGTGAACATGCCTCTGACAATTAAGGTAAATGTTACAATGTTTTAAATTGGATTTCTTCATTGATTTTAGCTGCAAATATATCAAAAACATTGGTACCCAATGAAATTTGAAAATATTAAACAGCACTTTATATGCCTGTGTTAGCAAACACACTTTATATGCCCACGATGTGTTTAGCAAACAGCTATATAGACACAGTGGTAAAGGTCCTCTGGATACATACAAGATGGAATAAGACACTCCCACCCCCACAAGACAAATCTCCTATGGGTAAAATAGAGTGATGATAACATTGCATCACTGGGCAGAAGTCTTCCTCGATGAAGTCAATGGCCAAGACCAAATGGCTCCAAGATGAGCTCAATAACCATGTGCTCAGGGTCAGGGCATGCCATATTATATCAGTGAATTTTGGCTGTGGTCATCAAGTCTGGAGATGGATGTGCTCTGCCAGGCTGTATCTTACCCTTGACACACCACATGAAGAAAACTAATAATTATTTTATACCAGATTGGTTGCAGCCAGGTCAACAATGATAGTGTCTTCTGCTGCACACCAGGATGGAGGTGAAAATTATGCTACTGATGCCCCCACTAACACGATCTGTGGGAGAGAAATCATCATTGGTACATGTTAGAACACTAAGGGCTGTGGGAAAGTTGAAAGAATTTACACAAGTTGGAGAGGTACAACTGGAACATTATTGGTAATTGTAAAGTGTGCTGGAAAAATTTTGGCAAAATAACAACAGATGAAGGGCATAAGCTCTACTTCAGCAGAAGAGGGGACAAATACAATAATGGTGTTGGATTTCCTGTCCACAAGGGCATTGTGAACAGCATTATGGGTTGCTGCCCAGTCTCAAACAGGCTCATTACCATCTGCCTGAGGGCAACTCTATGCATCGACATCTAACTATGATGACAATGGACAGGAGAATTTTTATAACCAACTGCAAGATGTCATTGACAACTCACCTATGAAGGACATTCTATTTGTACAAGGAGACTGGAATGCAAAGGTGTGAGTTAATTCACAAACTGCTAAAGCACTCATGGACCCTTCTGCAATGCAGAAATAATTAAAGAGGACTCAGGCTCTTGGAGTCTGGTTCCTACAGCAATCTTATGCTAGCAAACACATTCAGCAGTCACAAAGCATCTAAAAGATGGACCTGGCACAGTCCAGATGGACAGTATCACAACCAGATTGACTACATCTTGGTGAAAAGATTATTCTTCTCAGGACTGAATATTATCAGAATATCAAGTATTCCAGGGTACTGAAAGTGACCACGATTTATTAATGACAACATTTTGAAATTTTGATCTTGAAAAATTTAAAGATCCAAAAGTCACAGAATCATTCCAATCAAAGATAGGTGGTATGTTTGCACCTTTGATAACCCTGGACAGCCAAGATACCGAACTAGAATCCTTCACAATGACATCAACACAGTTGTGACTAGCATAGCTAGCAAGATCATTGGCAAATATCATCAAACAAAGAAACATTGAATCATAACAGATGTCCCTGAACTATGTGACAAATATAGAAAACTGAAAATGGGAAAAAGAGATCATGAAGGAGCTAGAAAATACAGAGATCAGGAACAGCATGGAAAAAGCAAAGGAATCCTGGATAGAAGGGCAATGCTGCAAAATCAAAGACAGTCTGAGCAGAAATGACAGCAAAATGGCATATCAACTAGTGAAAGATCTTACAACCCATAAACAAGGTAAAACTACCACCATCCAAGACAAATCACGAAAATGCCTCACATAAGATCAAGAGATCCTCAAGTGATGGACAGAATACTGTTCAGAGCTGTACAATTATTAACACCCATGGAAATCTAACAGTACTAAATTGCCCTAAGGCAGAAGAAATTGATGACAAACCCATTCTTCCTAAAGAAGTAGAAATTGCAGTTAGACGTGCAAACAGTTCATTTTCATACATTCAGCCAGTAATAATGACTTTAAGCCTATTCTCCCCCATATCTTCCTAACCCCAATTTTTTTCTTTCAGTCATTGTGACCTAGACCAATAAGCCTTCGACCCCGAAATCAATAGGGTTTTTCTTTACCCAAGCTGAACTTAGGTAATCATGGGGAAATGAAACTGCTAACAGTTAGATGTACGGATGAGACCATTATACAATGTGCTCAGATTTATGGTGGGCATATAAAAAGGCAATGGTTCTGTGGAACTCTGTCTTGACAGTGAACTAAACTTTTGTGAAAGTGTTATGACTGTATAACTTCAAAAAATTCTTAATATTTACAATCATAAGAGTTGATTCTGACAATTAAAAATTGAGACCTTCATTGTTACCTGCTAAAACAACCCAAGACAAAAAAGAACTATTTTACAAAAAAAACTTCCAGGCCACTTCGTTATAAACAGAACAGGCACTAGTCAGTAAAATTACTGTAGAGTTTACTAGTAAGAAACTGTAGAGTTTACTTATGTGTGACAAAAGGTTAGTCACATGAAAAAGCATGACACACACACAGACAGACACACACACACATTCTAAATTTCCTTTGGAATAAGGCTGAACCCTGAATATTGCATTAAGAAGCAGTGTTTTAATTTTGTTTTCATTTTTACTACCCCTCTTTTCCAATACATCCAGCACCACACACTATAGGTGGACCAATATACACTTGCTGAAGTATTTTGTGGAAGGGCAAATACCTAGAAACTCACCCCCATGCCACTGTATATGTATCTTGTACATTTCCACTGTGGAGAGGTTAGAAAACATCAGTCTGATAGCTGAACAGGTAATGCATGAAGACCGCAAATGGAAAGATCAAGCTGTCTTAATCTGATGCCAAATGGATAATCAGTTTCACGACAATTATATGTTTAGCAAAGAAAATTGTTTCAAAATGAGTCATAAGTATTAAAAATGTGTTTTTAACTTGTTGCTTCTCCTATACATTTGTTTATTTTTAGTACTGATGTCAAAATTCTCTGTGCTTTCCTAATTTGGTTGACACGGTTGGCAGCAATTCTGCATCCTGACCAGTGGAAAGCAGATATCACCAAACTTTTATGGATTTTTGTTTTTGTTTTTACTTTATTTTTATTTTTAAAATTTATGAACTAACTTGTGAACTGTCTTGATGATAAGCACCAATTTCAATTTTTCCAGGAAAGGCACAAATTTATCTCATTGTTAGAAAGGGAAAATGAATATGATGAGTCACATGCAATTTAATTCCAAGTGGCAATATAACTTTTTTTTAAAATCTCACTGAAATTATAGAAATGAATTATATTTACACTCAAATACAAACCATGTGCTCAGACCTTGAGCAGTAATAGCAGAACATGCTGTAAACAATATCTGATGTCCACATGACTGTATAGTATACAGCTTTTGAATTTGATGCTGTAGGGCCATGAATACTGTGGATCTGCCACAGAAATCAGATATTATCAACACTGTTATGAGACACTGCTCTAATCAGTATTAATAGAGGATGTCAGTTTCAAATACTGACTTGGGAAAGGTGTCATTAATACTACATTATAACTTCAAGTATTACCATACAATCACAATTATAGCTTAGCAATTAACAGCAGCAGTTTGATAAATGCCTATTAAAATTAATAAAATTAGTGTTGAAATAATAATGAAATAGAAATTGCTGAATGATGACTCAAAGTCTAACATATCTCATTCTCTCTCCCTCTGATGAGAAAGCTGCAACCTCCTATATAAAGATTTTTATTTTGCAACAAAGATGAGGAATCATGTTGGCATCAATTATATCTCGCTCAACTGCATTCTATACGGGCCCAAAATTACACAATTAGAATTAAATCTTAATAATCATGAATTTCTCTCTCTTTTGTGAGGTGATTCTCCATTTTCAAATGCAGCTACTCTGCAGTTGGGCATTTCCTAATCCTCTCCACACTCTTTCCAACTCCACTTTGATGCAAGGTGAAATGAAAAATCATGTTAGTTGTTCTTTATGACTCAAAATATACTCATGCATACAAAACAAAAACTATGGGCGAAAAAAGGATGAGGATGAAAAGGACCTTACCAATATCCATGCAAGAGAACAAATGTGGACAGCAGATGATCCATAATGGGTGCATGGTAAAACAGACAGGTTGGCATGATGCCTATCATACCAATAGCTACGAGTCTTTCCACCTTCCAGTGGGTTGATGCCATTAACTTGTGATGTCCTTTCTTCTCAGCTGCAAGGATGAAGAAAGCACACAAAAATTTGCATTTCCATGTTCAGTGAATAGTGTGAGGCAAACTTTTGAAAAGCATATAAATTACTGAGCATTTTCTTACAAGCTGGAATAATTATTAAAGGGAGATAATCTAGAAGTATTGTTCCAGAAAGAAAACTAGGAAAGTTCAAAGAGAAACCAGAATAGAATCAATGAGTTGAGATCTTGACACAAGATAAGTTAGCAATCTCCAGCAGTTAATGTAAACATTAATTATCATGTAGAAAATATATTCAGACTATAGATATCATGGTGAAGACATATAGGCTAATGTGACAGTGGGCAACATAAAACAATAAAAATGAATATCATGTTCTCTGATATCAAAGTAGAAATATAGACCCTAAAACAAGTAACCGGAGCAAATCATCATTCCATTTGCATTCCCTTGGTATTTTTTTTTACATTTTCATTACATTTGTACTTCATTTATATTTGTGCTTCATCTATTATCTTTTATTTCTGTTTACACTCTCTAAAAAGCATTCACATTTTGCATGTATTGTTTTGTCCATAGTTTCAATGGATTATCCATTCTGGAGTAGTGATACCAAGATTGGCGTCTTTTTTATTTAGAAGCAACAAGACACAAAAAAGGATCTTCTGCTAAAAACACCATGGCAATATCACATCCCATTAACAAGATTTTCCAGATGGCTACTGTGGTGGCCATAATGAATGACCATTTTCCTTCAGGACCAATAAGAACATGGGATAAGTGTGTGTGTAAAGTTTCATGGCAATCCTCCAATTAGCTTAGTACGAGTAGCAATAACAAATGTGTGTTAACAAGCAGACAGATGATAGATGAGAGACCATCCCATAAACTCTGCCAGACTGTGATGTTCTTCTGGTTTGTTACCAGCAGAGCTTAATATGTATAAAAGCAAACTGGTTTAGTTACTTGTATGTTCAGGTGATGACCTTAATATTTAACATGTTTCACTGCAATCCATTTGAAACTATGAGAATAGCTTTGCTAACAAAACAAAAAAGGTGAAATACTAACCAAAATTGCAGGACTAAAGTGATTAGATGATACATGTTCAGGTGATGACCATAACATTACCAAGTTTCACTGCTATCCATCAGAAACTAGAGTTACTTTTGTTAATTACTTTTGTTAATATGACTATATGTACTATCATAATCATATTATACACTGCTTCAAGTCAAACAAAAATCACTGGAACAAAGTGACTTGTCGATCTGTGTTTCTTTAGGTGATTACCATAACGTTTACCATGTTCCATGGCTATCCATTAAAAATTGGGACAGTGCTATAAAAAAGTAGAATGGTTAGACAAGATGATTGCTATGGTGGCGCTCACCAGTTATTATGTACTTTTGAGAGAGTGATGTATGTAAGGTGAAGTTGTTTGCATTTTAAACATGCATAGTGGTGAGAATGTTGGCATACCTATATACTACTTTCATGTAATGTGGCTGAAATTTCTTTGGATATTGTACTTTTGGAAATTTTAAATGATCTTAGGACATTGCTAACTACAATGACTGCTCCCTTGTGCTCCAAAAATCAACCTGAATTTGTCTAAAGTACACTATTCTTGGCAGCTATTAAACTATGGAAAATAAATTTTGCCAAACTAGACAATGCCAGCTTCTAAATGTGCAATGAATGAGTTACCAAATACATAAAATGTAAAAAAAGTTATCAGCTCTATTTTTTACAATTTACCTCTGAAGTTCAAGAAGTGAAAATGAGCAAGTACATCTAGCACTTTTTTGAAAGATGCACATCTGGAGTAAGGCCAAGCTGTGTACTCTCTAACCCATATTACACCGATCAATCATACATGAAAATAAAGGGAATTAAAGGTTCTTTGAACAATACCTAAGATATACAAAGTCTCTTTTAAATAGCCAGTATAACTAGCCAGGAAACCCAGGGAAACTCTTTTTCTTTAAAGTTTTAACCTTATGCTAAATACAAAACTGTAGAGCGCCACCTATATACCCTTGTGGGAAGGGACATGGCTGACATAGGGGGCGGATAATATT
The DNA here is from genome assembly GCA_016746295.1 of Potamilus streckersoni. Taxonomy (NCBI): domain Eukaryota; kingdom Metazoa; phylum Mollusca; class Bivalvia; order Unionida; family Unionidae; genus Potamilus; species Potamilus streckersoni. The sequence goes on from JAEAOA010001266.1 coordinate 305,714, forward strand.
GGCAGTGCAGTTTGTGCTGCGGGTGGCTTATAATAAGATAATATTGCAAACCTGGAGTGAAAGGTCCCCGTCTAGCTCTAAAGTAGTCCAAAGCTGAAAGACTTGGCGCAGTGAATGTAATTGCTCTACTGGCAACATCTGGATGTGCGAGTCCTGGAAGTGTGTGTTTAACTATCTGAGGTCGCAGAAGTAAACGTGCTCCTGAAAAAAGAAATTACTAATAATTTAATTTAAAAAAATAGTTCTTTACTGCATATCAACAATAATTTATATGATTCCAATATTGACAATTTGTGAGCACATGACAAATGTCAAAATGAAGTTACAAAGATTTGTCAGGTGACATTTAGTATGTAAACTGGGTTAAAATTAACAATATAATCAGGTGCAATTCTATGATAAACCAATGTGTGATTCATATTTATTAATAATGAAATTGTCCCAAGTGTCAAACTACCAGGCAGGTAGGTGACTCAATGGCAAGCAAAAATAATGAACACGTCTTCTAAAAGAAATACGAAAATAACAACACTGTCACTTTACACTTGCTCTGCGAGTGCATAAGACTTTTTTGAAGTTCTCTCAACCCAGCCATATAGATACAGTATTGCTGCCCAAGGAAAAATATATTGCAGTGCAATTAGAAAAATAATGCCAATAATTTTGGGACTTATCTTCTTTGTCTGAGGAATATGAATGCCCATGTTAATCATCATAATATAAGCTGGTTTTTTGGTATCGTGTACAGATATAATTTTATTTTTGAGAGATTATCATAAGTGAACTTTTCTGATGTAAACTGTACATTACTTCTTTGGTGCCAAGCACAAAGCTGCAGAAATGCATTAATCTCAAGCGACTGTCCAAGAGAAATTAGTAAATGCATCGTTTTGATAAGGAAAATATACATGACAAGAGATTCAAGGTAAAAATTCAAAACAGTAAAAACTGTTATGTGTGGCCTCTGCTGTAGGCAACCACCTGTCAATTCTGACCACAGTCGTAATGCATAGATTGAATTTATTATATAGACACTGTTGTGAGCAACCACCTGATGAATGTGACCAGCCACATCTTGGCAAAATATGCATTTTGACACTGCTATGAATGACCACATCGCAAAAATGAGGATAAACTTGACTGACCTTTATTTAATCACTGTAACAACGACAGCTCAGTTCTAAAAAAAAAAGGCATTATTATTTGTAGGTACACTTAGTGCTTTGTAGTTTCTTTTGTAAACCAGACTAAAGTACATGTAGATTATTCCCTAGTCTAGTTCACTGCATCATTTACTCCTTACATTGTTCTCCTATATTCACATAGGGAAGTGCACTGCAAGAAGCATAAGAAGCAGGGAACTAGACTAATTATTCCTGCACAAAGCCTGCTTTCCAGCCTTATTATAAATCACACGTATGAGTTAGGATCCAGCATCCCTATGAATGACCATATCACAAGAACAGAACATAAACAGATACCAATGACCTATACATAATCAATTGTTACAATTACTAACTGTTCTGATCAAGAACATAAAAAAAAATAAAGGTTGTGGCTACTGGTGATAGATACTACAGTCTGTAAACAAGACTAGTGTAAGTCACTGCCACTGAAGTGCTAAAATTGATGTAGTGGTCGCATATATTTTTTTTCTTTAGAGTTAATCCATATTGCCAGGGGTTATAATGTCATTGTCTTTTATACAAGCAAGAGATAGTCATTTGCAGGATTCGATTTCAAGACTTGTGATGTTTGTTGTTTTTCCACCTGATGTTAAGAGATTACATCCCAATCACAAAGCTGTTGTCTATTCCAGTTGGTGCTACCAGGTTACACACTTTAATCTCTCTCTCTGTCTTTATCGAATGAAGCCAATGATCTTTATCTCAGAGTAAATTATTCTATTTCTGGATGAGATAATTGTTTCTTTTTATTTCAATAATTGTTAGATATTGAATGCACATATAAAGATTTGTCATATTTTCCCAATGCCATATAAAAACTGCCTTTACTTTTAATATAACAACTGAGCACTAATAATGTTAACACATAGAACCTTAATAATAATGGATGAACCTCCAACTAAAAAGAGACAAATTTTAAGGCTGGTGAAAATAATTATTGTAATTGAAAGAAATGAAAAAGAGCAGGCCACGCACAAAAAAGTGATTTATATGTTGGTAAAACAAATTTGGATTTTTATGGAGGATAACAGGTAAATCAGAAATGATTTCATATGCTAATATATGTGATCTTCAAATGTAATTATGATTGCATGAATAATGATAGATGTATATTTTTCCTGCTACAAAATTTTGTTTTTAGATGAATGCATACAATATTTTATCAAGATTAATAAAGAATGTATAGTGAATGTGGCTATTTTTCTTTAAATTGTTTTGAATCCGGACCATGGAAATTTGTCCTTTTGTACAAACTTGCTATGAGGGACCACCTGTCTTGAGATACTGTTTTATGGGGGGAGGGCAGTCTCTTATAAAAGGTTTTACTGTAGCATATTACAAAAGACCAAAATATGAGAAAATAATGGAAAATTATTATCTTCACAAATATGGTGTCATAACTATGAAAAGAAAAATGCTATGGCAACTCAAGGAACACCAGGACAGAATTAAGTATTTTAATCATAAACTTACTATTAAAATTTCTTTTTTTACATTTGTTTATGTATAAATTGAAATAAAAAAACTGAATGGATTATGGTCCTTTCCTTTTACAGAGCTTTCAAAAATTTATTGCTCTGATCAATACATGTAATACAATGAAAATAGATACTAAAGTATAATTTTCCTGGATTTAGTTTAGCTGCACACAAAACTTAAATGGCAAGGTTGTTGTTGTTGTTGTTGTTGTTGTTGTTGGGCTTAACACCATTTTTTAGCACATGATAGGCTATTCATGGCGGCCAGTATTAATGGTGGAGGAAGAAACCGGGAAATCACCAGAAAGAACCACCGACCCACGAGAAGCTACTGGCAAGCTTTCTCACATATCCACATTCACCGAATCCTAGACTCGAACACACAACACACGAAGACAGAGGTGAGATGGCAGTGATCCGTAACAGACAGCGCTTTAGACCACTCGGCCACTCGGGGCCCCAAATGGCAAGGTAAATGAATTGAGAAATGTTTTAGTTGCAACATCATAATGGTCATGGTTATTAACAACTATTAAGTTTCTTTTTAACTGGCATTGTGTTTTACGGTACAACAAAAGTAGGTTATGTAATACTAAGGCAATTGGAGTAATGTGCCTTGCCCTACGCTAACCAAGGTAGCTGACACATGCTGGTTCCATAGTTCAAACCAGTACCTTCGAAGTAGTGGGTATGGACCACTATCCATTCAACCACCTTGACTCTCATTAATTGTACATATAATACTAAATATTAAAGTGATTGAGCATTAGGTAAAATAATATATCCAAGGTACTGGTTACACAATCTACACTATTTTTTCCTGTTGATCCCTATTTCTTTAAAACTCACACCACACCCCAACTGCAAATAAATAATGTTAACAAAGAGACATAACTATAACAGAGATCTCAGAAACACTTAATTACATGTATTTGGATGCAAATTAGTTATTTGGGACGAAGTAAATCACCCATACAGGAGTCCTCCATATGCATGTTTTGTTGCAAAGAGGAAAGTTTGCAGCAAAATAAATATGTTCTAATCACTATGAAAACTGAAGCAATACTTTTTAGTTTGTTGCTGATTTCTTTGAGCAAAGGTCACCGGTTTGCTTTGATGATGCATGCGTTAATGAAGGCGCTGCTAAAGGCTCCCTTTAAAGGACGAAACAAATACCCATTTGGCAACATAAAGAATGTTAGAAAATTGAAACAATTTTTTAAAAAAATTCCTTAGTATATATTAGTGCTTCAGAGGCAATCAGTTTTTTAAATGAAATTGCAGCAAAACTATATATTCTGAGATTTTCTTTTTTTTTTTTTTTAATTGCGGTTGTGTAGTTGACTGTAGTCATTTCATGTTTCCTCCATCAGTAGTGGTAGATTGTAGCATGTCAGTTGCATGGCTATTTTGATTATATTACAGAAGACAGTATCAAGGCCAGATATTGGGATAAGATAAGAATATTATGATATAACAATGCACTGTTAGGGTGAATTGTCAATATGAAATAAGAATTTGCTTATGTAAGAATTGATTCCAGTGCATTTTTATATCCAAGTTTGCAGCTTTCTGTCAAAGTGCTTTTTAATTTTTTTAAACTCAAGACTGTATATACCATTTTTCTTTTGGTCACAAGGATGTCATTACCAAAAAATTACAGCAGTAAATTAAAGATGGATTTATCATTTTTAGCAAAATATGAGAAATGCATTCACACGACAGAATGCAGAAAGCTTTGTGATTTATTCTAAATATAAATGAAATGACTGGAAATTTTGTGATTACTCAGATTTTTTAATTTTGTGGGTTGCAGTTATCTTTATCATCTATGTAAATAGAAACAAACAAGAACATTTCAATGAAGATAAAATATTCCATATACACCACTCCCTCGATAACTTGCGCCCGGATAACTCGCGAATCCGCTTATAACGCGGTGTCCGGCATGGCTCCTGATTTTTTTCCAAGGAAAATATATTTTAAAATGTGTTAAACATGAAAAAAGTCGTGATAAGAAATTGTAAATTGGCAAATTTAACCTTGATACATAGTTCGTTTTTATCATTGAAAATGGTGATTACCGTATTTTCCAGGGTATAAGTCGCTACTTTTTTTGGGGTTTTTTTTCTTAAAAATGATGTGTGCAACTTATATGCAGAAGCGACTTATACAATAAATTTTTTTAACGACTGTGACTGATGCGCAGTGATGCTGTGCTTTAGCGAAATGTATCTGCGGGTATACGGGCAAGTCAATTGCTGGAAACTTACAAACAGTACACGTAAGTATTAGACTATAAGATTATCAAATTAAATAGTCAAATAATATTTAGTTATATATGTGTTAAAATTTGTTTTTATTAATAATTAAAAAAAAATATTGAAATAACAATTGCCATTGTATTTCCTATTATTCGGCATGTACATCTTAGAATCTTTTTGTTCTAAATTCAGTTGTAAATTTCAGCACATTTTCCCACCCAAGCTGCTAGTCAAAGTCCTTTGAACTTGCCACCCTGCTATTGCATCATGTTCTTTTGATGTACTCTAATAAATACAGAATGCAGAACTGGGATTATTTTGTTATTTTAAACAACGAATTATGTCACTGTAAAGCGTTTCTGATACCTCTGTTAGCCTTCATAATTTACTTTAATAGTAGTTTATAAAAACACACAATCATTTTTTCGGTTGGTTTCGAAATGGCTTGTTATAAAAAAAAACAAAAAAACAGCAGGAATATTTCCTATGATGATTGCTCTACTTTTAAACTGTGGATTAAGCCAAGACTGGCTTCATGGAGAGAACTTCAAAGTACTGGCAATTAATAAAAAAAAAATAACTGGAAGGCTGGTGAACAGTTTCAATTGTTAGGTGAATTCACAATGTCTTTGTTAATGTATTAAAATCACTGTAGCGTATAAAGTGCCTTTGAAGTTCACTTGGGTTTGGAAATGACCGATATACCTTTCATACCATGGAGCATTAATAAAATATAGTTTCACAATAACGTATGATTTAAAATTGTTATATTAGCTTAAGTCAATAAGTTTTGTTTTAAATTAAATTTTTGCCATTTATCATAGCACCAACAACTAGAAAAAATATGATGCAGAATTTAAGTTAAACGTCATAGCATTTGCGAAAGAAAACGGAAATTGTGCAGCAAAAAGAAAATTCAACGTAAGCGAGAAGATTGTTCATGACTGGCGTAAAAAAAGAAGAAGAGTTAAGGTCAACAAAAAAAAAACCCCAAGGGAAATCGTAGTGGCAAAGCAAGTTGGCCAGTTCTCGAGGAGAATCTATGAAAATGGATTGTGGAATAGCGTGCTGCAGATCATGGACTTTCAACAATTCAAATATGACTCAAGGCAAAGTCAAAGTTTATTGTAATACTGACTTTTATATAACTCTTAAACAATTGTATAATATTTCTTACACGAAGTTGTAAATTACCAAGTTGCATGCAATGGCTGGCGGTATCAAAGACATGATTATGGTAAGTGCGGAGGAGCGACATATGCTGGAGCGACTTATAGGGTGGAAAATACGGTATTGCCTGTAAAGATAGAATCCATATTGTGAAATTTGCATTTTTTCAAAATGTGAAGTGATATTTCTCATACGTCTCACAAACCGCAAGTGTTATCATGTTCTAATTTATGTCGTTTTAAATTTTTAAACCCATTAAATTCATGTTGGTAATGGTTAAACCTTGTGATTTTTTTTTCTTCCATTTAACTTCTACCGCAATAAAAAAATCTACACATTGTTCGATCGACATTGTTTTTTCGAAATGTGTCGATCTTTTGTATTTGAAAAAAAACCCGTCTACTTTGGATCAAACAATAAAATTAGAATGTATACCATTCACCACAAAAATAAGTGATGTAATACAAAACGTGTGAAGTACATGTGATAAGCAAACGGAAACCAGGAGGAATAATGTTTAGACGATTTCCTCAATATACTGTAAGTTATCCTGAAATTAATGTTACTCTGTGAGGAAAAACTAAACAAAGTACACAGATATGAAAAGATATTTATCCACTATTAATCTTAGCGTGATTATTAATTGAGAATTCAACATGCCAAGACCCCCCTTTTCCCTATGCGTCGATCCCATTGTTATATATTTGTTATTTGTTATAGGTCCCTCGATAACTCGCGCCCTCACTTATATCGCGGTCGATGTTTTTGGATCCCAATGTACGCAAGTTATCGAGGGAGTGGTGTATATAGAAGTCATGAAATTATTTTAAGACTTCTGCTTTTTTCTTCTTACAAGATACAGAAAAAACTGCTATGAGTGACCTCTTATGAGTGACCACTTGTCATTTTCGACCACAATCATATGCACAGATCAATTTTAGTATATAAATGCTCAGTTATAAGTGACCACCTTCTGAACGCAACCAGCGACCATGATGTATTGACAAAATATGCATTTTGACAGTGCTAAGAACGACCATATCACAAAAACAAGGATAAAACCACAGATCATTATTAAATTCCTGTAATAATAACTCCTCAAACCGTTCAAACTAATTTTTTTTTTTAAACAATTGGCTGGCTACCGATGTTTTAATCTTATTAGCTATACTTATAGTAGCAACAACGGACAGGCATGGACAAGTCAACAGTTTACCTGGAAATTTGATGAAACCATTGACCAAGTGTAGAATTTATCAATACATGTCATCTGATTGCTATACATTTTATATATTGCAAAAGCTTTTAAAATTATATATAATAGCACGTTTTCTTTTTCTTTTTATATTTAATGCTATATTAATGGAATTATTACTTTATAATCACTGAATGTAACCACTTTCACACAGCATGGGAAATAATCATTGATCATGCCAGGGTCATGTGACACCTCACTTCTTTGTTATAGAATGCGGGTTATTAAAATTTCATGAATATTCATTAAATTTTCAATCAATCAGAGAAGATGTAAACAATTAGGTTGATGGTTGTAGCATGTTCCTGTGATATTCCTATGCAAATATATAATCCCTCAAACTTGATGCACATTTGAGCAAAAAGTTTGCCAATGTAAATTAATGCATCATTACAATTGGCATATTCCAATCTTTATTTTGCTACCAAATTTATATATCAGAAACGTTTTTAAGCCAACCACAACAAGCATTAAATTCTTAAAATATATGAATCTAAATGTATCTATATTGTTGGCCATATTTGAATTTTCTAACAGCTGATAACGATATCACAACTAATGTTAAAAAAAAAACCCTTATTATTAATTTCTTACAAATTGGTGTGCCAGAAGAACATGGCCAGATAAAATTTTTTTATAGTTTTTATTGTATTAACGCTTGTTGTACAGTTTAGACAGCGTACAGTCGCAAAATGAACACACAAATAGGCTCAAGTTGTTGATGCCATAAATCTCTGAACTGACAAACGATAATTGGTTTTAAAATATGTTCAACCTTACATTCATTATTTTAACACATTTGTTTAAAATTTGTAATTGGATATTGATGATATAATAAGAGAAATAAAATATATAAAAAAAACGCATCACTATGAGACATGCAAATTAATGGTATGAACATTTTTTTAAAATTTTTTTAATTATTTTTTTTACTTTGATGAGCATAGCAAATTAACTACACACACAATTAAAGCGGGTTGTTAACTTCCCAATGCATAATAACATTTGATAGGATCAATAATGGTTTCATAATACAAAACAAACAAAAAATCTGAAAGTAATTTTTTTTGCAGGTATATGATATTGAAACTTTAGTTCTAAGTGACATTAACATCACATAATGTTTGAAACTATGTCTTGCAATATTTTTCAATGACAATTATGAATAATTGCATTTCTGTTGTTTTCAACGTTATTTTGCATATGAAGTATTGCTAATGTGATATATTTGCATTAAGTTTACTATCAAAAGTTGTAAAATGCTTATATGTTTTTCATTTATAAATGAAAATATTGAAGTCAGACATTACATTTAATGAAAGCATTGAATTCATCAGGAAAAATGCAATCAGAATATCAAATTTTATAATAATATCAAAAAAAGAAAGTTATAACAATTTTTAAGTAATGAACATTTTACTTCAGTTCTATGACTGCCATATAATCTCAATACATTTATATAGGACACAAATTCTAGAAATTTGTAAACATTTCGGAAGTTAAAGGTGGCACACATTTTTTTCTAATACAGATATTTTAAAAACTGAAATGGTTTTGGAATGGTGTTGTTAGATCTAAATGAAGAAATCAAGTATTTGCAGTTATTTCCCGGTTTTGTATGCTTCTTGTGTTCTTCGCTATTCATATAAGGTTGAGCAATGCAGAAAGCATACAAAGCTGGCAACCAGACTAATTATTTCCACACTTAGCCTGCTTTCTGGCCTTATCAAAGGACCCTGAATCCCTATGAGCGACCTTATTGTGAGAACAGACACCACTGACCTACATGTAATCAATTGTTACAATGACTGCTTGATTAATAATGATTGTTCTGATAAAACACAAACATAAAAGGAATATTTAAAAAAGAAAAGGATTGTTGCTATCAGTGATAGATGCTACAGTCTGTAAACCAGGTTAATGTTCATGTCACAATTGCTGTTGTAGTGTCAAAGTTGATGTAGTTCACCTTTTTGAAACCTCAATAATTTGGGTTAAGTTGCAATATTTTTATTTAACAAACAAAAAACATCTTAATACTTAATATAGTGTTTATATAGCTTCATTTTGTTGAAGATTCTAAGCATTTTAACCAATTTTGACATATACATATTACAACTCATTCCAGCCAATTGAAATGTAGAGGAACAGAACTTGAAAACATCCATTTGCTCGTGTGAAAATCTAAACTTATTACAAAAAAATACATCAGAGTTTAAGTAAAGTCTGACTAAAACACCGACTTCAATTTGTAGAAAAAACTTTATATGGACTGCGAAGTGTGAAACTGTCTGAAACTTCGATTTATCGTTCTGATTTTAATCGACATCGGAACACGCTACACAGCGCCGTTATTTGGGCAGTAAGACCTCGACCTCCAAAACAAATATACGGGTCGATGTCTTATACAGTAGTCCACTTTCTTGTCTCATTTTAACATTTCCAATCATGTGAAATTTCAATTTTAACAAGTTAGAGTACTTCTGTACAACAATCATTACACAAACTTTCAATTCACAGTTTTATTTAATTAGAACTATAAAAAATTAAACTTTAATACATTTTAAAAACAACCGGCATTTGTCTGTCAATACCAGTGACCTTGCCCTTTCACTCTGGGGAAAAAAATACCGACCTTGGATTGAAATTCGAACGCAAACTAGGCGGTCTCATGCGAGTTAAAACTCGTATTTTCTATGAAGTAAACTATGACAATTAAATACTGCAACGAACATATTTAAGAGAATTGTCTTCCATTCTAAACAAAATAACACCATAAATTAGCACCTTGACAGCAACGAAGTAGGCTCACAGCAGCCATTTTTGTCCCTAATCGGCACCTCTTAGTATTTTTGGTGCAAATTCGACAGTCAGACTGGTTTTGCCCCCCCCCACTTTATAACAATTATTTCCAACTTTTTGATAATATTAACGCGGAAATGTAAGTGAAAACTCTATCGACGGATACACGTATGTCTGCTTTACATATGTGATGTTAACCAGTTGCAACAAAATTACATTGCACAAAAAATGAAATGGAAACAATTTATTAAGTCCATTTCCTTTACTGTGTAAATTTAGTTAAAATGAAAATTTTTTACAGTTTGATACCTTGGTATATGAAGTCATAAGAATTAAAAACTAAGCACTATTTTGAAAAATTTGAAAAAATATACTTAGTTCAATCTGATATAAAACTTGTAATATATTCTGCCATTTTAAGTAATGTACTAGTCCCAAGATATTCCTTATCACTGATGGTCTCATAAAGCAACTAACTGGGGCAAATGCTGTAACCACTTGGCTACCAGAGTGACCATTTTAAACCTTCACTTCCTAAGCTCCATTGGAGACTGACTGGAATTCATTCTATTTATCAACAGTTACTTCATTATATGTTGGAATACATTAATTTTAACAATAGTTACTCAAGTGTATACATAACTTCAATCACTCATATATAATCATATTTCCAAACAAAACAGTGAAGAATAAAAGAAATAAATTCCATTTAATACTGAATGTTGACTGGTGTAAATGGATATAAATGGATATGCGACATGTAATATCTGCTACTAAAAAGGAATAGAAAAGCAAACCGAGATCAGATAATTGGGATGTAAGAAAAGCATAACATGCATGTAACGAACAAAAAATAACATAAATTAAAACAAAAGAGCATCAGCTTTACTGACTAAATTGATTTTCTATCAGCAACATTCTAGTTGCAATTATAACTGAAATAAATTATTTTCTTCCATATCTTGTACATTCATATCCAGTTGCATATACAAAACTTTTACGTTTAATCCAATTTTTTTTCCCATTTCTTCAGATGGATGATTAGATAAGACATCTCTATTTTAGACTGCAGAGTCCATACAGCCAAATTAAAATATAAAAATAGGATAAACATTAAAGATCAGTGTGTGTGCATGTGTGTGAGTGTGAGAGGGCATTTTCCTCCTCATTTATTCTTTTATTGTACTTCTTTTTCTTTGTTTGTGTGTGTGTGTGTGAGAGAGAGAGAGAGAGAGAGAGAGAGAGAGAGAGAGAGAGAGAGAGAGAGAGAGAGAGAGAGAGAGAGAGAGTTTTCCTCCGCATTTATTCTTTTATTGTACTTCGTTTTCTTTTCATCAGAAATGTGTCTATAACCAGACCTTATGTTACACAGACGTATCGTGTTCTCCTTATATGAAAGTAACATGTCAAAAAGAAGCGTTTAGGTGATTAGAACTTACATTGGGAACTTCTCTCATTCTTTCGTTGCCGATCACGATTCAGCATGGACTTCGGTAGACTTGTAAGCTACTTGATTTTTTTCAAAGTTTATGAAACCCAAACTTTTATTAGAAAGTATTACAACTTACGCTCATGTTCATGATCTGATAGCAATGCGGACTGAACTTTTATACTGTACCGATTACGGGACTACTCGGCTTATGGCAGAGTTGGCCCACTAACGTTATTGGCCCATAATTTATAAAACGAATTCGGACTACTTAAATTCGAAATAAGCCTATTCACGTACGCAGCCCATTTCGTGTTAGGATTATCGGTTCACGATTTATATAATAGTAATCTACACATAATGACTACGATCATTTATTTGTTTAAAAATCTTAGTTTTTTATGCTTGCAGTGTATATTACTACCATCCAATATAAGCACATTGCAGGTTATGTAGACATTCATTATAAACTATTTCACTAACGAGTGTAATTTTCCAGAATTGTATTGTACATACTTTTAAATGGCAACTATTAGAAAATTTTAAAGCAAAAAATCCATATTTTTAATTATATCTAAGTAAATGCGCCTACCTGACCACAAAGCACTTTAAGTATTCCTTATTGCCAGAAGATTTAATAATAAAGGACACACAGCAATATTCTAAGTCATGAGATTATATTTGTTAATTCTCATTTCAAACTTTCTACTTAATAACAGAGAATATATAACAAAGCTGTGTTAATATTTTAGAAGTAAACAGTATTGATCTTCCATGTTCCTGGAACTAACTCTGCCAAAGTGGAATAGATTTTTTTTTTTTTTACCAGGTGCTGTATCCTAGGGGCTTAAACTTTGTGAGAAGAAAAGGGAAGACACATACAATTTTTCCAAATATAATTTTATTTCCCTAAAATATAAAATCAAACAAAGTGATAGAATTAAAAAGAACTTACAGCCTGGTATTAATTATTACAATATTTCCTAGCATACTTTCAATTTCACAGTAATCTGGAAATGATCCTAAAGTATTCTGAATGAAGATTCTAATGTGCTTATGTGCTAGCACCATTGAAAAAATATTGTTCTAAAATCCAAAAGTTTTTCTTCAAGGTAAATCCAATAAAATTTGGATGTTGCAGATATCATTGAATGTTTTAAGTAATCCAACAAAATTAAATAAATATCCAGGTCCTTAAATAAATTCACATATCCATCTATATTTGCTGGCCAATAAGATATTTTTTGACCAGAAAGTCTTAGCTTCATTTTATACTCCGAATTGATTTATATATGGATTATGTCAGCAAAATTGCCTTATTGTATTTGTGTATGGAAAATAATTCTCCAAGAGTACAGAAAATATTGTGTAACAATTATTTAATTTGAAGGGAAAAAAAAACATGTATGAAAAAATATAGGATCCCACACCTAATATTTTAAACATTTACATGATTATCATTATTAAAAATTAACATAGATCAGATGTAATTGTGCTATATCAGCTTGCACTAGTAATGTATGATGTTTGTAGTATACATTGTTTAGATTTGATTACATATATGCGTGCTAGAATTAACAAGTTATAAAATGAATAACCATGACAAAGACATAGTCCATCACAAAATTTTCTTGCACCAAATGATCAAATAAAACTTTGCCCCATCAAGAAAGAAACAGGCAGACAGACAGACAGATGTCTTCACAACTATATATCTGTATTCACATACTTGATGACTGATCTTATTTGTGTACAAGTTCAGTAGCATATTCCATTATTAATTAATACCACTAGGTAAGCAATTCCTTCTATTTTTTTTTAATACTTCCATTATTAAAGGAATCAACATGGATTTTTAGTAGCATTTACATGCTAATTAAATATACTATGTATTCAGTCATTCCATGCTAACACCTGTTTGAGGTCAAGATTAGGCAGACCAGATCAGATTGCAAGGTTATGAATAGGAAATGAGGCTACCCATGGATATTATGAATACTGTACCATATTGTGAAAAGAAATGCCTGGTGGTTACTAAAGCAAATTTCTCAGCCAGTGACATTTTTGAAATTGCTGCCCAAATGCATGAATAAGAGTACATGCACTTTAAACAAAATCTTATTTGTTAAGAATGGAAAGGTTGTTATACTTGCAAGGAAAATTAGACAGTATGCAAAATAGTCATTCTTGGGATTTAACCTAATGGAGACTCTATGGATATAACTATTGTGAATATTTAAACCCTAAAGGGGTATGGTATGTCTGTCTCTGTCTCTTTCTCATATATCAGACCACATTTTATTTTGATCATGAGGTGCAGGAAGAAAAATGCAATAGAGTATGTATGCATCCTTCTCTCTGTATCCCTCCCCCCTCCCCTCCCCCCTCCCCTCCCCCCCCTCGAAAAAGCATTTTAATATTAATGATTCAATATTGCTATTGCTGGAAATCTGAAACTTTTAATATTTATTAAACTGGAAATCATTATACTTTAATTCCAAACAGCATTTCGATTTTTATTCTATCAGTAACTCAAAAAATGTTTCAAGTCAGCATCATTATATGTATCTAAAGGTACATAATACATTTAAAATACTTTGTGTGAAACAAATTAGGTACATTTAGTTACATTTAATGAGTCTGACTGGATTGGTTACTGAATTACAGATAGGATAAAATATGTGATGCTGTGTAATAAAGTGAAAAACACAATCAATCTGAGGTATTGATCTGACCTCATATTCTCAGCATCGACTTATATATGGATCAAGAATGGAAATTTTGCCAAATTTGCTGATTTGACTTGAACTCCACATCGACTTACAGTACAGCAAATATGATACTGTGTTAGAATAAATGGTTTTCTGGTATGCAATTTCAACAGTTAATAAATAAATAAATAATAATAAATCTGAATCCTCTTGTAACTCTAGAAAACTGAACTATAATTGAAAAATGAAATTCTGCACGTTTAATTCCTTTATATAGCCACTGCACATAAGATTAACAATTCTGAATCACTAGAAAAGGTTCCAGATTTTTAGTTTATTCTGTATTACAAAATATCTTTTTCAGTTATTATCTGATATTTTCTTATAATTTGGCCATCTGTAGGGTACAGATGCTCTCCTAGGATCATGTGATATTGACAGTGACTTCAATTCAACTATTTTGTGGCCTAATTTGACCACATTAGCTGTTGGCATGAACTTGGCAACTCGACCCAGATCAATGAATTGAGAAAGTACATCTATGTACTCATCTTATAGTATGGGTTAGACAGTGAAAGTATGTCACTAACCCAAATGACTTAAAAAAAAAACTATATTATAAAATAATATATGGTATAGCCACCTATAGTACCAGATGACAGTCAAAACCAGAACCTGCCATTATAAATGTAATAATTTATTTGTTAAATAAATATACAGTGGTCCCTATTTATACGACCACCCCTTCTGCACCAGAAAAGTGGCATTAGAAGACAGGTGGCCTTCCTAGAGAAGGGAATATATCTGTGAGATATGTTAAGTATATGTAATTTAATTGTGCATTAGTTTTAAATTACTTTTTTTATTATATTTTCATTTCATTACATGTGTTTGTAATGATAACTTTAATCACTAGATTTGACATTTTTTCAGAAAATTCAATTAAGTTCTATTAAACCTGAAAAACATACAGTTCATAGAAACATTGTATCATTTGGTGACCTAGATTTTGGAGCTAGTTTCAGTTCTATTGTAAATATATTTAAAAAATATTTTTATTATTGAATCTCATAGTAAGATTCATTCAGTGCAATCAAATTTGTCCAAGGCAGATGTGATAGCCAAAGTGTGGTTTTACTACGCCACTTGAATTAAGTGACCATGAAACCCCATCATGTGATCTAAATCGCTTTGTAGTTAAGGTTAAAACAGACATTTCATAGTGATTTTTAGTTGGTCATAATTCACTCCTTCAGAGCTCAAAGGTGACTTTTTTTGTTGTTGCCAGTTTGAGTTGAATTTTTTATTTAAAATAATTTTAATTCCCAGGAAATATCTAGTGCTCATCAGAATTCTTGGATAAAGACATTTATTGGAAATTGTTTGGAATTCTAAAGCTGATATATTATTTTTAGTGATTCAACAAGGAAATGTTGACACCACAACACAAAACAGGTTATAGAAGACATGACCTTGCATCTTGGAACTTATCAGGATTTGAACTTTGATTAAGTTAGAACTTTTTATTGATATGACTTATTAATTTTAGGATTAATTTTGGATTAGATTCATAAACCATAAATCCTTTTTCAATTGTTTCCTTGTTTTCTAGGGAAATAAATTATTCTGTTAAAATTTACAAAGCTTTGCTTCACACTTTTCTTTGTTACTTTTGTGTAAGCCTAGACACATAACAGATGTATATAGTAGGAAAAAAAACATATAACTTAAAGCAGTTTATATCTTCATTTAAAAGTAGCACTAATTATTTAATAGAATAATATCAGTCTCAAGAATATCCAAAATGATTCCAGTCAATATATTGTTTTTTTTCCCCAAATATATTATAGATTATTCAGATTTAATGATGGAGGTTGATTTAGTGATATTCTGTCCATGATAGCAGCTTCAAGGTTAAAAATAATGATAAAGAAGTTTGTATTAAGCATGTAGGTGTCATGTGAGCATGTTTATTTAAGCATTCAATAAAATATTTTGTTACCAGTTTTGGTATGTTGGAGCTTTTCAAAAATAACTAAAATTGTTTCAGTACTCTGCATATAAAAAGAATGATCTGGCTGAAGAAACAGATTTGCTCTGAATTCCTGGGAATTCATTTTAGCCAGTAGAGCTAGTGAATTCCTACAGAATGACTGGTTCCTTTTTGCTGTCTCCTTAGCACCCCAAACAGCCCTGTTTAAAATCTTTATTGGCTACTTCCACTTTTATGGAATGCATAGTGAGCACTGGTTTCTTCAACTTGCTGTTCATTAATGTAGTTATTGTATGTTCTAATGATTTAGCAGTTGTCAACTATTTTTATTAAGCTGAGCTGAGGCAAGATTATCCTACATGTACTGTAACTTACACAAGGGTACTTGCAACAACCTGGTTTGCAAGTCAAGTATTCAAATGACAGGTATTCAGTTCTTGAGACTTAAAGGAAGGGAATTACAGTATAACCTGTTATGAGAGACCTCCCCTTCTGCCAACCAAAAGTGGTCTCCCAAGACAAATGGTCTCTCAAAACAGGTGTGTGAAAATGGACTGGTTTCCAGGCTCAGTAGTTAGCACAATTGAAGAAGAAAAAAAAATACCTGTATTCACTGTACATGTATCATATCCTTTGTTCATAAATCTTGTTAAATATTGCATGCATTCCTCTCAAAATAACTTTATATAATAAAGACATACAGTGTACATCTATCAAACAATGTGAATCCAATTTATATTGGAACATCACATGAACATGCACATGTATTAGCACGTATATATGATTTATGAAATAAACAAAGGTAATATTTATCCTAATATAATGTAACTTCACTTGACCATAAATTTTAGAGTTGTTTCACATGCAACAAAAACTTCACATTTTTTATTCAGCTGATTGGTCTGAACACATATCTCCATTTCTGAGAAAAGCTGCAAAAGTTTAGAATTGCAATGCAGTAAAGCATATTTTTAATTTCTTTGAAATATTCTATGACTGTAGAATGTGAAATAACCAGTGGCAAAATTTCACCAATAGATGACTCATTGTCACTAGCACTATCAGTTGTTGGAGGAGTATCCAATTTACCCCTCTGCTATTTTGCAAGCTGTTTCCCCTTTTTCACTTCCTTCAGTTACATTAAATCTTTCTTCCAGTGTTAGAAATTTTTTTTTTTCATTGGAGGTTCTGCCATTGTTATTAGTATTGATGTAATAACGACTAGATGTATTTAGATTTTGATCAGTATTTGGGGAAATGTGGAATAAATATATATTATCTACCAATGAATGAAACCCAAAAAATATTTAACTCATCAAGAAACAATACATTTTTTTTAGGCGAAGTTTAAATCACCAGCATTATAGCTTGATAAACAAAGGTTGTGACCATCTGCACTTAGATAAATAAATGGTACTAAAATAAAATTTAATAATAAAAAGAAACCAGTCTGAAAATGATTCTCACTAGAGTTACAAACAATAACCTCATTCATCTGCAGGCATTACAGCTTAACTAGAAAGACAAACTATGTACTCAACCCCACAGGGGTTCATTACAAAGAAAAGAGAAAATATTGAGTCTAACCTGTAATAATATAACACAGGTTTGACTCAAAATTTTACTTTGTAATGAACCCCTGTGTTCAACCCTACACTGAAGCCCTTTGAAAAGATTTATCACTGGGACATTAGGACTACCAGCAATGTTTGAGATTTCACAAAGATAAAGAAAAATATAAACCTCTAAACCATCATTATCTTTGATGAAAAATGGCTAATGTTGCTGGCAATTTACATGACTTTGTCTTTATAATGGTGGTTAGTGACATGTACTTTAGGCTGGCTTACTGCAATTTACAAATGACACTATAAGCCAGATTTGTAAATTTCACATGACTGGTAGCTTGCCAATTTTTTTTTTTTAAATACTGTATTAGAACAATCTTTACTATTTGTGCAGTAATTGATATAAAGGATTAAATGATGGTTAATGGTGTTTATCTTGCCTTATGGTTTTGTTTGCATACTGCATGTATCCTGAGCTCTCCTGTTTCCAAAAGATTAAGTCAAGTTCAGTGGTGTTGATCTGTTTTTTGTGAAGTGGTCATTCATAGCATTGACAAAATGCATATTTTGGCAAGAAATCGAGGTCCCTGTGTTCAGCAGGTGGTTGCTCATAATGGATCGTTTATATAAAATCGATCCATGCATTACGATTGTGGTCATACATGACAGGTGGTTGCTCATAGCAGACTTCGCTCATGACTGGTTCTACTGTAATAAATGAAAACACATGATAAATGAGTCAACACAGATTTTAATCTCAATTAGCCATAATTTAATTGCAAGGATTGTGCCTTTCTCTTTTCCCTTCAACCTTGGAACTGTTCCATAAACAGAAAATTGGGGGAAAGAGGATTCCCCCTTCAGTTGAGAAAGGTAGACATTTTCAGATTACATGTACATATATAGGGGACTTTTTACAAAGTGACCACAATTTTGAATTTTGAATATGACATGTGACTCTTATGCATTTAGTTGAGTTTTTGGAGGGATACAAATTTTGGAGATACTGTCATGAATATATTTTACTCTGCTTTCCAACATTTAATAATTTACCTCTGTGTTTTAACATCAGCACTGTTTTATAACATTTCTCTTTTTCAGAATGCGACTGAGGTTCAGGCAGCAGCTGCTGCCCTGAAAATGGACCCACAGAAGGTCACCAACAATGTGAGTGACTTTTTAATGAAATTACACCACTGTAAAGCATAAAAAACCTACCTTTATCCAGTTTATCAATCTGTCTTTATGTTAATTAAAACTTTACTTTTATTAAATCAAACTAGATTATATACAATTGAAATATAGTGGTTTTTTTGCATGCAGTCAGACAAAATCACGAAAGTTCGGGAAAGTAAATTGTAAAAATATTAGTTGAAGAGACAGTTTTCATACATTTCAACTGCAATCTGTATACAAACTGCAGTGTGTATACAGTGAAACTGCAATGTGTATACAGTCAAACTGCAATGTGGATTCAGTCAAATTGCAGTGAGTATACAGTAAAACAGCAGTGTGGAATCAGTCAAATTGCAGTGTGTATACAATCAAATCTGTTAAAATGTTATCTTAATGTATCATTTGCCAGGTCTTGGTGTTTGTTAATATATCAGTCAGGTGGGCATTCTAGTTTTATTAAGATTTGTCCAATTAGAAAATAATTTATTTATATGCCAGAAGAATGACCAAATAATAGAAAATAAATCAAAATTATTAATTATAAAAATATGAATATTATATTATCATCAAAACAAACACATGATATTTATCCCAATCAGTAAGGTACATTATGAGTTAGGTTGATGCAACACTATGAATTAGGGTTATGTGACTTGCTGTGACACAAAACTTACAATCAATCACAGAAATTATGATCCATCAGTTTTTCAGTTCACTAACCTTTGCCCATTACAAGACCAAATCTATAACTGAGAAGTTGCACTGTGAGTACAACATACTTTCCAGTCATGTTACAGCTTTGATCTTTGCCTCATTGTATACAGTCATGTCCCTGGCAGTTGAGTCTTTAAGGCTTTTGTATTACTTGTATATTATTACCACTCTGTTCTTTATATCATTTTGTAGATATCTTGATGTACACAATCTAGGGTTCTGGCAGCTTGTGTAGTTGATGTGCATATTACCATATGGCTGAGTTTTCATCTTGATATGTACACTTAGAGGTTTGACAGCAGTTGTTGACAAGTTTGTTTTTTTTTCATTTTCTTGTGTACATTTTACTGCTTTGTTCTTTATGTTAGTGCAAATATATTTACCTTATTCTGCCATATATATTCTTAGAGGCCAGGCAGCTGAATCTTTACTTTATCGTAACACTTTTGAGCTTAGCAGCAGAGTCTTGCAAGTTTTTATGTTTTCTTGTGAATATATTTGAGCTGCATTTTAACCATGAATTATGTGTGAATTACAAGTTAACTCCAAAACTCCTTAGAAATAGTTTCATTTGATGCTTGTACATGTCTTTCTTTTTTCTTCTTCGAATTGCAGGCCGATGTTGAGATGCAGTGGGCTGTCAGGGCTTACCAACATGCAGAAACACACTTCAACGTACGTTTACAATGCCAGATTTGTATTTGCAAATTCATGCAAAAGGTTGATGCAGAACCCCAATTAAATGAATAGACTATTCTTGTACTTGATTGCTGGAATTTCTTACCAGTTATATTGCTGTGATAAAAGAGATTTAGATAAAACTAGCTATTTTTAATGAATATGGAATGGACAGAATCATTGCATATAAATAAAGTGGTCTTGTATCCGATCTGCATGGCCTAGCAGTCTTATAAAACCTATTATCAGCATTTCATATGAGACTTTATTTTAGCTAATGTAGGCTAATTCCACCTCATTTAAACTATACTGAAGTTAACATAGAGAGGTAAAAAAAATATTATATTTACATAGTAGCCAAGCCCAAATATGTTTTCTTTATTTCTTTCCTCCACTGGATGCCTTTGTGCTATATTGACCTTTGACCTTTTGGCATTTGGACACTTGCACTTAGATGTTATATACAATTAAGACCAAGAATATCCATGTTCTCCATTTTTTGTTTAGTTCACACATTATGCAGTGTTTCCCTTTAGGCACATTTGTGTGTCAGGGACATATGCTGGAGAAAATTGATGCACATTTTGTTGCCATGCTTTTTTTATGCAAAGAATTTGCAAAATGTAATCTGGATTTATTTAGTATTCAATGCTTTGGATGAAAGATCTCATTGCATATACTTAAAGCATAGTTTGGTTCCCTGCGTTTCACTCCACTATATGGAACATAAGAAACAGAGAACCAGACTAGCATAGGCAAAGTTAAGACGGAGTAGCTATCCATAATCTCGCAAGCTCTCAGGTGATTTCCATCAAGCTCAGCAAGATATGGTCCAGATATTTAACTTCAGTGCTTGTTGCACCAGAAAGTGATCTCCAGTTTAAAACTGCATGCACTAAAAATCATTAGCTATGAAAGTGAAAGAAGTAGAACACAAAAGAGTAACAGTGGATCTAACTTTAATGACAAATGGAGAAAATAATTCTCTTGACTGGAATGCAGCACATCTATTGGGATTACCAGTGTGACCTCTGATCGTATGATTGTGAAGACTGCAAAACTGAATAATCCTTGATTAACAGGGTTTAAGAATTTTAATAAATATATACTTGTTCACCACAAAATATCTGTAGAACACATTATCAAAGACATTCTTT
Source organism: Potamilus streckersoni (assembly GCA_016746295.1). NCBI lineage: Eukaryota > Metazoa > Mollusca > Bivalvia > Unionida > Unionidae > Potamilus > Potamilus streckersoni. The sequence goes on from JAEAOA010001266.1 coordinate 327,296, forward strand.
CACAACAAAGAAGTCACTAAACTTGCATAGATAAATCCATTATATGGATTATAAAGTCAGAGGGTCATTGCAGATTTTTTTGATTTTTAACTTTGCTGCAATAAAAGAAAGATTTAAAAGTTAAAGTATAACTTATTATAAAGAAGATTAATCATTTGAACTTTGTTTTAGGATGCAGTACAATGAAACCAATGATAGTACTCATTTTATGACAGATATTAAACCAACTGTCATTTGGTTACAAAGATTTTTTTGGCTTTTTGTACTGGCTTATATAGAAGGTAGTGGTCTATAATATTGCTACAAAATGGTTATAAGGAGACTATTAAAAGTACAACTTTAAACTTAAAGGAAAATGAACTGATAAAATTATCTTTGAATGGACAATGCATTTGTGTGCTAATTGTGTGTGTTGGTTTATTTTTAATTTTAGAGAGAGAGAGAAAGTTGTGCAAGTTGCAATATGAGCTATATGAAAATTTGTCAGTACATTTTTGACCCCCACATTTTGTATTTGAATCCCAGTTCATGCACAAAGGTTTGTTTTTTTCTGCCCTCAATTTTACACCCCTGGGGGTTACACTGTTATGAGGTGGCAGTTAAGTAGAGTTTATTGATCTTGTGAGTGTAAAAAAAATGTACAGGATATGTGGATAAACAGTTTTTCTATCTTTGTTAACAAAGCATAACATGACAGTTTGCATAAAGGCAAATAAATACAAAATGATGATAATGTTTGTATACCATAAAAATGCTTACATATGGTTGGAGAATATATTATGAAGGGTTTGGTAGTTTCTCATCATAATAATCCTGTTGTATACACAATTTTCAGATTTAAATGATCTAAACTGCAATAAAATTTTCTTATGCCTAAACTGCAATAAAATTTTCTTATGCCATAGGCTTAAAAGTAAATGTCTATTGTCCAGATTAAGGGATCAAAGGTTAATGTTTAATGTTAAGGCATCCTCAACGAGCTCCATCTGCAATACCACATACAGCCAACATCCGAGCCACCAAAATAACTTTCTGTAATTCAGAGTTTGAATTTTGGGAGCCACCACCATTTGACATAATAGTGACAGTCTTATTCTTCCATTGCAGCTAATATCATCAGTAGATCCCAAGGCAATTAGGCTGACAAGAATTGATGATGAGATTTACACCAGGTTTCGACAAGAATTCCCAGACTTCCCAGTTGAGGTGCTTAAAGAAGAGCAACTTAAATCTCCAGAGGCTAAAGAGGTAGCAGGACCTTACGTTATTGACTTTAAAATAAATAAAATAAAATATAAGGAGATGTAAATTTATAAACTTTAAATTAAGACGAGATGTAGGGAAACTTGCAAAAAAAACCCCTAGATGTAAAGAGGTAGCAAGATATAAATTGAGAGACTTTAAAATAAAGGTCCAAATATAAGAAGGTATAAAAATAGGTCTAGATATAAAGTAGTAGACAAATGTAAATTTATAATCTTTAAAATAAAGGCCCAGATGTGAAGAGGTTGTAGAATATAAATTTAAGACTTAAGACCCAAATATAAAGAGATAGCAACATGTAGATTGAGAGAATTTAATATAAATAGGTAGCAGGATGTAAATTGGTAGATTTTAAAATAAAGGTCAAGCTATTAAGAGGTAACAAGAGAGTAAAAAAAGTAACATGAAGTAATATATAAAGAAGATAAAAAGAAGTAACATAAAGTAAATTTGTGTTATTTAAAGACACAGATATAAACATGTAGCAGTATGTTAATTGAGAGACTAGGTAAACTTATATCTAGTAAACAGCTGCAATTTCCTTTGTAAAGCAATGATCACTATATACTTTAGTTTTAAATTTATTGAGTATCCTTTCTGAAGCAATGAGCAGTGATAACTTCAGTTTTAATTAGTCAAACCTGTAAAGAGTAGTCATTCACTGGAAAAGGCAAATCTGGCTGCTGCACAAAGGTGACCACTGTGCTCAGGTTCACCTTTTAAAATTGATTTTTGAACAAATAACATACACTAAATATCAGTTATTATTGTTATCGTTATAATTATTAATATTATGTTATCAAGATTGTTTTATGTCCACTGTTTATGTCCACTGTTTAACTAAATCACAGTTACAGGCATATGTTCTCTCCTAAATTTGTTAAATACAAGATTACTGTCTTGTACTCTTTTACTAATATTTTTCATGGCTGTGGAGCTGCCATCTGCTGGATGTTCTTTTGGTGATATATGCATTATATTTCTGAAGCAAGTCCTATGTTTGGTGACTTGTATATCCATGTGGAATAGCACAACCATCAGTCCTGTAGCCATTTTGAATTTTGCGCATGATATAGCTATTGCCAGTTACTGGTATATGTCTAAAGTGTGCATAGGTTTGTTCTGGAAAGATTTGCATTCAGAAAAATTGAACATTGTAATGAACAGGTGACATCACACACACATATTGTCTGTCAGTATCAACACAGATTTGGAAGTGGGGGGATTGATTTATCAGACTAGCAGATGTTGACAACATCAGGCAAAAATCTGTAGACACTGGCACAAACCACAAAGTTTTCAATTGCCTACCAAGTTTATATCTTACTGAAATGAATTGCCATAAGAGAGGTTTTATTATCATTGTCTCTCACTAACATAATGTGAAGATGTGGTGACTTGTCAAGGGACATAACTCTATCCAGAATGGAGATGATGCTTCAAAACCCCAAAAGACAACTTGATGTCTTTTGGACAATGGGCACACAAACTTGCAGCATCAGAATATATTGAATTGTTCATGGGTTGTGCTGGTTAATAGGATCAGATAAAATGGAGATTTTAAAACTGATTGCAAAAGGGTATCATTGTTCAGCTTGAAGAGACAAAACCATTATTAGGCAAATCAGTATGAAATATACCAATTTACTTTCCAAGTGGTATCAAATTATGGGTAACAGTTGCAGAGTGGTTACAAAAAGTGGGTGGATGAACAGATCAATGGACAGAAAGATGATTATTATCCTGATGTGGGGATGCAATTGGTGACTTTGGAAGTTCCAGCTGATTGATGCAGAAAGTCCCAAAAACCACTGGTGATTTCACTGATAACCACTGATGTTGGTCACTAATAATCACTGGTGGTGGTTATGAATAATCACTGGCAATGGTCACTAAAAACCACTTGTGATGGTCACTAATAACCATGTACAATGGTCATTAATAACTTTTAATTATGGTCATAGAGGTGATGGTAATTAATAACTGGTGACAGTAATAACCACTGGCGATAGTCACTAATAACCATACATGATGGTTACTGATGATCATTAATAAGCACAGGTGATAGTAATAACCACTGATGATGGTCACTAATAACCACTGGTAATGGTCACTAATAACAACTGTTGTTAGTCACGAATAACCACTGGTGATGGTCACTAAAAACCACTGGTGATAATCACTAATAACTACTGATAATGGTCACTAGTTACATTTAAAAAATTTTGTTGATAATGAGAAATGTAAACTGTTATAGCATTACCATAGTAATAGACCAGCTACTTTTTGACTTTGCATTTCAACTAATATTTTCATGTAAATTCCTTTCATAAATTTGTGTTGTTGCAGAAATGGCGTCCTTTCTGCAGTTATTTTGAAAACAAAGTTGAGGACTTCAACATGGGAACCCTCATCAGGATTGACAGCAGAAAAGAATTTTCAGAAGAAAATTCAATGCTTGGTATAAATTTTTTTTGCTACTTTATACACAAATTTTTATTTGGTTTTTTCACCATTAAATATGTCTTTCTCCATGTAATAATCTAATGTCATCAGTTTGTAAAAATACAATTTTAGAAACTTGTCCCAGCTTGTCTGGTATTTATAACTTCTAATATTATGGTTGTTTTGACCACATGTTAGTTAGAAGCTTTTGTTTTTATATTTATACTTGGACAAACCATTGACTTCCAAACGAAACCTTTGAATAATTATAACATTTGACACTTCTATACAGTTCTACACCAGTGTATGTTCTTTTTCACTTTCAGTGTTGAGGATACAATTTCTAGCATTGGAAATTGCAAGGAACAGAGAAGGATATAATGATAGTATTCGGACACTGAAGAGCAATGTAGTGGCTAGATAGTACAAGAGGTGTAATACTTTTATTTTAAGTAGTGTATGAAGATTTTCCACAAATGTACATGGCTGGATGCAGAACAGAATAGCATGTGAACAGAATAGCATGCAATGAAGTGTGGATATTATTTTGAACTGATATCATTCTGAACTGTGGTAACATAATATGACAGCTGTATCACTTTATGACCTATTAAAATCAGAATGTAGACAGCCTTGAGTTAACTTCCAGAACATTGTTAAAAAAAGCTAGCTGATTTACTGTTGTCAAGACATTGTGGAATAAAGCCAGCCGATTTTCTGTTATCAGGACCTTATGGAATAACACCAGTAAATTTACTGTTATCAGGACCATGTGGAAAAAGCCACTGGATATGCCATGAAGATGATGTGGAATAAAACTTGCAGATTTACTGTTATCAGGATCTTGTGGAATAAACCTCGTACATTTATTGTAATCAGGACCTGTGGAATAAAGACAGCAGAGTTACTGTTAGCAGGACCTTATAGAAATTTTTGTGAAAGTATATGTAATGTACATAAAAAAGCTTCAATTTTTAAAGTATTTAATATCTTTGTTTAAAAGCAACATTAATTATTGAACGGTTCTTGTTCTTATAATAGTTGACTTTCAACTGAATTTGCATTAATAGTTCTTATTCTTAACGTAAGCGTGATATGCGAACAAGTGTTGTTGTCCAGCACATTGCAAAACCATTCAAAAATGTCATTAAAATTTTGGTACATATGCAATTCTCTTTCCATTTGCTCCATTTTCCCACAGCTACTGAATAAATTCCTTATCAGTTTTGATGTTGTTTATTTGAGTCTTTTCAACATAAAATTGTTTTATTTGAGTCTTTTCTACCTAAAATTGTTTGACAAGCCCCTCTCCACCCAATGTTTTAGACTATAATAGCCGACTTTTTCTGAAATAATCGTCTCAGTTTACATGGTGACACGTTAATGTTTGGTAATGATTTATTCGGATGTTGCTATCTGTATGCGATTTAATTATGCAGACAAAACATTTGTTAAGTGGATGAAATGCTTCCATAAAGGAAGTAACACATCATTTTTTTTGTCTTTGTCTGGTACCATGCTTTGTTCTATTTTTAGTCAATGCTGACCCTGTGATCTTGATCTGTGATTACGTCTGGTTATAATCATCAATGTTGCAACTACATTTAAACAAGATGCCATGTGTTTTTTAAAGGCAGCAATTGTGATGCAATTCATCTTACAAAGGAAAGCCATAAAGGCTATCAAACTATTTTCTAGATGACTTCTTTATTGAACATTAATACTGACACTTCTCAGCTGTAACTACTATTAATAAGTGTAATCATAACAATTATCAGTGGCTAAACCAGGCGTCTTATGATAATATGCAGTAAGGATAATTAGATTATGTGTACTTACCTTTTTGTATGGATTAAAATTTGAGTCTTTCTCGTCTTAATGGAATAAATGTGGTTTCTCATGAGGTGTAAATGATATAATATTAACCTTAGTGGCACATGTACTTTAGTCAACACTTCTTTCAAGAATGAAAACTTGACATCAGGAAAAAGAAATCGGATTACTTAACACATGCTATGAATAAAATTGGTTTTGGATACATATTACAAAATAAAATGCGGCTGCTTGTGAGGGGTAAATTTTATATTTTTGCACAAATATGCTGGCCGCTGGTTGCGTTAGCTGGGTGGCCTTTCATGAGGAGTAATTTTGAACACAAATTCATCGATGCCTAAGATTCTGGTCATAAGGAGCGGGTGGCTGCCAGTGAGGTGGGCCATTCAAGAGGGGGATTGCTGTACTTCTTTAAAAGCTCATGGAATAGCATTACAAGTTAACATTTACAAAAACTTTGTGAAATGAAGCCAACAAATATTTTAAATTGAGGACATGATGAATAATGTATTTCATGGACTTTGGGGGAAATATTTAAATGTTTTAGTCACATGTTTTGTGTACAAAAAGTACATTCTTATTATCTTTATATTCTCATCCCCATTTTACTTTCATTGGTTTTCATTTTTACATACATTAGGACAATAAAAGGTTTTGTCGTGGTATGGAAATGAAATTTTTGTATCTGCTGCATAATCAAGTATGCCATTTGACTGGTTCATTATTTTCTATAATTTTTTTTTACCCAACAATAAGTTACAATTAAGTACCAAAACATTGGTCATAAAAAATTTGCTTGTTTCCTGGATTGCTTTCATTTTATGGGTGGAAATTCCCATATATACAGCATTCCATGCCTGACAGACAACCTGCACGAGTGATAACTTAAGATGCATTTGATTGATATATTTCACAAATACAAAATCAGAAACAAACATTTGTTGTTGAAATGATCAGGTATTAAATTGCTGGAATGAATAAAAAAAGCTGCCAAAACTTGTTAGATATTGTTAGATATTTGAGAGTGGCTTTCAGGGATGTTGGAAGTCATTTATATGATCTATCTAGAAGGTATGATTTTAAGATTCAAGCTGATTTCTAAAAATAAATTGGAAGAAAAAAAATCGACTGAGTGTGCAAAAATTCAAGCCATGCCTTTATTTCTTCAGTAAATAACCCATATCCAAAAAATTCTCCTTTTTCTGTTCTAGAATAGACCCTGTATATAAATTGGCAGTACATCATGATGTTCGATTGTTGGTAGTATTGTCAACTAAAAATATAGATATCCAACCAATGCATAAAATCATTTTTTCCCTATCAACTGTATGTTATAATGGCAACAGGAAAAATCATTTCTCAAACCTTTTCTTTACAGAATGGAGGCCATTTACAAGACAAAATGTGTCCTTTCATATTTTAGATATATCTTGATTGTTTGTTTTAAAAAGTTGTTTCTATTGTTGTTTTATCATGTTTATAATTCATTGATTGTATCATCTTTTTAAAAAATATATTGTTCTTAGTAGAAAAACCCGATTACACATTGCATATGTACTTTTAAGTGAGACATTCTTATAAATTTGCTTAAACATATAATGTGGTTGAATATGTGTAAATATTATTTACTTGATATAAATCAGCCAATAAAATCCTATGTCAGTAAAGGTCTTTGTTCTTATCTCTCTAGACTGATTCTTCTTTATACCTTGACTAACTTCTTTGGAATCAGTGTTTCCTGTTGTAATTGGTGTCACTTGTTTTTGTTTTTAGCTCAGACATTGATCCACTATGTTGGAATCAGTTTTCTGGTATTGTTGGTATTGTTGTCACTGTTCTTGTTTTTAATTATTTGTTTGGGTTCAATTACTGTTTGATTTTTATGTCTTACCACAAATGTGGAATGGTTGAAAAGTGTTACCTGTGTCCATCTGTACTTTTCTCAGCTGTTGTTATCCCCAAAGATATGGAACCCAGTACATATCTCTGCATCATGGTGAATATAATACCATTTTACAAAAAGTAGGTTTTATAGTATTTAAGGCATAAGTGGCTGAAGAGGTATGCAGTTTTGTGGGTGGATGAAGGCTTGGTAGTTGCAGTACCACCAAACCAAAAATTAATTGACTTCTGTTCAGTTTGTGTTCTTGTCAAATTCTTATGCATTATAGCCCACAAAACAGCTTTATTCATTATTTTATCAAAAGTAATTCACTCAGACCCAAATTGTACATGTTTATATTCTGCTTTGAGAATAATTTTCTCAGACATTAGCAACAAAAGCATGCAGGTTTCTATTTTGATGTATTTTTCTATTTGCTTAGTACAACACAACAAAGAACTAAATACAAAGTAGCAGGCTGCAAATGTTTGCCACCTACTGGTGGAAGAATGACTTGCCATATCAACTAATCTGGATTAACACACTGAATAATAATATTTTCATCTGTATTTGCTCATCTTCATCATAATTTCAAAAGTACTTGCTGTAAAGGTCCAGAAAATAATGAAAACATCACACTTTTTTTGTAAACATTGGCAGTTGCAACATTTATGCTCATCTGGAGAAGGTGTTGGAAAGGGTCGTTTTCATTAGTAAAATTCAAACTTCGAGTCACAGAGAGTTCATATTGATTAGTGAAATTCAAACCTTCAGTCACAGAGAGTTTATATTGATTAGTGAGATTCAAACCTTGCTACCTGTTACTGTTTATTTTAAACCCTATACCATCATACCAAACTTAGGCTAATGTCACCTACATTTATGTTGTTGCTACTTCAGATAAGTTTTGCAATATGGTCAGTATTTGGGGCATTATTTGGCTTTGCGAAAGAGTCCTGCAATCTGGTGTGTGGATGTTTTTTGGTGAGTGTAATACTATCATACCAAATGTAAGTCAGTGTTCTATTCCTCAGCAACTTGGGTTAAGTTCTGCATTTACATTAGTGTTTTATACATGTTTTGATTGCAGGGTCATGCCAAAAGAGTGGGTAACATTTGTACTCTTTGTATGTGTGTTTTATTTTATATATATATATATATATATATATATATATATATATATATATATATATATATATATATATATATATATATATATATATATATATATATATATATATATTGTATATATAAAGAGAGAATGACACACACACACACAATACCATACCAGCAGTATGCTACTGTGCAGTGCATACACTCCAATAATATTCAGCTCTATTACATGTAGATCTAATTTGTCCAATATGGACTATTGTAACTCAATTCTCTCTGGTTTATTTCAATATTTACTTCAGAAACTTCAAAAAGTTCAAAACACTACTGCTCGGATCATTTTTAGAGTACCACGATCAGAGCACTCCTCTCCGCTGCTCATTTCCCTACACTGGCTATCCATATGATCTAGAATTAAACACAAAATTTGTTCTCTGTGCTACATTTCATTGATGGGCTCCTGTCCAACATACCTATCTGACCTCACCCATGTGTGCACACCTGCAAGATGCTTACACTCCTCTTCTGACACTCATATTCTCATTATTCTAACTATGAAATTGAAATCATATGGACAACATTCTTTTTGCATACCAGTACCTGGCAACATGGAATAAATTGCCCACTACACTTAGACACAAAGACACAGTGATCTCATTCAAGAGCGCTTTTAAAACTCATTTATTTCAACTGCAAGAACAGACATGAAGACCTAATAATGTATCCTTATAACATATCCTTACCTTAAAAAATTTACAGGATTTTCGGTTTCTAATTTTGTGGTGTTTGTTTTTATTTTAATAATCATATCATTATATGTTTTTTATTCTTTTTTAAGTGTTGTCAATTGTTGTAAAGTGCTTAGAGCTTCTAAAGATTAGGCACTATATAAAGTCCTCATTATTATTATTATCATATATGTGCTGTGATTTTGGTCCATCTGAAGAAAAATATTAAGGATAGTTTGGTAAATAACAGAGATAATCAAAAATAATTTTGCAAATGATGTTGGTTCAATGGTTTTTTAAGAAAATTTTAAAACTAAATTCAAAGTTAACTTTTATTATTTCATAATTTTCAGTGTACTGAAATCTGTTCAATCTTAAAGGAATAAACATAACATAAGCATTGATAGTGAAATACAAAAACTGTTTTGTGTCTCAATGTGTCTTTGATAATAAGAAATGTATCAAACACAAAAATTTAATAATTTTTGAGCCTGCTTTTAAAGTCAAAAGGTTCTTGAAGTAGCTAGTATATAAAAGGTTGAGAGAGCTAAGTTTGGGTCACAATATATGTCCAACAACTAAAAATGTTTCCTATTTCAACTCCTGCATATAATTTTGTTCACATTTTTTTTAAAGGTAGATGAAGCATTTTCTAATGAATTACAATTAAATAAAATTTAATTTTTATAATACACAACATTCCTTGTCATCATTATAAATCTAGAGTAAATGAAATTAAATTCTCAGTGTCTTAAAACAACCATCCAATAAACAAATAAGGTTTGTCCCACCTATCTTGAATTACAACACCAATACTTAAAAATTATGTGATTGTTTTTACAAAAAAAAGCCAAAGTTTCACTCTGATCCTATAGGAAAAGTCAAAGCTGCTTGGGACTCACTAATAAAAAATGCTTATGCATACTATTAGGGCATTTGGTGGGGGACCGTCAGTTTGGCTTAGCTGTTATTTTGTTGTTATTATCTGTTAGATATCCTTCCTCAGTTCCTTGCCTGACAAATTAATGTGTAAATTCAATAAAATGGTATTTATGCTGCTTTTGCTATCAAAACTGCATGAGTTGAACATAGACATAGATAATTCCTGGTCACAGCTGGCAGAATTTATCACTTAGAAGATACTAAATGTAAAATCAGCAGTACAGACTTAAATGTTTTATTTTCATCAATCAAAAACAACTAAACCTGGCTGACATGATGATTTTTAATTGGTTCGATTCATTTAATCTATCCTAAACAAAGAAAAAACCAAGTCAAACTTGAATAATTCAAACAAACCAAACCTGGATAATTCAGACTTAGTCAAGCTAGGATAATTCAAACCAAGTCAAATCTGGATAATTCAAAAAGAGTAAAACTTGAATAGTTTCAACTGAGTCAAATAGGAATAATTAAAAACAAGTAAAATTTGAATAATTTAGACCAAGTACAACTATGATGATTAAAACATTGATCACTTGAAAACTTGGCATTACTGGTTCAATTTTCAGAAAATTTTCTATATTTAGTAAAACTCAAAAGTAACAAAACTTCAATTGAGATAGATGGTCCCAAAGCGCTTTAAATATTTCATTATCTTGACCATAATTGTGAAAATTTTATACTTCAAAGATACATGTGTTGATACATTTGCGCTTATTCATAAAATTATTTTATAATGAAATCTACAAGATTTTAAACACATTAATTGAACTATCAAGAATGCAGTCACATACATGCTGGATGTAAGGTTAAGGATCTGGTGCAAGTGTAGGGGTCTTATGTAACAGCAAGAGTCTTGTAATGTAAGAATCTTGTTTAACAGTAAGAATCTTATATAATAGTAAGAATCTAGTGTAACAGTAAGTTTTGTAATAGTAAGAGCCTTGTGTAAAAGTAAGTCTTGTGTAACAGTAAGAGTCTTGTGTAACAGTAAAAGTCTTTAAACAGTAAGTCTTGTAATAATAAGAGTCTTGTAATAATAAGAATCTTGTGTAACAGTAAGAGTCTTGTGCAACAGTAAGAGTCTTGTGTAACCATAGGCAACTCCAGTGGCCTAAGTGGTTAGAGTGTCTGTCTTGGATGTGGGAGATCATGGCTTGAACCCCGGCCAAGTCATATCAAAGACTTATAAAATGGTACTAGCAGCTTCCTTGCTTGGTGCCAAGCTTTAAGAGGTTAGTGTTAGGACTATTTGGCCTGGTATGCATATAATCTGTGAGGGTAAGACATGAAGCTACATGTCTGTGGAATGATTCTCCAGTGCTAGACATATTTATAAACTGCCACACTAGAAGTATCATAGTGATGTGACTGAAAGCTACATTAAAAATTTAAATCTTATACATACACTTCTGTAATCATAAGGATCTGGTGTAAAAAAAAGAATCTTGTGTAACAGTAAGGGTCATGTTAACAGTAAGGGTCTTGTGTAGCAGTAAGGATTTTGTGTAGCAGTAAGCAGCTTGCATAGCAGTAAAGGTATTGTGTAACACTAAAAGTCTTGTGTGACCATAAGGATCTGTTGTAACAGTAAGGTCTTATGTAAAAGTAAGGGTATCATGTAGCAGTGAGGGTGCTGTCTAACAGCAAGGAAATGGTGTAACAGTATTTTGTGTTTAACAGTAAGGATCTGGTGTAACAGTAAGGGTCTAGTGTACAAGCACAAATTCACCTTTCTACACTGTAGTGCACAGTGAAGAATAAAAAAGAATGCAAATTAACCAGGTTTATAGCATCCCTGTGGATATTAAAGCCAGGTCATTATGTTACTCAACATAAAAAATGTGATCAGCATTATACATACCTCCTTCAGCATGTGGGCACATCCTGTAATTTTGCAAGACAAATTACCAATGAAATTCACTGGTGCATGCATGAAAAATTTGGACTTGAGCTGCACAAGGAACGTAACCAAAGTAATGACAGGTTGCAGTTATTAAAACCCATAGCATGTGATGGGATGTGATGTTGAATTCTAACGTAGCTTTAACAATTTTTCAGTATTATTGCTACGATGTCTGCAGTGTGGCAGTTTATAGTCATGTTTAGCACTGGGGCATCATGCCGCAGACATGTAGCATGATGTCCCGCCCAGTCACATTATCCTGACACCAGGCCGACCAGTCCCAACACTAACCTCTTAATGCTGAGCACCAAATGAGGCAGATGTTAGTACCATTTTTGTAAGTCTTTGGTATGACGACTGGGGATTGAACCCTCCACCTCCCGCATCCAAGGCGGGCACTCTAACCAATACGCCACCGGAGCGAAAACCCGTAGCAATTGACCTTGAAAACAAATTAACAAAACACAACTTCACCATTTTCAGATCTGTTCATTTTAGTTTCTTGTCCGAGTATCATGAGTGTACTTAGCCTTAAGATCAAATGTTCAGCAAAAGCAGATCTCACAAGATCAGCTCCTTCCAAAGTGTTGTATCTATAAGACCCCATCAAAATCATTATCATTAAAGAACCTGTACCATGATAATAAACTTTTCTCTTTTTCTATCTGTTGTTATATTGTAAATGAACTCTCCTTATGGAGGAAAATCAAGATTGATTGATCATTTAATCAGTTGATTGATTGCATGTATGACAGTAATGACTTTGTGTAACAGCAAGGGTCTGGTTCAACAACACTGACTGGCTTCAAATATTAGTTTTAAATGCTTTGTTGCAAACTAGATAAATAAATTTAATAAGGAAAACTTTTGCACACATCATTGTGTGTAATATGAAATTAAAATTCATTTCATTTTGTCCACATTTACATGTTTTAGCTTTGCATAAAAACCACTGGACAGATTGAAGCCAAATTTTATCATAGAGCAGTCCTGTCAATTTTAACAAATGTTTCTTTAACTGTCATCATTATTATAGAATACATTGACATAGAAATATTTCAGGTTTTATCACCAAATGATGCAGATTTCCCATTAAATATAGCTACAGCTATAATGTAATGAAAATAGTATGCCATTAAATGACATCTGGAAAAATGCTCAAAGACTTTGACCAACATTGACAGAAATCATCCTATTAGCCATCTTGTCAGGTTAGCCATCATATGCTGATGTGGGACATTTCTTCTGTTTAAGATATTAATGTTATGAGTAACTCCTACAAAGTTTCAAAGGTCAAAAGTAAATGGTGGAATTATCCAGGTTGATACCAAAACATGTAAATATATTTAACTCCTATTATTAAAGGGCAAACATATACACATACTAAGATCAACAACAAAAAGACAGCTTATTGATAAATATGTATTATAGATTTTCCTTTTTACCCTAAATTTTATTACTGATTGCAAAGTTCATAGAATGAAAAATTCTGCATAAAATACTTTGCAGCTAGTTCTAGCTGTCAAATGCATCATATAAAGTCATAAAGGTAATAAAAACTATAGGGAGAAAACTGATAAGCTGCAGAGAGTAATATGAATAAATCTTAAAAGATTCTAATGGAAGCAATCAGTTAAAAATAAAAGGAATATTTTACAGAATCAACTATTTCCCATCATTTATATAGCAGTGACATTACAAAATATTGATGGTCATGAACTGAAGACATTTTTCAACTTATTTAATTCAGTTTGCATATTATAAACCAAAGAAAATTATATATCTCATAAACGATGTTTAGAAATTTAATCATTGTCTTCCCATTCATTAAAAACAGATGTATTGCTATTTGTCCTGGTTGTTCGCTAGGGTACGCTTGATTCCGTGACGATATATATATATATATATATATATATATATATATATATATATATATATATATATATATATATATATATATATATATATATATATATATATATATATATATATATATATATATAACATATGTAATATGCTCTTGATTACTGTAGACTGCCTCACTGCCAATTGTTAAACTTTATAATTTATAAACGGTAATAAAGCAGTTACCCAACAGATGAGAAGACTGGCTCTCCAATCTGTTATTAAACTGTAATAATTATGTATTGAAATGACTCTTGGTCCGATAATTGTATTTATAAAGTTACATTTTATTCCACATAGTTTTGGCAATTTTATATAATTTATAACCAAATTTAATTGTAAGGGTAAATCTTTACCTTTTCGCAATATCGGCAAGCTGTTCTTTTTCTAAGCGGCTGGTTGTATTTCGTAATGTTGCTATTGGCAACGAGACCATCGAGTCAAAAGTGAATCTCTGCAAGGAAAAAAGTACAAGCCGATTCCAACTTAAGAATGGCTGAGGTTGTTTGTATATTTATAAGAATCGTAATTATTCGTGTCTATATATTGCTGTTTTTTTATCATATGGTTCTTTTGTATTTTGAACCGATTTATTTTTGTCACATTCTCCCTTATTTCGAGGACTGAAGCGGTTTTGGTGAAAGTTATACAGGTCATGTATGCATATTTAGTCAGTTTAAATTAAGTATAAATTGTTGTTTTAAAGTTTATTACAAGTTTTGTTCAACCGAAATCTATTCACTTCTGATTACTGAATGCTTTGTACCATAATGGTTTTGAAGAAACTTCCAGACGAAAATTATTGATCGATATCCTCGACTTGCCATGGTTCGTGCTCATATCGTGAATTGTAGCTGTTATAATTTAATATTGCGTGTGACTATTAAACTCCCCTAGTAAAGTGTTCGTAAGTGTTCATCTATATTTGCTTAATTTTTTCATAGTTCAAAAATGTTTATAAACTCTCCAGCTTCTTTGCTAGTTACCGTTCTACATGGTATCAAGATTTGTCTATTTACGGAAGTACGTCCATAGTTCGTGTCCCTGAAATAAAGGCGACGTATTGTAAGGTTGGAATTTGACAATTATTCCAATGGGTATAATTTAGACGTTTATAATGCCTTGTATTATTAAATCTTTTCATCTGTAATGTATTTAAATTCTTTTACACACATATGAACTGCATTAAAACAATACTGAGAAAATAACAAAGAAAAAATGTTTTTTATTTTAAACTTTCAATAAAATTACCATATTTACACACATAGTAATTTTTTAAGATTTTTTCAATGTTGCTAACAGATTTTCCCCCTTTTTTGAAATATTTCAGTGAAAAATGTAATTCTGTAAAGTTGTCCAATTCATTCATTTTTCCTAACATAGGTTTCCCTCTAATTAAAAGATCCAGTAAACCAACATGTGAACAGCAGCCCTGATTTGAACAGATAACAGTCACTCCAGGGCCAAACATTTGAGGCAATAATATCATTAGTTAAACCAGAATTTTCGATTGTGCTTTCTTTTATTTTAAATTGTAGTACTCTTTAAATTTTATTTCATGGAATATTTCTAAATCAGCACTTACTGTCACTTTCAATAAAAGGTATTGACCCAGCTATTTACATCATTATCTGAAACAAATGTGTGAGATAACAAGAAACATGGTGCTCGAACCAAGGACAGGCATGAAATTGGGATAGTTGATGATATGGACTTTTACAGTGGTGGCCAGGTACTAAACTGGGTCAAGAAAATAGCACGTTGAGTCTAATCATTATAATATAGGGTGGTTGTTCTGGATCACACATTTAGGTTGATCTGGTCCAAATATGTCCACATATGTTAACATTAATTTTGTTGTATTTGCTTCTTGAGGGCATGAAAGTAATGATTTTCCAAAAGGATATAAATGTATGAGGATCCAAATAAAGTGAATAATTGCAATTTCAAGGTATGTATAATCATATTCTGAAAAATGATACTCATTACTGAATTAATCAATGTTGAACATATACATGACCTGTATGACTTTTACTATACAAAGTATATTCCACTATCCCTAATGGTTATCAAAAAATATTAATTTGCTTGTTCTTTTTAGTTTTTAATTTTGTTAGTTATTGTTTTTTCTTGCCATATCCATATGGAATTTATGCTTGGAATTTATGGGCATATATCTTAATTCACTCAGTTGTCAACTTCCTAACTTAACCATAAACCTAATTTCCTGTCATTCAGTAATTTAATTTCCTGCAGACAGTGTTCATAGTCAGACAAGTTTTTAACAAGGAGGAAAATGACAGGCCATTCATGCTTAAATGGATCAATTACTGGGCATGCATAAGCTTAATACTATAATTTTAAATTATTGTGATTGTATAAATATACTTGTAAAGGCAGTTAGTATTTATTTACTTTAAATATTGGTGATGTGAATTCAAACAAAAAAATCATTGCTTAATATTAATACAGCTTACCCACAAAAGTTTATATTAATTCATAAAATAAGCATAATGTTTGATGATTTAGGTAAGATTTTATTTTTTATTTAGTACAGAAATATCTTTTGGAGTTTAACAGAAATATCTGATATGTAAGTGTTCTTCATCTATTCTCTTAAGGCTAAAGGGTTGAGTTTTAAAAAAATATATTTTGAGAGGTGTGGAAAGGATGTTTTTTTATGCACTGCAGGTTAATTAAACTGGTGATGGAATGCACTTCAAAAATAGCTTTTTAAAACTGCATATGTATTAAATTAAAATTACAGTTGTATATGATAGTACTTGTTAAAGAAATTCAGTTTTTTTCATAAACTATTGGTATTTTAGTTTCTTAAATGGTAGCACTAATTATTTTACATTACATCAAGTCTGATTTATAGTTTGAAGAACTAATATAGACAGTGGTGTTTCAGTTGTTGCTCATACAGTTATTTCACTGGTGGTTAAGAGTGATTACAATTTCAGTTTATATGCACTGGTGATTTTGGGCAAAGTTTTTCATTTTGTTTGTATGTGTTTTTTGGGGAGGGTGTAGTTGGACAAGAAACAGGCATTTTCCTATTTCTGACTTCATTTATATCAAGAATATACAGGATTTTGTTTTGCATATATTTGTGACAGTATGATTGCAGATATATTTAGTCTAATACAGCATACCACTTGCAGATTTATAGTTTCATTCTGCTAAATAAAGAACAGTGTAGTACCAGAGAATTACAGATCATGTTCCTGACAGTTTTGGAAAAAATGATGGGGAGTATGTCCTTCTGCTTGTCTGTTTGTCTGCCCAGATTATGCCTTACTTAAAAAGAAATGATATAAGAGAAGGGCATTTCATAAGAATAGATAAGACAAGGAGAGTAAAATAAAATGATAGCTCATATATAAGTTGTCATCATCTTGGCAGGAGAGTTGGTGAAAGGGTATTATTTGCATATGTTAAATTTACAGTCTTTACCATTCCAGGATAAAATTAATTCTCTAAATTAATTACAATCTGATTGTTCTCTGAAGTGATTTGGTAGCTCATTCCATAGAAAGCCAGCCGCATATCTAAAAGAGGTTTTGCCATATGTTACGGTTTTAATTATTGAGACATCTACCATATTTAAATATCTAAATATATATATTTATTGTACTTAAAACATATAAACACATCCAAGTCATTGGAAGCACACTCATCCAAGATTTAAAAAGGCTCAAGAGCCTAAACTGAAAATCTGCACATGATCATGATTGCCATTTTTGCCTTAAGTAAGAGCTTATGATAACTACTTGATGTGAAATCATCATACACAAATTTCAGAGCATTTTAAATTTTTGTAGTGTCCATGTTACTATAGAATTGTAAGGCTAAGGGACAGTAATTGAAATTGGAAATATTAATATATAAAACAGTGTCAGTTTGTTGAGTCTAGCTAACTTCTGACCAAGACTACATTTATACATTTCAAGATAGATAATTGCCTTGAATCTTTCCTTAGTACAAAGGCTTTTTACATGTGAATGCAATTGCAGTTGATAGTCCATGTCAATTTAGTTTAGCAATTTCTTTGCAGTTTATGACAGCACTGCTTATGTTAAGTACTAGCTTCATAATGTCTTTTTACTCATAGATAGGTGCATGAAAGTTTTCATGATTAGCTTGCATTTTATTTACAGTGAAACAGTCAGTCAGTATACTAGACTATGAATTAAAGTGAAAAAGAGTATATTTAATAAAATAAAAAATATCATTGATAAAATATTAAAGAGTAAAGGTACAAGGATTGACCACTGGAACACCTTTTTTAAATTTCATTCTAGCTACTCAAAACTATTCCATCTTCATTTGATACTTTTGATTTGACTGATAGCTAAATAAGAGACCTACTGAGTCAGCTGAGCCAACTGACTTACATTAAGTCCTTAACTTGCAAAGGGATTATGCTGATTGTATTATGTAAACACACTCTTGAGTACAGTTAATTATTCTCACTTGAAGATTTTATCAAGCCATAACATTAAAACCTATGATATATACAAGACATAATATAATATATTTATGTGTATTTTTAAAAGCAGGAGAAGAAGGATAAAGACAAGGGGTCAATTGATGACAGTGCATTTGAAGCTTTGGAGAAAGATTTCCAAGATGTGAGTTTACATTATCTTCTGTAGAAATGTTTCTTGATATTTATAGATAAATGATTCTTACACATGTAATGACAATACTGTAATGAATCAATCAGAGGTAACTTTCTACAATAGAACATATTTATAGTGGGCAGCAAATGGACAGACTTACGTTTATTACCACAGGTGTCAGCCAATTACAAATCATGAAATTATATACTCCATATAAGGTAAAGATCATTCTTAAATTTTGTCTATTATGAACCTTAAGCCATGATGGAGAAGAAGGATAGATTCACTTATCTTTTAAATACTACAATGTTTTGATATATTTAATATCTTTTCTAGGTTCTCCAAGAGCTCATGGGAGATCGAAGCTTGGAGCGTTTCAGAACTGAGTATGAAAAGCTCCATAAGGCTCTCAAAAAGTCTCATGAGAGTGAAAAACGATTGATGCAGAAATGTAGGGAACTGAATGCAGAAATTGTGGCAAATTCAGCTAAAGTATCAACAGCACTGAAGCTGTCACAAGAAGATCAAGCGAACATTGCTTCACTCAAAAAGGTTTCAATATCTTGGCAATTCTGTCATTGTTATTCAGAAATATTAGAAGTTTTAATGTGTTTTGTTCAATGTTCATATTTAGAATTTTCATTGAGGTTTTT
This sequence comes from Potamilus streckersoni, assembly GCA_016746295.1. Classification (NCBI taxonomy): domain Eukaryota; kingdom Metazoa; phylum Mollusca; class Bivalvia; order Unionida; family Unionidae; genus Potamilus; species Potamilus streckersoni. The sequence continues at coordinate 346,594 of JAEAOA010001266.1, forward strand.
TTTTACTGAGCCACATGAATTGCATTCTGTGATATTCATTGTACTGCACAGTGATATTCATTGTATTAAATGCTGTAATATTAATTTATTGTACAGTATGATATTTATTGTATTGCATAACATGATATTCATGGTATTGCAGATATTGCAAAGTGCGCTTCATATGTATATTTTTAGAACTAGTCATTTCTAAATTATGTCATTATGTAAATTAAGTTATTTTGATAGTCAAAGCCAATAGTTATTTGTTGCATAAATTTACATTTTTTATATTCATTACAGGAAATAGAGAAAGCTTGGAAGATGGTGGATGCTGCTCATGAGAAGGAGACAAGGGCAAGGGAGACAATTCAGTCACTAAAGCTGGAAATTGCCAACTTGAGCAAACTTGTAGAGCAAGGAGCAGGACTTACAATAGGTCAAGAACACAGGTACAAATAATCTTTCAATTGGGCAAGAACGGGTACAAATATCTTTTTTAAAGTCAGGGCCAGCTGTCATAAAATGTTTCAGCTGAGTATGTATTCAGATCAAAATTAAATTTTATCCCTTGACAACTTATTTTAAACTTCATATGTCATGATGCTGTCTGTTATGATCTGCAATGATGAACCTGTTTTATATAATGTTTCAGTTTAATATGTGATACATTCCAAATAATGAAGTTCAAAAATTGTTGATAAAGAAGTGACCAAAGATGAGAGTTTTTCATTAAGCATGGCTAATAGGCATAGTTGTTAGTTTTTGATCCATCCAGACTGACTACAGTATAGACATATTTCCATTTTACATCAGAATTTTATAAATGGATTGATGGTCCAAAATATGCTACTTTTTCCTGGTGGAAATTAATTCTTTTATCTTTTAATTTTTCTTTAAATTTTCTGCATCAAATGATTAGCTTTTTTTCTAAAAACATCTTGTCCATTGAAAATATAAAAAAATAGAATTTTGTTTTTGTATTTTTTTGTTTTAATGGCATTTTTAACGCAATATTGGTTTTATCATGCTGAGGAAATGGGAGTTAAGTGCCCTTTCCACTATACATCAAGGCAGCTGACTTCAGCTGGCCTAGTGGTTACTGAACTGCTTTAAGTCAAGTGCTCTGCCATCTGTGCTACCATGGTTTTCTTACAAAATAGAGAAACAAAGTACATGAAAATATTGTGGAAATGATATATATTTGGGTTGTATGTACTGACTGTATTAATTTTTTTTTATTCATTGATTTTCTTCCCTATATGGTATTTGATATCTAAGTTTATATATATATATATATATATATATATATATATATATATATATATATATATATATATATATATATATATATATATATGAGAAATAATACCTTAATTTATACAAAAAATAAATTATATAAAGTTTGAAATATTACTACTTGCCTGGCAGCCTGAAACCAGCAAAAATATGAACCAGTAACAGTGTTCACACTTGGTGAAGTTAAGGCCTTTCATTTTGCCCAAATGCACAAATGGGAAAGATGATTTTGCCTTTATTTGATTGCACATCACATCCTCTCTCCTTTTTAGGTCATTGAGCACTCTCATTTTCACAGTACAGAATCAGTTCTTGCAATTTTTGGATGAAAATATGATGTTGAATATTTTAAACATAGTGTTGCTTTTGTGAGAATTTTGATCAGTCATGTTAAGCTTATAATGAAGTGACATAAATTGTATTATTTTGGCTTCATGTCCAATCAAGAGAAAATTATTATGCTTTTTAGGTTTTATGCTGATAGTTTGTAGGGATATATATATATATATATATATATATATATATATATATATATATATATATATATATATATATATATATATATATATATATATATATATATATAATGTTATTGACGAGGCATACCAAAGCGGACACATAGACCAGCAAACCAAAAACTACTTAAGCCCAGAAAACCCAAGAGCAGGTAGATTTTATCTTCTACCCAAAATCCACAAACAAGGAAACCCTGGCAAACCTATAATCTCAGGTAACGGGCACCCCACAGAAAGGATATCAGAATATTTAGATCATTTTATGAGACCACATGTCCACAAATTACCATCATATCTTCAAGACACGACAGATTATCTCATAAAAAGCAAAGCTAGTGAACCATTACTGCCAGATACATTACTTGCTTCCTTAGACGTCACATCTTTGTACACCAACATACCGCACAACGAAGGGTTACAGGCATGTAGCGAAGCATGGGAAACAAGAACTGTAAACAATCCACCCACACACTTCTTAATCCAACTCCTGGAGCTTGTCCTAAAACTCAACAACTTTGAATTTAATGAAGAAAACTACCTACAAATCAATGGAACTGCAATGGGTACTAAAATGGCGCCTTCGTATGCTAACATTTGCATGGGAAAACTTGAGGGAAAGCTCTTAGCATCGGTTGAGCGTACACCATACCAGTGGGTACGCTTTATCGATGATATAGAAATGAAGTGGCATTATGGAAGAGAAAGTCTGGATGACTTCATATCAAAGGCAAACAACTTCCATCCTTCAATAAAATTCACGGCAGAAATTTCCAACTCAAACCATGTTTTCCTGGACACAACAACCAGACTGGTGGAAAACAAATTACACACAGACATCTACTCGAAACCAACCGACAAACACCAGTATCTTCTCCCAACCAGCTGTCATCCAAAACACTGCATTAAGAACATTCCATATAGCCAGGCACTGAGGATATGCAGAATTTGCTCCGACGATGAAAGATTCCTAGAAAGGTCTGAAGAGCTGGCTAAACTTTTAATTTACCGAGGCTACGACAAAGACCTGATTGCGGAGGCAATCCAAAGGGCCAAACAAACAAACCGTGATGACCTTCTCAGATATGGACAGAAAGAAAAGGTTGATAGGATACCATTTATTCTGACTTATCACCCAGACAATCCCAAAGTAGGTAAAATCATCGCAAACCACTGGCCAACCGTGCAATCGTCAGACATATTAAACCTAATACTTCTGAACAAACCTGTAGTAGCTTACCGGAGACCAAAAAACCTAAAGGACATCCTAGTCAGGGCCAAGCTAACGCCAATCGCTAGTTAAAACCAACCTAGTCAATCTGGACCCTGTGGCAATAAAAGATGCAAAACCTGTCAACATATGATAGAGACCAAGACATTCACTAGCACAGTGACTAAAGAAAAATTAAACATACATGGTCCAAACAAAACGTGCAAAACAGAGAATGTGATTTGTCTCATCACATGTGGGATCTGTGGCCTTCGGTACATGGGAGAAACTGGGGGGCTACACAGGGGGATAGGCCTTCATAGATCTGATTGGATGACAAAAAAGCTGTACAGAAGCCCGGTCGCAGAACACTTCTCCTCCCCTGGCCACACTTTCAGTGATATAATACTTATCGCTATTGCTAACAACCACAGCTGGAGTTCCGAAACCAGGAGGGAAAAGGAATCATACTGGATACGCCGCCTTAGAACATTGAGGCCAAGCGGTCTAAACCAAGAAGACTGGAAAATGAAAGCTATGCACTAGTAGAATTTAACATTTTCTAAGTCTTCTTATTGTCTTTCAATTTTTGCTGTAAGATTGGCTGGTGTGGAATCAAATATCCGGGATATAATCTGCGTTACATATGTACACAGTGTAAAGATAGATGTCGCTTTGGCTTGTAGACTTTTAGGGAATTATACAATGTTTTCAGTTTCTGCAACTAGTCTATACAAGCTGGTTGTATTTATAGTTTTAGCACATGTGAAGACAGAAATGTAGAGGTTTACAAACACAACGTTTTTGTGTTTATTTGTTTGTCGTAACTATGTGTTGTATTTGCCTTTGAAAAAGACTCATTAAGAGTCGAAAGCGCTTAGGCTAATTAGTTACTAGTTTCGTACTGTTCGTGGTCAGTTTATTGCATATATATATATATATATATATATATATATATCTAAGTTTATATATATATATATATATATAGATGCAATAAACTGACGACGACCAGTACGAAACTAGTAACTAACTAGCCTAAGCGCTTTCAACTCTTAATGTCTTAATGAAAGCACTTAGGCTAGTTAGTTACTAGTTTCGTACTGTTCGTTGTCAGTTTATTGCATCTATTTTAATTAATCCCTGACAAACGTGATCCCTTGGTGGATCCAGTACGCTTGAGAGGGTTGTTATTCGCCATATGATTTGTATTCTTTATATATATATATATATATATATATATATATATATATATATATATATATATATATGCAATAAACTGACAACAAACAGTGCAAAACTAGTAATTAACTAGCCTGAGCGCTTTCAACTCTTAATGAGTATTTTTCAAAGGCATATACAAAACATATACGAAACAAACAAATAAACATACAAAACATTTCATTTGTAAAACTCTACATGGCTCTCTCTACATGAATTAAAATTACAGATGCATTATGTCTCAACCAGCTTGTATAGACTTGCTGCGTATACTAAGAGATTTTTCTGTTTCACTTGAAATCTATGAGCTTTGTTTACATTTATGTAATGCAGATTATATCTCAGATATTTGATTCTATACTGGATATCTTTATGTTTTGTATATGCCTTTGAAAAAGGCTCATTATTAACCAAAATAGCTCAGGTTAGTTACTAGTTTTGCACTGTTCGTCATCAGTTTATTGCATCTATCTCAATCAATCACTGACATATGTAATCCCTTGCTGGATCCAGTGTGCTTGAAAGGGCTGTTATTCATCATATATATATATATATATATATATATATATATATATATATATATATATATATATATATATATATATGGATTGGAAATTACTGATCTGCATTACAGAGTGAGATAATGAGTAATAACAGGGAATGAAAGAAATGATGGGATGAAAAGCACAAAGATAAAGGGCTTCATTTCTGCTGCATAAAGGCAAAATATATGTAACATCATTTAAAAAAGCACAAGTGTTCATCCCTTATTTTGAAATTTCTGAAGGGATCATCCATGTGGTGGCATGGTGATAGACATTTTAAAATTTAGTTACAACTGCAGCTGCAGGGCTCGAATTTAACACAAATTTCTTTGTAGCCAGAAGGACTAGTATGCTGAGAAATTTACTAGTCCTGCAAAATCTTTACTAGTCCTGTCCAAAAACAATCTCACATACTTGTATTGAGATTAACAACAATATTATTCATAAATAGCATTATCATATGAAACGCAGAATTACAGAATTATAAATCAAATCCTGCTTCAAATCATCAGTCAGTCAATTCACATTTCTTGTTTCTTAAGAATATCTGGATTCAATTCCAGAGAAGGATCTAGGTGTCCTTTCTCATCCTCCACCTGCACTCTGGGTCCATATGGGGTTTGTTCAGGTCTCCTTACCTATCTCCCTGAAACATTCCACAAATGTACTGCTGGTGATGGATCATTTGTTGGAATATCAGTTGTATGAACATTATAAAGAGTAGGTCTGACAGAATCCAAGGTCGCAAACATCATCTCCATTAACTCCTCCCCATTTGTATCTCTGAGAAATCCTTCTCAGCATCAGCAGAGTAGCTGGGATAGTTAGGATAAGGTCAATCAATGCCATAATATTCTTTCAGTCAGCAGCACATTATTTTACAACTGTGGACCAAGCCAAAGTATAGATGTCTTTTCAAGATAACAGAATGCATTAAGAAGATTATAATCTGAATAAATGTACATCAAGAAAAATGTAATGGCAATACTTAAATAATGTTAATATTAATTATTTTGAAAGCTTTTCTTACATGGTTACCATTTAAAATCAAGATACTATGCTAAATAAAGAATTTTAACAAATTTGGCGTCAATGATGTTTCCTGTATTTTTTTTTTTATATAAATATTTGAATATACACCTACTTGCTGTAGACTAAACTCTTTAATATGTTCCATTCCAATTCCACTACATCATCATCACACTTGCACCGACAAGAACTGACCAGAAATGCTGAAATGCTCCACCAAAACAGGTTTCTGCCTTTCACTTCTAGTGATGTAGTGAGTAAATGTAACAACCTGTTTATCAATCCTGTGTCTCCAACATGAACTCTTTTCATCTCATCCAGCTAACACATCCATGCAAAATCATTGAAGGGTCTTTGGTTCGTTACCATAGCCACTTTCACCGATTGTCATCTGAGAGCAACATTGTCCCGGCAAGCGAAATTTGCACGTTTCGGAACCTGTAACTTCAGTTTGGTGCAACACAGAAAAGTCAATTAAAGCTTGATGAATAGTAAAATATCTCAGGAGTAAAAAAAGCCATAGATTATGGCCATATGCCTTCAAAGACCGAAATAGCAAAAGGAAATCGAGAGTCATGGGTAGAAGGAAGTATTTCGAAGTTACTGACCTTGTCTCTTATATAGTATGATAGACAGTGTCCTATGTCAGAATGGATCATGGGGTAATCTGATATATTTTTGTCACTCTTTATGATTACTTTCCTTCAGATTATTGGGTGTTTTGTTGTTTTTTTTTTCTCAGCATCAAGCTTGCATCAAGCACCTATGGTTTAACACATTTAGTTAAATCTTCCCAAGATCTTACTGGTGGTCGATTCCTCTGGTGGTATTTGTATAGCTGCTTTTCTCTGTTATTTTTGTGTTGCCCAAGCTTTCATGCCCGTTTACTGATTCAGTTTTAAATTTCGAACAACCTGCAACAAAACTGGATGTTTTCTCTGTGGTTTTTTTTTGCTGATTTCACACACCAGTTATACTGCATAATGTTCTTTTCTTCATCATAATTCAGCCATTCCCTGTCTTTTGTCCATGTCATCTGAAATGTTCAATTACACTTTTCCCTATCATAAGAATTATCCCCATCTTTAATGTCTTTTTCATTCAACTTTTGCTTTTTATTTGGTAGCTGAATACATTCTATAAAACGGCACATTTTGTCTGTCTTATAAGGAGCAAATTATGTCTACTTTGGAAATATGAGATGCTACAGTATAGCTGATGTGAATCATTTAAAATAAGAAAATGAATATTAGTGTCCTATATATAAGAAAGTTAGAGTAAGAAACACCATTTCAAAAAATGTGCTTTTGCCTCCTCCCACTGTTCTGCATGATCAAAGCAGTGGCTATTGTGAACGCTGTTACAAAATATTAGCATCGGAAGATGATGTTAGTTTCAGCTTAGAAAAAGTAACTTCCCATCAAATGAACCCATCAAATTGGGCTTGTTCTATATAACAGTTCCAGTTACAGTCTTATTAATAGCAAAAGTTTGGTAATTGTTCCTGATTAATCGGACAGCAGTATATTGTTGAAATTAATAATAAGGCAGAACATTTTCAAATCTTAGATGCCCATGCTCAGAGATTTTAAAATGTTTGGCCTGACAATATTATTTTATGGAATTTTTCTGCTTCATTAGTTGCTGTCCAGAAGTTGAGCAATTTCATAAACTTTAGTCAACATTTATTTATAATTATATTACTGTATCTGTACGTTAGATACCCTTATGTTAAGTACCATATCTGGTACTTTTTGTTATTTATCTGTTGTCATTTTGTATTCTCAGTGTCAATGAACTGCTGAAGATTAAGGAGGATTTAACAAAGGAACGAGATGAACAACTTGCTGAAATTGTCAAATTACGCGATCAGAGGGAACAGGCTAGGATTACTGAAGAGAATCTTGAGAAAATGAGGGCTGAAGCTGAGGAAAAAATTCAGGAGGTGCGTAAGGATCTTACTTCATCATGATAATTAGTGGTTAACAGTCTTGTATTTGAGAAAGCGATGATCTTGGTGGTTTTTACTGGTGCAAATTTAAGTGATCAGAAAACAGCTGTATAAGTAGTTCTTCATGTCAAAGTTATGGTGTTATGATGATGTTCAACTGTATATTGTGGATCTTGCTTTTAGAAATTTTGAGATTTGGCTAAATGGAAAGTGTTCATAAAGGTGATAAAATCTGGGGAGGAAACATGTAAAAAACCTCGTAGAACTTCAGTGATATTGTTTTCAACTCTCTGACCATTAGTGTGATAGGTAATATATATATATATATATATATATATATATATATATATATATATATATATATATATATATATATATATATATATATATATATATATATATATATATATATATATACATACATACACACACATACACACACACACACACTTAGACACATTCTATACCTCAACACATTGGTTTAGCTAGATAACTTAGTGATACAACAAAGCATCAAAATTCAATAATTTTAATTAATTGTTTGAAGGAACAAAAGGTTGGTTATGTTTGTTTTTTTTAAATGGGTCAAATAAACTTAAGACAAACTAATAGTTATGAATCATATTAACAGGCAAGGATTTTTTTTATGCTTTCAAAACTTAAGACATATAAGTAGGTAAGACTTTTTTTTTTATAGAAATTTTCAGGAGACTAAAAATTTAATATGCATATTTCAGCTTAACCAGGAAATCCAGATGAAAAATAATGAGGCACAACGAGAGGCACGTAAGAGGGACAAGATGGATCGAGAGCTAAAACAGTCCAAAGCTGATCTCGATACCAAGTCATTGGACATTAAGACAATGCAGACCCAGATTGCACGTTACAAAGAAGACATTACCAAACTGGAACAACAACTCAAGGAACAGAGGGTAGATATGAGTAAAAACTTCAGAAATATGCCCCTGACTCCCAATGAGAAAATATAAAATTGTTCTTAAAACTAATCATGCATGTCCTTATTTATTCCATGTCTTTGCAAATATTTCCTGGTAATGGAGAAAACTGTCCCAGAGGTACAAGGAAATGTCTCTACAGTGTAATGGTTAAAGTCCTTCATATGACATTGTGATATATTATTTAGAGTAATGGTTGGGGTTCTTCAAACAACATTGTGATATCCTCTTTAAGGTTATGGTTATGGTCCTTTAAATGACATTGTGATATACTCTTTAGAGTAATGGTTGTGATCTTTCAAATGACATTGTGATATACTCTTTAGAATAATGGTTGGGGTCCTACATTTGACATTGTGGTATACTATTGTTTGGGTCCTTCAAATAACATTGTGGTATAGTCTATAATATAATGGTTGGGGTCCTTTAAATAACACTGTGATATAGTCTTTAATGTATTGGTTTGGATCCCTCAAATAACATTGTGATATAGTCTATAATGTATGTATTGGTTTGGGTCTTTCAAATAACATTGTGATATAGTCTTTAATGTAATGGTTGGAGTCTTTCAGGTGACTTTGTGATATAGTCTATAATGTATTAGTTTGGGTCTTTCAAATAACATTGTGGTATAGTCTATAATGTAATGGTTGGGGTCATTCAAGTGACTTTGTGGTATCTTCTAGCTAAATTTTAGAAGACAGGGGTCCAACCTTCTTATGAAAAGTCATGATTGACATGAGGTGTGAAGATATAACTGTAACCAAAGTTGGACTGCATTTTAAGCAGATTTCAGTTAAGAAAATGTCTACTTCATGGAACAAATTTGACCAACAATACATATTAATTTAAAAAAGACTATTTTCATTTGTTAGCAAGCTAAAACAACAGAAATAACTGCTGATGTAGCACATTGACAGGTAACAAAAGCCTTCTTATCAGTTGAAATTAACAGCTGATCTTTGAAATTCAATGTGAAACTTTGATTATGTCTAAAAATGTTTTTAAGCTTTCAGATTGAGCATCCAAGGACACAAAATAAATGAATATTCATCTTGTTTTGCTGTAAATCAAAGGCACACCAGTCCAAAAGTCCAGGCAAGCTGACTGTACTCAGAGAAGATCATTTGTTGCAAATAATTAAGTGTTCATTGCTACATTAAGTGAATTGAGCCAAAGAACTTTTGATTTTGATTGTTCTCATCACATAACTAAGTTTAATCACCATTGTTTGTGTTATGTTTGGCACAGTTTTCGTACCCAGGGACTAAGTCATACTTTGTTGAAAGTCACAGCTTTCATATACAGGGACTAACCCAGTTTGTTGAAAGTAATAGTTTTCATACACGGGGACTAAAATATAGTTTGATGAACTTCACAAGTTTCATACACAGGGTCTAAATATAGTTTGTTGAAAGTCATAATTTTCATACACAGGATCTAAATTATAATTTGTTGAAACTTACAATTTTAATGTGCAAGGTCTAAACTATAGTTTGTTGAAAGTTGCAAGTTTCATACACAGGGTCTAAACTGTAGATTGTTGATTCCACATTACTAATGTTTTTGTTGAGTAGTGATACAATCAGGACTCCACATTACTGATGATTTCTTTAAGAGGTGATTTAATCTGGACTCCACATTACTAATGTTTTTTTTGATACAATGAAGACTGTGATGTAGCCGGTTCTTCATTAATTTGTTTTATAACAAATTGTATTTGTAACCGGGTATCATATATAGGTACTGGTCATATTTTACATATTTTTTATTGAGGAATATATACATTTTATATTGAGAAGTATTTAGATTTGATGTTAATTTATATAAACATTTTATATTGATAAATATATACATTTAATGCTGAGGAGTATATGCATTTATTATTAATAAAATTATATTTATTTTTATAATAGTAATTGGTCTTAAGCAATTTAAGCAGTTTGAGAAGCATATTTCATGGATCAAGTATATTCATTGATTTAGACCCTCAAATTAGGCCACAAAAGTAAGAAAATCTGGAATTATCTCATATCATTAAATGGACTATTTGATTTAAGCTCTCAGATTAGGCCCCAAAAGTCAGAAAATCTGGAAATGTCCTTGATCATTAAATCATCTCCTTGATTTAGACCCTCAGATTAGGCCATGAAAATCAGAAAATCTGGAAATGTTACTGATCATCAAGTGAACTTCTTTATTTAGACCAATAGACTAGCCCACAGAAGACAGAAAGCTAGAAATGCCCACGAACATGAAGTGGACTCCTTGATTTAGACCCTCAGTTAGCTACAAAAATAGGAAAATCTGGAAATCTTGAAGCTAAATAAACATTTCCTCATACATTGCATATATTTTAGACAAAATATTTTGAAGAACAAATCTCCCAGAATTTCCAGAAATATTCAGTGTATGTTTATGTAGTATTTACTTTAATTTATAATCTGTTTTGCCTGTACAAAAGCTTCCATTATAATATTAAAAATATATGACTGAAGTGGCCATATGTAGATTGAATATGAAAGCTTGACTGATATAGCTAATCTAATTACAAGATCTTATTTTCAGCCTAAAAATGCAAAATCAGAAAGGTTTGCTGATACAGAGATTTGTTGATAATGTACAATGTTATTAAATCAGATGAGATCATCTTACACTCAAATGTTGTGTATCTAGAATCCCTAGGTAATAAAAATTTAAAAAAAATATTAAACAGCAAATTGTATTATTCCATGGAAATCAAAATAATGGTTCAGATGAGTTATGTGGCTTATTTATATAGGGATAATCAAGGTTTTATTGTGTACTTTAAATCTTATGAATCCTTAAAAACAGATTCTTAATGAGCGAGCTATCAAGGATGCTGATATCTTGAACACCCGCTTCCAAAAGCTGCAGCAAGATTTTGAGAATCAGCTTATCCACACAGATGAGCTGGCAACAGAAAATCAAAACCGGGCCTCTGACCTCAAGGTAACAATCTGAATGAAATTCATCTATCTTTACATGTCTGTCAATTATTGTTTATTGTTGATTGCATGGAATTGCTGACCAGTTGGATTGCAAGCCACTTTGGCATAATCACCTCTGTTTTTAGTCTGCTTGTTTGTGGGAGCCATATGGGAATGAGTACTATGACACAGAGGTAATTTTCATTATATGGACAGTACATGTATAGTCAAACTTTTTATAATTTTGCCATTATTTTTAAATAAAATTTTAGTAATATTTGCATTGTATCCTTATTAGTACTCTTGTATTATGAACATTTTGTAGGACATACTTTGTTAATAAGCTTAGGAGCATAGTCAATAATTTTTTAATGTACATTCTTTCTAAAGTTTTGACAGCTTTCATAGTTACCACTTTTAGTTCAAAATTCTTACATTGGCATTCATGGAATCTTATGAACTGACAGTTTTGTTGAATCACTCTTTGTGATCATCCAGGACATGTAATTTCAGTAAAAATGTGAGTATAATATCAATGCTACCAAATTAGTTAAATGTTATCAAACACCAAAGTTACTATCATAGATATAGTGATTTTGTTAAATACCATGATGCTTTTAATAATCTTAAGAAAAAATCAAGGTATTGCTGTAACAGTTATCTAGAAATTTAGACATGGTAGGATTGTTGGGCCTTTGAATGGGAGTTTGATAAAGACATGTTAGGATTATTGTCATTTGAATGGGACTTTGGTATAAACATGTTGGAATTAATGTGCTTTTGAATGGGAGTTTGATTTAGACATGATAGGGTTATTGGACTTTAAATGGGAATTTGATTTAGATATGTTTTGATTTTATTGTGCTTTATAGTGGGAGTTGGATTAAGACATATTAGGATTATTGGGCTTTGAATGGCAGTTTGATTTAGATATGTTAAAATTATTGGGCTGCTGAATTCGAGTTTGACTTATACATGTCAGGGTTATTGAACATCTGAATGAGAGTTTGATTTAGACTTTAAGATTATTGGGATTTGAAATTCCCAAAATAATATTAATTCATTTTTTTTAAAAATGTTTAAACCATATATAATTTTTGTGGTTTAGCAGAAACTGACAATTTTGTCATTACATTGGTCCCTCACTATAATACTGTTCAGAGGAGTTGTACAAGTGTACCATGATATAGGTGAGGTAATTTTATAATAAGGTACATTATGCAGTGGTACTTCACTGTAAGACTGTTCAGAGAAGCAATATAAGTGTACCATGATATATGTGAGGACATCTTATACTGTCTTACATCATTATAACACTATTCAGAGGAGCTAGTGGGGCACAGAGTGGCAGAGTAGTCTAAAGAGCTCAGTGTTATGGATTAATGCCATCTCACCTCTGTCGATGAGGGTCTGAATCTCAGCTCAACCAGTGTGGGTATGTGAGAAAGTTTGCCAGTAGCTTCTCATGGGTTGGTGGTTCTTTCCAGGGTTTTGCATGGTTCTTACTCCACCATTTATACTGGCTGCCATTTATAGCCTATCTTGTGCTGAAAAATGGTGTTAAACTCTGTAACAACAACATCAGAGGAACTGTTCAAGGACACATATTTTTAAAAATCTGGAGTAATTGATGTAAAAAAAAACTCCATTACATTTACATTTATAAGTTATTATGCATATTCTGTAAGCAAATAAGAAATAAAATTTACAGAAAATATCAGTTTTTATGTATTTTTGACAGTGCACAACACCCTTAATATGCTGTAAGAAACAGACTACTAAATTCTCTTGGGTTTTATGCAAAATACATGTATGGTGGAATTTTCACTTGGGCATTATGCTTTGCATTGTTTACCTAACAAAATTTAAACAGGTGTTAATTCCTCAAAATGTATACATGTAAAGATTTTCCTCACAAATATTAATTAGTGCTCTGTGTGGAAATATATCTTAGATATAAAAGTTTCATTTAGGTAGTTTTTAAAACAAAAAATATTTTGTTCACAGAACAAGGAGGATGAAGTAGGTCAGCTGAAGACAGAGACACAGAGACTAAACAAGTTGCGAGAGACGATTCAGCGCAAGCTGCGGCAGGTTGAGGACCTCAAAACTGAGGTTGAGAGCCAAAGGGAGACATTAAAGGGGCAGATTCTTGGCCTTGAGAGAGGTAAGTACATTCATATTGAGTGATTTCAGACTTAATTCACATTATGTAACTTTGTAGTTTAACTGCTTTTTGAAGATTTCGATCCTGATTACTTTGTTTTATTGTTTGAACACTGTGACCAATCATTGAACACAGTGAATTAAATTTGTACACTGTCATCACAAAGTTTCCCAGTTAGGACATTCCATTAATTAAAATGCTCCCTTTTGATAATGTTGTTCATTCATGGGAGTGAGTTAAATCCATAAAAGTGACACATGTTAAAGTTATAAAAGTGACCCATGTTAAAGCAAGAAATGTGACTAGAGTTAAAGCTGTAAAAGTGACCAGAGATAAAGCCATAAAAGTGATCTGAGTTAAAGCCATGAAAGTGACCTGAGTTAAAGCAATTAAAGTGACTAGAGTTAAAGCCATAAAAGTGACCAGAGATAAAGCCAAAAAGTGATCTTAGTCAAAATGATTAAAGTGAGAGTTAAAGCCATAAAAGTGATCTGAGTTATAGCCATAAGTGAGATGAGAGTTAAAGCATAAATGTGACCATAGTTAAAGCCATAAATGTGACCAGAATTGAAGGCATAAAAGTAACAGAGTTAAAGTCATAAAAGTGACAGAGTTAAAGTCATTAAAGTGACAGTTTAAGTCTTAAAGTGACCCATTTTAAAGCCATAAAAGTGACTTGAGTTAAAACCATAATTATAACCTGAATTTAAGCCATAAAAGTGACAGAGTTAAAGTCATAAAGTGAGAGAGTCAAAGCCATAAAAGTGACCCAAGTTGAAGCCATAAATGTGACCAGAGTTAAAACCATAAATATAACATGAATTTAAGCCATAAAAGTGACAGAATTAAAGTCATTAAAGTTAAGAGTTTAGACTTACACTTGGTTTTGTGTTTTACACACAACCACAGGTTAATTAGTGTCTATGCAATTTGAGTAAAGTGCTCTGCATATTAACCACTGAGTCACTGCAGCAACCAGCTTAAAGTTGTAATGCAGTGTTAAACATAAAGGATAAGAGATATAGTTAAATGCAAGGTTAAGACCTACAGTTGTAATACAGGATGAAACATAAGAGTTAGGACTTATAGTTATTATGCAGGGTTAAATAGAAGTGCTAGGACTTACAGCTGTAATGTGGGGTTAAACATAAAAGTTAAGACTTACATTTGTAATACAGGATTAAACATAAGAGTTAGGAATTAATTACATCTTTAATGCAGGGTTAAACAAATGAGATAAGATTTAAAGCTTCAGTGCAGGGTTTGTTATGATGCATTAATAATTATGCTGTATAACATTGTATTATATATAGGAACACTACAAGTTATGAAGCATTGGTGATTACATATTATAACAATATGTAATTTATTGTAGGGCTGCAAGTTATTACCTGGCATTAGTGATTACATTGTGTTAGGAGACACAGTGTGATCTATAACAGGTTACAGTTGTTACCTGACCGATCTGGATGCCTAGTAGTTAGAGCATTCACCTTGGATGCAGGAGATCATGGGTTCAATCCCCAGCTGAGTCATACTTATAAAAGTATCATGCTATATATGTCTGCAGCATGATGCCCCAATGCTATACATCACTATAAACTGCCACACTGCAGACATCATAGTAATATGACTGAAAAATTGTTAATGCTATGTTAAAAATTCACATCACACGTACAGTTGTTACCAGTTATATGTTATTACATAATGTTATATAACAATATGATTTATCCCACAACTACCATTTTGTTATGTAGCAGTGCATTACACAGTATGATTCTGTAGCAGGACTACCAGTTGTTATGTAGTAGTGAATTATACAGTCTGATCTATAGCAGGACTACCAGTTGTTACATAACAGTACACAGTATGGTCTATAGCAGAACTACCAATTATATAGCAGTGCATTACAAAGCATGATCTATAGCAGGACTACAAATTTTTATGTAGCAGTACATTACACAGTCTGATCTATTGCAGAACTACTAGTTGTTATGTAGCACAGCTGGGCTAACAATTGTTACACAGTTTGTTGTTGTTGTTGTTGTGGGGTTTAATGCCATTTTTCAGCACATGATAGGCTGTACATGGTGGCCAATATTAATGGTGGAGGAAGAAACCGGGAAATCACTGGAAAGAACCACTGACCCACGAGAAGCTACTGGCAAGCTTTCTTACATATCCACATTCGCCGAATCCTAGACTCGAACCTGAACCCACGCAGACAGGTGAGATGGTAGTGATCCATAACAGACAGTGCTTTAGATCATTCAGCCACTCGGAGCCCCTGTTACACAGTATGATATAACAGAAGCCAGCTTCTTCAAACGCAAGTTGACAAGGACCCAAAAACTCTACTATTTAATGAAAAGCTAAAGCAAGTAGACTGGGACAGTTTTCATAAAATTTTGAATAAAAGTGTAGCCAAAGTGGAAAGAAGTTTGAGAATGACCTCATAAGCCTGGAAGTGGAAATGTAGAGAAAAGTTAAGGTTCTTTTTCAAATATGATTTGAATAAATTTTTAAAATTTATTTTTACCATAGAGTTGGAGCAGGCCAAAAAGCAAGCTGAAATTGACAAGAAAGCCATAGATGATTTGGTTCGAGAGAAGGAAATCCTTAACAAGGTGTGTAATGCTTAACTGCCATAGCTGCCCATTCCTTAGATAATGGGGTATTAAATTTGGCCTCTCCATCCCATTGTCCATCCATCTGTACAATGTTTATTTCAGTACAATAGCTTCCTTAATTAGCATTTGATTTCACCAAATTTGGTATGCAGCTAGATGTAGATGAGACCTTGTCCAAGTTTGGTTGTCATCCTTTAGCCAAGTTACAGCTGCTGCTTCTCTGACCCACCCATATCTGCTCAATAACTCAATTAGTTACAATTAAATTTTAACCAAATTTGGTTTGCTGCTTGATGATGATGAGACCTTGGCTGACTTGTCAGCTTTCTCCACTTGCATCTAACTGAGTTTTAGTCCCTGACTGTCAGACCACCCACTTTTTTCTAAAACAATAATGATCTTAATTTTTTTGGATTTCATCCAGTTTTGGTGTGCACTTTGACACTGATGAAACCTTGGATGAATTTGTTTTTGTCAGCCTTCTATGTTTCACTATTTATCAGATTTATAGCATACGATTGTCATTTATCAGAACTGTAGCATCTGATTTTCAGTTACATCCATTCTTGTCTCTGCACTTTAACTTTCTTAATTAATTTTGGATTTCAGCCGATTCAGTATGCAGCTTGATATTTTATCGGCAGCTTTAATATTATGAGGTCTTAGCTGAGTTCTATTATCACTATTCTAAATCATGATACATGTCATTTCAGAGTTTGAATGGTAGTATACTACATTATCATAATGTCATTTCAGAGTTTGATTGTCAGTGTTCTAAATCATCATAATGTCATTTCCATGCAAAAACACCTTTATTTATGATTGCATTTCAGCCAGATTTAGTAGACTGGTTGATTTCGATAGGACCTTGACTGAGGCTAATTGTCCCTAAGTTGCATCTTTTATTTAGCAAAGTTATGCCCCTGCCTATCAGGCCTATTCACTTTCATATTTACACAGTAACTCAGTTAAATTTAATTGTATTTCAATCCAGTTTGGTATTTAGCTTGATACAATAATATCCAGGCTGAGTTCAGTTATTAACTTTGACACAGTTTAATACAGTTAAAGCCCTTGATTACTTACCCATCCACTTTCAATTTGCACATGAATAACTTCTTTAGTGGACAGTTTCATATTAACAAGACTTCAGCTGAGTTTAATTGTCATTGTTGCTTAGGTACATGTTTGTCATGCAACAGCATAGTTTGATGGAGTTATGGCCTCAAATTATTAGATCCATTGACTTCACTTTCTCAGCAAAAACTCATTTGGTATGCAAATTTTGTGTTGATGACACATTGGCATAGCTTGAATTTGTCATCATTCATTTTGCTCCTTTATTTAGCAGAGTTGTGGTTTCTGATTACTGGACCCACCTACCTTTGTTTCACAAAACCATCCACCTTTGTTTCCACAAAACAATACCCCTAATTATTATTATTGGATTTCAAGAAAATTTTATATATGTTAATATTCCTAAAGTAGAATTGATTTATGTTTCTTAGAGTATTATTTACTGGAATTTCTGCCTCTAAATGTTGGGTCCACCTTATGTATACCGCTTTATAATCATGAAACTTCATCTGGGTTCCATTGTTAGTGTTCTTTGTCATCGTATATTGTTGTTTACAGTATATTGAGAATTTTGTGTTTTTAAATTAACAGAACATAAATTTTTATTAAAAGCTGCAAATTTCTTGATGTTGATTAAATTTTGCAGGTACAAATAGTATGAAAGCAAGTAATAAGTAATATATCAGTGTTTAAATTGACAATTTTATCACTATTTTCTTCACATTCATTAAATAGGGGCATATTTTCACAGGTGTTTGTTTCTAAGAAAAAAATGGAATCTACAATTTGCCCTGAATTATAAATGGACTCACCAGTGACCTGGACAAACTAAAATAATGGAGTGATGTACAAGTAATGATAGTGAATATTTAGGTGCAAAAAGGTCATATTTTGTTTTAAAGCTCAAGAGAATTTTATATGAATGAAATTTTTCTATATAACTGAATTTCTGCATTGTTTAATTGATTGGGTTTTGTGATAAAAAGGGCTTCAATAAATTAAATATGAAACTTTATACAAGCTTCATTCAAGTGTTAATCTTTCTATATAGCTGAAAGACAAAGCATGCCTCCTTTGGAATAATAGAGTATACACATTTGTTTAGTTTATTTCTTTATTAAATTAAAATGTGTCAACTAAATGCTGTACTCTATCATCATCATCTGTAATCAATAGTTAACACAAACCATTTCTTTTTTTTTTTACAGAACATGGTGAAGGCATACACAGCCACTCAGAAGCAGCTTCACCTAGTCAAACTCCATGAGCAGTCCAAGAAAAACCTAGAACAGGAGATTCAGAACTACAAAGAGGAGGCTCAGAAACAGCGTAAAATCATCTACCAATTGGAGAAAGAGAGAGATCGATACATAAATGAAGCCAGTGACCTCACTCAAAAGGTAGGCAAGTTTCATAATGCAGTGAATATTCTCATAAACATTTTGTGTGGCTGTTATTTAAAATTCTCAAAAGTTTCTTGGACATGAAGTTTTTGCTATTTTAGCCATCACATGCCAAATAATGCTAGAGGAAACTTAATGCAAGGTTCTTAATGTATTTTGGATCATTTTTTATGTTTATATTTTTTGCAAAAGTGGCAAATTTAGTATATTAGCAAAAAATGAAATCACAAGTATATATGAATTTTATTTTGTTATCGAAATGTAGTCAAATTGTTTGAAATAGATAAAGCTCATTTCATTCTTATTGTAATATTTAGATGCTACATGATTAGACAGACAGACAGATACTATACAGTAGATAATCTAGGAATAGAGAGATATTTAGTGATATGAATTTACATATTTACTTATTGACAGACAAACATTTCTTAAATTTAAAATGTCTGACATTCTCTGAGTAAAAGAATTCCATGTATATTACAGGTTCTGCAGCATATGGAAGATGTAAAAGTTAGAGAGATGCAGATTTTTGACTACAAGAAGAAGATAGCTGAAGCTGACACAAAGTTGAAACAACAGCAGAACTTGTATGAAGCTGTCAGGAGTGACAGAAACTTGTACAGCAAGAACCTCATTGAATCACAGGTTTGGCTGAATTATATTCTGTTATTTACTTATAGTTGAAGCATATAAAAGTAATAACATTTGTGTTTCACACATTTTGATAATGTTAATTAAAGATGATCGCTGTAATGATGATGAAGATAATGACTAGTAACAGAACTTCTGTTTATGATGCCTTGAATATTTTTCTTATAATTGCTGATATCCTTAACACTGTCAAAATTGAATATATTATTTGTATGGCTTTAATGATATTTATTATCACTATAGTATTGTCAGTAATAATAACAAATAATAATAAAATGATGTCGTTGATAATAGATTAACATGATAATTAATATGTTTGCTGTTATTATTACAGGATGAGATTCAGGAGATGAAGAAGAAGCTGAAAGTGATGAACCATTTGACATACCAATTGAAGGAGGAAATTCAAGCCAAGGAAGCTGCCCTTGTAAAGGAACATCTCGAACACCAGCGTGTTGAGAAGGAAAAGGACACACTAAAGGCAGAATTGCAGAAGATGAAACAGTTGGCTGGTGAGAACAAGGCATACATTGAGGCACAAGAAGCTGAGGAGAGAAAGCTCTTGAAAATCATAGCTGAAGCTGATGCTGAGAGAGTTCGTCAGAAAAAAGAACTCGACCAGGTGAGAGATATGCTGAAGATATTTTAAATATGTCTTGTGATTCTAATTGCTACACATGTATTGCAGTTAATGTCACTTGTAACTCTTATCATATCATAGATTTAATAATCTTTAAAATTAGGTGTTTTTATATTCAATACATTGTAAGTCAATAAACAAAATTGTATTGTCCAAACCCTTTACATATTGCATCTGTTATGATGTGTCTGACGTTACCATGGATATTGATTTATGATTTATATGATTGATGACATGAAGCTACACTATAGTGGATCTTTATAAGCTCATACAAAGGGTTGTAAAAGATAATTTAAATTTGTTTAAAGTGTCAAATAAGCTTTATTAGACTTTTTGTCATGATGTAACCTGGTTGTTTTAAGTCAGAATTTATTTGAGAATAAAATAAAAGATTGGCTGTAATTTAATTTCATTTCAAGAAATAAAAGTCATATGAATTTATTTTACAGGTGATCAGTGAGCGTGACATCCTTGGCACCCAGCTTGTGCGTCGTAATGATGAGTTGGCACTGCTGTATGAGAAGATCAAGATTCAGCAGTCTACATTGAACAAAGGAGAAATTCAGTACAACCAGCGATTGGAGGACATCAGAGTCTTAAAACTTGAGATCAAGAAACTGCGACGTGAGAAGGGAATTCTACAGAAAAGTGTTGCAAATGTTGAAGATCTTAGGTATGTTTACCATTGTTCACCATGTTCCAAGCCAGCAACGTCTTTCATTGTACCCTAAGTATGTGATATAACTTGGAAAAGTTATTTAAAGGATGGTAAGTGAAACCTGATTTTAGAGAAAATCAAAGTGTTTTATTGATCCTGTCCATTATGAACATTTCACTACTAAATCAGAACTAGTTTAATCATGCAAACAATAACTGTGAACAGTGGGTCTGTTATGAGCTGTTTAAAAGACCATAGTGGTAAGATGTTATATAGTCCAAACTGAATTGTTCAGCTCTATTGTTTGCCTGCATTCAGCTATTTAATGAAATAAAAGAAATTTTCAATTATTGATAGCATACATGTAGTTTTGGTAAATTGAAAATGTCATATACTCAATGGTAATATTATATACCAATACAGTAAATCCTGTCTTGAAAGACCACTGCTGTGAGACACCACCTGTCTTGAGAGACCATTATATTTTGGCTGAAGGAGTGGTCTTTCAAAACTGGTTGTACTGTATAAACAACATAATAATATGAACTGATTTTAATATTTTACTTTACGATGAATAAATATCCAGAATTTTATTTCACTTAAAGTCTTGAATCAAAGATGCATTAAAATTAATTTACATAAAAAGCATTTAGATTCATTTTTAATTCAGTTTTTCTTGGGGTGCTAATTGTTTTTAATTAAATGTTGTGGTTGCTGCAGGTCACCAATTTAAAAATCCAATGAACAATTACAAATACTGAAATAAACTACTACATCATGAAATCCACAAAAATAAACCTGTATTTATTTAATTTTAGGCGTGAAGTGTACCACATTCAGCGTGAACTTCTGCGTGAGAGAACACGCTGTAAAGCCCTTGAGGAGGAGCTTGAGAATCCCATGAATATTCATAGATGGAGAAAATTGGAGGTAATAATATAGTAAACAGAGGATAGTTTTTAGTACAGCATTTTGGACACAAAACTGTCCATTCTTGTTGTTAAAGGTTTCCAAAATGGCTGTATTTCTCATAACTATCAGTATACTTAATTGTACTATTCACTAATTTGTGCAACTTTATGATTTTTAGAAAGGTCCATGCATTTAAATTTTCTAATTTAGGCATTGAGTCAAAGAAAATATTTCACTTTAAATTTCCAAGAAGCTAAATTTGTGTAATGTTCCAAGTCCACTATCAGAGATGTAATAATAGTTTTTTTTATCAAGACAAAAGTATTGTAAGTGGAGTAACAATAATGTCAGATATCATGAAATTTGAAATATCCTTTTTATCTTGCTGGCATTGGCCTGTTTTATCTTCCAGGGCAGTGACCCGAGTACATATGAGATGATCCAGAAAATCCACACCCTCCAGAAACGACTGATTTCCAAGACAGAAGAGGTGGTGGAGAAGGAATTGCTGATCCAGGAAAAAGAAAAACTGTACCTTGAGCTGAAACACATTCTTGCACGACAGCCAGGTCCTGAGGTGGCTGAACAACTCTCCATCTATCAACAGACCCTCAAAGAAAAGACAAAACAGATGAAGGTTAGTTTATATTTTCCATATTATGCAGAGCATGTAATGCTAAGAGCTGGTCCATCTGTCTGTTTGTTTATAAAATTTTCTGTCTGCTATTTCTTTGCATATTATTTTGTGTTTCCTCTACTTAAGCTTCACCTAAATGTTTCCTTGAGAATACAAAGAAAATTGTCAAATTTAGCTTAAGAAAATTCAAAGGTAAAGGTCTCTATGACCTAACACTATGCTTTCTGTATATTTTTTTTGTAGAAAGGTTTGTTTTTATTTTCTTACAGTTTGTGTCTTAATTGGTAATGATCATGTTTTAGTTGAAATATTTGAAGAATAGGAAGATACAATGGAGTGGCTTTGCCTTAGCATTATATTTGGTGATTTTGTTGTTGGCATCCAATTTAGTTAAAGTTTTTTGACAAATGTTTTTAATTGATTTTTTAAATTTAGTATTTATTTTTGTATCTGAATAAAGTCTGTTCTGCTGCAGCATCCATGAATATAAGTGAGAGTTATCTTTCTTTACAGGCCATGGCATCAGAACTAAACATGTATGAATCCCAGGTCAGTGAGTACAAGTATGAGATAGAGAGGATTGCAAGAGAATTACAAGAAGTCAAGAAGAAGTACTTCATGCAGAAGAAGAAAGAACAACAAACTAAGTAAGTTCTGGCCTGAAAAAAAAAATGGAAGATAAATTTCATATTCAGCTATACCATATTTCTTTGATAGTAGACCCATGATTGAAAATATGCCTATCCCAGCTTCAAATTTTCATTTGTGAAAGTCTTGTTTATTGATAAGTCCATCTCATTATAAGGAAGGCCTATATGTGCAATGATAAGCCTACCTCATTTTTGTAAGAAAGGCCTGAAAATCCATTGATAACCCCACTTCATTTACAAGGAAGGCCTGTATGTCCAATGATAAACCTACCTCATTCACATGGATGGCCTATATCTGCAGTGATAACCACACCTCATTTATAAGGAAAACCTGTGTGTCCAGTGATGACCCCATCTCATTTATAGGGAAGACTTGTATGTCCAGTGATAATTTCACTTTATTTACAAGTTATGCTGATGTGTGCAGTGACATTTACAATGAAGGCTTTTATGTCCAATGATAACCCCACCTCATTTATAAGGAAGGTCTATATGTCCTCATTTATAATGAAGAACTCTATATCCTGTGAAAACCCCCACCTCATTTAAGAAAAAAAAAATATGACCTCATTTACAAAGAAGATAGATATGTCAAATCATGCGCCCACTTCATTCACATGGAATGCCTATATTTCCAGTGATAACCCCACATTTGTTAGGATGACCCATATGTTCTTTGATAACAACGCTTAATTTATAAGGAGAGCCTATGGATCCATTGATAGTCTTGCCTCATTTACAGTGAAGGCCTGTAGGTCCAATGATAGCCAACCTACTGTAAAGGATATCAAAAACCTCATTTATAAGGAAGGACAATATGTCCAGTAATAACCAAGCATCATTTATAAGGAAAACTGTGTTCAGTGATAACCTCACCTCATTTATAGGGAAGACTGTAAGGATGACACATATGTTCTTTGATAACACCGCTTAATTTATAAGGAGAGCTTATGGATCCAGTGTTAGCCGTTGCTCATTTACATTGAAGGCCTATAGGTCCAATGATAGCCAACCTACTATAAAGGAAGGCCTGTATCCAGTGATATCAGTGAAGGCCTATGTCCAGTGTTAACTCCACCTCATTTACAAAACCTATATGACTTCATTCACAAGGAAGGACTATATGTCCAATGAGAGGCTCACCTCATTCACATGGAAGGCTTATATGCCCAATGATAGCCCCACCACATTTGCAAGGAAGGTATATATGTTCAGAGGTAACTCTTTTGCAAAGATGACTTGTATATCCATTGCTTAGTGACCAAATTTACAAGGATGGTCCCTATTTCCAATAAAAAGCCCATCTTACATTTTAAAACAGATTTCTTATTAAGTCTTTGCAAGTCTGTGTAAGTACAGAACTAACATCTGTTTATTTGTATGAATCTTTAAGGGACATAATTATGTGAATCATCTTAACATATACATATGATAACTAAAAGGAATTTACCCCAGTAATAGGCTGGTAAATACTGTAACAAATCATAATGCACAAAGATTCTTAGCTACATTTTTTTTTTAAAAAAGTACTTTGACAATGTTGATACACATTTGTAAAATGTTCATGGAAAAGTAGATATGTTTAATTTATTACAGCAACAATTACAATTTAAATAATCATTTAAACAGTTATTTAAATCATAGATTATCCTTTCCAACCCAATAATGGAAAAAAGAAATATGTTTTCATTATATGTTATTACAATTTGTTCAGAGTTTATATATGCTAATTTTTGTTAATAAAAAAAAAATTCGTAAAATTACTTTAGAACATGCTGTTTATTATCATTATGTAGAAACATTCTCTATACTTAACAGTTCAATATAACTGGCCATATTTAAATGACTTACTGCCTTTTATCCTGCCTGGCCTGTCTTTTTTGTAATAATGTTGTAGGAACAGCCCCTGGAAGGGGTTGCATACAGTTGTGGTAATCACTCCAAATGTTGTTTCTTTTATCAAGTTCTTTGTTACATTCTGGGTCATCACTCTATGACCTAGTGGTTAGAGCATCCACCTCAGATGCAGGAGGTCATGGGTTTGAACCCTAGCCAAGTCATACCAAAGACTTATAAATATGGTACTAACAGCTGCCTCACTAGGCACTCAGCATTAAGAGGTTAGTGTTAGAACTGGTCAGCCTGGTGTCAAGATAATGTGACTGCGTGATACATCATGCTGCATGTCTATGGCAAGATTCCCAAGTGCTGGACATGACTATAAACTGACACACTGCAGACATCGTAGCAATATGACTGAAATTATTTTAAAGCCACATTGAAAGTTTTAATCACACACACACACACACACATTATGGGTCAAATGATTAATTATCCAGTTAATAGATTGATTTATTCTTTTGTTCATATTTCAAATGCTATCTATTCATCTACTCATTCATTCATGTTTTCATTGCTTGTGTAACTTTTCCAGAGAAAGAGATCATGCTCTGGTCCAAGCGGGAGTACCAGCAATACAGCCACAGCGGACAGATGGACCCCGTTTTACTGGCGGTGGTTTCAACTTAAAGACTACAAAGACAGCTGCCTAGAAGCCTCAGTTCTGACCAGTTAAACACATGAAAACTCTTTAAATTGTAAATTTAATTCTGAATTCCATCAAGAAATAGATGCAAAAAATGTCCACTTTTTCTTTCTACTAATATGATGCATTCATAGCATATTCTGAGAAAGTGCTTTAATTCTATTTATTCTGACCATAAGTGTGCATTAAAATGTCAATACTAAAAGCCTTTCAGTGTATTAAGAAAAGGTAAATATTTTTTTGCTTCAAAACTCTTATGTGATTTTTGCCCCATTTAAAATTTGATATATAAACTTGATTCATTTTGATCTTTTGTTGCTTGTATGTATCAGAAGAGTTTTTTTGCAATGATAATTTTTGCATTTAATTTCTGCTTTGAGGGTTAAGGAAATCAAGTGTTAGAGACTGAATGAACTGAAAAAGGTAAAGGTTCATTGGTTCTGTCTAAATATACTCTTGACCTCTTGAATTGCCCTAACCTACCTTAACTTTAGTTCCAAAATGATTGAAAATTTGACCTCCAGTTATCACACGATTTTCATAATATCTAATTTAAAATTGTATGTCTTTGTAAATCTTATTATTTAAAAAACATGTTTGTAATATTTTGGGAAAGATGAGAACATTAAAAAAGTTACCATGGTTTTTTATTATTAAAACATTGCCAGCTATACTAGATTGGTTTCAATTATTTTAATTTTTTTAATGTAAATTTTAAATTTGGCGAACATGCCTGAAACTATTGATAATATTAAGACATGTTTGTACATTTCCAATAAACAGGAATATATTCATATATATGTTTGACTTGTTTAAGAATTTATCCATTCCTAAAATGAAAATCTGTGTGATTAAAGAATTTTCAGAAACAATGTCTTGTACAATCTGAAAATGTTTTCATTTATTTCAATTTATAATGAAAGCTTAAAACATTTGAAATTTAGTTTTACACAAGAGCTAAATATTTGAGAGAAAAATGCTGATTTATTTTTCACATATGTTTAATCTTTCCAATAGAATTATTTATTCAGTTAATACTTTAGTATGCAACTCTGTCACTTTAAATCAGATGTCTGTGATATATATTTCTATTTAACATGTACTTTTTAATGGAAGTTGAAGAAAAATAAACTTTTTCTGTGATGTTTTTATTTTGTTTTTATCTTTAATTATTTTGTACAATCTTTATTTGATCACCCATATCTAGACTCTCTCAGTTTAAAACTTCCCACAACTGACAGGATGTAATTTTTTTGTAATTAGATTCACCTTATAAGTGTCAATGATTAATTAATTATATCACGTGACCTGACATGTGACATATATATTAAAGGTTGAAACCTGCCAATGTGACCCATAATTATTCATGATTTTAAAATTATATTTAAAACATTAAATTACACTTTCAAGGTAATTCTTCGGTGTGAAATGATTAGTAAGGAAAACATTCTATTATTATTAATGAAGTAGCATTGTCAGTATAAAAAATTAAAGTGTAAATATAATTTATCATTGCTATTGATTGAGACTGTAGAGAAAGATCAGAGGACATGACAAATGATGGACATTACATTAGTCTTTTGGACTGGTACCTAGTCTATGAAGAATCAATTTTCTTTCTGGCAGAAAGCAGAAAAACCATTATAAATTTTAATAGAACAGTTTTATTCTTGTATTAGCTTTACTGGTTAGTGTTCACATAAACTTACCAGGACAGATATTAGTCATTCCGTTTGTAATCTATACATAACATTTTACCACTGAGAAACAGGATGCTGCTGCCATTGATTTGAGTACAATTTATTAAATATTACTCATCATTCTGTTGGGATGCTTATTATAGTGGAATCTAATTTTGCTTTTTTTTGTTGACATTTTTAATGGCCTTTGGTTGGTTGTATATCAGTCTAACTCTTGAAGATTATTTAGCTTTGAATAGATAAATATGGAATTGTGTCCCAATTTGTGTAAAACATTTCTAGACCATTGCCTTTGTAACAAAAAATATATTGTAGCACCCATAAGTTAGAGGTAGCTAGAACATTTTTTTGTCTTGAATATTAAGGGATTTTAGGTATGAAACAAAAACAAAAAAAGATCAACCAAATGAATGTTTTATGGAGACTACTTTGATTCTGTCATTTTATTTTGAAGCAGGAACTGCTGCATTGTTTCTGATTAAAGTAATCATTGTAAAATCATTTTCAAAAAGTCACAAAGTAATACAATTTAATGGTTTGGGAGTAAAATTCTGTTCAGATACAATTTTCTGGCTTTAAATGTTTAATATGCAATCGTTCAATAATTCTTTGTTATATAATGGATTTAATTTAATAAATATTTTTACCCACTATAAAAAGCAAACTAAATTCTCTACAAGTATTTATGGTTTTACAGTATTCCAGCAGCTATTTTGATTTTAATGCTGTCTTAGCTAGATGAGCTAACTAATACAATAGCAATGAGTGCATTAAAGAAAGCCCAGCTTGCATCATAGAAAGCCCAGCGTGCATTATAGAGAGAGCATAGCTAACTACATAGAAAGCCCAGCTTGAATCATAGAGAGAGCCCATGTTGCACCATAGAGAGCCCAGTTTGCAACAGTTTGCTTGTGATACAAAATGCTGACAAGAAATCTCACACAAAATTTGAACAATAAAAAGCTGTATTTGAAATTTACTTGATTACACCAATGATCCCAGGTATTATTCAAGGGTAAAAAAAAGTTTGAAAAAATTGGCCACTACTCTACTAATTAATGGTATTTTATGCTTGCAATTGATCTCATAGATATCCATAAAGATTCAGCTTCTTTGACAACTTATCCTTAAGCAGTTGTGTACAAAATAAGTTGAAATTCAACAGTTCTATTAAACATTATCCTGTGGAAACCAAAGTGTAGAAAGATGGACAATTAAGTGCAATTACAAATTATTGGAGGATGAGCAATCTAGAGCAATAGCAAAGTATAGAAGGATGGGCAATCAAGGCCAATAGCAAAGTGTAGAAGGATGAATAATCAAAGCAGTGGCATACAGAACTAAAATGCTGTCCCTGGTATGAGTTCCAAATATGCTGCCCTCAACCGATTATATTATTTATTTAGCTATACTCTTGATTGTCATCAAAGGCAGCATAAATATTTTTTTTAAATATTATCCTCCTTTACCTCTTTTCCTTTCTTTTTTCCTCTTTCCAATTTTCTTTTTTCTCCTTTTTGTTGCCCCTATATAAGTGCTGTAATTTCTGCCTGGGGATATTTGACCCTATAACCCCCTATTTGGTATGCCATTAATCAAAGGTAATAGCATTTCTAAATGATAGCATAGCAGACAAATAAATTCCTTCATGGTCTTATCATTATAGACCTGTGTACCAAATATGCATAAAATTTCATGTAAACATATTGTGCTAAAAGAAATTAATGATATATGGACAGAACCCATGTGGGCTTGACAATATAGAATGTGCCCAATATGCCTTCCTGCATATAAAAGGTGGAAACAGAGGCAGGAACCAAACTGGCTCAGTGGTCAGTTCACTGAACTCATACCCAAAATGAATCCTACTAATGAATCAGCTTGGATTGATTACCACAGTGCCTCTATGGGCAAGGTTTTTTACTCTAATTGCCAATAAACTAAATAGTCTGCTTATGTTCCTGTGTTGTAAAACAGTAAACCTGCCTGTGTCAAATATGAGTGGACAGATGGATGGATTTAGCAACAGATGGACAGAGAGATTATTATCAGGCTCCACAAATTTTATCTAATAATAATTTATTGTCTACTAAGATTATAATTTTATCTATTCCCTACCCAAATAAAACCAAACAAAAAAAAAACAAAACAAACCCCATGAATTAGAGACAAGAAAACTTACCTTTAGTAAACTGTTAGATCATCCATAGCTTGATTAACTGACATCACTCACACAATTAATTGACATCACTCACACAACTTGCTGAGTCTTATTGTTAACATTCATGAATCTGCCTATTACCTCAGGACCTCAAAAGAATCTTTGAATCAAACATTTTAGACTCTGGCAATTCTAATTTTGAAAAATTATTGTATATTCTATATGTTATAAATGATGTTTTAAGTAGTGACAGTATTTCCAAATTGTACTTTAAAGAAAATGACAATTTAACAATGCATTTATCCATGTGTTTCTTGTCAATTTATGCCAGTTTTGTTTTTTCTTTACAGCAAATATCATTAATTAATTCAGGAGTTATTTGGGAAAAGATTATTAAGCTTTTTGGTCTGTCTTACAGCTTACATATTTCACACCTTAGCAAAATATACATCTGTATCTGCCTATAATAATTTTAGCACTTTATTAAAAGTTGCCCCAGTTCCAATGTATAGTACATATAATAGGAAATACTGTTGTGGCTGAGAGTTCTCCTTCATTTAAACATGTCCCAGTTCCCAGGTGTGACATGGTACAGGAAGTTTTAATGGCCAAGCGTTTTCCTTCATTAAAGCATGTCCCAGTTCCAAGGTATGACCTGGTACAGGATGTTTCACTGAGTGAGTATTTACCTTCATGAAAACATGTCCCACTTCCAAGTTATGACATGGCATAGGAGATTTCAATGTCTAAGTATTTTCTTTCATTACAATATTTCCCAATTTACAGGTTTCAATGGTTAAGCATTTACAGTACAATTATTTCAGTGGAAAATGGAGATATGATATTTGAGCCTCTGCATGCTGAAAAGTTTTGTTTTCATAATGAAGTTGATGTATTTATTTCATTAATGGTAAGATTGTGGAAATAATCACATATACCTATATTAATTAAATTGCCATAAACTGATTTAACACAATACCACTATGACTGTTGAGAATGATGTAGGAAATAATAATAATAATAATAATAATAATAATGATAATAATAATAATAATAATAATAATAATAATAATAATAATAATAATAATAATAATAATAATAATAACAATAATAATAATGTTGTTGTTGGGCTTAACACCATTTTTCAGCACACAATAGGCTATTCATGGTGGCCAGTATTAATGGTGGAGGAAGAAACCGGGAAATCACCAGAAAGAACCACTGACCCACAAGAAGCTACTGGCAAGCTTTCTCACATATCCACATTCGCCGAATCCTAGACTCGAACCCATGCAGACAGAGGTGAGATGGCAGTGATCTGTAACGGACAGCGCTTTAGACCACTTGGCCACTCGGGGCCCCTAATAATAATAATAATAATAATAATAATAATAATAATAATAATAATAATAATAATGATAATAATAATAATAATGATGATGATGATGTTAATAATAATAATAAATAAATAAATAAATAAATCTTTAGCTCTTAATTTCAAAAACTAAAGCATAAAAAACTGAAATAAAAATAATAATAATAATAATAATAATAATAATAATAATAATAATAATAATAATAATAATAATAATAAAGATACAAATAATAATAATAATAACAACAGTAAAAATTATTATTATTATTATTATTATTATTATTATTATTATTATTATTATTATTATTATTATTATTATTATTATTATTATTATTTCCAACAAAGTAGAAATAGAAGAAAAAAATATCATTAACAGAATGAAACTCAGTCTGTAATATGATACCTTAAAAGGTACAGTGATGTAGATTTTGTTTTGTTTTTTAAAACAGTTGCAATCTATAAGGAACTATTTTCCTTTAGTTTTGTTATTACCTTCATTTTTAAAACATTTCCCAGTTCCAAGGTATGACATGTTAGAAGAGGTTTAGATGATCCAGTATTTTCAGCACAATTATTTCAATGGAAAATGGAGATATAATATTTTAGCCTCTGTATGCTGCAAAGTTTTGTTTTCTTAATGAAATTTATGTATTTATTTCATTATTGGTAAAATTGTGGTAATAATCACATACAACTTAAATGCTCATTAATTGATTGAACACAACGCTATTGTGACTGTTGAGAATGAAGTAGGAAATAATAATAATAATAATAATAATAATAATAATAATAATAATAATAATAATAATAATAATAACAACAACAACAACAATCATTCACAGAATGCAGCTGCTTCTTCCTTCTAAACAAATACACTTTTTCTATTTCCGGGCTAGATTAATATGAAAGTTTGAGGTCCAGTCTGTAATTTGATACCTTAGAAGGCACCGCGAGGGAGATTTTGGCTTTTTTTTTTAAGAAAAAAGAAAAGAAAAACAGTTACAATCGATAAGGAGATATGTTCCTTTAGTTTCGTTTTTACCTTGTTGACATTTATCTTTCAATGTTTTTAACTTAAGCAGTGTGTGAAGATAGTTTGTACAAATGTGTATCCTTTTCGACAGCTTCTAAGTTTATTTAGTTGCCCATAGTTACATCAGTCAGTTGTCACTGCCACTCTTACTTTCGTTCAGAAATTGTACTTTAACTATCGTCGACAGAGTGAAATCTTCGTTATTCGTTCAGCGTGAACCAAAAGATGTCTGAGAAAACTGAGGTCTGTATTCACATTGTTTCATGTAGAGAAGCACTGCAGTTATGAGCACATAACGACTCGTTTTATGGTGAAGGGGGTTGGGTCTCTTGGTGTAACCCATTATAAATGGGTGCTTACAGTCAAGCTCTAAAAAGGACGATGCATTTTTTTGAAGGTAAATACTTTACTCGGTTACATGCTTTACGACCCATTAAACGGATATTTTCATATCCTTTCTGATGCTGGTATTAGCGTGGGAAAAAATCAGATTAAAAAAAAAACGCAACAACAAAAGCAACAAACAAACAAAAGTAATAAATGTTAGTACAATTTGGTCTTTGAAGGAAGAAAAGTTTGGGGGAGTTTCAGAAGATAATATTTAATGGATCCCTGCTGCTGGCAACTATTCTACTATTGCATAACAAAAATTTCAATGAATCGCAAACCAATTTAATTACTAGTTACGTGTGAATCGTTACATAATCAGGTGGAGAAGAGCTGAGCAGAGCAATAATGAATCTGTTATAATCACCATGTCCCAGTAATTTGGGCAACAGGACTTTACCAAAAGTGAGATTAGCTGATGGGGATAATAAGGAAATGTGAGTTAAATGTATTAAAAAAATTAAAATTGAACACAAGTTCATTAGTGACAAATATTATAGTGATTCTTCAAGTTATATAGTATTAAAATACAATACTTTTTATAATTTTTGAAATTATTAGTATTAGAAAATTAAAATTACAAGAAATTTATTTTATAGTGGCAGTAACCTTGCAAAAAATATGCTACTGATTATTACTGATGGTAATCAACTCATCCAGTTATTCTTAGAATGAATTATTAGATAGTGCTCTCAACAGATTTTTAGGATGTGGATTCCTAGACTCTTTATTCATGGAAATTAGGAGTACCCAGCCGCTTTTTGAAAGTCCCTGGCATGAACTTTGGAGTTCCTCACTTTCAAAAAGGATAGAAAGAGAATGAAAAGCATGTGATCATTTTTTTTATTTGACAATATCAGAATTGAATTATTACACATGTATCATTATAATAATAATAATAATAATAATAATAATAATAATAATAATAATAATAATAATAATAATAATAATAATAATAGTGTTTATTAATAATACAGGCCACTTACACATGATACATATTCATACATCATGTGGTACACAAATAAGAACAAAGGTTAATTGTATAGTTTATTAATGTAATATTTTATGCTTATAACCATTTGTTTATTAACAAAACTCCCCAAACCCCACACAAGATTCACTATTTGGGCAAGAAAATCAGTGGGTTCAGTGATGGGGAAATGGCGAGAAAAAGTCAACTTTGCTTTCCTGGCATGTTGGAGTAAGATTTCCTGGAAGATGGTGACTATTTCATTTGAATATGTCTCTGATATTACTGTTGTATATATTATGTACAAAGTCAGTTAATTATAAATTTAAAAAATTTTATCCAGATTTTAATGAAATTTTCACAATATCCAAGGTTATGAATTTTGTATTGATCATTGGAAAATTTGTAAAACAAGAAATGCTGGTTTTAAAGGAAATAAATATGCAATTAAGTAGAAAAGGCATTTTCAATTTTTCAGAGGTGTCATTTTGGATTTCAATTTAATGATTGACAACTCTAACTTGACCTCAGCGTTCTTTCATACCTTCAGTGTAGTCATTAAAAATATATGAATTTGTCTTCATCAGATAACTAGAAGAATAGAAACATGATTTTGTCAAGTGAATGCTAAGTAGATGTTGAATATTTAACTTTTTATTTCCTTAGGATTCTGTAGCATACTTGAAATGGGCAATGGCTTCAGTGGTGGAGAGATTTGTTGTCTTCATGTGGACAAGGGAAAAGGGCTTACTCAGCACGTTTTGTCATCAGATGGATTTATACTTGGGTGATGGATTTTTCCTGTTCAAGACTTTTATTACATACTGTTTTATTCAATTTTGCACTTACACATTTTTTGATAACTTGGTATGGGTACTAAACTTGCATACACTTGAGAGATGTTATAAATGTATGTTTGATCAATTCTTAACATTTGTAAAGTTTCTTCTATTCTTTGTCTAGACATAATCATGTAACTATTTCCTTATGATGATTTATCTTAATTTCAGTGCCATTCTGCTTTTCATTTTTAATGGATTAAAACATGAAAGAACATGTTGTTAAAATCATTTGAGAGTGGTGATGAATCTTTATATTAAGGAATAATGTTTTATCTTTGTAGCATTTCAGATTCAGTTATAAACTTAAAATAACTGTTTTCATTGTTCACACTGCAATGGACAGTATCAAAATGTCTTTCACATCTGCAGAATTCAAAATTATGATAGAGTCACTATCATAAATCTTGTATATATTTTTAAAAATGAGTGCAAAAGTGAACAAATAATAACAAAGATTCATACATTCTTATTTACATTGTACAGACTGATATTAACATTTTACATATTTGTATTCACATTGCACACATTTCTGTTTACACTGTGCACATTTTGAATCATATTGTACACATTTTTATGGACACTAATTTATTCACATTATACACTTTGTATACATTTGTATTCACATTGCACATATTTCTGTTCACACAATGCACATTTTTATTTTATATTCTACACATTTTATTGACACTATTTTATTCACACTACACATTTTTATAAACATAGGAATCATATGATACACACTTTTATTCAGTGTTCAGTTTTCAAGATAAATCTTTGTAAGAAGCGGGGTAACAGCATTTTGTTTACAATCACTACCTGTAAGAATGAAGAGGATATAATTGCAGTTTACAAAAAAATTATTTACATAGCTTATTCAGTATTCTGACAACTGTACATAATGCAGCTAGGAATATGTTTGAGAGAGTCAGCATATTCTGAAATAAGGAGGCAATTTTTTTGTAAAGGAAGGGCACTATATATATATATATATATATATATATATATATATATATATATATATATATATATATATATATATATATATATATATATGAACAAAGGGCACTTTTAGAAAGGTCATGCCAATTATGAAATTTATGATTCCAATTTTTTTATTAGAGACATAAATACATAGTCATATATTTATACTACATTAAATTAATGGAAAATAAGCGGGAAAATATAGAAAATGCATTTTAAGAAAATTTTTAGTGATGGGGAATGATGCAGTGGGGAAGTGCTCTAGAAAGACAGAGGGGAGATAGAAGCATTAGAAGCACTGAGAACAGAATAGATGTCCCTGAGGGTGAGGTGGGGTGGGTGGTCATGCCTGCTGTATTAATCAAGCTGGAGCAATCTTGTATAATGCTCACTTTTCACATTTTTAAAAATTGATTATGGTAATTAAGTAAGGGATGAAAATCAGAGCAATGCTCATTATAATAATAATGTTAACAATGTGTCTGTGCAGACTTTTTGATTTACTTATCAGCTGCTTACTTTTGGCATGAAATCCCCGAAAACTTTAAAGGAAAAAATGTGTAAATTTGCATAAGGACTCATTCAGCTTCAGGAAAGATTTGTTTAATTTAGTCTTCATTAAATGTATAGTTGCAGAGATATGGGACATTATCAAAAATGTTCTATTGAAAATGGATGGATTGAAAAATATTTAATACATACAGTGAATACAAAAAATCAATACACATGTATAGAAAATGTATACATCTAGCTTAAGTGTATAGACAACCAAAGCTGTACTAATTGTGTTGCTATAATTTTCCACAGTATTTGCAATGGAGCCATTAAAGGGGCTAATAATTAAGACAGAGTACATGTAATAGTGACTTTATAGGGGCTAAGAATTTAGACAGAGTACATATAATAGAGCCATTATAGGGGCCAAGAATTTAGACAGAGTACATGTAATAGAGCCATTATTGGGGCTAGATATTTAGACAGAGTACATGTAATGAAGCCATTTTTGGGGCTAGAAATTTAGACAGAGTACATGTAATGGAGCCATTATAGGGGCTAAGAATTTAGACAAATTACATATAATAGAGCCATTATTGGGGCTAGAAATTTAGACAGAGTACATGTAATAGAGACATTATTGGGGCTAGAAATTTAGACAGAGTACATGTAATAGATCCATTATAGGGGCTAAGAATTTAGACAAATTACATATAATAGAGCCATTATAGGGGCTAAGAATTTAGACAGAGTACATGTAATAGATCCATTATAAGGGGCTAAGAATTTAGACAGAGTACATGTAATGGAGCCATTATTGGGGCTAGAAATTTAGACAGAGTACATGTAATAGAGCCATTATTGGGGCTAGAAATTTAGACAGAGTACATGTAATAGAGCCATTATTGGGGCTAAGAATTTAGACAGAGTACATGTAATAGAGCCATTATTGGGGCTAGAAATTTAGACAGAGTACATATAATGAAGCCATTCTTGGGGCTAGAAATTTAGACAGAGTACATGTAATAGAGCCATTATAGGGGCTAAGAATTTAGACAGAGTACATGTAATAGAGCCATTATTGGAGCTAGAAATTTAGACAGAGTACATGTAATAGAGACATTATTGGGGCTAGAAATTTAGACAGAGTACATGTAATAGAGCCATTATTGGGGCTAGAAATTTAGACAGAGTACATGTAATAGAGCCATTATTGGGGCTAAGAATTTAGATAGAGTACGTATAATAGAGCCATTATTGGGCTAGAAATTTAGACAGAGTACATGTAAAAGAGCCATTATTGGGTCTAAGAATTTAGACAGAGTACATGTAATAGAGCCATTATGGGGCTAGAAATTTAGACAGAGTACATGTAAAAGAGCCATTATTGGGTCTAAGAATTTAGACAGAGTACATGTAATAGAGCCATTATGGGGCTAAAAATTTAGACAGAATACATGTAATAGAGCCATTATGGGGCTAGAAATTTAGACAGAGTACATGTAATAGAGCCATTAAAAGGGTTATGAATTGTATCAGTTGTATGTATAGTATTAGTTATACATAATCTTTACAATTTTGAATTGTGAATACTAAAGTCAGTTTGAGACTTTGCTTATGATGGTGAGTTGTTATTCATACACAGCACATTGGAATAAAAATAAACATTTTTAATATCATTGTTTTGGACATTATCAATAAGTCCATAATTATTATGAGTAATATATGTATTGATGCATATGTCAGTACCAATTTTAATGATTAAGTGTGATTAACAATTGCACTTCAGAACATAAATGATAGTTATTATTTATCTAGAATACTTTTGAAATCTTTTTTTGTTATTTGGTTAAATTCCAGTTAATGTAATATTTCACTGCTGAACTAATACCTACAGAATGTTGTTAAAGTAACTTGAATTTTTCTAAATATGTATGGGAACATATGCTGATCATTTCTGTTCAATCAAACATCATAAACAATAAAAGTTAATTGCCTCTCTTTACCCTTCCAGGCCTCGGTGTCAAAGGACAAAATCTCTATTGATGACTCAGCTTTTGACACTCTCGAGCAAGACTTCCAAGAGGTAGGCTATTATGATAATATCTTGAGTGTTTTTGTTATCTTTTTTTTATAAGTTTTTTTAAACCTTAGTTTCATTTTAAAAGCTCTGATTTATATGAAAGAAAGAACTAACAGTAATTGGATAATAAGTTATTTAATACAGTTAGTTGTCTGCCACCTTGTGTGGTAATTTTTAATAACAATAGCTATTACAAAGAACAGTCATACAGCATCAGTTCAGTGGTGAATGTTGCGTATCGTATCTTAATGCATTTTGGGGAGATAAAAAGCTTGACTGCTAGGTGGTCAGTTCAGAGAGGTATTGACAATTAAAAGAGAATGTTAGGAATTATTCATTGCATTGGATTGATATAAGAAAACATATTTGGCTTGTGGTCTGGGTAAAAGATCAGTACACACAATTGGTGAGTAGTGTATGTATTGATGCATATGTCAGTACCAATTTTAATGATTAAGTGTGATTAACAATTGCACTTCAGAACACTACATGTTTTTAGTTGGCAGCTAGCCAAAAACATGTTTTTTTTTTAGAGCAAGCCAATTGCCATTTAATTTCCTGACTGTACAGTTGTTCAGAGGTTGTTAAAAATGACCTGATACAAAGTTTAGTTTGTGGTTTGATGTCATTAAGTGATTCATTTGGTTGGTACAAAGAAAAAGTAGAACTGTAATTGCAGAACATTTGTAGGAACCTTCAGTTGTTTTGCCTTAAACATTATTGTTGTCTTGCAAAATAGGTATGTATCAATATCAATTCATTTTTTTTAAATTTGAAAACTTAAACAGAAATGTATGTAGGGAAAATAAAGAATACACATTTTTGTCAATGAGACTTATTAAACAAGATAGATATTACATTGAATGACAGTGGTTTT
Source organism: Potamilus streckersoni (assembly GCA_016746295.1). Taxonomy (NCBI): domain Eukaryota; kingdom Metazoa; phylum Mollusca; class Bivalvia; order Unionida; family Unionidae; genus Potamilus; species Potamilus streckersoni. The sequence goes on from JAEAOA010001266.1 coordinate 385,118, forward strand.
TATTATGTTCCATGCAATCAGAAAATAATAAAAAGTGGCAGATGTGTGTGCGTGTGTGTGTGCACATGTGTGTGTGTGAAATATTGAGTTGATCTTATGATGACAAGTTCAGGCAAATTTTTCTCATAGAAAGCCTGGTCCTGTGCTAAGAACACCTTTTACTATTCATCTCATAGAGAAGGTTGGTCACTTTGGCTTATCATAAGAAAATAAAATTAATAGTAGGTGCAGCATTCCATGATCTAAAATTGGAGAAAATTATTAATTGGTAAAGAGACTGTTAATGATTTTGACATCATTTGTATCCCCATTGAAACAACATTCTTATGAAAGTAAAGTAATAAAGAATAATACATTCAGATTTTGATTGACAGCCATATCCAGAAAATATAGTTGTCAAATAATATTTTAGCATTATTTGTTGTTGGCGAGATTCCATGTTATGGCCTTCAGTTTCTCCACGTCTTCTCCTTTTCTGACCTAGCAATATTCTTCATAGTATATATATATATATATATATATATATATATATATATATATATATATATATATATATGATTCGGACTTGCCAATGTACTGACCAGGCCATGCTGTTTACTATAAGTATTGTGCATACTTACTGATACACTGACCAGGCTATTTTGTTGGTGTATGGTGTAGGCTTAAGAATTACTGACCAGGCCTTGCTCTATATATGCTGTAGAGGGACCATTTTACTGACTAGGCCATGTCCTTTGCCCTTTGATTGCATAGATTTAAAGACCAAGCCATGTTGTTTACACTATTTGTGGTATAGACTAATGAGTACACTGATCAAGCCATGTTGTGTGCTCTCTGTATGGTGCAGACTTATCAATTTACTGACCAAGCTATGATGTTTAAACTATTTATCAATACACTGATAAAGCCATGTTGTTTCCTCTTTGTATGGCATAGACTTACCAATTTACTGACAAATGTCATGTTTATACACTATTTATGTTGTAATCTTACCAATATACTGACCAACCCATGTTGTTTACTCTTTTTATTGTGTAAACATACCAATCCACTGATCATACCATGTTATTTGCTCCATGTATGGTGTGGATTTACAACTTAGCCATGTTGTTTAGATTATTTATGGCATGGACTTATGAACATACTGATTAGGTCATGTTATGTATACTATTTATGGTGTAGACTTACCAATGCACTGACCAGGCCATGCTGTTTGCTTTATGTATGGTGTAAACTTACCCATATACTGACCAGGCCATGTTGTTTACACTATGTATGGTGTAAACTTACCAAAACACTTACCAGGCCATGTTGTTTGCTGTATGTAATGTGTAGACTTATCAATATACTGAAAAGGCCATGATGTTTTAACTATTTATGGTGTAGACTTACCAATACACTGACCAGGCGATGTTGCTTTGCTCTATGAATGGAGTAGACTTACAATATAATGACAAGGCCATTATGTTTACTGTGCATATGGTGTAGACTTACCAATATACTGACAAGTCCATAATGTTTTAACTATTCATGGTGTAGACTTACCAATACACTGACCAGACCATGTTGTTTACTCTGTGTTTGATGTAGACTTATAATATTCTGACAAGGCCATGTTGTTTAAGCTAGCTATGGTGGAGACTTGCCAATGCAATGATCAGGACATGCTGATTACACTATTTTTGTGCTGACTTGCCAATTCAATTGACCAGGCTATGCTGTTCCTTTTATATTTGATGTAGACTCACCAATATAATAAAGTAATAATAATTTCTCAAGTTGTATTATCTGTCCCATTGATGCATGTGACAGGGCAGAGGTCAACTTACGACAGATCAGAGAGGTCAGCTTAGGACAGATCAGGAGTTTGGTAAAATTTGATCAGGAGTTGTGACTTAAAATCAGGAGGACTTTTTAACATGCAAATGTACAGAAAATACAACTATAGGGCAAATTTCATTTTCAGTATTGAACTATGCACATCATGTCATCACATCAGTCCTTTCATAGTAATTGATTGTTTACTGTCCATATGTGTAGTACAAGCATTTTTAACCACTCTTAGATCATTGCCAGATTATATTTGTGCAATCCTTGTCATTATTGATTAAGCATTTAGGAGATCATGTATCATAAATGTATCCAAGCTTCTGCTTGAGTCAGGCTGAAATTTCATCTGAACAGAAAATGTCCTTTTAGTGTCTGTATTTGAATGGGGTAGTGTTGGTCATTGCTGCTATTTCCTGTTTGTAGGTAGATTCAAGTAGCTGACTGACTGCCAGAACTGCTCATGATTGGTGCTGTCTATGTTGAATCTGGGAAGTTGTTCTTAAAATTGACTTTTTAGGAATGGTAGAATGCATATTCATGTTTATTTGAACTTGATTCCAGTAATTGAAATTCCTGTTTCCATCCATTACAAATTTTGATTGATATTTCCGTTGTTCAAATTTTGTGTTTTAGCATTGGGAGATAATGCATACTCAGATATCTTAAAAGACATTAAACACCAAAGCCAAACTGACCTGTTTTATACTTCTTGATCTCTTTAATGATTACTGATTCAGCCATAATCTTTTAATGTCTTTAATCCCTTCTTAATTACTGCTGATCAAACATAGTAGTACATTCATGTATTACATTTTGGTTAATGTCTGTTAAAATTAGCAATGAAAGTGTCATGCTTACTTGTTTAAGACTGTTCAATCACATGATCAAAGGAAGTCTTTACAGTAAAGAGGTTACATTGGAAGCACATCAGTATAAAAAAATGTTGGAAACAATTTATGTTCATATTTTTAAAATTAATTTTGAGCATGCATGATATTTCAGTGAGGAGGAAAGTGAAAAAATTCTCTTCTAGCTGAATGTGTTCACCTGTATGTACCTGGAAGGGGGGTTACCACTGAAAATGCATGTTTTTGTTATGAGTTTCTTTTTTCCACTTGTTCAAACAAGACAAGACAAAGAAAAACAAGCATTCAGTACATTTCTGACAGGAAATCAGTCTTTTTCCCTTGTACCTGTCTAAGGTTATATACACGATTAGGTTAAATGGAAACAATACTCAAATAAAAATGGGATAAATTGACTTTTACATTATTTGCTTTCAAACAAGGCATGTTTTGTAATGTTTTAGAAGTATGCTGAGTAAAGGCAGTATGATCACAAACACAACTCAAGAACAAGAGCTAACTGAAAGGACAAAATGGATGTTTTATGATTTTTTTTTTAAATCAAAAGTATAATATATAAATATATTTTGCCATGTCATGAATAACCTAAAAATATGCTTTCTATTTTGATTTAGGTCTTGCAGGAGCTTTTGGGAGATAAAAGCTTAGAGAAATTCCGTTCTGAATATGAAAAGCTTCACAAAGCTTTAAAGAAATCTCATGAGAGTGAGAAGCGGTTGATGCAGAAATGTCGAGAGCTGAATGCAGAAATTGTAGCAAATTCTGCCAAGGTTTCCTCTGCCTTGAAATTGTCACAGGAAGATCAGACCACCATTGCCTCACTCAAGAAGGTACATTAGGCATTTTTTTTGTATGAGATGGAGTTTTATTATCCCCATAATTTATTGGGATATATTGTAATACCCTCTACCTGTCCATCTGTCACAGAAAGATCAGACCACTATTATGTTACTCAAGAAGGTACATCATACATATTGTATTAGATGGGGTTTTATTATCCCCACATTTTAGTAGGGTCTATTGTAATACCTTCCATCTGTCCATCTGATCACAACCATGTCTAAAATGCTAAGTGGAAATTCACCTAACTTGTACCATAGACTGCCTTTGTGTTAATTATGTGCAATTCATCGTTAAACTGCCTTTGTGGTTATGTACAATTATTTTGGCTTCTGCATTGAGGTTACTAGGAGGCTGTTCTGAGAACACTCAGAGAGGGGTTACTGAGGTCACTTAGAGGGTGTAAGAGGTTAAAAATATTACAATATTAAAACCTAATAAAAGTATATTGATTTGCCTTAGCAAACCTGTTAGTACCTCCAATTCTTAGACATAATTTTTTTCTGGTCTTCATATTTTTCTGTCTTATGTTGATCTTATGTCACCCACAATTTGTAATGTTCGGGTTGTTGCCTTTTAGATGTATAAGAACAATCTTTGATGTGAACAAGGATAACCAATCTCATAGATAATATTACTGAAAAATATCTAATATATTTCCTCATTTCATGAATAGTGATTTTTATAAAGTTGCAAAATGTAAATTGTAAAATTTTACCTTCATATTTTGCACAAAATCTGACAAAATGCATAGATGTGTACCATTTCAAACATCACCAAAACTTTAACTGTACTCAGGCTTTTAGAGAAAGTATTTTTTCAGGATAGATTGGTTTAAATTGCAAATAAAAATTATCATGTCATATTCATTGATTAAATTTAATTTTTTTAATACTTTTTTATACTGTAGGAAATTGAAAATGCCTGGAAGATGGTTGATGCTGCTCATGACAAAGAAACAAAAGCAAGGGAAACAATCAGTGCTCTGAAACAAGAGATCGCAAATTTGAGTCGACTTGTTGAACAGGGTGCAGGGTTGACTGGAGGGCAGGAGCACAGGTATAAAGAACCAGCTGAAATACTGTAAACTGCACTGAATTTGTGTTACAATTTTTTGTTGTTTTAGGGACTGGAACATGTATATGGATATGATATATAATGTGTTGTATTCATTACTTTAACACTTGTAATGTTTTTCTGAGCATATTATATGTGTGTTGAAAAAGATGAAAATGTCTGAGTTGACTGAATTAATTTTTAGTCAAAGCAATTAAGAACAAAGTTCCAGTTTTTGTTTTAGATACAGGAAAATTAAAATTCAGTTTAGGCTGAATGTATATTAAATTATAATTCCAAGTGTTCAAATTTGTATGAGTTTAGGCTGAATGTGTTTTATATTATAATTCCAGGTGTTGAGATTTGTATGGGTTTAGGGTGAATGTATATCAAATTCATATTTCAGTATTAATGATCTCCTAAAGGCAAAAGAAGAACTAACAAAAGATCGTGATGAACAGCTGAATATTGTGGTTGAGTTACGAGAACAGCTTGCTCTAGTGACTTTAGAGAAGGAGAAAATAGAAGAGAAAAAGAATACCACTGATGACAAAATACAAGAGGTATAATAAATATGAACCTGCTGTTGCAAACACATGCATATAACAGACACCAAACATATTAACCTCTCTAGTGATTTGTTTAATACTTTTCAATTAGTAGATGTAAATGATGCCATTTTAGTCTCCTGTCTGGAGTAAGGTAGAATGTCTTATTTTTCTTTAGATAGTATATATGTTATCAAATGCTTTTTCATGCATAAGTAGTAATGCTGGCATGTTTAAATATAAAATGTGAATAAGTTGCAATGATATCATATGTAAATATAAGCTGTGAATAAGTTGTGATAATGGCATATTTAAACATAAGTGGGGAATAAGTAGTGATGCTTGCATGTTTAAATATAGGCTGCTAATAAGTAGTGATGCTGGTATGTTTAAATATAAACTGTGAATAAGTAGTGATGCCTGCATATGTAAAGATATAGAACATATTTGAAGGACTAAAGGCTAACTAAATTTACAACTGTCTGCTGGACTGTGCTCATATAATTGATATAAAAGATAATTTTGAGGCCCAAAATTGCTTTAAAAAATGCAGGTAAACATGTTTGTTTTTTGTATAATTTGTGAAACACATTCATTATTATGAATTCTAAACAGTGATGGCAAAAAAAGAGTTAGTGCCAAAAAATAATTGGTTTTGTAGACTTTAGAATCCATCTTTAAAGTTTCCAGTTTACTATGTTGATCAGAGATTTATTATTATAGCCACAGGTTCTTGCATCTTGTATGTCATTAACTTCATTTCTGCCATGTCATGTTTAAAAGACAAAATGGATGGAAATTAGATTATCATTCTAACTACAAGTACTTGCATCTTGTGTGTTGTTAACTTCATCTCTTCTCAATAACTTTTGAAAGCCTAAATGGATGAAAATTATATTTATTATCTGTGGGGAACTTGGTGAAGTATAATTCTCATCTTTTTGTGCCCAAATTATGCTCATGTTAATCAGCTAATTAGTTTCATTTTTTAACTTTTGTTTTTGAAAGACTGTGTGAATTTAAACTGAACTGTAGATGAGCCTTAATGTCAGAAACCAAAGTCTAGTTTGATTTACACTTTCGTCCATAAAAAATTTGACTACGTCATTCAAAGTTTTCTTAGATTGACACCTTTGTCCATCCATCAAAATTTAGACTTAGTTGTGCAAAGTCTAGTTGGATTTACATGTACACCTTTGTTCATCAAAATTTAGATTTAGTCATGCAAAGTCTAGTTTAATTTACACCTTTGTCCATCAAAACTTAGACTTAGCCATGAAAAGTCTATTTGCATTTTCACTTTTGTCCATCAAAACTTTGACTAAGTCATGCAAAGTCTAGTTTGATTTACACCTTTATTCATCAAAATTTAGACTTAGTCATGCAAAGTCTAGATGGATTTACCCCTTTGTCCATCAAAACTTTGACTAAGTCATGATTGCTTTTTGACATAGAAGTTTCCACTTGCATGTTCAACAAAGTTTATTCAGTCATCACAAATTGGCATGGGTATCTGTGTTATCTGGGCACATTTTTAGTTTCTTCTCATGGATTATTTCTTAACTTTATCCATCATTGTTATCTACACAGTTCCAGATTAATGATACAATGAGAAGGGGTCTTAGTCTTTCAACCTTGACCTTTTTTTCAGTTGAACCAAGAGATTCAGATGAAAAATAACGAGGCCCAGCGAGAAACTCGGAAACGGGACAGAATGGATAAGGAGTTGAAACAAGCCAAAGTGGATCTTGAAACCAAAATGGCTGACATCAAGGCACTTCAGGCAACGATAACTCGCTTCAAAGAGGAAAACAACAAGTTGGAACATCAACTCAAAGAGCAGAGGGTTAGGGTTTAAATATGTATTCCTTCCATTTAAATGACTCACTCTCACAGGCATGTATTTCAAATATGTATAGAAATATGACCAATTCTCAAAGGATGTCATTCAAATATGCATAGAAATAAGACTGACTGTCACAGGCAAGTCATTCAAACATGCATAGAAATAAAACTGACTCTCATAGGCATGTCATTAAAATATGTATAGAAATAAGACTGACTCTCATAGGCATGTCATTCAGATATGCATAGAAATAAGACTGACACTCATAGGCATGTCATTCAGATATGTATGGAAATAAGACTGACTCTCACCAGCATGTCATTCAAATATGCTTAGAAATAAGACTGACTCTCACAAGGCTTGTCATTCAAATATGCATAGAAATAAGACTGACTCTCACAAGGCTTGTCATTCAAATATGCATAGAAATATTACTGAATCTCACAGGCATGTCATTCAAATATGCATAGAAATAAGACTGAATTTCACAGGCATGTCATTCAAATATGCATAGAAATAGGACTGACTCTCAAAGGGAATGTCATTCAAATATGCATAGAAATATGACCAACTCTCACAGGCATGTCATTCAAATATGTTTAGAAGTATGGCTGACACTCATGGTATATTCAAATATATCTAATGAAATAAATTGTCTTTTCAGTCTTATTTTACAGGATTGACACACATGAACTTGTCATTCAAATATGTATAGAATAAGACTGCCACACTCATGAGTATATCATTCAGATATGTATAGAAATATGACTGACACTCATGGACATATCATTCAGATATGTATACAAATAAATTGCCTATTCAATCTTACATTTATATGACTGACACTTTTGTTAGACTTCAGGTTTTAGACCATGTGACATTTTAAAATTTGGGAGAAAAACTGTAACAAAAAAGTCAAGCATTATTGATAAGGATAACACCCTTATTGCTTGAAATATGAAATCCAAATTGTTTTCTGTTCAGTTGCTAATGCAGATGAGAGAATAATATAATGCATGTGTTTTGTTTTATAGATGAGAGAATATTATGATGGCCAAGTTTTGTTTTTACAGATTCTGAATGAAAGAACATTGAAGGATGCAGAGATTTTAAGTCAGCGTTTCCAAAAACTCCAACAGGATTTTGATCATCAGTTAACCCACTCTGACAACCTTGCACAAGAAAATCAGAAAAAAGTCTCTGAACTCAAGGTAAGCACACCCTTAGCTTTCATTGCAAAAGAATATATTTTGTTGTTCTCCATGTGCAAAGTTCATAAAAACTTCATCAACAATCATGCACAGGAAAAGCAAAACAGTTTCAGACAGAAGTTAAATTGCCCAGATATCCAGTTAAAGCAATAATCTTTCTGTGTATAATTCTGAGCTTCCAGTAAAAATGATTGATGTTGCTTCTCCTTGTATAAATTCTGCTTCTGTGTGTGTATTCTACTTCTATATATGTGTTCTATTTCAATGTATGAGTTCTACTTCTATGTATGTTTTCTGTCTATGTGTTCTACTTCTTTGTATGTATTTGTTCTACTTATCTGTACTTCTGTGTATGTGTTTCTGTGCATTGTGACAAAACCTCTTTAATATTGCAAAGCTTAGGAACTTTAGAAATGATTTACAATGAGGTTCTGTGATGTGATGTGATTATGATTTTTAATGTAGCTTTGAAAATTTTTCAGTCATATCACTACAATGTCTGCAGTGTGGCAGTTTATAGTAATGTCTAACACTGGGGCATCATGCCGCAGACATATAGCATGATGTCCCATCCAGTCACATTATCCTGACACCAGGCTGACCAATCCTAACAGACAATGAGGTTCTAGCATGTGGCATAAATATTACAGCAGAATAATAGATTGCTATACACTGTAATTTATGATTTTCTGTTTCTTTGTCTAAAGCTTAAGTTTCTTGTTTCCATATTTTAGTATGCTGAAACATCACATATTTAGATGCATTGAGGAACTTTAATAAACATTGTCCCAATAGCTGTTAATAAAAGAGTTTGTGTAATAGACATTGTCCCAATAGCTGGGGTGCTGTAGTAGACTGTCCCAATAGCTGGTCTGAAGGGAATTTGTAGAATAGACATTATCCCAATAGCTGGTCACAAGGGAATTTGCACAACAGACATTGTCCCAATAGCTGGGGCACTGTAATAGACACTGTCTCAATAGCTGGTTGTAAGGGAATACTCCACTTGATAAGTTACAATACATAGTCTTGTGTAAATTTGTTTGGCAGGCAAATTTTCACATGTTTAGTGACTTAGAATATTTTTCTAGAGTATTATATTTGTGATCCAGAAAATTAGATGAAAATAGAACTTGCACAATTAATATTTTTGCTGAATGTTTGTAATATTATAGATGCGTGAAGAAGAGGTAGGGCAGTTAAAATCAGAAAATCAGCGAATGAATAAGATGCGTGAAACAATTCAGCGCAAACTGCGGCAGGTAGAGGCCAACAAAACTGAAGTCGACCAGCAAAGAGAAACAATGAAGAGTCAGACTATAGCCCTGGAGAGAGGTGGGATATGTCATTTTGTTTTAGAGCTGCCCATGTTAAATTTGAAATTTTTTCTTAAAAACAATAGTGTCAGAAATACATTTGCACTGGAGGTATGGATGGTTATATATACTCCATTAGATGTATCAACATGTCTCAAGCCAAAATGTCTGAAATCTGGACTCAAAATCTGGTTACAACAACTGGCAAATTTTAGGTGTACAATAAAACAGATCTAAAAATTATATACATCCCTCTTTATGTTGTAATGCGAATACAAGTCCAGATCATTTGTTGTCATTGTAGAGCTACATTAGTCTACTTGTCTGTAATACTACACACTTTGGTTTATCTTAAATTACCTTGATGCTACAGAGCATGGAAGTTGGGTACTACCTCCTCATGCCTACAGGTGGCATTGGGGCTTAATAAGTTAATTTCCTGTGAGACTTGTCATAAGAGACACATTTATATAAAGGGCAAGATATTATCTTTTCTTTATTTAGTTTTGAAATTTGAACTAGTACATAAAGACACATTTGTATGGTTAATTGAGTGATGTATTTAGAGTTGTTTCATTGTGGGTTTTATACACTTCTGTTATTCAGTTGCTGTTTGATATTTAAAGGTAGTATTTTTAAGAAGGAAAATAAATATTTCAGAACTAGAGGCAGCCAATAAGCAGAATGAAATGGATAAGAAAGCTCTTGATGACATGAAAAGGGAGAGGGATATTCTGAATAAGGTTTGTAACACTTTTATGTATTAGTGATTAGGAAAAGGGTATAATGGATAAACTTAAGGTTTGTAACACTGTTGTACAATAGTCATTAGAAATAGGCTACAATGTGCAACACTCAAGGTTTGTAACACTGTTGTACAATAATCATTAGAGATAGGTTACAATGTGTAACACTTAAGGTTGGTTATGCTATTGTACTATAGTCATCATTTGTGTTACATTGTGTAACAAAGTTTGCAACACTTGTACAGTAGTCATTAGAAACAGGTTATAATATAAACACTTAAAGTTTGTAACACTGTTGTCCATGGTCATTATAAATAGGTTACAATGTAAACACTTAAAATTTGTAACACTTATACAGTTTAATTAAAAAATACATTACAATATTCATTATTTATAACACTATTGTACAATAGAAAGTAGAAATAGGTTAAAGGCGTACAATGTATACACTTAAGGCTTGTAACACTGTTGTAAAACAGTCATTAGAAATAATTTACATTGTATACACTTAAGGTTTGTAACACTGTTAGACAATAGCTAGTAGAAATAGATTAAAAGCTTACAATGTATGCTTACACATATGTACAGAAGTTGTATATTTATAATTAAGTTCATCTATCCATTCATACACTTACACATATGCACAAAAAGTAGTGTATTTGTGTTATGTTTGCCTATTGATGCATACGCTTAGATATATGGACAGAAAGTAGTGTATTTGTAATTATGTCTATCTATCCATGCATACACTTAGACATATGCACAGAAAGTAGTGCATTTATATTTATGTTTACCTATCAGTGGGGGCCTTGGTTGACCAAGTGGTCTAAGGTACTCACTTTTTTAGAACACTGACATCTCATATCCGTCCAAGTGGGTTTGAGTTTCAGGCTTAGACAGTGTGGGTATGTGAGAAAGTTTGCCAGTATGTTTGTTCCAGAATATATTCAGACTGACAGTTTAAATGGAAATATGTCAAATTAACAGATTAAGCTGAATACTGTATTTGAATTGTTTTTATTCCAACTGTCTGATTGAAAATATACTTTTTTGTGGTTTTAATTCCTGCCAATCTGATTGGGAAATATTTATTTCATACTTTTAATTCTGACCGGTCTGATTGGGAAGTATTTATTTCATGGCATTAATTTCTACCAATCTGATTGGGAAGTATTTATTTTATGGCTTTAATTCCCACCAATCTGATTGGGAAGTATCTGTTTCATAGTTTTAATTCTGACCAATCTGATTGGGAAGTATTTTTTTCATGGCTTTAATTCCCACCAATCTGATTGGGAAGTATCTATTTCATAGTTTTAATTCTGACCAATCTGATTGGGAAGTATCTATTTCATAGTTTTAATTCTGACCAGTCTGATTGGGAAGTATCTATTTCATAGTTTTAATTCTGACCAATCTGATTGGGAAGTATCTATTTCATAGTTTTAATTCTGATCAATCTGATTGGGAAGTATCTATTTCATGACTTTAATTTCCACCAATCTGATTTTAAAGTATCTGTTTCTTGGTTTTTAATTCTTTTCAATCTGATTGGTAACTATCTATTTCATTATTTTGTTCCCTAGAATCTGATTTGGAAGTGTCTGTTTTATTGTTTTGTTCCTATAAGTTTTATTGGGTTCTATCTTTTTCATTATTTATTCCCATGAATTTGATTGGGTACTTTCAGTACTGTCTATTTCATTTTTTTTTGATCCTATGAATTTGTTTGGGTTCTATCTGTTTCATTATTTAAATTCCTGCTTGTAAGATTTAGAAGTATCTGTATCATTGATGCAAATCTTTGTGTCTAATTTGTATATATCTGTTGTAAGTCAGTTTATTATTTTTATGATCATTTCTGTCAGAAAAAAAATATGATTTATGTGCAATAACTTGAGTTCTGCTTTAAATACCTTCACTAAATTTTTGTTTGTCTAAAGGTCAAAGATCAAGGTCACTTTGACTCACCACAGCAAGATGTAGTGATGCATCCTGGGTTCACTTGTGTGTACTTTATGCATAATTTTGAAAGCCTTATGCGAATTCTTTAGAGATGTTGGTCATTTTGTGACATATGATATCTATAGTTGGTTGAAAACTAATTCCTAATGTGTTGCTCATTTTACAGTTGAGACAGCTTTACCTTTTGGAAATCCCTGACAAACAATGGCATTTTCCAGCTCACCATAACTGAAAAAGATGAAAAATGTTTTTGGCACAAAAATTCCAACTTTATTTCTTGATCATGTAGCTTTACAAAAGTTTGTGGATGGCTTTCAAATTGTGTAAGAAAGAATTATAATTATTTTTGGCATCAAAAGGCCAGGGGTTAAAGTCACTGCCTTATTGGAGAGAAATTTTTGTTTTAGAAAATAACTTTAGTTCTAGACCAGATATTTCAGCCAAGTTTGGGGACTATAAAAGTAAGCTGTATTTGAACTCAGACCACCTTTATATTAAGACACTGTATTGAGGCTGTGTCATGTGTATAATGGTGGCTATAATAATAATGTGAGCAGTCCTTAAACTGAAGCCACTTTTTACTAAGACATATTTACAAATCTTTATCATGTGTGGTTCATGTAGGCTCTACCTGTAAACTGTTTTTTAATTGAGGCCACTTTCGTATCAAAACAAGTTTTAGGGCTGTATTTTTGTGGTTCATGGAAACCATGAAAATAAGTTATATTTTAACTGAGGCCAGAATATACTAGGACATTTTTACAAGGCTGTATCATGTGTGGTTCATGGGGACCATGACATACAGCTGTATTTTATTGAGTCCACCTTTATACTTAGATGTTACAATGCTGTCATATGGTATATGTTGTACACAAAACAGCATAGATATAGAGTATTATCCCTGACTTAGCCCACATTATATCATGGATCCTGGTACACCAAGGGGCTTTATAAAGACCATACTCACACTATATCAGGAGCCAGGGTATTCTAAGTGGCTTTATAAAGACCACACCCAGATTATATTAGCGGTCAAGGTATACTAAGGGACTTTATAATGACCATACCCACATTGCATCAAGAGCCAGGGTATATAGTGGACTTTTTAATGACAGCTATAATAAATTCACAAAAATATATTGATCCTCAAATTTCTAAGTTTTCATTCTAGCTTTAGTATATAATGTTTAAATAAATTAAATTGAACGGCACATTTTTATTTATTATTACCAGACGATGGAGAAGGAGCGATCAGAGACATTGAAAAAATTGGATCTGGTCAAACTCCACGAGCAGTCAAAGAAAAATCTAGAGCAGGAGATTCAGAATTACAAGGAAGAAGCCCAGAAACAACGCAAGATAATTTACCAACTTGAGAAAGAGAGAGACAGATACATTAATGAAGCCAGTGACCTTACTCAGAAGGTATGTAGCCAACACATATGAATTTTACAAAAATATTATAGTAGTCCCCCAGTTGAGAAGTCTAATATGAAAATCTCTTCCTGCATCAATCTTGTCTCTCTCAGCCTCATACCATGTGTTAGTTTACCTATTAAAGGAATGGAAGTGACCTTTGATGAGTTAGATTTAGTGATTGTGCAGAGTTTTCTCCCTTTCTGTATTAAACTCTTTCGATAATAAAAGTTATTTAAGTTGAGGAAGTAACCTGGATTTTTTTGTGTGTGATGTAGGTAAGATTTAATTCACATTTGCAGTAAACACTCAAATGCTCAGACACTTGCTTCCTATGGTGTAATGTACATTCCCATCCTTTTCAGGGAAATATGCCTTAAAGTTATGAGAAATTACTTTAAGTCAATTATAATCAAAAAGTTATATCAAATCAGATTAAAAGTATGTAGTGCTCAATGGTTTGCATCATCGAATCCCTAACCAGAAAAGTTGCATTAAGACAGCTGTTGTCATTCATCTCATCATTGACAATTGAGGTCTCTAAGAATACCAGGAAATGAAAGAGAAAAATTATGAGGATCAGCACAAAAAATAAATGAGAAAAATCTTTTTCAATTTTTCCCATAAGGTTTTGCTACATATGGAGGATGTCAAAGTGAGAGAGATGCAGATTTTTGACTTCAAGAAGAAAATTGCAGAGGCAGAGACCAAACTAAAACAACAGCTCAATCTGTATGAGGCAGTCCGTAGCGATCGTAATCTTTACAGCAAGAACCTCATTGAATCCCAGGTAATGTTTGCCAGAATTACCTATGTAAGATTTAAACACTGTTGGAAGGTATGCATTAGTACTGTTCAATTCTGAGTGAAACAAAAATGTGCTTTACTTTCCTGTTATTATGTAATCTTTAGACCAGACTCTTTTCTGTATCCAAACATTATTTTCATGACCTTATGGTGTTTAAATTTCTGTATACAAACATGATTCACATGGCCCAAGTGTGTTTTCTTTTCTGTATACAAATGTTGTTCACATGGCTCAAAGGTGTTTACTTTTCGGTGAGCAAATAGATTTGATAAATAGCAGTTTTCAGCTTGGTTAAATAATGTTTAAGACAGAACTAAACCTAGGTTTTGCCATCAAGTTCTGAAAACAATATAGGTCTTTTCTCTTTAATAATCATTATTCAGCACATTTCAGGTTAAGATAATATATAATAGATAGGGAACCTCTCTTTTTAATTCTATTAGAATTTAAGAAAATAAAATTATCGTTATTATTATTAGGACAGTTTAGTTTGTACACTATTGTGAAACTTTGTTCAGCAACAGTAGATTTATATTGAGGATCAGAAATAATAGTTTAGCTTGAATACCTTTTCTTTCTTCTGAATAAAAGATTTTTTTTAAATAGAATATGTTGATTAGTTTTATCAGCACCATCATACACTTGCATTCTTGATTGTGCATTGATTTTGACTTAATTTCTCTCCATGTTGAAGATTTCAAAGGCCTGAGATTTGCCAGAATTATCTATGTAAAGATTTAAATGCTGTTGGACTGTATGCATTAGTACAGTTCCATCATGAGTGGAACAATATATATATATATATATATATATATATATATATATATATATATATATATATATATATATATATATTCTTTAATCCTTCCATCACAATAGCTCAAATAAAAAACAGCAATTTAAAGGTAAAAAAAAGATGTATTACTGATGCTATTCATTAGTAACTGCTTGCAAAAAGGCCCAGTCAAAGGTGTATTTATTTGTAGCATTGAAACAGTTACTTATTTAGTTTTTTTTTTTTTTTTTTTGCTTTTACCTTCATTTTCTAAATTTTATTTGCTGTGATTAAGGTCAACAAAATGATATCAGAAATCAACATGATGATCATATTGTGTTTGTGTCATCTTGCCAATCAAGAGTGGATGTTTTCAATAATTAATTTGCTGTGCACACATTGTTTTGGCCCCTTTGTAATATGTCTTTACTGTTATTCCAGACTATGAAGAATTACTTAGAGTGTGTCAATGTAGCAACTTCATTGATCAAAATAATGTCTGTAGAAGAACTTGGAAAAAATGCACAAAATTACTCCAGACATGAGAAACTTACTCAAAGTGTTTTTGAAGAATCATGATTGATCAGAATAGTATTTATTATACCAGACTTGGAAAAGCTACTCAGAGTTACTCCAGACTGGGAAAACTTACTCAGAGTTACTTCAGATTTGGAAATTTTATTAGAGATACTCCAGACTGGGAAAACTTATCCAGAATTAGTTCAGATTTGGAAATCTTATTCAGAGTTACTCCAGACTGGGAAGACTTACTCAGTGTACCAAAGCACATCTTGATTGATCAGAATATTGTTGAACAAATTTGGGAGCCAAGTAAAGTTATATGATAGATGGGCATGATCTTTGCTTGATCATTTTCTGTCTGGATATGACCCTAATCTTGACATTGACCCCCATTTTAGGATGAGATCCAGGAGATGAAGAAAAAGTTAAAGTCAATGGACCACATCAACCACCAGCTTACAGAAGAAAGCCAGGCCAAGGACCTCTCACTGGCCAAGGTAAAACTTGATCAGCAGCGCATTGAGAAGGAAAAAGACATGCTAAAGGCTGAGCTGATGAAGATGAAGCAGCTGGCATCTGAGAACAAGGCCTACATTGAAGCACAGGAGGCAGAAGAGAAAAAACTGCTGAAGATTATTGCAGAGGCTGATGCAGAGAGAGTGAGACAGAAGAAAGAACTTGATCAGGTAAAAACTTAAATAATGTAATAGTTCAATAATGCAAATTTCCACCCCAGTTCTGATTAACTGCACTTATTCAGTAATAAAACATACCAACAACATCCAGACAACTGTAATGATGTCTACTTCAAATCCTTGGGATATATAATCTGTACAATAATTACTATGTATATTTTTACCAGTACATTTTTTAACTGCTTCAAAATATTAAAAATTCAAGAAGAAAACAACTTTCAACAATATAATGGAACAAAGTAAAATGACAAGCAAAGTTTGGTTTTATTCCTTGCCTACTATGTTATGTTCAAAAATAATGTTGAGGATGATACAGTCTGAAAATGCTAACACAAAGACTAACATGGAAAGTAATAAAGTTTATTATCCAATCTCAGAGTGCATTAGAAACAATTTGCCTATAGCAAGTAGAAATAATTGATTAGTGTACTAGACATTAAATATAAGTCCTTGAATGAAACTGAGAAACATATATAAATGCACCACCGATTATACCTATATAAGAAAACTTAACATATGTCCCTACCACTTTGATGTTGAGGATAAGACCCCAGATAGACAATGGAACACACCTGGTGACAGTATATCAGTATACTTGGCTTCATCCATTTATCTTAAAAAAGCTCTTAGTTGAAATGAATAAGGGAAATGTGAATTAAACCCAACTATTGACCCAGGAAGCAGGACATTACCCCCCCTGTCAATTACCCTCTTGCCACTAGCCCTCTGCCATTACCCCCCATCATTTACCCCCTCAGTCCTTTACCAACCCACCCACCCTGGTTTATAACCCCCTGCCATTACCTTCATTTACAAATACAGACAATTACAAATTTAATTGTTAATTTATATTATGTTGGTCTTACCGCAGTAAGATTCTGTCCATCAATTTAAGTGTACACAAACAGTCTGATAAGAGTATTGGCTTTATATCAATAAAAATGACTTTAACAGTTTAATCTGTGCTCAATCTATTCTATTATGTTGGCTTCACCACATTGAATCTAATTCAAGCAGAAATGATTTCTATGCACATTCCCCAGAAAAGCTATATATATATATATATATATATATATATATATATATATATATATATATATATATATATATATATATATATATATATATATATATATATATACATTTTGAAAATAAAATATCACTAGAAATAATTTTACCATGAAGAAAGTTCTGAGTATATGTGGAAAGCAAAAGGTTATGCACAATGGATATGTCTATGTCAAGCAGAAAGATTTAGCAGGTGTAATTATTTATGAATGTATAAAAGCAATGAGGAAATGTAAACAGAATACTACCTGAATGTAAAGCAAAGATAAAAGTTAAAAATTATGCTGTGGATGGATTTCTGTATGAATATACATGCACCAGATTCAGCATGATGTGAAGTTCTGTTAGTTAGACAAAACATTACAGAAAGAGCAGTGGAAACAGAAGAAACATCTCAATAGATTCTTGGCCTGGAAATGCAGAATCTAAGTAAGGAGCATCGGCTTAAGTGGTTCCTATTTAACATCGTTGTCAGTTTGATGAAAGCTACAAGCTAGTCATGTTTCACAACCTCTTCCAACTAATTCAGCAACCTCTGAGCTGCCAGATGTATACAAGAAACTTCCTAATGATGAGAATTTCTTGTTATTGGATAGCAGTGTAGGAGATATAAACAGAAATTTAATCTTTGGGGCTGATAAAACATCACATTATTAGCACAGTCTTCAAATTGGTTCAATGATGGAACTTTTGCTGTTGTGCCTGAGCTTTCCTTTCAATTATATATTTTGCATGTACTCATCAGTGGTGATGTCATTTCTCGCCTTTACTGCTTGCTCCCAAATAAAACTATGGAAACTTATCATATTTTCATTGAGATAAAGGCACTAATTCCCAATGCTCATCCTGTGACAGTTATGATAGATTATGAAAAAGCATCCATGAATTCTGTTGCGGAATGCTACACAGGAATAGATGTACAAGGATGTTTTTATCATTTTTCTCAAAGTGTATACCAAAAAGTACAAGCTCTTGGATTTCAGCAAAGATATCAAGATGATGCAGATTTTGCAATGTCAGTGAGAATGGTAGCTACTTTGGCTTTGTACCGCTTTCTTCCACTGTGCAGGTTTTGGAAGAACTTCAAGAACTTACAGATGACATTGGCATGAAGTCAATTGTTAGATTATTTTGAAGATAACTACATTGGCAGAAGAAGATGTTGAAACCGAGCTAATCCTGTCTCTATTCCTTGAGTTTGAAGTGTACACAGCAGTGTTGAAAATGAATTACCTAGTACTTACAACAGCATTGAAGGCTGGCATCGAAAAATGCAAGCTGCTGTTGCTGCTGACCATCACAACATTTGGCACTTTTTGACAGTCCTTCAAAGGGAGCAATTATTCCTGAATGTGATAATTTCTCATTGACTTGGAGGACATCCAGTGGAGCCAACTCAAAAGAAATATCATTACTGCAATGTTCTGATAGAGAAACACTAATAGAGAGCACTTTGAATACTTGCAAGGGATGGCACATTTATTTCAGCTGTAATCATATCAATATAACAGATTTTATGGTACTATAACATTATGATATGATGAATTTAATATTGAACATTGTGATAAGTATATATTTTCAAGGCTGAGATTAATCAACTAAAATAAAAATTTACAATAAATTATCGTGAAATTTATTTTAATTTTGTTTTTATTTGGGGGGGTATAACAGTTATATATTGTATATATTAATAGATAGGGTGGCTAACAGAACAGGGGGTAATAGACTGAGGAAAAAATTGATAGGGGGGAATTGCGGGGGGGGGGGGTAATCAACAGATGGATAATGTCCTAGACTCATTGACCCATGACCTTGACCATGAAGGTAAGTCCTCCATTGTGGAACATGAAAAGCATTTTATGGTAAGAAAACTGTTAAATAAAAATTGAACATATAACACCATGACATTGACCTTAAATATAAGACCTCCATTGACACACAGCACACCTGCTAATGGCATACATGCTTTTTTCAGTATTCAATGTTAATGTTGTTACAGTAGCTTGCATTATTGATGAATATATTGAAGTGCTATTGCAGTAATCAAGATACATAACTGCTCTCCTCATTCAAAGTTGAAAATCTCCCTTTATGAAAATCCCACATGGGAAGAGGAATTCACATTCTCTGAAATCATTACCAATCATTACCAATGTGGTTCTTGACAAGCCTTATTATGATGCTGTATACCTATACCAAGTTACATACCTTAATCTCAAAAGGTTCTAATATTACAGATCTTATTGAGGCATTAACTTGACCCTGGAGAAAGGAGCCATACTGTGACACATGACATACCTTTTTTTGTTGATTAATGAATGTAAAATGTTTCATCCTTTAATCTTACATGGCTTTAAAGTTCTAAAGTGGATAGGACCCCTAGTCTAGTATGTGACACCTTCTGTTGATGATGTATAGGCATTCCAAATTTCATCCCCAAATCTGAAATAGCTTTATTTTTACAGAGTGGATGGGAAAATGTAATGGAAAACATAAAATATTTATTCAAAGCATTTACTTTGAAGATAGCCCCACCACCACCACATTGTATATAACACAGCTTATAGAGATGTAAAAGTATACCAAGTTTCACCCCTTGATCACGAATGGATTTAAAGTTATAGAGTGAAATGAAAGTGATGGATGGACAGAAGAAATGATAGAAATGCATATATTATGTCTCCCACTTTGCATGGAAAGATGGGGGAACCGTAAGAGATATCCTGCTTTATAGAGGTGTTAGGTGTGAAAAATTTCATATTTTAATATAATTCCTTGATATGTGTTTCATTTTGTTGCAGTAAAAATAGAGAAAGGCTCTTAGTTTGGCATATATTTATTTCATGTAAGTAAAAAATTTTTTGTCCAGACTCTAGATCATCTCATTTGGCAACAGTGTGTTTTGCTTTAAGTTATGTGTTTCCTGGCTTTGAATAATGGTCTTTCTAAACTGGATTTAAACCACAAGTATCACCAGACTAGTGAAATCTTTCAATTTTACAGGTGATCAGTGAACGTGATATCCTTGGCACCCAGCTTGTGCGTCGTAATGACGAGTTGGCACTGCTGTATGAAAAGATCAAAATTCAGCAGTCTACACTGAACAAAGGAGAAATTCAATACAACCAGCGATTGGAGGACATCAGAGTATTAAAACTTGAGATCAAAAAACTGCGACGTGAGAAGGGAATTTTGCAGAAAAATGTGGCCAATGTTGATGACCTCAGGTTGGTATCGGTATTGCAAAGAAAACAATCCATTTCATTTGTATTTCAGTAAGCATTCATATGTAAGCCAGGTATGCCTTAGTCTTCTTCGGCTATACAGATGTATGAATTCTCAGTACTAGCTTAAATAAATACAATCTGTAGGTTAGTTTGACAGGAAGGATACACAATGAAGGCTACTTTAACAAGATTTTGTTGCCATTAGTTTTAAAAATTATTTTCATGCCTCATCATATGATATTACTGTGTCCATGTGTGTTCATTTTATTCATCCATTTAAGTTGTTCATTAAGATCAGTTTCTGTTCGATCTTGGTGGGAATTCATATTCCACATACACATTGTTTCAATGGTGTTGTTTTTTTTATAGATCAATATAGATGTACCATAAAAAGTCATTTGTTAACTAGTTAAGACAGCTGTTTTAAGTGCATATTGAATAAGTAATTAAGAAATAAAGATGCTGGAGTTAAAGCGTAAAAGAACACCCACACTTTTTAATCCACTCTCTGATGGATATTTTGCAACTTTAAGCTTTATGTTTATTCAAATTGCAAACAAACAGTAATACTTTTGTTCCATAGCTCTGACCACTTAGAATTCATGGTAGAATTAAGACACTTTAAAAATATTTTTATTTAAATTTTCTTCTTAGGCGTGAAGTGTACCACATCCAGCGTGAACTGTTGCGTGAGAGAACTCGCTGTAAAGCCCTGGAGGAGGAGCTTGAGAACCCCATGAATATTCATCGATGGAGAAAATTGGAGGTTGGGATACAAATATACAGTATGGAATGTTTTACTTTGAACCTCTGAGCATGCTGGTCTGCCTTAAAAATGTTCATATTGGTACTCGCCCTCCAGTGTTATAGGACTTTAATTTGTGTTGTTTGTTTAGGGGAAATCTGTTAGTTCTTATCAACTCTTCAAGATGAGTTGTGTTGAATGGATTTTGTAAGCCTAAATATTTTAATTATAATGTAAGTTATGTTTGCAGGTTATGGCTTAATTTAGTACAGATTGATACAGCTTAACTACAAGGTTTTTTGCTAACATTTTGGCATTAGGAAGACCAGAAGACTAAAGCAGTATAAAGTCATTATATTGATGGTGATTATTTTTGGCACATTTAGACTGGTCATTGAACCCATTATGTAATAAATCAGGCAGTTATGACTACCCATTTTATGGAGCAATTTATTACCATTCCAGGGCAGCGACCCAAGTACATATGAGATGATTGAGAAAATCCACACTCTCCAGAAACGACTAATCTCTAAGACAGAGGAGGTGGTAGAGAAGGAATTACTGATCCAGGAGAAAGAAAAACTGTACCTTGAGCTGAAACACATCCTGGCACGACAGCCAGGTCCTGAGGTGGCTGAACAACTCTCCATCTATCAACAGACCCTCAAAGAAAAGACAAAACAGATGAAGGTTGGTTTGTATTTGCCATCTTATGACAGAGCATGTAATTCCATGACCTGGTCCATCTGTCGCTCTGTTTACTTTTATGTTACATGTTACATATGAAAACTTCCTTTGTGGTTCCTGCTTTTGTTTCACACAAGAGTTGCATTAGAAATACAAAGAGGAAAGTTGATTTTGTTGGTTTTTGATAAATGTGCACCATTTAAGTGATTGTATTACCTGGATACTTAAAAGTTTATAGCTGAAAAGTTTCATTGAAGTTGAAAATGCCTATTATATGAGTGAGATGCACAAATGTAAATGTGTACATCAAAGGCATTCACCTTTTACTTTGTAATGTTGTTCGCAAATTATTACTTATGCAAAAATTATTTCAGTAAAGATATCAGGTCTTATCTCATTGTTTTGTAATTTGAATTTTTTTAATGTATATCTCAGTAACTGATATTCTTCAAGCCTTTCATATTTTGTATATTGTTTAATTCACATGTGCCTTTTAATGCATACAGAATGACAACAGTTTAATGATTTTCCAAGGAAAACACAAACATTTGTTTAGCAGAATAAAATCTGTTACAAAATTATCATTATTACATGCTTATGTGGAGCTGTTTTAGGTGAAATGTCATGTTTGTTGGTCTCTTGTTCTATTTTCATATTGACTTGTATCTGTTGACATGTGTTTGTATGTTCAAACTAGAGACTTGAGTTAGTGCCCCTTAGTCATAGATCAATGGAGCAGAATAGTGTAACTAAATATCCAATTCATTTACATTTAATTAGAAAACATTGAAAAATTCAAAATATGATTTTTAGTTAAAAGTTTAATTATTTTATGCAGCCCTTGTCACTAAAGACTGCTTCAACAGTTGTCATAACTACTCATGTAGAAAACCCATATGTTGATGGTATTCATAGTTCACCTGTGATAATTATGCAATCATGCAGAAAACCCAGCTGTTGATGGAATTCATAGTCCATCGGTCATAATTACACAATCATGTAGAAATCACATCTGGGGATGGTATTCATAGTTTATCTGTCATAATTACACAATCATGTAGAAAACACATCTGTTGAGGAGCTCCAAGTGGCAGAGTGGTCTCAAGTGCTCACTGTTACAAATCATTGCCATCTTATCTCTGTCTGCATGGGTTCAAGTCTCAGGTTTGGCCAATGTGGGTATGTGAGAAATCTTGCAAAAAGCTTCTTGAGGGTTGGTGGTTTTTTCTTGGGTTTTCCCAGTTTCATCCTCAACAATTAATACTAGCTGCCATGTATAACCTATCTTATGCTGAAAAAAGGTGTTAAACCCAACAACAACATCAGTTGATGGTATTCATAGTCCATATGTTATAATTACACAAATCATGTAGAAAACACATCTGTTGATGGTATCAATAGTCTACAGACCTAAAGATTTTCATATTTTTAACTTTTAAAAAAAATCTAGACGTAGATTTAGTAAATATGACTACCAACTGTTTTGATATTTCCAGACCATGGCATCAGAGCTGAACATGTACGAGTCACAGGTGAATGAGTACAAGTATGAGATTGAAAGAATTGCCAGGGAGCTACAGGAAGTGAAAAAGAAATACTTCATGCAGAAGAAAAAGGAAAATCAACAAAAGTATGTGGACAAGGCTGTTTTAACTAAACTGATTTTCTTCAGCCAAATCTTAATTTTAGATGTGATGATATTTATCAGTTAATTTCTGTAGTTCATCTGAATCAAGCCAAGTAAATTTCAGAAACTCATGTCCCCAACTTTTCACTGGAAGTAGGAAAGTGTAGTTTTGTAAAGAAGAGTGCTATGTAACAATGATGATAGAGTTATGAGTAAAGGTAAATTTATAAAGAAAGGCACTGCTGATAATAAAAACCCTGAAGATGGAACCCAGATGAGTTTCTCACCAATATAAATGGGGCACTTACTAGCTGTTATGTTCTTTTGAGAGACTGACATATGTAAGGTGAAGTTGTCTGCATTTGAAACATGCACAGTGGAGTTAATGTTGGCATACCTCTATGCTACTTTAATGTAATGTGGCTGACATTTCTTGTGATATTGTACTTGTGGAAACTGTACATGATCTAAGCACACTTTTCCCTTGTGCTCAAAAACCAGCCTGAATTAGTCTAAAGTACATTATTTTTAGCAGCTATTACAATAGAAAAAATGAATTTTCCAGACTTGACAATACCAGTATCTGAAAGTGAAGTGAATGAATTACCAAATATATAAAATGTAAAAAAAATTATTGGCTCTTTTTGGTACAATTTATCTCTCAAGTTCAGGAAGTGAAAATGACCAAGTGGAGCTAGCAGGTTTTTGTAAGGTGCACATCTGGAGTAAGGCCAAGCTGTATACTCTGTAACCCATATTACAACCATCAATCATACACAAAAATAAAGGAATTAAAGGTTCTTTGAACAAAACCTAATATATTTGAGGTCTTTTTTTTTAAATAGCCAGTATAACCAGTGATGAAATCTGAGGAAATTCTTTTTCTTTTAAGTTCTAACTCTATGCAAAACTGTAGAGCACCACCAAATCTACATACAAATTGTGGTCCCATATTCATCAGTCAAGATGATGACTTAGAAAGCTGATAATCAAATTCTGCCCAAGTTATATAATTATAGAAAATTATATATCATTTTCTTGAAATCCTACATAATTTTAAGGGAATTAATATATCAAAAAATGTTGTGGTCCAACAATTAGGGGCCTTAACCAAACTAAATGAAGATGTTGATTGAATGCTATAAATATAAAATGAGCATAAATGTTGCTGTAGATGGAATGCTGAAAAATCCAGTTTATCCATGGTGTCATCAGTGATAAGATGCATTCTAAATTTCATTGAAATGCAAAAGGCATTAAGGAAGTTACTGAATTGGGAACAGCTGAAGGTCAGATTAGTTATAACTCTACTAAATTTATACCTAAGCAACTCAGGTGATAAAATTCAGCTACTCTTATTGTAAAGTTGCCATCTAAATTTGTTTTTGATCCAATAAGGAAGTCGTCCTGTTGAAAGGATAGTGAGTGGGTATGAAAATCAGGAGCCAGTGACTCTACTAAATGATAAAGAATGCTGAAATGGAACTCTTCTGATGTCTCATAAATATAAACTTCATTACAAATTTGGTTGAAATCCAGTTAAAATAAACAGTGTTATTGCATGGAATTGAAAGCAGATTGGTCTCACAGCCAAGGGGTATAACTTTACTAAATAATGATTTCAAATGATGATAATTGAGCTCAGCAAAGGTCATGTCATTGTGATATCTTCCAAATATTGGTACAACATTCAGGGGCTATAACTCTTGTATATGTTACAGTAAAATTGCTGATTACAACACTCTTTTGAAGTATCATCAGTATCCAGCTGTCATGACTATTTAGTAGAAATTCAATAATAACTACCAGAGTTGTGCAGAAATAAAAGCAAATGTATTTAACTAACTGGGATTACAAATTCTTTATACAGTGCTGTAGAATGCTGTCATTACTTGATCAAAGCCTCATCAATATCAAGGTGCCTATGCAATTTGGTTGAATTCATTGATGATTAAGAAAATAGTTGTGTGGAAATTAAGAAGGATGGGTCTGAATAACAATATGAAGAAAGCTGATAATCAGTCTAAATAAAGAACATCTATTTATCAAGCTGTGTAGAAGATTTGTTTATTATGCAAAACCAGATTTGGAAGTTATGGAAAAAGAAGTGGGTGGTTCCAACAATGAGGGCTGTAACTCTACCCAGTTACAGATTACACAGAAACTTACCTTGTGACAACCATCAAGGTCCTGTCTTGTTTATCTGACATTTACCAGTAGCAGCTTGGGTCAGATATGGTAAGCTGATGAGATTGCATTTTATGTTGAACTGTGACATGGTTGTTACGGCAACAAGTAGATGTCATTCGTTTGGAAATTTTTTTGACTTGAACGATGGTTCACAGTCTGCATTTGTTGTAGCAACATTACATCTCTTGAATTGAGATATTGTGATGACAAGTATAGAGAGATAGTGAACAAATACAAATGTAGTTAGAAAAGATTGTGTAAATAATATAAAATGGGTAGAAAAGATGGCTATATGGCACTGACTGACTCTTGTTCATATATAACATGTTTACAGAATATAGAGAATATGACATATCAGTTGATTCATTAGTTAGAGAGAGAGAGAGATGCATGCATGCACACAGACTATTAAGATTATTTCATAATCAAATTTCAGGGAGCGAGAGAAAACCCTGGCAATGGCGGGTGCCCCTGCAATACAACCACAGAGAACAGATGCACCACGATTCACTGGAGGAGGTTTCAATTTACAGCCATCAAGAACAGCACCACCTGTACAATAAAAGCCAGTTACACATGATTAATTTAATTTAACATTATCAATGAGGAAACTAATTGTTTTTATAATAATTTTGGACAACTCAAATTGTGCTATAGAAAATGATGTGTATGTATAAACTAATAATTAAGATGTAATTGAAGATACAGATTGTTGTTTTGAAATAATGATACCAAAAATGTTGGATTATTAGTCCCCATTCCTAATATCATACTTCAGGATTTGAAGTAAACAGTTAACTTTATTTTGGAAAAAATTAGTAATTACTCTTTTGTATCTGCGTTTTCCTTATTAACTCTGCCTTAGCTCATTTAAGGTCTTAGAAACCGTGCATACATTAAAAACTGTAAAAAATATTTTTAGTTATTTTTGTAGGCTAGAAGAACTGTTGGGATTGTCTATTGTCATTGTCTGTCTGTCCATTAGCACAAGTTTGTTATCACTACTTCTCCTAAACTACATACCGGATTGTCAAAAAACTTTACACACACAAATCTATTTCATCATTAAAACAAAGTATGCTGATCTGGCATGCAATATGGTCACCGCTGCAGCTGAAAATCCTATTATTGCTACTTTTTCTGATTGGAAAGTCATAATAACATGTAGTTTTCACCAGAAGACTTCTTATAATGTAAAGTTGGAACCAAACAAAAGAGGTGTCAATCTGCTTCCCAGTGTGGAAGCCACAAAATTGTTATTACCACTTATACATGGAAAGGCATATAGACATGGAGTTTTCATCAGAAGACTTCTTATGATGACAAGTTGGTCCTAACTGTAATAGATGCCCATCTAGCCTTCATTATGGATGCCATATTGAAAATTCTATCACTGATGATCCTTAGTGGATGGTCATAGTAACATGAAATTTTCACACACCCCCCAAATTAATATGATATTGAAATGATTCTAATTAATTGGCGTCAATCTTATATTCAATATGGCCACCATGGCAGCAACCTTGATATGTCTTGAATGGACAATCATCTTGATATTTGTTTAACCTAAAGACTACTTACGATGTCTTATGTCTAGACATATATTTTGTGACTATTTCCACAAACTGGTTAATTAAAATAATTCTTAAAATTATTTTTAACTGCTCCTACATGTATAAAAATTAGAAAAGATTTACACAACATTATTGATAAAAAATAATCACAAAACAGAATCTAGCCAATTTTGATAATATACTGAAATTAAGACCTTTTACTATTGGACAAATGTTTTTGAGTGCCATCAAATATGCATGGAGGTACAAAACTTAATAAACATTGAAATGACCATTCTATTATATACATGCAGTCAGCAGAACAGGAAGAAATTTCTACAGATAGCATCCTTCTCACATAGATTTATTGGTCAACTACTCTTGGATATTGCTGTTAGGCAGAGATCAATCATGTGAGCAATCTCAGGCCCACTTAGCCCTCTTGTTTCTTAGATTACCTAGTAAATTTATTATGGAGTATATGATGAATAACTGAATGTTTGATCTTTTTTAGATTGACATTTGCTATTAGGTATATGGGAATACAGTTGTGTAAATAGTTGAAAGCTTGTTTTTATATCCTTTTGTCTACAATGAAATAAACAAATACTTACACTTTAGTTTGTGTTTTTTCCATGCTAAGTTTTACCAGAAAGCTAGTTTTCAGTCCCTTTACACAGCTCATTCATAATTTAGGCATTTGCATTGTTAACTTCTTACTTGATGAATTAGCACCACATTTGTCCAAAATACATAAGACAACTAGTAAAAACTCTACATTCTTCTAGTTCACTAAGAAACATGCAGAGTTTTGTTTTCCTTCTTAAGGGACTAGGTTAATGTAAAGCAGTACTGATTTAAAGATTTTTTCATCTTCCTTGTGTTGATCTATATTAGAAGAGCACAACCCCCAGCCCACAAACATGTTCTGCCTGGCCCTTGGGGAAAATTAAAACAACACAGAAATCTTGCCCCTGAACGGTAATTACATTAAAGAAATTAGTGTTTAAGGTCCTTGACTGAAAAACATTGTGCACCTCTGGTCTATATTATTGACAACTCTTGTTAGTATATAAATTACATTTTGTCTTATATAATATCTTACATAAACTGTATAATATGTTTAAGTCCAGGATGTGGTATATAAACTAGAGCATATCTTAGATACATTAGAGTCTAGGATGTGGTGTAGAATCTGAAGTGCAGCTGTCCAGGATGTGGTATGCCAATTGGAGCATAGATCAAAATCCAGGATGTGGGATATGTAGTGAAGCATAGGTTACAGTTCAGGATCTGGTTCTTTCTTCAGGCTTGACTTTAAGTGACTAGACAAATTTGCCATTCATATCTCCAGTATATTTTCACTACCTTCTTGTATTTTTAAAAACTCTTTCTGACATTGTTTAACCAGTTACTATTACATTCTACATAAAAGACCATGTTTTAATTACTTGTGGCAACAAATTCTATATCCTTAAGATTTTGCATGCGTGTTACATTTTATTGAAATTTGGGTGAAATTTAGTTTTTTTCTGTTTTTTAGTTTGATGCCTTATAGTTGTAACTTGACCCAAGCTTCAGTGATCTATCTCAAATTTGCAATAATAGATGTACCAACTTCCAAACCCTGTCTTCAAATTTGTTTTCTAGATATTTAAGCTTTTGGGGCTATTATTTCGGATTTGGGGTTAATCATTCAAGCACAGGCCTGTTATTGCAGATTGGGGTTAATCTTTCAA
This sequence comes from Potamilus streckersoni, assembly GCA_016746295.1. Classification (NCBI taxonomy): domain Eukaryota; kingdom Metazoa; phylum Mollusca; class Bivalvia; order Unionida; family Unionidae; genus Potamilus; species Potamilus streckersoni. The sequence continues at coordinate 414,394 of JAEAOA010001266.1, forward strand.
GCATGGGTTTGTTATTGCAGATTTGGGAGAAGTCATTGAAGTTTGGGTCACTTATTGCAGATTTGGGATAAGTCACTGAAGCTATTGGGACTATAATTGCAGATTTGGGATAAATCAAGCATGGACCCATTTTTTTAAATCTGGGATAAGTCATTGAAGTTTTCACCTATTATTGCATATTTATTTGGGATAAATCGTTCAAACTTGGGCTTGTTATTACAGATTTGGGATATGTCATTGTAGTTTGAGTTTGTTATTGCAGATTTCAGATAAGTAATTAAAATTTGGCTTGCTGTTGCAGATTTGGGATAATTCATTGAAGTTTTGGTCCATTATTGCAGATTTGGAATAGGTCATTGAGGCATGGGACTAATTTTGCAGATTTGAGGTAAGTCGCTGAAGCTTGGGTTTATTATTGTAGATTTGAGGTAGATAATTAAAGATTGTGCCTATTGTTGTAGATTTGAGGTAGATCACTGAAGCATTGGTATGTTAATGAAATATTTGGGATAGGTCACTTAAGTTTGGGTCTAGTAATGAAAGATTTGAGATAGGTCACTGAAACTTGAATCAATTATCACATAGTTGGGATAGTTTTTCACTGAAGCTTGGGTCTATTATTGCCAATTTGAAATAGATCACTGAAGCTTGGGTCCAGTTACAACTATATGGTGTTAAATTAAGAAACAAAACAAAACCAGCAAGTTTAGTCAGATTCAACAAATAATTAAAATACTTCATTACAAAGTGAAATTTTAAAAAGGAAAATACAGTACTGTGAATTAAATCCCAAATAATCCTACAAGATCTCTCAAAGATCCAAAAGCATATAGTGGTCCAAATGAGTTCCAGTGGTGTTCTGAATGAACTTCAATCTTGAATGTGATGATGTACCAATAGTCTTCAATGTGCTAATAGATTTGATGTATCACCATAATTTAATAAAAAAATATCTTAGAATGAATTCACAATAATCCCAGAATAATGTTTTAGTCCAAAAGCCAATGAGCACTTTATTATTCCAATTAATAATTTAAATAAATCCTCTGAGATTATAGCTGAACACAATTCAAATTGATTCCACAAGGACAGATGTTAAGATAGGAATGAATAATTTTGGTGTAAACAACCTAATATAGAAAACTAAGATGCCACAAGATTGTCAAGAAGTGGGTAATTTTCATTGGAAATTTCCATCAAATTTGTAAACAATGTAAGGTCTGTGGACTTAAATTTTAACAACTAACTTGACCAATATTATGTAGACCATATAATTTCCAATGGGAAAACCAATGTCTTGAACTCAGATCAAAAGAAACGTTTACAAATTATCATTATTTTAAAATATAAACTATAATCTTTGACCAAAGTTATTTAATATGTTGTTTGCAAATGAGCCTTACAATCTACAATCATAGGTCACTGAAGCTTTTGTCTGTTAATTACATATTTGGGATAGGTCACTGAAACTTGGGCCAGTTATTGCAAATTTGGGATAGGTCAATGAAACTTGGGTCTATTATTGCAGATTTGAGATAGGTCACTGAAGCCTAGGTCTATGTTGCAAATTTGTAAATTTCTATTCTTACAGGTTGGCTCTTGCATGAAGTATATTATATAATAGTCATGCCATTCCATCCATCCATTAACAATAAATTGCTTTCTGCATGATAACGTCAGTTCTGCTTCACATATCATCCAGGTTTTGCATTTGTATTGCCATTTAGGATATGAAGGAGTCTTTGAGTTTCGATTCAGATGTCCAAAAGCCAATGGCACTATGATTAACTAAATCATCAAGATTTTTATGGCATAACATCAGCTCTGATTTTCATACCATCACAAGCTTTGCAGATGGGTTACACTTTAGAATACAAGTCTATTGATTTTGGAATCTAGAGTTCAAAGTCACTGTAATCCAAGAATGATTTCTATACACACTACTTTATTATCTGCTGAAGGCAATCCAGAAGTCTTTTTAAGATTTACCCTTGACATTAAAAAGGAACAAATTTATTTGTGTATCACAAGGTCATAGTAATTGCAATTTTCAACAGGAAATAGTTCAATACATAATAATTTAATTATTTTTCACAAAGCATTGATGATTGCCCATGATGGTTCAAAGAATTCAAGATATTTTTATGCCAAAATGGACAATGTCACATGATGCACAACTGGGCAATAGGTATTTGTGTATAATTGCAGTATTTAAAGTAAATTTAACTGCTTGAAATTACAAATTTCCTTAATTTACACAGACTGGCCAATTCAATTAAAATAATTATTTTTAGATCCCAAACTTCCTCTTCCTGCTGCTAAGAATTCAAACATATTTATCCTACACATACATTTTATGTCTTCCTGATTTCTGATGTTGGTGTTTGCACTCCAACCCAGAATAGTTATAAAATTAATGCAGTGTTAGTGAATTCCAATAAGGATAGTGAATTCCTACCAGGTAGCATACAAGTTTTTCACAGAAGTAGAGTGCTGCAATATTCCTGATACTTTTTTCAAAAAAGCATAAGGATAACAGTTTGGAACCTAAAAAATCTGCTGTCAACAGGTATTAGACAATTTCACAGTAAGATCATACAAGGTATTCCTCTTTTAACTTTTTGATCCATTTGTTACTGTTCTTTTATAAAAGAAGGATGAAACGTGTTGTTGGAATCGGATCACAAATATTAATTCCAGTTCAGTACCCATGAATGTAGTCTCAGTCTAATTTTAGAGGATTTATTTTCCTCATTTTGGTGGTGATACAAGAGTTAGATTTAGGCATTCTTAGTATTTATTTAAAGGTAATTCTTTATTCTTTAGAATATAAACATTATGGTGTGATTATCTGTGTATATTTCAATGACAGTGCACAGTGAGTAATAAGTTCTTGGTGATGATCCAGAAGTGAAATCTGTGTTCCATTGCACATTGCTTTGTTTACAGTCTGGCCTGTCAAAGAAATGCCAGTGAACCTATGACAAGAACTTCACCATGAAGTCATTTTTGAAGGTATATTAAATTAACATATGATTTGTATTGATTGTCACACAGTTGAATGTTCAGTACTAAGAAATAAATGTGGAGAATATATAGTAGAATTGTGTACTTGGTCCTGTTTGGAGTGTGATTAAAAAGTATTGAACACAGCTGGGTTCTTTTGTAATGAATCTGAGAATAGCTACATATCTTACGTGTTTAGGGCCAGTGGATATTGAACTATTTAATACTGCCGCATTTGAGAAAGCAGAAGACAAGGATAAACATGGGAAAGTAGTTGACAAATTTGAAAACTACTGTATAGGAGAAATGAATGAAACCTATGAACAGTACCATTTCAAATGTCAAAAGCAGGAAGAGCATAAATGTCTATGTTTAAGGTCACTAGCCCAAACATTTAACATACTCTCTGAAACAGATTACAAGACAGTATGCCATGAGGACAAACTGAAACACCTAGAAAGGAACCATGTGACACTTGTTAGGTATAATAACAGTGAAACAAGAGCCTTGGATAAGAGAAAATTACACATTACATATCCAAAGAATAAGTACGCTTTAGAGTTCATCATTGTTCAAGGGAAGGCAAAAACCTACTTGTAGCACAGGCAGTGCAGAAAATAAAACTTATTACTGCAAATAAGCAACATATCATGGCTGTCGAGACAACAAAAATGTCATACATGAATATGGAAATGTATTCATTAGAGTCGGTCTCTTGGAAGAAGCATTCAACTTTGAACTGACAGAACAAGACAAACCAGTTAAATTGCCAGTAAGGAAAATTCCAATAACTCTTTGGTGAAACTTGGAATGTTGACACCAGATAAAAAAAAAAAAACAACAGACTGGATTTCTAGCATGGTGGAGGTAATGAAGAACAGCAAGAAATAAAAGCTGTGCATTGACCCGCAGCCTTTAAATAAAGTTCTGAAAAGAAGACATTACCCAATTTCTACAATAGAAACTGACCTGCCAGACCAGAACAGAGTGAGGATTTTTCTGCTATGGTTGCAAAAAAGGGGTTTTGGCATTTTAAGTTAGATGACAAATCCAGCAAACTCAACACACTTGGAAAGCGATGGGGATGATACAGATGGATGAGAATGCCATATCACCAGCGCCAAAAGATTATCAGAGGAGAATTGATGAAACCTCGGAAGGGAATTAATATGTGAAATCAATTCATCATGATATTCTGTTTTGGGGAAGTAGTGGAGATGATGCTAAGGCCACAGAGGATCACGATAAAAAGCTCAGATAACGTTTTGAGAAATGCTGAAAAAGAGATTGTTTTACTGAACAACGATAAGATGAAATTGAGGGCAGAAGTGACAATGTTAAGATAGAAGCATAGAAGCAATCGGAAAAATCTTTACACCAACAGATAAGCAGGCAGTCCACTGACTGCTAGATATGGTGAACTATGTGAAAAAGTTTGTTCTAGGCTATCAGAAGTGACAGCCATTGAGACAGTTGATCAAGAAGGACATAGAGTTTTATGGGAATCAAAATTCAAGACAAAAGCCAACAGAAAATTAGAGAGATATTAGCATCAGCACCAGTGCTAAAGTACATTGACCATGAGAAAGACACTAATCTTCAATGTGCTGCATCGGAAACAGGGTTAGGGACTTTTTTTGCTGCGAGTGGGGCACCCAGTTGCTTATGCCTCCCGTGCACTCACAGGAACTGAGGTAATTTATGCACAAATGGAGAAAGAGCCACTATCAATAGTTTGGAATGGAAATTTTTTAAAACTATGTCTACGGGAGAAGAGTAGACCTAGAAGGTGGCTACAAACCACTTGAAATAATCTTCAAGAAATCTTTAGTTAGCGCTTCAAAGCGACGGTAAATAATGCTATAAAGATGCAGAAATTTTACTTCAATGTAGGCCACAAACAAGTACATGGCTGATACATTGAACTGTGCATATTTGCCCTTCACCAAAGCAGTAAAATCTGGTTTGATTTTGTGGAGTCTGTTACTTCAACATTTCATTGGTCGACCTTTTCTCTTACCAAATATCTGGTTGAACTCGGACACACTAAATCTCCTCACTGACATCGTCAGTACCGTAGGCTACATGCCTGTTTTTTGGTTCTATATAGTTTCATGACGTTTGAAATGAGGAGTGGAAAGACAAAAACATTACTCTACTTTACCCTGTTATCATTACTAATTAAATATGGGGGGGGGTGCTTGCAAACAATTGTATTCATATCCATGCAGATTACATGGCCTTAGTTTATATCATCATTAAATAGTCGTTCAGGGAATCGGATATTATGTAATTGATTCGGCGATTGGTCCTCACTTGCCTCCACTACAATATGTTGTTTCGTGCTTGTCATGTCCCTGGGCTTCAAAACGATTTAACGTATGCTCTTTCTCGCCAACAGGTACACAGATTCCTCCAGTTTTCATCTTATGCAGAGGAAATCCCAGAACAGATCCTGGAACTACCTACATTAACAGACTGGGAGTAATATTGTCCATGTTAGTTCAAAGTGCTCTTTCTCCATCTTCGTTGGAAGCTTACAGTCGCATCGATTTTTTAACCCCATAAAACCCCCATAGCACTTTCTCGGTTTCAAATACCAATTTGACACTTTTCATCTTGAATTGTTTTTGAAAGACAATATGCAAGAAAAACTGTATCTCCCTATGTCTCGGCTATTGGCTATGTGCTGTTACAACCATGTAATTTAATTACTTGTGTTAAAATTTAAATTCTTTTTATTTCAATTTCTATATCGTGATTGTGATGATGAGTATGTTCATAGTCTGATATTTTAAAAGAAACGTTTTGTTTATTTAGAACGTAAATATGACCCAGGATTTCGTAAACAATTTTTTAGACTGCTGGCTTGATAAACAGGCTGCGTAAACGATTGGTTGTGGCCAAGGTCATTTCTAATAATACGTTTTTACATCCAGTACTGCGAAGGTGAGAGGATGAAATGACCACACGTTCTTCGTGCGTGTGCGTGAAATGACATTTTAATTTAGGATTTATAAACATTTATATACCTGTAGAATAGTCAGTCATATTCCTTGTAGAGTCGTTCTTATACCCTGAAGAACAAGGTATTATTTTCCTTGTGCTGGAAAGAATTTAATTTTTCTTATATCTGTAGAATTCGAGAGATGCATATTGTTATAGATGATAGCTATAGGAATTCATCTATATTTTAAAAAATAATTATTTTCCCACAAGTGGCTTAGGACAAATACATTTAGTGAAATTGATTCTGAATTTGAACAGAACAATACAAATTGTTGTTCAAAGTGAAATTCTGGACATTTATGTAAAGACAACTTGACGTCATCATCCAACATCTTGGAACGAAATTGAGATTCGTACTAGATTTAGTTAGAACTGTTATTGATAGGACTTATATATTTTCACAATTCTAGGACAAAATGTTTGGATTTTCTTCACAAACCATAAGTCCTATTTCATATTTTCACCGTGTTTTCTAGGGAAATAAATTATTTTACTTAAAACTTACAAAGCTTGTTGTCTTCACTCTTTTCTTAAGTAGTTTTAAACAAGCCGATACGTAGCAGTGTACAAACTAAAAAAATATACTTGATCTAACCAATTCCTTCTGTATTAAAAAAAATCCTGCAGACACTTCATAAACATTTACCGCACACAGATACCAGATTACCAAATGATAAATGTATGCTAAACACATGTTCTAGTCCTCCCGACATTTACTCACATTGCTTTTAGTGTGGTTTTATTTAAGCCCATGTTTGTTCTTGCTTTTCGTGCAGTTCTGCTGGTAGAGGAAATAACCGTCAGACAGTCTTGTTGCTGAATCCAAACCTGCTTCAGTTCTATCAGGTTCAGATCAGTGACGATGGTTTAGTTGTCCAGTTTATAAATTACAAACAGTGAATTTTGTTACTGTCGATTGATTTAATCTTCTGGCTGACTAGTCATTCATTCTCTCTTCATTGTGTATGTTACAATTGATCTTTCATGGTTGTATTAATATTGTGGTCGTAAATGGTTTCTCCATGTGTTAGGCTTTCGGAACCCAAAATTTCAAGCACTGACTTCATTAGGTATACAAATCAATGATATGAATGCATGAAGTGCGCACAGAGAAGCTACGTCATTATAGCTGTAATTTTTATCTTTTGACTTGAATTATATTTTATTTCTAGATATAATCTATATTGAAGTCACTAAAAATGTCCTGCAGCTTCAATCATGGAGCATGTTACTTTTTCTTCCCTAATTCTGAACTTTAACAACGCTCACCTTGCAGTGCCGTTTTTAATTCAGTTATATGTCTTCTCAGTCTTGCAGTCCCTCGTGCTATCAACAAACACCAAACCATAAATATGATTTATGGTATGTCGTGTCTTATATTTCAATTCGTAGATAATATAAATTTTGTCTTATGCATGTAAGAGACAACAGTGGAAAAGTCATGTGGTAATTCATAGTGTCACCCCCATAGACCTCCTCCTTGCACAAAAATTCAATTTTTTTTTTATTATAGATAGCCATTTTGGTGTCACCCCCTCTGATAGTGTCACCCGGTGTGGTCTACCCCCCCCCCCGTGACGCCACTGACTCCATAGGAGAGATGAATTAAATAACGCGCGATTTCATGCTAACGTGTCTGTACGCCTCTGCTAACAATAGTTACGTCCAGTATCAACTTTCTTACATAGTCTAATGCCAAACTGCCATAGTAATTTTAGGTTTCTGCATTTAAATGGGAAAATATGAACGAGTTTTTTTCCGATGGATAAACTCACGCCTTTGGGAGTGCAGTATATCCATCCGACAAAACGAGTTTATATTTTCCCATACAAATACATTAACCGTTTTATTATATGCTCATTTTCTTATTCTACCTAAGACTTAATTATATAACCAAAAATACACAACAAGAAACAAAGTAACTGAATTTATACACTATTCCAAACTAAATACACAAGCGCAGATTCATCAGTACACAACAACATTATTAATACGCACATAACTCCGCCCAGATAATTTTGAACTTAGACATCACTTTCATCTAATGCATTCTGCAAAAAAAGGTTTGTGACCGTAATGATGAAAATAAACGTTAATTCGCCGGATTAGATTCATGCGATGGTCGTCAGAGAGTTATGCGTTAGTACGTTACTGTCTTTTGATTGTAAACATCTAGTTTTTCAGTCTTGTTGCAATTCCGAAGCGATAAAATCGCGTGAAAAAAGTCAAATCGAGCGGAATGGTGGAGTCATGTTTGCACTCCTGGTATTAATTGATAATACCGATAAGGTAATTTCATGTTGTCAGAGATTTTATCGTACTTTATTGATAAAACGTCAGACTCCTGTGATTAAATCTGCTGATCTGATGTTAGAAAGGAATTAAATTGGAATTATAAGGATTATATGATCATAGTTTCTTATTTATCGATGTGTCAGTTTTACCTAATCACTGTCAAAGTTTACATAAAGACCTTCGGACTTTATTTACTTTGCGAGTGAGTAGGTCAAATTTACACATCGATAAATACCCAACCATGATCATTTAATCCTATATTAGCTCGTACGTGATATTCGGTGAAATCGTGAAACATCACTCATGATGAACATTTACGTACGTGTTTTCATGATTATATATACAATGTAAGAAAAACACCTCTCTCTCTCTCTCTCTCTCTCTCTCTCTCTCTCACACACACACACACACACACACACACACACCGTTTGATATAAAATATTTTACCTAAACGATGTAAAAGATTTAACCCATGAAAGAATAAATACACCCCTCCCACCCAAAAATAATGCATTAGAGCGAATTTTTAATTTGCAGAACCTTCATATGAAACAGCGATATAATCTTGTCTGAATTAGTTTGCATATATGGTTTTCACAAATTAACCAAAATTAACACTTGTCTAACGAAAAAGTTACATACCATTTTCATTCACGGACAGATACGGGCTAATTTTGAAAACAATTAAAATGTTTACCCCTAGGAGTGGAGGAGCATATTCCGCATATATAGTTTGGAAATGTAATTTGGATGTTAATGAAATCTTCGTATACGAATGCGTCGTCGTGCCTGATTCAGTTTAGAAAAAAAGTGGAAATCTAACAAGGACACAAATAATTTATGCATACCTATCATTATTGAATCGTCTGCGCATGCAGGAAGAACCCAAACGCCAATCGATGCATATCATTGCTAATTGCTAATAATGAAAAAGAAACTTGAATAGATTCCGCCCCAAACCTTTTAGTAGAATTCGACTTAACTTGACCGACAGAATTCTGGCACGCAGACCTTTTAGTTTTGTACAGGTGATGCCGATCCGCCAATAAAACTTGATACCGTTGGAAACTATAAAACAAAAAACTTAATAAGTGTTTTATTAGCAAAACCCTCTCAGCAGTAGTAGGGAAAAACAAGACTTTCAGCGCAAGACCTACTCTCACCCCCCTCTTAACTATCAGAACAAAATACAAATTACCCCCCCTCAAGACTTTCAGCACTATGAACTTCTCTCACCCCCCTCTTAACTATCAGAACAAATACAAATTACTCCCCCCTCTATCTCTCTCTGTCCTAAAACTTACAGCCTAAACGATTTTCTCAGAAGGAAAAGAAGACTTTCAGCGCAAGACATACTCTCACATCCTTCTCAACTATCAGAAAAAAATACAAATTACCCCTCTCTGTTCTAAAACTCCAACCCAAAACGATTTACATAAAACTAAGAATAACTACACTACCTGGATTTTATCTACAACATCTATTGCCTAACTAAATATCAGTCTAGCCAATTGTCTAAAAAAATCAATATTTCTATAGAAACAGAGCTAGGTAACTGTTTTAGTCATCATTGTATTAATGCTGTGTACAGTCATAGTCATACGAGCCAGGTAACTGATCTTCATTAGATACCATCCTTAGTAATGCTATACGGAGATCATGTGAACACCCAAACGGAAATTAAACTACGTATTTGTGATATTTTTTTTTAAGTTTGGGAATATTCTATTAGCAGTGGAGCTAGGATTTTATTATAATCATTGTGTGATAGCGCTGAAGCGGACATTCACAAAGCGAAAGAGATAAGTACATTATTCTTAAGTTTAGATAATATTTTACATTATATCATACGTTTTTGATAATCTTTTTCATATTTGCCAACCCTCATTGGTAAAATATCTGTTAACATATTGTCAATCATGCGAAAGTCACGTATTAAGTCGTCCATATCATATTTTACACCTCGCAAGTAAGATCGTATCTGATCAAGTTATAATGACTGTTCGGCAAGCGTGTTGCTTTATGAAAACTCGAGGTTCAACTTTTTTACACGCTTTTGTAAGAGAAACACCTACACCAGATATGATTAGCAAAAACGGATTTAACGATACCCCAATTGATGAAAATACCACTATCCACGATCATATTTTTAAGCTGCAAGGCATTTAGAGCTAAACAAGCACATTAGTAATGATTTGAAATTTACACAAACATCCACCAAAAGAAAGACTATTATAAATATTACTACAATTTGCAGAAGGTATACCTAACGACAAGAACTCTTAGTTTTGCGCCATAGCTAGACTAGTTCAGTTGAAATTTTGTCCCAAACCCCACTGCCTTTTTTTTTTAAAAAATCTCTACATACCTATTCCCTCCTAACAGGTGTGGCACGAAGATGTGTTGATTTCATGAAAGAAAAGTTCATATATGTATAAATAAGGATTTGTCCTAAATCATGAGCCTGAAACATGGTCATAGAGTACACATTTTAACACCTTAAAACCCCACCTAGAGTAAAAATGTGATAGTAGCGGAACTGATCTCTCGGCTACACTGCTCCGAGTCTCGCTATGTCGGGTTCTTTATGATAGGTCTTAAAGTTGGAGTGATACCCCGCTGAATCTGTCTGAGGACTGGCACTCCAGAGAGTGACAGATTCCCACCTCAGCGGGATGCCGACTTATTTCTGGCTTCTTGGGCGCCGCCGACTTGGTCACAGCTAGTCGCAGGGTCGCCGACTGGTCGCAGTCTCCGACATGTCGCAGAGTCGCCGACTAGTCGCAGGGTCGCCGACTGTCGCAGTCAGTCTTGGTCACCGACTGGTCACAGGGTCGCCGACTGGTCGCAGTGGCCGACTTGGTCACAGCTAGTTGCAGGTTCGCCGACTGTCGCTGTCTCGGTCGCCGACTGGTCACAGGGTCGCCGATTGGTCGCAGTCACCGACTTGTCGCAGAATCGCCAACTGAATCGCAGGGTCGCCGACTGTTGCAGTCTTGATCGCCGACTGAGTCGCAGGGTCGCCCACTGGTCGCAGACTGTCGCAGTCTTGGCACCGACTGGTCACAGGGTCGCCGACTGGTCGCAGTCGCCGACTTGGTCACAGCTAGTCGCAGGGTCGCCGACTGTGTCGCTGTCTCGGTCGCCGACTGGTCACAGGGTCGCCGATTAGTCGTAGTCGCCGACTTGTCGCAGAATCGCCGACCGAATCGCAGGGTCGCCGACTGTTGCAGTCTTGGTCGCCGACTGAGTCGCAGGGTCGCCGACAGGTCGCAGAGTCGCCGAATGTTGCAGTCTTGGTCGCCGACTGGTCACAGGGTCGCCGACTGGTCGCAGGGTCGCCGACTGGTCGCAGTCGCCGACTTGGTCACAGCTAGTCGCATGGTCGCCGACTGTGTCGCTGTCTTGGTCGCCGACTGGTCGCAGTCGCCGACTTGTCGCATGGTCCTCGACTGTTGCAGTCTTGGTTGCCTACTGTGTCGCTGTCTCTGTCGCTGTTATCAGCTCGAGATCGATAGAGAGAGAGAGAGGCGACAGTGCGAAATGACGAAAGAAGAGCTATCCTCGGTCTAAACGCGTATTGTCGCAAGACCTTTGCGTTACTTGGACGAGCCTTGTAGCGCCAGGCTGCTGGTCGATGAAAGACCTTGTCCCTAACCTATTCAGATTACTGGCCTGCTTCTTCCTACCCAAGGATTACGAACAAGTGTGCTTGCCCTGGCGGGGTGGTTATACTGTTATACTGCAGGGGACGTCTTCACTCTATGCCGGTTATTCACACACCCCCAGCAGCCACAGTTGGTCCGTATATATATATATATATATATATATATATATATATATATATATATATATATATATATATATATATATATATATATATATCCAGGCGGAATCACGTGAACCAAAACTAAAACTATAGATGGCACTACAAAGCCCGCAAAACATTCAAAATAACGAAACGAAAATAATTGAAGTCTATGGGGTTTCCTCGTTAGAATATTCTTTATTAAACCTTAGTGCTCTAAATAATTAACATTATTAGTACGAAATAGCATCAAACAATTAATTACAGATCTGGATATAAAACAACTTTCCTCGTAACTTCAACTAAGGACACCTAGCTGATATCTCTTTTTTAAATATGATGAGCATAAAAGGAATCCATTCATAATTTATATTATACGAATTAAGATAATCTGAACTGGTTTTCTTGCGTTGGCTGCTTATATGGTGAGCTTACTGTGGGGCCAACCTTTCATTGCATTTTTTTATCTATATATTCTGAAACACTAATTCTGTAATTTTCGTATTTTAATTTTCACAGTAAATTATTTCAATCTGACATCATATTTATTCTCTGCCGGGGTGATAACAGATTTAAGAAAATTCACAGAGCCTGAGAGAGAGAGAGAGAGAGAGAGAGAGAGAGAGAGAGAGAGAGAGAGAGAGAGAGAGAGAGAGAGAGAGAGAGAGAGAGAAGATCTATCCTCAGTCTAAAACGTGCTTTGTCGCAAGACCTCTGCATTTCTTGGAAAAGCCTTGTAGCGCCGGGATGCTGGTCGATGAAAGACCTTGTCCCTAACCTTTTCAGATTCCTGGCCTGGCTCTCTCCTATCCAATGGAATACGACCAAGTGTGCTTGCTCTGACGGGCTGGTTATACTGCTACACTGCAGTGGACGTCTTCACTCTATGCAGCTTTCTAACGGCCAAAGAACATAATTTTACTATATAGTCTCTACATTTGTTTCTCAGTACTGAACTTTCCACTGTGTGACAATCAATACAAAACATATGTTAATCTAAAATATCTTCAAAAATGACTTTACGGTGAAGTTCTTGTCAAAGGTTGACCTGCATTTCTTTGAGAGGCTGAACTGTAAACAAAACACCATGCAACGGAACTCTGATTTCACTTCCGAATTATCACCATGGCCTTATTACTCAATGTGCACTGTCGCCGAAATACACACAGACAACCACACCATAAGCTCACATTTTAAAGAATAAACAATTGCCTTTAAATCCTTACGAAGAATGCCAAAATCTAACTCATTTATCACCACCAAACGGAGACAGGAAAAAATTATCTAAAATAGACTGATACTACATTCGTGGGTACTAAACCAGATTTTATTGGGTACTGAACCAGATTTTATTAGGTACTGAACCGGATTTTATTAGGTACTGAACCGGATTTTATTAGGTACTGAACATGATTTTACATGTATTGTGTACTAATTCCTGAAAGACACAAACATAGCAGCCATTGATGCAGACAAAATGGGTTCATTTTCAAATCACTCCATGATATATGAAAAATTGGTATGTAACAAATAAGTTATGACGTTGCAATGTAGTCAAATGTACGTATAAACTGTTCTGTACATGCTAGCATTCTTTTAGCATGCAACAATGTGTGCGGTAATGAACAAAACAAAAATACTCCTAAGTCAATAAAGTATACAATGCAGGTTGCAGTGACCTTCGTTGGTTACATGAGTGTAGTGCTGATGCAATTACTTATAAAATTTAATGATTAACGTGAACAAATCCAAGAAATTAACCTTAAACAATTTTGTTTTTAATAAAGTGACTAGAGCGTTATTTATAGGTCACAAAGACATCCTTTTGCAAGAAGGATGTAGTATTTAATCAAGAGACATTTAACCACCAAGTTTCACAATTGTGAAAAGGATAGAAAGTGTATACCACATGTACATCATAAATTTAAAAAAAAATTAACTAAAATGTGGGCATGATGTAAACACAAAACTTTAAAAATGCTAATAAAAGGTAAAATATAGACCGCAATAACTTGTTTGTAGCAAGGGTATGGTAATAGTGGTGTATACAAAATCTCTCTCTCTCTCTCTCTCTCTCTCTCTCTCTCTCTCTCTCTATATATATATATATATATATATATATATATATATATATATATATATATATAAATAAGACAGAACCTTCTGTGGAGGCAGCACGGCCTGCTCTGCGCAGAACTCAATCCCCTCTGAACAATAGTGTAGTACACTAACGATTGCACCACTGTAGCTCTAAAATGCTTCTACATATATGTTGCATAAAATATATTTTGATATGTTATCAGTTTACTTTACCTTTCACTTCCTGGACTTCAGAAGTAAATTTTTAAAATTAAGAGCCGAGAACTTTTTTTGTTGCATTTTATATATTTGGTAATTTATTCATTGCACTTTCTGAAGCTAGTATTGTATGGTCTGGCAAAATTAATTTTCCTGTTTTAATAGGTGCTAAGGATAATGTACTTCAGACAAATTCAGGCTTTTTTTTTTTTTTTTTTTTTTTTGGAGCACGAGGGAGCAGTCATTTGAATTAATTTTTGCTAAGATCATTTACAATTTCCAAAAGTACAATATCTAAAGAAATGTCAGCCACATTACATGAAAGTAGCATAGAGGTATGCCAACATTCTCTCCACTGATCATGTTTTAAATGCAAACAAATTCACCATACATAAGTCACTCTCTCAAAAGCACATAATAACTGTAGTACTATTATTAGCACCTTGGTCCTACCACAACAAAACAAGTTAAGGTTACGACATCGTAGCTAATAATAACTGGTAAGCGCCCACATTGTGTTTTTAGTTATTAATAGCATTTATTGGGTATTTTGCGTGATCTATATTTATAAAACACACTGAAGAGTTCTTGGGCGGTGATGAAAATTTTCATTTAGGATATAAAATAAGGTAAGGATAAATATAGTTTCTTGTTCATTTTGAAAAGTTTCAATGAAGACGGAGTTAAACTAAGTTTGTTTTGTGTATAATATGTGTATGATATAGTTTCTGTAAGACCACAGGAGTCTGCAATTTTACCAATAAAACACGACGAAATTTCTGACATCATGAAATCACCTTAACGGTATTATAAAATAACACAAGGAATGCAACCGTGACCACAACCCTCCGCTCAATTCGAATTTTCTCACGCGTCTTTTATCTCTTCAGAATCGCACGTATACTGAAAAACTACACAAATCCATTCAAAAAACAGTAAGGTACCTTCGCATCACTTTTGGATGACCATCCCATGAATCCAATCCGGCGAATTAACATTTATTTTCACCAGTACGGTCACAAACCCTGGAAAAGCAAACCATTGGAGGAAGTAGTCAATTTCTACTAGTTTCTACTCTGCAGTAAATATGCGTAAAGGTCTAATAATCGTTCCGAACACGGCGCATTATTTGTTTTCTCTTAACACTAGGGAAATTTAATAATGCGTATTGCGAAATTAATAGTAATATAATACTGTAAATAACATTTTTATGATGCATTCATTATTGTGAGCAAATTCAACTAATTGACGCAGTCCGCATTATTGAAGTTCTGTGCACTACTCTTATCTTTTCAGAATGTCTTTTTCTTCTGCTAGACAGTTACCAACTTTATCTTGTAAGAAAGTAACTCACCATTGTTTTGTGCTTGTTATATCTTTGACCAGCTGGTACACTTTTTTGCGGTTGTTCCTTTTCAAGTTTCCCTCAATGTCTTTGAACTCTTCTTCTATTCAGTTCTCTTTTGCTTTTTTCATGCTTTTCTTGATTTCCCTGTTGACTGCCTCATACTGCTCTGCCCCTTTTGTATCATTCTTCTTTTTTTTTCATCTCCCTTCTCTTGTCACACAGGTTCAGGATCTCAGCTGTGATCCTGGGCATCTTGACTGGGTGATGTCTACCAAGGATCTCGCTGGCTGTTTCAGTCATTGCTGTATTAAAGGTGGTGATCAATGTGTCCATGTCTGTATTGCCAGCATCAAGGATGGTGAATGGTGCAAATTTCCCACCAGTCTTGGCTTGGAAGGCTTCTGCTACTTTGGGATCATTCAGTTTCTCAAGATTAAACTTTATTCTTGTTTTATTTATCTTGACCTTCTTTTGATGTAACCTGAAGGTCATCATCACCAGGGAAAGCTTTGAGTCTTGGCGATGTTTACACTTGACTGTATGCACTACTTTACTATGATGTAGTCACTCTTTGATGGTCTCCACTTGGGCTGTACCATGTCCATCTTCTGGATACATGTACTTTGTGTTGGCAAAAGGTGTTTGCCAGCATAAAGTAATTGTAACTAGCGAATTCCAGGAGCCTCAGGACTCTCTTGTTGATCTGTGCATTGCAGCAGCACATGTGTTCCTTTCCTGTTCATGCAAGTGTCCTCGCCTATCTTGGCATTCTAATCACCTTGCACAACCAGAATGTCTTTCTTTGTTGTTTTATCCACGACCTCTTGTAGCTGGTCGTAGAAGTCTTTGACACCTATGTCATCATAGTCTGATGTTGGGACATATGCCTGTATGATGATGATGTTGAATGGAGTTGCCCTGAGGCAGATGGTGATGAGTCAGCTGGAGACTGGCCGACAGCCCATGACAGTACTCAATCTGTCTTTGTGGACAAGGAACCAAACTCCCTTCATGTTTTTCCTCTCTACCACTGAAGTACAGTTTGTGGCCTTCCAAAGTAGCTGTTTCTCCAATATTCTTCCATCTTACCTCACATTTCTAAGATGATCTAGTGATATCTGTTCATTTTATATGTAAGCTCCTCAAGCTTTCTGCTGCTTTCAGTGTTCTTACATTCCAGGTGCCAATGGTGATGTCATTCCTGACACATATCTCGTTGTTCTGAGCACCAGTCACATACTTTTCACCTCTACCCTGGTGCATGATGGAAAGCGTGGCAGTTGTTGACCTGGGCGATGACTGAGCTGGTATGGGATGAGTAGTGAATGTCATTTCTCATGTGATGTATCAAGGGCAGCTGATGCATGGCAGAGCCCAACCCTCTCCAGGCCTGACCGTAACTGATATCCTCCATCAAGGTGGCTTACCTTGGTCATAAACATGTAGTTGTTCAGCCGTTGGCAGCCCTTCTGCATGGCCTTTGACTTTGTCTTGTAAGTTCTTCTACCCAGTGTTGCCATGTTAACATCACAGTATCCATAGGTGGAAGACTTGTGGGGGTGGGGGTGGGAGCATCTACCTTTCTGTGCAAGTCTGGAGGACTTGCCCACTGCCCAGTGCATTTCTCTTCATTGGCAGCATAGAGGACAGGTACAGAATAACAGTCGGAGTCAGACATGGCTGTTTGCTCTCTCCCACACTATTCAACATCTTTCTGGAGAGAATCATGGCTGACACGCTTGAAAAGCATGAAGGGACAGTCAACATTGGAGGCAGAACTGTCACCAACTTAAGTTTTGCTGACGACATTGATGGACTAGCAGGAAATGAATAAGAAATAGCTAACTTAGTAGAGAGCCTTGACAAAACTCCACAGCCTATGGCATGGAAACCAGTGCAGAGAAGACCAAACTGATGACCAACAACACCAAGGGTATCAGTACTGACATCAGGGTCCAAGGTATGAAGCTAAAATCTACAGCTTCAAGAATTTAGGGGAATTGTAACAGATGAAGGATCAAAACCTGAAGTACTCTCCAGGATTGCACAGATATTAGCAGTGCTGACAAAGCTGAAGCTCATCTGGAACGATAAGGACATCGCACTCAGTTCAAAGGTTAGACTGGTGCACTTGCTGGTTATCTCCATATTTATCTACATCTCTGAATTAATGACCATAACAGCTGACTTAGAGAAAAGGATACAAGCCACAGAGATGAGATGCTTCCGAAAGATCCTTGGCGTCTCATACAAAGATAGTGTTAACAATGATGAAATATGGCAAAGGATTAGACAAGCCATTGGGCCTCATGAAGACCTCCTGAGCACAGTGAAAAAACGTAAACTGCAGTGGTATGGGCATGTCTCATGATCATAGGACTTGCCAAGACAATCCTGCAAGGCACTGTACAGGGAAGAAAGAGAGGCAGACAGAAAGAGGTTAGAAAACAACATAGAAGACATCAAAAGTGGACAGACTTGACACTGAACATCTCACTGTGAAAGACGGAAAATCGAGACGAATGGAAGAAGCTGATTGTTCGATCTACCAGACTGCGGGACTGATGATGATAATGAGAGCATCTAGGTATTCTGACATTATAGTACCATTTACAGAGGTAATGATTTAAAAATAAACTGGATGCCATTCTAAAGAAGGTATTGTTTTCCAAAGTTCAGCCCCTTGGCCCTTAATCCCTACTAACTCTTTTTTTCAGTAAAGCACAGAGTACATTTTAGACCATTAACATGTGTTTATACAATAAATTTGCTCAGGATTTATCATTTGTTTTGAATTCTGCACTATCGCTTCAAATACCGGTAACTGCTTGTAAAAAGATGTAAATGTTGTGAAGATCTTGGAGGAACATATCTATTTCACAAATTCCTTCTAAAAGAATGTTTATAGTGGAGTCTAAATCCCTGTGATGAGCTAGTACTGAGATCACTCGTGTGCAGGCTAAGATCAGATGTTGACACTGAAAGGACTTGTTCTCCATACTAATAATCAAACTTAATTTATCAACTTAAAAAACTAATTGCATTATTCTCAGGAAATAAAACAGAAGACTTTATTCTAGTATTTGAACTTGAAATTAGGAGGCAGAATTTTTATTTAAGAGAAGACTCTGTGAACTGTAGCACAGAACATACAAGCTTGTTAGTATTGGTAAGTAGCATATTGATGAGTTCAAAAGCACTCCATGCTGAAATTATAGCTTGTCCAGCCTGAAACAGTAAATGATTCTGGGAGAAAACTGTATTCAGCATGATTAATCCTTAGATAATGTATTTCTCTTATAGGCATGGTGATGACAGATTAGTGATAATGACATGACCTGACACAAGTTAAACCAAGGGTAAGATGGCAGCTCAAGACCCCACAGATATAGTCAAGGACAAAGAGTACTCAAATTGGTTGAAGCTGACCTTGGCCCTATATTATATGAAATCAGGTCTGCACACCTTCATACAGGATGAAGTTAATTGCCTACATGAGACTCTGGTAAATAAAATATATGTTGGTAAGAAAGTTTCCCATAATTTATGTACCATTTGTCATGCCAGCCTTGCGAAAAGAAAGAATCGTAAATGGACATTTCCCAAAAACTGTAAGTTCTGTAACCGTTGGTTTGATGAACTGTTAGCACTCCACACAAATTCAACATCTGAGAAAATATACTGGAATAACAGTGATGTCCCCTCATGGCCTTTCAAGCCTTGGGAATGTGCCAAAGTTTTCATGCCAAGAGGACAGCAACCATCCAATGTTGGACCTGTTCACTGTGATGCACAGGCACTGTTGATGCTGCTTGGCAACTGCAAACACTTCCAGCCAAAACTATCTTTGCAAGGCCAGAGTCTTCCACATGCAGTAAGTTAAGCATGCAAAAATATTTTCTCAATGTAGGAACTATTGGATTGGTAAAATATACATTTCGATAGACAATGTGCATATGCATGCATCACTTAGCAACAAGATATGACTCAGTCACATATATAGACAGCTTCCTGTTGATGATCAATATTAATACTTTCTGTTATGACTCTAGGTCTTAAATTATGTAACAGAAAGAAGTAAAACAAACAAATAATTAAAGTCTTTAAGATAAAATGTGAAAATTAAAGAGACACTTGAATCCCATATGATCCTAAATGTCCTATCACATGTCCAAAAGTATAGTATGTTGTGAATGAATATGTTATGGATTTTAATTTGCAATGTTTGTTATTTTTGTTTCTGAATTCTTTTTATTTCATTATTTGCTATTGTATTGTAATATTGTATGTTGTATGTTGGACTTAACATTGTCCAAAATCAAGTTGATTTTCTACTTGACCGGAATGGATTTTTTCTTAACAACTAATACATACCAAAAATATTCTCTATGTAAATGAGTCTAATATTAGAATCATTATTAATAGAAGCAAATAAGTTTATTTGGTTTTGGGTGTAGGTTATTGGAATTCCCCTACAATTTACTTGGTATACCTGACATAGTCCAGGTTGTATATTATAATATTAGGTACAGACTTTCTAAAATTTAGCAACATTTTATTTTTTAACAGTAAGAAACCTCTGTGATATTTTTCATTAATTAATAGTTTTTTTTTTTAAAGAAAATGCAAATTGTGACCTGAGGTTAAGTAGAGGGCTATATAATCACTGGAAAGATCATTCATTCATGCATTGCAGAATCAAGTTAGTGTTCTGTAACAGAACTTGATTTGGAATTATTCAAATTATGTATTTTCTGGACAAAAAGGGGCTCAGATATCTTTCTTGGAAATAAAGATTTGAATTTTTACTAAAATGTCAAATAAGGATGTCTTCTTTGAATTATATTACTGTTTCAGCAAAAGACTGAACCACTTGACTAAAATGCTGTGACTTAAGCACTTTTTACATAATATATATATATATATATATATATATATATATATATATATATATATATATATATATATATATATACACACATACATACATACATACATATATATACATACATACATATATATATATATATATATATATATATATATATATATATATATATATATATATATATATATATATATATATATATATATATAACAAAGCTGCCACAATGGGCATTTAATTCAGGGTATGCATGAAATTGAAATACCATCACTTTTTCATTGTTAGATATTACATCTATGGAGCCCAAGTTTGAGTGTACTTTTCATCATTTTGAATCGCTATAGGAAAGAGCAATATTTGAATATTTTTGCTTTTTATTTTGACCATGCTACTACAGTAGACATTTAATACAGGATCCAAATTAAACTAACATTTTCTGGCAATATGACTTCATTTTCCTAGTAGAATCGGGCAGAATGGAGAGAAAATAGGGCAGATTTATAGCATAATAGGCAAAATGAGAATGGAGAGATCACAGTATATTTGGAAAGCTAGTCATTCACCTAAGCAGTTATTCTAAATCATAAAGCCATCTGAAAAAAATGCTTTTTAAACTTTATTTATGAAGGCTGACATTTATTAAGTCCACAATATTTCACTCTGCATAAGATAGTAACCATGAAAATACTTTTGCTAGTAAATGAAAATGATACTGAGACACAAGTTTATACAGATTGAAGTAGCAACTTCCATAGTGTAATAATTTGCTTTTGATTAGGTCATAAACATGGAATTTCATGATTCACCATTCTCTTTTAATCTAGATTCTCATAGACTGAAATGTAATTGCAGACATAAATAATCATTAAAAGTACAAACATAAGTTGATAAAAAGAGTAGTGTCTTATTGGATATTTTGGTTCTACCCTTTGGGTTCCAACCCAAATAGGGCTGTCAAAAATCACGAAAAAACCAACCCGGGTACCCATTGCAAATTTTAACGGGTACCCGTTAGCACATGAATGACATGTACAACCGTTGACCAACTAATTATTATCTCCATTTCTTTAATATTTTTTTTTATGGCGATAGAAGCTAACCGTGTAATACTCGGTCTGATTCGTCCACACCGACGTAGATGTGAATTGTCTGACTGCACGCTGTTAATTAATAAATTTATTTAGAATAACCTTTGTACACAGATTATAAGTATAATCCAACTTTTAATGATCACTGTGATCAGCTGCGTTAAAAGCTTTAGAACACTAGCATTTTTTAAAGTATAATTCCTTGTTAGAACAGACCACGTTTATTCATCTGCTTTTGACCGCAGATTTGAATTACCCACACATGCGTGCCCCAGTTATACCACGTGACCACGCAGTCACATAAGTGTTACTATTTTGGAATTATAATTCTTAAAATAGTTATGGTAAAAATGTAGTAATGAAAATAGAAATATCGGTATATGTATGATGGCTAACTTTCAAAATTCGCAGAGCTAGTCAACCAGAAAAACGAGCAAAGATTACTTTGAGGCATTACGAAGATTTCAATGTGTCTAGCTGATGATTGTTTATAATATAAATTGTGGGATTTCTTTGACATGTTTGTTCGGAAATCAATGTACTGATCATTTATCAATGTACTGATCATTTATCAATGTACTGATCATTTAGCACCCACATTCAATAGTGATTTTTTTTTACGGGTACCCGCGTTTATGTTTCAATACCCGGGTTTTTCTATACGATTGGGTACCCGTATAACCGGGTACCCGATGACAGCCCTAAACCCAAAGCCAATGCCTTTTGTTCTCCATGATGTGGCAAGCAAGCGGCATATACTGTTTCATCCATGGATGTTTAATCTAAAAAAGTAATCAAAAGGTATAGACGTCTACTGCTCTTTGATCCGACTATACCAGTACAAAGTCAGATGAACCAATATTGAGTCATCTTGTTATTAAAGCCGGATATAGAATGTAGTGTTCACCAACTCTGCAATCACATATTGGTTTCACATTAAAGTAAATTTAATATTATACAAAATATCTTTTAACATTCATGGATGCTACTCAGCAGTGTAGTACTAATGAGAATATGAACAGGTTTGCCTCTAAAGTGGATTTGACTACCGGTAAATATGCTGGTGGTGTCTTTGTTGATGTTGATAAAGGTGAGCTTGTTATTTTTCAAGATCAAACTGGTAAACTGCAAACATCTGATGTTGACATTCAAGATATTATTGTCAAGCTCAAAGGCGCTGTCGCAAAGAACTTAGCTGAGATCACTGAAAATGGTGGAATTGTAGACTCTAGCATACTGGTTGATTATATCAAAGAGTATATTTGCAAAGCAGATCTGTTAATGGATGCTGTAAGAGACATGTTTTTAACAGATTGTACACTTTTATCACATGGTTTGTCTACTTGTGTCTTAGGTGTGTGATGTCTTCCATATTAATATCTTGTTTGGAATGATTCATGTGGAAAACTAGGATTATTTCTATTGCATATCTTAAGGTTTGGATCCTTGTGTTTGCAATTTGATATCAGTCTCAGCATAGAATGTTTTTGTGCTTGACTTTGACTGGTTAATAATAATATCTTCTGATAATCGCAGGTGCTAAATTCCAATTGGTTAAAATAATAGTATAAAAGAGGATCGTTGTTTATGATCCAGTCTGCATTCTTTTTATAGAATTTGTATTGTGTGAAATTGATACAGTAGAAATTTGTTTTCTACTTGGGAGCAAATGATTTCAACAGAAATTATTCATAGAAGCAGTAAACACATGTAGTTGATGTACCTGAAGCAAAAACTGTGAACCAAAATCCCTCATTTCCAAAAGCTATGGTATGTCTGCACCCAAACCAGAAAATTGGTTATAGTGCACCAGCAATAAGAAACATTGAACCCAGGGTACATTTCGATACCACCCCATGGATGAAAAAGAATAAATGAAAACATCTAATGACACACATAACTTGCATGACTCAGTACTAACTATATTAGCCCTGCTTATAAGAAATAACAAGATACACACAAACATATTAGTCTTTATTGATAGTTTGTTGCTTGATATACCTGATATCCTAATGCAATTGATGCTTCAGCACTCATTATCAGTATTAAATATTTAGAAGTACTGATGCAGTTTGTACTAATATTGATTTTCTTCACAATGTATTTTATATGATATAGTCCTCTAATTACCTTTTTACAAGAATTTCATTTACCAGTATGTGACTTGATTTATTATGGCTTACTTGTTATGTTATTAAATAATGTTACTTTTATTTAAGGTGTATGATCATTAATGGCACTATTAGAATTAGACCGAATATTCTCAAGTGAAGCAAAAGCTGGTGACAAGATGGACTCTTTTAAATCTTGCCCATGCAGTTGGGGAGACGTGACACAGGTTACATGTACACACACATAACACAGATTTCAAAAGATTGGAATGGAATTGCAGTCTCTTCATCTTTTTCAGTAGCACAGAATGTATCATTTGACACTCCCATTCATTGGTATTTACGAACAAATGTCTAAATTTGTGCATCCTCAGATAAACTAGATTTTATATTTTATTTTGTCACATTTTATAACTTCAGATTTCAGTCATTCGAAATAAGGTCATCCATGATGGTGAAATGAAAATTTCTGATGCAGACAGGAGGAACTACTTACAGCAGATCATACAGTTGTTAGAAGATCCAATCATCCTGAAGTCAAACAAAGACTGTAAAGATGCCGTTAGCAAGATCCGCAAGGTATCTTAATTTTGAGAATTGCATGTTATTAGGTAAATGATGTTATTATCTCTGCTAGACTTAGTCCAGAAGAACATACTATTACTGCAAAACTGTCTGGAAAATGAACCTTTACACATGCCATTAATCTTGTGGTCAGATATGTTCTGCATGAAGAAAAAAAAAGTGCCACTGTGACATCCTCTATGACCACAACAGTGGCCATCTTAAAACTTGTGTTTTACCAGCTGCTCATGAATGAAAGGCTATAACATCATGTAACACATGAATTGTCACTATTAATTTGCTTACCATTTCTAGGACAGAATCACTCTTGCCCAAATCAGAAAATCCCAATCTCCTTTTATATGAAAACACAGACCTGGTTTGACTGCCCACATTGTAGGCTGCATGTTGAGTTTCAGTTGCAAAACAGTTGCCTTTTTCTCTTGTCCTAGAACATATTCTGGCATTCAGTATTTCTGTATTAAATGAGTGATTATACCCTTAATCCAATGGAAACTGAGTGTTTGCATAGCTGTCATGTTGAATTTGAGGTATTTTTTGTGCCATTTAATTTAGCAAATCTCCAATTGTACACTTCCCCTTATTCTTTGTTATCATAGGGTAAATAATAGGTATTTATTGTTGCAAGTGATTTTTTGTTAAGTATATATTTTGTATATTTATGGAATTTTATGATACATATTATCTTCTTGACATTTTCTGACATATATAGAGGTCTTATACCATTTGTATTTCAAAAGTTGTTTTTTCATTGCTATTGAATTATTTAAATTCAGTTAAATCATGAAGTTTAATCTGATAATATATTTCTATGGAAAGTATGCTCTATTGCTGTGTCAAACATTTATAAATATATCTGATGCTAAATTATAAAATGCTAGTGTTGCTCTGGGGCTTAACACCATTTTCAGCACATAATAAGCTATACATGGTGGCCAGTATTAATGGTGGAGGAAGAAACCAGGAAATCTGAGGAAAGAACTACTGACCCACAGGAAGCTATTGGCAAGCTTTCTCACATATCCACGAATCTTAGACTTGAACCCACATAGACAGAGGTGAGATGGCAGTGATCCATAACAGAGAGCACTTTAGACCACTCAGCCACTCAAAGCCCTCTAAAATGGTAGTGTATTTGTGCAAAACAACATCTGCCTCAGAGTTTTTAACCAACTGAAACATGCAATACAAGGAGTTGAGTTTAGAACTGACAACTATATGTTTCTAAAATATGTACTGCCCAACTTCAGACTAAAATGTCCAAGTTCCAAAACCAAGAATGAGTGAAAACAACAGTGGCTGTAATATCCTAAAAATCTGATCTGTTCATTTATATACATGCCAAACAATATTCATTTTTTTTCTTCTAAATCAGGTAGTTTTTTTATTAAATGTACTAATAGGATACATATGAATATAAAATGCTGGAAACAGAATGGGCAATGAAATGTTTCTGCACTAACTTGCTAATAATCTTCTGTGGACAATAAATGCATAGACATATTGAAAAATATTAATGGGTGGAATAGACCAGATAAAAATGTCTCAACTGCAGGTAGTAGGAACACTACAATACTTATAAGACTTCAGTGTTTAATTTTTTTTTGTCAATTTGTCAAGCTAGTGCAAACTAGTTCTTGAAGTTTTGTGGTATTGTTAGTGAAGAGGCCTCTTAAAGAATATTGAATATTCCAACACCTGCAGCAGTCTTCAACATAATATTGATCCTCAAAACATGTTCCTTGATTTTTCTGTTTACTGGTATAAACACAGTTCCTATTTTAAAGAAACAAATCAAATTCATTTATCAAGTTACACCTATGACCATTATTGAATCTAATTATAGAACATTTTAGCTGAGAAAATGTACATTTTCAAATTAAAAGATGTTTTTGTGTTTAGACTTTCTAATAACCACCAATGTATCATGAGCAAACCACCAATGTATCATGAGCAAACCACCAATGTATCATGAGCAAACCACCAATGTATCATGAGCAAACCACCAATGTATCATGAGCAAACCTCCAATGTATCTTGAGCAGCAAGTCTGAGTACTGAAATTCTGACTAGTCTGTATGTTAAATCATTTCAATTTACAAAATAACAATGGTAATTTTACTTTGATGAACTGCATTATGTTGGTGGGAGGAAACAACAATAGAATAAACAGCTACAATTAGTTTTGTAGTCCTTTCAAACTTTTAATTCTAATGAAATCAGAATAATCACATGTAAATCAAGATAGCAATGTCTCAAGCAGAATATATATTAACTGGAAAATGAATGGAAGCTTGTTTCCAGCATTTATGCTGGACTTAGCCATTATTACATTAACCTAATATTCAAATGAAATGCACTAAATATAATATTGCCTATTCATAAATCCGCAAAAAATTAGGTTATCAGCTGACACAAAATTCTATGATCACAACTTGGTAAATTTTGCTCATAATTAGTTTAGTTATAACAGTGTCTCTGTCATAAAGTCATGGTGAAAAATTGCTAATTTTCTCTAGATTTTCTTCAATATTTACAAATTTATAGAACTTACTGCAGTCTGGGAAAAATATATCATTTCTAGAGACTTTATCCCAATTTACAAATAGTGTTGGGACCCTGTATACATCAGTCTGAATAACACATTATGTTCCTTCAGCATTTTGATAGTTTTCTGCAGTGCTTTAAGTATATTTTATGTTGTTTAAAGGCATAACTGAAATCCTTGTATGCTGTCTATGTATAATGTAATAAATCCCAGAAATGCAATTTTCCTTTGATTAAGCTTGGTTTGGTTGGGTGTTTTACTCCAAAGAGAAACACAAGGCAGTAGAAGCAATCCTTTGCTCAAGGATTCACCATGCTGGTTGATCTCTATTTACCAAACAGATTTTCAAGGAACTAAAGATGAGGCCATTTCTTCTAGAGTTCATACAGACTTGGTGGATTTTTTGCTCGGACATTTACAAACATTTAACAGACATTTACAGACATTTAACAAATCTTCAAGAAGTATGTGTAAAAATTCAAGAACAGAACTCCTTATGAATTAATATCATGAGTTTTCCAAAACTCTCCTAAGAAATCAAAGATTTTTTTCACAATTGTGCAAAATTCCATTTTTTTACCTCCTACATTTCTAGACCAACTCCAATATTCTTCAGTGATACATGCAGCAAGTTTTCATTAATATTTGCCATAAAAAGTTAGAGAGCCACTGCACTGGCCATGTTGGACATAATATTAATGCTATTTTTATTCAAGACCAACTAGGATTCACTAGAAGTCTTTTGGTTGAAAACTCTTTTAGTAAGACAATCAATTTTAAAGGAGCAACAGTAAGACTTTCAAAATGGCCTTTTGGCAACCAGTTTGGATGTAACATGGTAATCATTAAGAATCATGATCTACATAACATAGCAAGTATGATTAAAAAGGTTGATCCATTCGGGAAGAGTAGTAATAACAAGATTTTCAAGATAAACACCATAGTAGTCCTAATGGATATCAGATCAGCATCCTTTTTATTTTATTTAGAGCAGAGCAAACTACACAGCATAAGAAGTCTTCTGGTGTAACCCCCAATTCAATATGACTTCCATTGAGAGGGAATAGCCACATTTTCCAGATGGCTACCATTGTGGATATTAGATCAGCACTTATACTTTCATTTAGAAGCTACCAGATATTTTCTTAACTTCCGATGTCCAACAGCTTTCTCATTTAGGGCAAATTGACATGTGTTCTGGTTAAAATGCCATGTCAGTATAATCTTAAGTTCATGAAGATTAGTGATAATAAAATTTTCAAGATGGCAACTTTAATGCCTGTAATGGATGTCAGTTGGGCACCATTTTAGTTTTGGACCAACCGGACACCATAGGAAAACCTCATGTTTATAGTATCATGCAGTCAGAAGTCGCAACAAGACGATTTTTAAGATGGCTGCTGGCGCTACTATATTGGCTGCCCGAACTGCACCACTTTCATATACAACCAGCTAGTCATTCTGTAGTTTTCGAATAGAAACCCGTGTCTATATGACTTACCACTCAGGAGTAATAACAATTACAAAACTTTAAAAATTGATTTGCAGCCTTATGATCAATCAGATTTACACCATTTTAGTTTAATGTGACTGATATATTTTATTTTTGTGTCTGTGAAAGGAGGGTAAAAATTAATTTTACTAAATTAATATTAACTTGTCATTACTGTCTTGCATACATATTCAGGGATGTACTTATCCAAACAAGACAATTCCATACTCCAGTTAGATTAAATGTTATAGAAAATCTAGAACAGAAATAACAGAGACCCATTCTGACATTCCACATCATAGGCCAATATGCAGTACCTGTCATCTTTTACTTGGATCCAAACTGCTTTGTAGGCCTTCAAAGCAGGTGGGAGGTGAGAATCTTGGAAAAAGTGAGAGAAAAGTATTACCTTAAAATTAGTTTTACACTCCAACCTCTCCCTCAAAAAAGCTTAAACACATTTTAATTAAAGAAACACATTACCTGTCACAATTGCACTAACTGAATGGACTTTAATGCTCATAAAGAATAGGTCCCTCTCAATGAGATCTGACAGATTAGGATTATAGTTGGGTATTGCCTCAGTATCTGCCATTTGTGGAGCGGTGTAGGAAGAATCCCGTGGCTATGATGGCACAATACTCATACCCCTCTCTGGTAAACTCTCTTGATAGTGAATATTTTTCCAAGTCTGTTAATGTAATAGGCTGTGAAAAAAAAAATTTAAGAACACGAATAGTTATTACAGTACAACTATAATGTTAGAAAATAAATTATTACATGATGATGATGACTTTTTTGCACTATTAAAATGTTATAGAATGTTACATGATCCATCACTATTTTTGGGCTTTCCACTTGTTGAATGCTGTTTCAAAGTTTATTTTTTCACTACTTCCATGGATTTCACATCCTGCATCACTGTTAATGTGTAGGTATGGCTTGTCACCTGAAAATAAGAGCATTATCAAATGTAAAATATCGACTTTCCTAACATCTGCAGTCTTTAGCTCATTTTTTTTATTAAATCACCTGCCCTTATTTTATGGCTAGCTTCATAAAGTACATCTAATTGAATGCTGTAAAGTTTTTCTTGACAAGCAAACTTGGATCTCCATTCCCACTAATGAAACTTACAAGAGTCAACACCTGGCATAAATGTATGTGTATACATAGGCATTAGTCACCATCATATCAGTTCGGAAAAAAATTTGTTATTGACTGAGTCAGCATTGTTTTATGCATATACTAGTTAACAATAAGGAATTACAGTGGGATATAAAATATGGAAAATAGTTATCATATGTGTGGTAGCTTGAGACAAAATTTGAACAAACAAATTCACACCCCTTTTAGGCATTATTACTTATCACAGAAAAGGGCGAGACTTTTTGTCAATCAATTACTAGTGCTTCACTCACTGTAACAGGCACTTTCTTTGAAGTATGATGCAGAGGCTCAAGTCTTAACATTTAGCTATTGTATAAAATATGAAATGGTGGTACATTGGGAGGGTAAGGCAATTAATGCACTCCACAGGGAAAAGTTTGAAAATTTCATGTGTATTGGACCTGTAAAATCTGAGAATATTAGTGAAAACGATGCTTCAATGTAAAACTTCCCAATGGCAGGTAACAATCTACATATTTTCAGATTCAGTCTTTATGAGAAATAAATTATTCGATTATGTAAAACTTGTTTGTGTTGATAATTCTTGTTGTGTAGTTTCAATCTCTGCAGACATAACAGGATTGATGGCAAAAGTAAAATAAAAAATCAATGAGCAAAAGTAACATATTTTACTTACCACGCTTGGATTCATGTTTGGTGACACACTCCTTCAAAATATCACAGCCAGTTGTAAAAAAAATTGACAACTTG
The DNA here is from genome assembly GCA_016746295.1 of Potamilus streckersoni. Classification (NCBI taxonomy): domain Eukaryota; kingdom Metazoa; phylum Mollusca; class Bivalvia; order Unionida; family Unionidae; genus Potamilus; species Potamilus streckersoni. The sequence continues at coordinate 444,748 of JAEAOA010001266.1, forward strand.
TGCCGTGATACATTTATCATAGGACATCTGCTTTAAGTTTGTATCATGTCTCAGCATTTGTATCATATCTCAAAGCCACAGACACCCAAGTTTCCAGGTTTCAAAAAATTTGCTAGAAGGTTTTACCCATTCATCATGATGTGGTGTTGAACTTGAAGCATCACCACATGTAGATGATGTTGGTCTACCAGGAATAACATCAGGTTCAGCGACTGTGTTATCTGATGAATATGGGTTAAACCCAAATGCTGTTAATTTTGTTAATTTACTCTTAGACTGAGTTAATGAACATACAACGTCTAACTTGTATTTACCCATGATAATGTTGCACTGAAGACAGTATATAATTCTGATAGATGTTTTCCATTTGCTTGGTATTTATACACAGCAATCAGTACTTCAAAGATATTTAATTTTCTCTCATGTGTTGGTAAAACTAATTATTGGTATATTTAAAAAAAAACAAGACATAAGGAAGGATTAGCTGTCATTCAGTTACTTGTAGCTGTTTCCCTTGGCATCTTCATAGGTTGGTCAATTGTAGGTATAGCCAGTAGTAGAATGATTGAGTGTTATCATAACATACAGTACATAGGCCAGAGGTCAACATTAGTGGATTATTATTTAACATTGCACTGTACAGATGGGCTTGTCAGTAAGAACTAAGGATTTGTTTATTTGGGAATATAGGTCTGTGTATAAGTCTGAATATAAGTCTGTGACTTCCTTCTTTTTAGTCCCATTGAATTTCTCAGCTTCAAATCCATGATTGAAAGTACAAGTTAAACTGCCAAAACCTTTGTCGCCCAAAAAATTGCCAGCTGGTATTTTATGTCCCCAATAAGGAAAAAAAATCAAAATTTGCAACATTGGCAAAGCCCAGGATGATCCCTGGTGGGGATATTGATTATATTGTCAGACAACCCAGTTGACAAAGGAAAGAAATGGATGAAAAATTACTGCAAAAGTATAAACAACCTTTCTCTATTGACAAGGCATGAAAGGTCATGAAAGAAGGCAGGAATACAGATTTAAGATTATGGTTCTTGAAGAAAGTTTCACCAAATGGTTCATATAAAGGATTTGACAAAGTCAATACCATGAATGTCAGATTACCTTATAGCCCTTAATAGACACACTATTCTCTCACTATAGACAAGAAAACAAGAAAGTCTGCCACTGCACTTTGACAGGAACAACTAAAATCAGTGTTTCTCCAATTGCACCAACCTCTTGGAAGATTCTCCATTTGTATCATAGGCCATGGGCATAGACCTCCCTTAGGCCTGACTATAGAGTTGGCAACATTCCTTGAAAATGTGTCCTGCTAGATTGATCACTTGATGTGTGAAGGCAGAAAATCTGTGGGTTGCTCTGAAGTGTCCTCTTGTACAGCAACATCAGGTTCTTCTGAGTTAATTTCCTGGGTTTGGCTACCAACAGGTTGAGTAAGTTGCTGAACCATGATTATTGGGGCAATTGTGGGCTAACAGAATAAGATGTGCAGTGGAAGTTCTGACTGGAGTACATACATAATGATTCTGAAAGGCACTAGCAAACTGATGATTCTACCCTAGACTGAATCTGTCCACTAATCTTGTACAGGTGACACATAAATTGGGAACTTGAAAAGTGCATGAATGGTCCCCACCACCACTAAACAGAGACTATGCTACATGCTGGTGTAGAAAGCACACTGAAGACTATCTTACCTCCTTGCTTCTCCTGAACATACTATTCCACATAATATTTTTAATATTTTTCTAGCTTGAGAAGTTTACTTAAAACAAAATCACTGGACATGATATGATACTCATTTATATTAATGCATGTATCAAACAATCTTAATGATCTATTTAACAAAATCTTTGCTTTGATTCTGGCCATTTTATTGAACAGTGGGTGAGAGTATTATCTATCACCAAACTTTTATATATATATATATATATATATATATATATATATATATATATATAAAAGTTTGGTGACAAGTGCAATCCAAACAATTACAGAGGGATATCCAATATCGATATTATATGCAGGACCTTTACTAACATTTTGAATAATCTTATATATACGAGGGTAAAGACAATAGTCTGATAATCGAAGCACAAGCAGGGTTAGGAAAAAATACTCCACATGCAACACAATGTTAGTATTCAGGATTTAAATAAAAATTATATCTCTAAAAAAAAGGTTGATTTTATTGCCTTTTTGTAGATTTTAAAAAGTTTTTGATAAAGAATGGCATGATAAATTATGGTTGTCATTAATACATACGGGTATGATTGGTAAAATAGTAAACATTTTAACAGATATGTATAGTAAGCTGAAAAGCTCTGTCCAAGTCTTAAAGGTTTATCAATTTACTTTGATTGTCCATCAGGCACAAGGGCTGTGTTTTGAGTCCAATCATATTTTCCTTTTTTTATAAATGATTTGATTACACAGCTGAAGCATGAATGCAACAGAGGTGTACTTATCTCTTAAGATACTGATAATATTTATGCAATACTTTACACTGATGAAATTACTACCTGCACTGATACAGTAAAGCTGCTTTAGAATCAAGTAAATGTTATCAAACATTTTTTTCAGAAATGGGCAGAAGGAGGTATAGTTTTTCAAAGAGAGTCTTATTGAGTATGTGCCTTATTACAAGTACATGAGTCTATTTTTTACCTCAAAGTTGGTTTAGATGCAAGCTTAGCAGATACTAGTGGCTCAGGCAAAGAAAGCAACTTCAATATTTTAAAAAATCAAAAACAATTTGGTTTTAGTGTAGAGGATGCTTTTATAATTTTTTATTCTGTAATAAAAAAAAACATTTGTTTGCTATGGATCAGGAATTTGTGGATATAAATTTAGATGAGAGTTTAAAATTTGTTATCTTAGAAAATATTAACTAAATGTGATGATTTGGCACCCATGAAATATGTAATATCTTATAGAATTTGGTTATTTTGAAAAACAAATTGTAAAAGCATTAATTTGGTTAATTTGATACATCAAGCTGATTTGGTAAAATATTGTAATTTTTCAATTCAGGAAAGGCCATAAATATGCCTCAGAATTTTTAAAACTACTATGATAGCTGGGGGATTGCCTTTGCCTGTTTTCTCTACCAACTCTTCCACATGGCCCATTTGCTTTTTATTTCAGTTCTTATGGAACTTTATGTTTGGAACATTTTGATTGTCACTTAAATGGTAAAGAAGCAGGTTTTAGACCTCTGAGACATGTGTGAAATAGCGCCTCTTTATAATTGACAAATCTGTGAAATAAGGACCTTTATAATTTACAAAGTATTTGGAAAATTTTATTCTGTGTTCATTGTTTCCATTGAGATTTTGTCTCATATTTTATAACAAGTATTTAGCATGTTGCCATAGAAATGGATTAAAATTCTGTATTATCTGAAGAATTACTAATTAAAAAAAATTGTCACTTTAACTTGTGGAAAATAATCTGGTTATGTAAATTTTATGGTTACAAAAATAATGTGACAAAGAGATGAATAATTAATTTTCCCAGTTACTTTAAGTAGTACATGTATGCCAAATGTTTTCTTTAGCATATCTCACCCACTCGTGTCTATTCATATGGAGGAAATATTTTAGTAACATGCTTCCAAAGATCACCTAAAGTTTTCTGATGAGAACACATCAGCAAATATACTTTTGCAGCCAACTTATATAAAATAAGGATAAGAGGACAGTTAAATGTTAACATATAGTTTAATTGAATATAAAGTAATTTGTATATTTTTACAACAGCTTAAATGTTGGAATTAACTTTATCACAGCTTTTTTTGCTTCTTGATTTTATATATCACATTGCAGATTGACAATGACTCATTGGATATCAGCTTCAATCTCGAGTTTGAGATGACAGCTTTAAGGTCAGCTGTAAATGAGTGCAGACTTCAACTTGGAGTGCAGGAGAAAACATTGGACACTGTTAACTCTTTGAAAGAGGAATATGAACAACTAAGTAGAAGGCTTGTTGATTTTGAGAACAGGTTAGACACCATTGAAATGGATGTTCAGTCTTCAAAGATGCAGACTGATACTGTACTAACTTTACATGGAGTTCGACTTGACACCATTGAAAGGGATGTTCAATCCTCAAAGATGCAGACTGATACTGTACTAACTTTACATGGAGTTCGACTTGACACCATTGAAAGGGATGTTCAATCCTCAAAGATGCAGACTGATACTGTACTAACTTTACATGGAGTTCGACTTGACACCATTGAAAGGGATGTTCAATCCTCAAAGATGCAGACTGATACTGTACTAACTTTACATGGAGTTCGACTTGACACCATTGAAGAAAATATGCAGTCTGTTGGTACAGAGTTACAGAAGTTAAAAACATCAGGTATGCAAACTGAATTTTTAATGTTTAAGTCATAACGCAGACTCGCACATAAATCATACATGACCAAATTCAGCTTATTTGATAACCATGGTGGGGGTGGGGAAGATCATTTTCCACAAAGTTGGCAGTAGAAGCAATTCTTCAAAGGAAAGAAGATAAATGACCAATATACTGTATGCCCTGTTATGGCTGGGATGATATTGGCAGGTCCTGATGATACATATCACAATACTGAGACCACAATAAAACATTAATCGTGATATGTATATATATATATATATATATATATATATATATATATATATATATATATATATATTTTGGGGTAGGGTAGGGCTGGAATAATAGAAGTTTCTCCAGAATATACATATAATACTAAGACCACAATATGACATATTTCATTGGATTAAAATGCATTTGCAGTGTATATACCGATACCTCTACATCTTTGTATTTGGCATCTGTTTTGAGGGAAGGGATACATGGATCTCTATGGGTTAAGGCCTGCTTCAGTGTGTAAGATATGTATGACTGATGCAGTTAATAAGAATTTATATTTAAATATAACATTTGATTTGCACCAAGAGTAATATTGAGAGATGCTTTGCCCTTAGTTATCTTAGAAGCCTTGTAATTTTGTAAATGTCTTAAGTACTGACTGAGCAGTGGTAGTTCAGACTATCCATTGTGGCTGAAGATTTAGAGTTGTTGTTTCCAGCAAACATGACAGGTAGCAAATATTTATATTTTGACATAATTATGTAAATCCCACTGCCCAATCGTCTGTAATTGACACTGGTTTCTAATTTGAATGATAATGATGTTGAATTAAGAGTTAAAAGATTTTGGTGGTTTGAAAGTTTTGGAACAGCAGGGGAGCATGGGGACCTTTTTTCTACAATCTGGTCACCGTTACTCCTCCAGAATGAACTGTCATATCGATCTATGGTTTTCAGAAAAAAAAAGATTTCTCATGACATCTTTGTTTTAAATGAAAATGGTACTGACCTGATATCCAAATATAAAAATATTGTTATCACGGCTTCTGAAAAGGAAGTCTTATAAGGATGGGGTTTTCACAAGACGCATTTTGATGTCTTGATGGTCATGAATGAAAATGGTTCTGTTTAACATTCATTTTGATGACTATGATTACGAGTCAGATGCTCCAACAACTACTCTGCACCATCAATCTTCACTGTAGATTTTTAGGGTCAGTAACTTTGTAACATTTTAAACAAATTGTCCAACTGTTGACAACCATATGCTTGTAATAGTTATGTTATAAAACAATAACTAGTAGTCTGTGTGGAGTTTTGCAATATTCTTAAGTAAAAGAACAAAGAGGACACACCTGCTAATCCAGAATTGATCCCATGCTTTGACATTGGCAGCCACTACTGTTCTAACACTTTGTATTTTAAAGCACCATCCCCAAATCAGCTTGTAAAAGGCACCATTTGCACAAAATATTTAGAGCAACAAGGATTTCTAAAAGTGATTGGATGGCATTGTTATATTTTTGAGTCTTTGCAATGGTAATTCAGAAGTGGTCTGGGATCTGAATCTGAATCTTGAAAATGCTTCTTGTGACTCAAATTCTTGTGAATTTGTGTAATCGGTGATAACCTGAGGTGGAAATAATGTATTAAGATGTATGCATCTTGATTTTTGTTATCTTGAACTGGATCCAAAATTTACTAAAAAATTCTTTAGAGATTCACTTTGTAAGAAGAATCTCCATACCCAATTTGAGTTTGGAATTTACAACTGACGCTCAGCTCAATGGCACATCCATTCGAGATATCCTGTGACACAAGTTCTTGTCTATACATAAAGTATGGAGCTCAGTATACTTCTTGTTAAGATACTCCAAATAATTTGTGAACATCAGCAAACATCTTATATTTTAATTTTCATTTCAACATAATGTATTTCCTGATGAAGCAAGGTAAATATGTTTTTAAAAGTTATATTTCCATAACAATATTCTGTGCTTTCTGTTGAACACCAAAATGGATTGATCCATTTCATTGATTGAATACTGTTCCAGTATAGACTTAACATTTTATCTTCTAGATGTGTATTTTATAACAATACAAATGCTTATTATTTTTAATTAGCTGATAAAAGGTCCAGTTTGTTCAGTGTGTTTTAACTGTTCATTTTCTAGAATCCAGGAATGAAGAAAGTGCAGAATTGAAGCAATTAAAACGTAAGCTATTGTTTTCTTAAAATCATAATAATGTCTTCTTTTAGAGTCAAGAATCTTGATGAAGCAATAATAAATCATAAAATAGTAAATAGTAAGTCATTAAAGATAGCTGAAAATTTCATTAAAATTTTCAGGTCAAAATTAGATTTTCATTTCGTGGGTAAATAAAATTTATTAATAAAATTGAGAAAATTTGTTCATGTCTCCAGTATCATCAAAATATCATAGTAACATATAAATTAAGAACATACAATAGTCATACTCCTTTCATGTTATAAGGCATTATAAAGTAAATGAAGGCATTATTGATTTGGATAATTTTACTTTGGTGACTTTTATTTGTTACAAGAGACTCAAGACAAAATTATTTGTTCTTACTCTACATTATTTTATCAAGTCAGTAATAGCCAAAATTATTTTCTTTCAATGAGGTTTAAGAACTTCTTAAGATTCCTTTCTTAAAAAAAAGTATTTGTATCTACAAATTTAATGACAGAGTTAGAAGAGATAGTGGAGAATATATCAAACAAAATCCCATTCCTAATTTGGAGAAATAAATGCCCAGAGCACATAATGTGACACTTGGAAACAAAATGTTGTTCCTTGTCACTTTGAGATGTGAATTTCGATCATTTCTGAATATTCCTAATGGTCATAACATTTGCTCTTGGGCCCTGAGTGGCCGAGTGGTCTAAAGCGCTCACCTTTATTGATCACTACCATCTCACCTCAGTCTGAATGAGTTCGAGTCTCGGCTAATGTGGGCATGTGAGAAAGCCTGCCACTACAACAACAACACTTCATCTTAGCAGCAGGATAGAGGGTAAGATATTCTGGATGATTGATAAACAAACAGCAGCATGAGATATGCTGTACATTGCTTGCTGAAACTTGTATCCTCTCTACTTCTCCATGGCATATGATTATTGTTCATATAAAGAATTCCTTTTCATCTTTTTAGGATAGTGCCATAATATATCAGTACCTCCAAGGGCAATTTTTGCCATATTCAGCTGACATCAGTAGAACAATTTACCTTGAGACAATTCTGATCATATCTGATTAAGGTATTATTCATGCCTGCAAAACTGCATGTGCAGGTCAGAATAGCCTAGATTAAACTTGGTCTGCCATATGTAGTATCAGTAATGAAAAATTGATGTCTCAGAAGATATTTTGGGAATAAAGTTACATTTAATTTCTGAATAAAGAAGAAATACCCAGATAGTTTCAGAATTGCTCTTTACCATCAAAATAAATCCACAAAAAGTTACTATCACTTGGAAATGTAGATACTGCATTAATTAAATGCATGTGAATATGGTACAAGATTAGAAATTTTAAAAATATTGTGATTATTAATATTATATTTTCAGACTGCTTATGTTTTTCACACAAAAACATGGATTGTTATAAGTTTTTTTCTTTCAGAATCAACTGAAAATCTTCTAGACACAGTAAGACAGATACCCTTTGTACCAACTAAACAAGCAGAGAAAGTCCGATGTCATCTGCAGCAGCACAATTGGGTCACCATTCAGGGCAATCCAGGTGAGGGGAAAACAAGAACAGCCCTTAAGCTTCTGGATGAATTTGGAGTGTATGGTCGTCGTGTTCTTGTACGACGTCCTATTGATTGGATGAAAGTTGACACTAAATATGTGGACTTTGTATTTATAGAAGATATATTTGGTCGCTTTGATCTGGAAAGTAACTATCTAGAGGAATGGCTTGGATATCTGCAAGATATTGAGAAGCACAATATGGTGAAGCTGAAAGTTGTGATCACCACCAGAGCTGACATACTGTCAAAATCATTGTCCAAGTTAGGGATGTTGAAGTTCTTTCGAAAAAATAATGTAAAGATTCTATCTTCAGAGAAACTTGAGAACTATGAGAAAAAAAACATGTTGGAAAGTATGCTAAACAATAGGACAAGGAATATAGATAATGAGCTACTATTCCAGTGCTGCCAAAACTTTAAAGGACCACTCGGTTTTCCTCAGTGTTGCTCTCTTTTTTCAGGGGAAGAAGATTTGTTTAAAAAAGGACCAGAGTTTTTTAGTAAGCCAGAGGAGTTCTTTCATGAAAATATAAAAATATATACTAAACAAAATCTTCTATTATTCGCATTTCTGTTTTGCAATGAAGGTAGTTTTCAAGAGGAAATAATCTCTCCTGGACCCATGCCACAGGAAAATGTAGAACAGTTGCAAGATTTAGCTCATTGGCTGGGTCTCAAAGATGACATACCTCTCACCACATTATTGCGAAATCAACGTTGTTACTATTCTGGAGTATACATAGAAAGATCAGGGCCATGCATCAGGTTTACACATGCTACCATATATGAAGCAGTGGGAAATGTGCTTGCAAAGGAGGCCCCAGAAATAGTCATAAAGTACTGTAGTACAGACTTTCTGTTCCAAAGAATGCACTATGAAAATGATCATACCGATGGTACAGATCAGATTTGTATCTCAGACTCTCTGAATGGAATGTTAGCGGACAGAATAATATCAAAAGAGCTGGAAAAATTAAATAATGAAAGATTTGCACATTTTTCTTACCTAAATCATAGAGAATTTGTCAAGATATTTTCAGAAAAGCTGAGTCATGTAAACAAGACTGAAAAGTTTTTGAGAATAGAAAGTTCTCGGTACATGAATGATGGGAATAAACAACTTGATGGAATATGTTCAACCATTCTCCAGCATTGTTTGAGAAGGAATCCTGAGACAGACTCTGTTACAGTAATGTTTTTGTTTGACACATTTCTAAAATTTTTGTCGTGTGCAAAATCATGTGGCTGCTGGAAATGTGTAGAAACACAGAATCTGCTTGAACTTTCTCTTTATTATGGACATTTTGATATCACACAAAAATTGCTTGAACTGAAGGCAGTCCTTACCCCTGTCAGTTTGTGTAATGCAGCAAGACATGACAATGAAAAGATAGTCCAATTTATTCTTGAGAATCTAAAAAGAGGAGGAAAATTTGACCCTAGGGAAGAATTAGTAAAGATGTCCCTGTACAGAGCTTTTATCTCTGGGAGCTGGTCAGTAGTTGATCTTCTGTTGAAAGAGGGGATTTTATTGGACATTGAAAACTTGGAAAGAACTGTTAGAGAAGGAAATTACACAGCTGTGGCAGCTGTAATAAAGCATCTGAAGTCAAATGGGCATTGGCCAAATGCAGACAAGTCCAATAGGATAGATGTCAACTTACCCACAAGCTTAGGGATACCTATAGTTTTGAAAGTTGCCTACTGTCTGGAGAAGTATGATGTTGCAGATTTGCTTGTAAAGGAAGGAGTCCATGTAGAGATGCATATGCTTCATTCTGTAGTGAAGGACTGCTCCAGTGAAGCTGTAAAAGAAATGGTGAAGCTGTTGAAAGGTGGCAATAAATGGGATCCACAATCAAAATGGGCATTAAAAGCCATGAAGGTATGTACTTCTTTGGAATCATTTATAGATGGACAAGAAGAGAAAGTAAAACTCTTATGCAATGAAGGGATGACCTTTCTTTCAATACATAGTTTACCTTATCTGGTTTGTTATAAACCATCTTCTGCTAAAAAACTGGTACAGTTTCTGATAGACAAAGAAACATGGGTTACACAGTCATTTGTATGTAAGGTCAAAGCATTAGAAAATGTTTTCATGTATGAGAGAAATGAACTCTTTGAACTACTTATCAGTAATGGTGTGAAATTGACTATGGAGAGCTTACCAAATTTAGTGAAAAGGGCATCAGATGAATCAAATGTAATCAGTACAGTGATTCAGCACCTAAAGGTTCATAACAATTGGGAACCATATTCACCACTTGCATCAATGGCACTTCTGGAGGCCATTACTTGGAAAAAGAAATGCATTCGGAATCTATTAAAAAGAGAAGGATGCAATATTTCACAAAAACATCTCCCTTGTGATCTCATGAAGTTAGTAACACAAACATCAGAGAACAATGCTGGAGAACCTTTTGAAGAGTTTGACGATTTAAATGAGAAAAAAGAGAAAATGTCAAATACTGATGCAACAGAGGCACTGCAAGAAGCTTTTATGTTTGAGAATGCTCGGTGGTGTAACCAACTGATCAAGGGAGGAGTTGCATTATCCACTAAAGACTTGTTTGAAGTAGTATGGAGAGCATCAGATAATGCCATTATTAATATTGTAAAACATCTGAAAGAGAAGAAAACATGGAAGGCTAACTCAGAGCATGCATCAGGGTCACTAATGGTGCTCTTTATACGTCAGAAGACTAAGTTGTGTGACTTGTTAATTGAGGAAGGGGTCACATTAGACATGAGCAATTTAGCTGGTATAGTACAATTTGCATCAGACAGTGTCATTAACACAGTGATAAATTATTTGAAAGATAAAAAAAAATTGGACCCTAAGTCAAATGGTGCATTGCATGCATTAAATCAGGCTATTAGAAAAGGTAGGACTGAGCTGTGTGAGCTATTGTTTCGGGAAGGATTCAGAAACGGTATGACAGATTTACCTGATGTAGTAAAGATTACATCAGATGATTTCATTATCAAAGTGATAAATCATTTGAAAGATACAATGGAATGGGACCCTAAGTCATCTGCTGCATTTGATGCTTTAGAATGGGCCTGTAGAGATGGTAGGACTGACCTTTGTAACCGATTGCTTCAGGAAGGAGTCAGAAACAGTATGAGGGATTTATGTGATGTAATAAGAGTAAAGAATACATCACAAGTTTGCATTATGGAAGTAATAAGGTATTTGAAAGTTACAATGGAATGGGACCCAGAGTCATCTGCTGCATTAGATGCATTGAAATGGGCCTGTAGAGATGGTAGGACTGACCTGTGTGAGCTATTGTTTCATGAAGGAGTCAGAAACAGTATGATAGATTTACTGGATGTAGTAAAGTATACATCAGATAATTTCATTATCAAAGTGATAAATCATTTGAAAGATACATTGGAATGGGACCCTAAGTCATCTGCTGCAATAGATGCATTGCAATGGGCCTGTAGAAAAGGTAGGACTGACCTGTGTGAACTATTGTTTCAGGAAGGAGTCAGAAACAGTATGATAGATTTACCTGTTGTAGTAAAGACATCACATGATTTCATTATCAAAATGATAAATCATTTGAAAGTTACAATGGAATGGGACCCTAAGTCATCTGCTGCATTTGATGCTTTAAAATGGGCCTGTAGAGATGGTAGGACTGACCTTTGTGACCTATTGCTTCAGGAAGGAGTCAGAAACAATATGAGGGATTTACCTGATTTAATTCAAGTAAAGAATACATCACAAGTTTGCATTATGGAAGTAATAAGGCATTTGAAAGTTACAATGGAATGGGACCCAGAGTCATCTGCTGCATTAGATGCATTGAAATGGGCCTGTAGAGATGGTAGGACTGATCTGTGTGAACTATTGTTTCAGGAAGGAGTCAGAAACAGGATGATAGATTTACCTGTTGTAGTAAAGACATCACATGATTTCATTATCAAAGTGATAAATCATTTGAAAGTTGCAATGGAATGGGACCCTAAGTCATCAGCTGCATTTGATGCTTTAGAATGGGCCTGTAGAGAAGGTAGGACTGACCTCTGTGACCTATTGCTTCAGGAAGGAGTCAGAAACAGTATGAGGGATTTACCTGATTTAATTCAAGTAAAGAATACATCACAAGTTTGCATTATGGAAGTAATAAAGCATTTGAAAGTTACAATGGAATGGGACCCTAAGTCATCTGCTGCATTAGACACATTGAAATGGGCCTATAGAGATGGTAGGACTGACCTGTGTGAGCTATTGTTTCAGGAAGGAGTCAGAAACAGGATGATAGATTTACCTGTTGTTGTAAAGTATGCATCAGATGATTTCATTATCAAAGTGATAAATCATTTGAAAGATACAATGGAATGGGACCCTAAATTACCTGCTGCACTAGCTGCATTAAAATGGGCCTGTAGAAATGGTAGGAGTGACCTCTGTGAGCTATTACTTCAGGAAGGAGTGGGAATTAGTATGAAAGATTTACCTGTTGCAGTAAATACATCACATGATTTTTTTATCAAAGTGATAAAGCATTTGAAAGTTACAAAGGAATGGAACCCTAAATTACCTGCTGCACTAGCTGCATTAAAATTGGCCTGTAGAAATGGTAGGAGTGACCTCTGTGAGCTATTACTTCAGGAAGGAGTGGGAATTAACCCTTTCATCACTAAGTAACTTTGTTGGCATAGAGTCCTCAACACTAAGTAACTTGGAAAGCAAATGACTTGTGGACTTTGAAACAACATAACTTTGCCAATGTTAAAGATATCTGGTAGGATTGGGCGTCAAAATCAAGGTTAAAAATCAAATTTTATGACTAATTCAATAAAATGTGCATATATATTACAACTTACAACTGTTAAAATGCAGTATTACAACTGTTAAAATGCAGTTGCAAACAGGTAACACAACAGGTAAAATACAAGTAATTATTTTATTACCTCTTAGAAAACCTAGAAAGTTCTCAAAACTTGTTCAATTGACACTAGATGTACTAGTGAATAATCACAGTAGCAACACAAGTCTTTCTTTCATGGTGTCCATAATATATAAAATTCTATAAAATGAACTAAAATGATCTCCAAGGTGAGAAGTGTCCACACACCTCTGTCACGTTTGATCGTCACATTGAAGTTTGTTAAACGGACAATTTTTCTAAAAACTTGATCTGAATAGAATATTTGAAAATATTCCGAAGCTTTCCTGGAGCCATCTAACACTCGGGTGTGCCCAACTGTCAGAAAACTGAAACAAATCTCTTTGGTTTTCCAGTTTCATCCAAACAAAATCAAGTGGAGCATACAATTCCTCTGATTCAAAACCTTTAAAGTCCTCTTCATCGTCATCTCTGTCACCCACAAGTGCATTCCATTGTCTCTCCAGACATCTTCTCTCATTTTCGTCCAAATTTACCAGGTCAAAATTATTCAAAAACTCCGATAACTCTTCTCTGAAATTTCTTCAAACGCCACCATTTTGGAAAACACGTTAAAAGTTCCTCTAGAAATTAGTTGTATACAAGCTAAACTCAGACCGAAAAATCTGTCCATAGTGTTTACGTTTTTATTTCCCCTGGACCGAGTTTTCAGTCCGTAGTGATGGGTGAGTATGATAGATTTACCCTATGTAGTAAAGTATGCATGGTATCTTTGCATTAAGAAAGTAGTAGAGCATTTGAAAGTTACAAAGGAATGGGACCCTAAGTCATCTGCTGCATTGGATGCATTAAAATGGGCTATAGGTAATCATTGGACTGAGCTGTGTAATCTGTTAATTAACGAAGGAGTTGGTGAGGATGAATGCCTGGTGTTGATAGTTGTAAAGAAAAGGAACTTTAATTTGTATGCTGCATTGAAATGGGTAAATGTTGGCCTGTAAACATGATGAGACTAGACTTTATTTGCTGTTAATGTTAATATTGTTGGATAAGAACCACACTGTCATCACCAATACAAAAGAAAATTGAAAAGATGAAAACCAGTAAAACTCAGTAAGAAGCATTATTTTTAAAAGTTTTGAAGGCCATTATTTATGTAAGGATACAGCTGCATCATATAAAGATTCAGTTGGGAGTAATATTTTTCATGGAGAAATTTACCATGATAGAATCATAGTAGACAGTATCAAACAATACTTGTAAGAAAATAGTGGAAGGTTTTTAAACCTGACTGAATGGAAAGTGAATGAATGGATCTTTATTCAAAATCTACACAACATTATAAATGACAGGACTGAACTGTGTGACCAACAACTGATGGAGTTATTTATTATTAACAGAACTGAGTTGTGTGAACAATTTAGCCTTGAGACATATTCAAATGACAAAATTGGAGCCACTTTAGTCAAAAGGCTATTATAAATAACAGGACTGAGCTATGTGTTTAATTAAGTCAGGATGCATTTATTGAGTTATTTGGCCAGTGAAGTCGTGAGTGAGTCACATTATCTATGACAAATTTACCAAAGTCTGATGTTTTAGGTGAAGTCTCTCTTACATGTTAAGTCTTTATTTTGACTTAAGACTGAGGCGAGAACCAGTGGTATTCTAATTAAAACAACAAGTCATATTGCCATCTACTGTTTATATCCAATATACACCCTAAGTTCTGTCCACCTCAGTTTTGTTACTTCACCCATAGTTTGGTCAGAATTGGAGAGATGAAATCCTTGGTCTTCATCTTTAATGATATATTTGAAGTCAGTGTTCATTCTGAAGACCAGTTGAATTAACCTTTATAGTGATGCTTTGCTGCTTGCAGGATGCCATCTGCCAAGCAGTTTATTTTAGCAACAGAGAACTGATTTTAAACCCAGTTAACATTCACAGGACCCCCTTTCTGCATAGCTGTATAGAATAATTGTTCTAACTCAACTGAGCTATCAGTGTTCAATTTCTCAGAGGTCAATATTAAAGTACAGCCTTAGGTCTTACTTCTTTTACAAAGGCCAATGGCAGATTATGCTTCAGTTTGATCTCTGAGTTTGTTGGATTAGGTAGAAATGTTACCTTTCAGTTCCACCAAGCATCTAGACCCTGAAATATTGAGCTTTGCAGGAAGATTGGCCAATGGTTCTAACAAATTAGTGCCTGGTCTTGCCTTTGATTTTATTTTAACTTGTATTGTTGTTACGGACCATGGTAATACGGTTATATTGCACTCTAGCCTTGCCAGAGTCGTCATTTTTTGTAACTGACATTCTCACCACCAACATACTACCCTACAGTTATTTGCATAATATGTCTTTGCTGTTTGGTTTTGCACGTTTTCTGTGCCTAATATAACTGAGTAACTGAGGTTTTCAATTGAAATTTTTGTTCCAACCTTAAGTGACCTACTAATAGAGGCAGTATCACCTGTCCTTTAGTAGCAATGCCATTTCTGTCAGCACCCAGCAAATTTACCAAATACATGTATAAATTTTCCATAGAATATTCATTAGTTAACCCAGATTGTGTGTATGCCCTCTCTGAAATGCATGGACACACCCTGTGCATCTGTTTCTGTTCAAGCCTGAAATACTTGTCTATTCTAATATTTAGCATGCTTCTATCTAAGGTACTATTATACTCCATATTTTCTTTAACTTTATTCTTTGTATATTTTTCCACCTTAGCAACATTGGCTGCCTGTCCCTGGAGATCTGGGTACAATACCCTGGGATAGGCACATGTCCCTATCTTGACTTTACTTTTGGTGGTGTTTATGCATGGTGTAGACAGACATGCAGCTTGATGTGCCCCAATTGTTGCATTTAAAGCACCTTGCATTTTCAAATCTACAATTGGATGTGCTATGGCAGTACTCTCCACATTGGTAACATCTGCATGTTGTTTCCCTCTATTTTTAAGCTTCAGTCATTGAATTTCCGATCTTAAGTTCAAAATCTCTCCCTCTGATTTTTTTTTATTCACTGCTTCCACCAAATGATCCATGCTTCCGTACTTTGCTATATCCTCCATTGTTTTTGCCTCCTTTGCCAAGATGAATGAGCAAACACTTGCATCCATTCCATTTATTGCAATATCAAAGATTTCCAAAGTCAATTTGCACAGGTCCATCCCCTTTGATTTTACTGTCTCAAGGTAACGGAGCACAGAGTCACTTCTTTGTACCACAGAGTAGAGATCTCTCACTCTACTGTATCATGAGACCTCTGAGCATTTAAACTAATATCTGGCCGTAAAGAAAACAGCAAAGTGGAAGACAAGTTAAACATGTTACCTATTGAACTCCAAAGCTAACTTAATTTACCATATGTACAACAACCATACTTTTGTCTGTCTAAAGTTACATTTCATGTTACAGGCAGCCTGGTAATATTTCTTGCATTAGATCCATGTCTATAAACAGTATAAAATACCTAGGCTGAATAATGAATTATTCAGAAGCTTAAATTATTTGGGAACTTTGCCTTAGAATAGTGTTCCATTATAGAATAGAAAATATCCACTTAGAGATGTTTTCAATATATATATATATATATATATATATATATATATATATATATATATATATATATATATATATATATATATATATATAAATATCATACAAATGTCATATATGGAGAGAAAAGGCGACTATATTAATGTAGGTTTAGTTAATTAATGAAATATGTGAATGTATACTAGTATGTACTCAGGACTTCTTCTGGGCATCATTATACTAAGCATCTATTTGGCACTAGCTGCATATCGTATGTATTTTGGCTTGGAGGGGGGTCATATATGGTAGTAAGTGTCCATGTGAGAGAAAGAAAGACCACTGTACATGTATATGCATTAGTTTGTCTCTCTCTGTCTCTGTCTCTCTCTCTGTCTCTCTCTCTCTCTCTCTCTCTCTCTCTCTCTCTCTCTCTCTCTCTCTCTATATATATATATATATATATATATATATATATATGAAAATTGATCATTTGATAGAGAGTATTGAACACTAGTCATAGTTTTTGAGAATCTGACAGGAATTAACTTACAAGATGTGGGAGGTCGTAGGTTCGATCCCCGGTCGAGTCATACCAATGACTTACAAAAATGGTACCAAAAGCTCCTCGTTTAACATTCAGTATTAAGAGTCTAGTGTTAGGACTGGTCGGCCTGGTGTCAGGATATTGTGACTGGGTGGGACATCTTGCTACATGTCTGCAGCATGATGCCCCAGTGCTAGACATCACTATAAACTGCCACACTGCAGATATCGTAGCAATATGACTGAAAAATTGTTAAAGCTATGTTAAAAATTATAAATACCACACCAAGCTTTGCTACATAACTGATGCATTATATAGATTAGTAATTAAATTTAAGGATGAAAACAGATATTTTCCTTAAACTGAGACAATAGGGCAGACCTTTCTCCATTTTCCATCCTAATCTTTGAAGCCATGCATTTCAAATTTTGATTATGATAAAGATAACATGTAATTCTTACTTGCAAGATGTGAAAATAATAATTTAAATACACATATGAAGATTGTCATTTCACAGTAATTGTAACATTTCTGCTCAGGAAACTTTGCATATATTATATATACTTTTTGAATCAGAGGTATCTCCTAGATATAATTTTCAATTTACTAAACTGTTAAAGTACACAGTCTTCATATTATTATTGTTAAAATGATGATAGCATTAAAACAAAACTGAATAGTATTGTTAAAATGATGATAGCATTAAAAAAAACTGAATAGTATACATCATGATTGGACATAGTCAAAGAAGTTTTCATGGATATGAAATGTCAAAAACAGTGAAAGAGAAGGAAGTTGTATCTCCTGCCTTCTTAATGTAATTTAGATTCTTTGCTGTTGGACTCCTCAACATAATTTGCCCTGAAGGTTGACAGACCTGTGGGATATATACTGTGTAAATCTAAACATCACTGACCCATCCAGTCAATGGTGTGAGGGTGTCATCTGGTAAAAACATGACAATCTGTATACAGAAAGAAAGCTGTGGCAACAGTTTGGCAAGTTGTTGAATGAAAACGGCCATGGCAACAAAACCAATTGTATTGTGTGCATTTTCTTATAAATTGATTAGTCTTATTGGTATAAAGCAATTAAGAACAAATAATGACAGAAATGTTCATACTAGAATCAGTATTATATTTTCCTACTGACAAAATAACTGATGAAACGTATTCTTGTATGTTACTTTGAAGATATCATTCTTAAATATTTAATTCTATGCACTGGATAAATTAGAATAAGGTGGAATGTATTATCATGGTAACTGCTTGGTGATACAACCAATAACTATATAGCTTTTTGAAAATAGTGGTTCAGTAGACCAGTCACACCAGAAATGTGTATTGGTATTCATCTGATGTAGGAATGAATAAGTCTTAGATATGATTGTGAGAATTGCTTATCAACAAAATAAAAGTAAATTGGTAAAGTCTTTTGAAAAAAATATATGTATATATATATATATATATATATATATATATATATATATATATATATATATATATATATATATATATATATATATATATCCACAGTGGGAACTTTGTATCATTTATAATCTACTTATAAATAATGTACTGTATAAAGCAAAACAAGGGACAACACCTCACTAATCTCTGCCTACTATCTTGTTAGGTTCACAGGTGGTAGACATGAAGCTTAATGTTGAAGACAAAAATGCAATAGCCCAAAGAGCAAATAAATTGTACAGAGTGACAAGTTTCTCTGATCAATGATGAAATGAGATAATGTTAGTGACTTCAAAACACTGCTCCAAACCCAACCATTGACATTAGTCTTCTTTGTTATGTAAAGGCACTTAACCAAAACCTAAGGTTCATTTTACTGCAGAAATGTATGTTATTCTTCCAGTTTATATGATTTTGTGAGTTGATGAGTGAAGACTGGTAAGTAGTTCTCAAATTGATGAAGAAATGCATCCATAATTTAATTTCATCTGGCAACAATTCTATTTTGTGGTGAATAAATTCAGTTTATTCCAGTGCTGAAAAGCAAACAATGACTTCATAAAATAACATATGATGAATGCCATGAATGATAGGAATAGAAGACAAATTAGTGGTCAGGTGTGGAATAAATGGTTTGAGTTACTACCCTTGTACATTTCATAGTATGATAGAGTCCAGTGTCAGAAAAGGTGATTTAATATGAGGAATATTTTTTACTCTGTGATTTGTTTTATTCAGACTATTGCTTTTATCAACATTCATTTTGTGTCAGTCACCTGTGATTAATCTAATGCCATATATTCATGGAGACACATTACACATGTGCTTCATTGTATTAGTATTTGTTTTATAATTAAATCATTTTTCAGATTTCATACAAATACTGTGCCTATTTATTTCATTAGATTGTATAATTATTAGTTTTGTCATGCCAACTTGAAGACTCTGATTCAGTCCATGTGGGTTTAGAACACTTCATTTACTAAGGTCTTCATTATGGTATTCAAGCAATTCTTCATAATGCATATTATATACATTAATACATGTATATCCTTTGTGGAATATTGTCTTTAATTTTTTAAATATTGCTTAAGTTATCTAATTAGAATGTACACACTGTCAGATAGCTTTTGAGTTAGTGTTCAATTAATTATTCTCTATAAGGATTTTGTCTTAATGCAGAAGTGATCTCTAATAGCATGGTATGAGCTGATTGACACAACTCTATTCTTATTTATTGATCATAACTGAAAATAGCTGCAATTAAAATATAAAATTAATGAGAGATGGTGACAATCTATTAAGCAGTTTCTATGTGAACCATCAGTTTGTCTAGCTCACTGGTGTATTATAAAAGAAAACATGGATGATAGAAGAATCTTAGGAAAAATTTCCATCATGGAATTTTAACATTACCATAAATTTCAAGTATTATCATAGTAACAGCTCATACATAATTTGACAATGATCACAGTGAAAACTTATTACATGTACTAGTTTTATGCTTATTATTGCAAGATTTTGACTTCTGAATGTAATCTTGTATTTTGTAAATAACCATATTTTTGGCATATCAATTATACTAGAAGATTGCATTAATTAGGAACAACAGAGCTATAAACTATTTCATACTGTAATCAACCATGTACGCTCTATTTGGCTGTGGAAGTCTTTGTATAATAATCATGTTTTTTGCATATCTGTTATACTATCAGTTTGCATTATATATCTGAGCTTTATTTTGGTTGACACTGTTGTAGAGGAACAGAGCTGTAAAATGTCCAATGAATATGCCATTTTTCTTTGTAAGCTCATATATAAATAGTCAGATTTTCTGTATATTTATTGCTCTGTCAGTTTTTTTATATATATCTGGGTCTTATTTTGAATGACAATGTTTCAGAATAGTTTATATTTCCTTCAGAATTTAACCATGTTTACTACATTAAACTGGAGGCTTTTGTATGATAATCATGTTTTGTGCATATCTTTGTATTATGAGTTTGCATTGTGTGTATATGAGCTTTGTTGTAAAATGTTTACTTAAGAAAAGTAATCAACCATGTACACTCCATTTGACTGTACAAGTCTTTATGTAATATTTGTTTTCTGCATTGTACTATCAGTTTGCATTGTTTATTTGAACTTTGTTGTTTTGAATGGCAGTCTTTTATAATAACAAAGCTGTGTAATGTTCAATGGACCTGACATTCCACTGTATAAAACCATGTATAAATAGTTATATTTTCTGCATGTCTATTGTACTGTCAGTGTGCATTCTTTATCTGAGCTTTGGCTTTGTTGTTTTGAGTGGCAGTGTTTTAAAAGAAATGAGCTGCAACATTTTACATCAGCTGATATTGGTATAGTAACCTTTTGTGGATTTAAGTGTTTAGTTGGATACATTTTAACCCATGTATAGAATAAATGTAGACTATAAAGCAGGCAAAATGCAGGTGAAAAGAGTGAATAGGGAGGATTGTTTGCCCCACAGGGAATACTGGAGTAATTTATTGAAAGTATTTCTCTGCCGTGATACAGGCACCTAGACAATTTCATTATGTCAGTTAATATTAAAACTTCAGAGTGTGCTATATCTATTGCATAACACATTAATGTAGCTATTGACATTATAGTTGTGATCAGTACATGTAATTTAATAATGATGTGTTTAAGGTGGAGATTGGAGAAGCTGGAGAAAATTACTGTAATTGGGATCTTGGCTTATGTAGTCCCTTCAATATAGAATCACCATTGGTCATTCCCAGGAATGCAAAGGTATTAATATGGTGTAAAAAGTGTAAATATTACATATACATGTAGTTTAATTGCTTTAATATAGCACGTCATTACAACTTATAGAGTGGTCGCTAACACAACAAATCCATAAATCTAGGTTAACTAAAAAAAATGTGGTTAACTAATTTGTAGCTTAGCTTGCAAAAATGAGTAAAAAAATATAGATATTAAAAGTTTGATTTGTCACTACTTCAATAATGGTTGACTGGTATTTTATTGTGAGCCCCAAAACATGTTCACTACCTAAACATTTTGAACTATGTTTGCAAGAAATTAAAATTTATGGTAATGTTTCAGATAGGGTTATAAAGTATTTAAGTATAGGATTATAAACACTGAATTCTAATTTTTTTCTCAAAAAATATCCATGTTTTGTCCAGCAAGGTTTTGAACAATATTTATATTATATTGGGCCGCTCTGGTGGCCTAGTGGTTAGAGCATCTGCCTCGCATGCGGGAGGTTGTGGGTGCAATCCTGGATGGGTCATAAAAATAGTACTTTAAAATTAGTACTAACAGCTGCTTCTCTTGGCTCTCAGCATTAAGAGGTTAGTGTTAGGGCTGGTCGGCCTGTGTCTGGATGTGACTAGGTGGGATATCATGCCACATGTCTGCGGCATGATGCCTCAGTGCTTGACATCACTATAAACTGCCACACTGCAGACATTGTAGGATATATGACTATAATTGTTATAACTACATTTAAAAAATAACTGCCCCACAAAAAACATTAATGAGTTATGGTTATGTCACATTTGTTAAGATGTTGATAATTTATCAAGTGTAAATATGAATATGCATCATTGTAAGTGGTATATTGGAACATTGTTTTGTTTGTTCTCACTTAGTTTGATTTGCATTGTCAATGCTTGCACATTCCCTTAGATTCAGTAATGCTTAGTAATATTTTATATCAGCTTCACTGGTCCATTTCATCAGCCATCTTGAAAATCTTGTTATCGATACCTCTGATTGGATAGTAATATCAGCATAGTATTTTCACCAGAAGATTTCAGATGAAAATGTTAACATCTGGCCAACTCATAAAGCCGCCATGGCAACAGTCTTGAAAATCTTGTTATTGCTAGTCCTTTTGATTAGCTAGTCATATAAACATTGAAGTTTCATTTCAGAACTTGGTAGTTCTGTCCTATTTCCTAAGTAAATATAGTGCTGATCTGACATCAAATATGGCAGCCATCTTGAAAATCTAATTATTGCTAATTCTCCTAAACAGAATTTAGTGCATTAGCTTTTATCAGAATTCTTCTTACAAAATGTAATTAGTCATAAATGCAAATGGTGCCACCCCAGGCATCAAATATGGACACTGCAGTGGTCAGTTA
Source organism: Potamilus streckersoni (assembly GCA_016746295.1). Classification (NCBI taxonomy): domain Eukaryota; kingdom Metazoa; phylum Mollusca; class Bivalvia; order Unionida; family Unionidae; genus Potamilus; species Potamilus streckersoni. Next base: position 467,489 of record JAEAOA010001266.1, read on the forward strand.
AAACATGTTATTGCTACTCCACCTGAATGCATGTTAAGTTCAGCTTTTCACTAGCAGACTTATTATGTTGTCTAGCTGATCCTAAATGACATCTGTGCCAAAAATTGTGACCCCAGTATGGCAACCATCTAGGAAAATTTTGTTATCACTACATCTTTTATGAAGAAAGTTATAGGGACATAAAGTTTCAATCAGAAACCATTTTGCTTTCTAGTTGATACTGCATGAAAAAATGATGCTGATATGATGTCAGAATCTTGTTAATAATTTTTCTGAATGGATGTTCATATCAACTTTGGTTTTTATCCTGAATGAAAATGAAATGTTGCCAATTATGCATCCAGTATGGTTTTCACAGTGAGTAATAATCTTAATGATCATTAACATCAGAGATCGTTTCAACATTCAGCAGTTTGAAAAAAAGAAATTGATCTTGAATTCATGGAAATTCTTTAAGGCCAGTAAAATATTAGACCATTTCAAGGATTGCTTTTATATGCCAACTATAGTGTGTATCATTAAATTATAATTTCAGCTGTCTATCCGTCTGTCTACCAAAATAGTTTAATTGTACACCATCTACATTTACGAGGCTCTTGATAGTTTCCACTTAGTATAAAGAAAAACCATTTGGTGCTTAAAAGCTCAATGTCACTGTCATTCAAGAAGTTAAAAGTTTATTGACTATCTAATATTACCAAAGATGGATTGCACTTGCAGTAAAAAAAGAGGAATTAATATTGGACTTAAAAAGGACAAATGTAAAGGTAACTCAAGTTGAATGAAAATATTTCCACATAATGAGACTTTTACCAAAGTTTATGGATGTTTTGCAGCTGGTGGTCTGAATAAAACTTGATTTTAGAGTCAGAAGATCTGTTTTCAAGATTTTGACTGAAATACAAAATTGTTTTGTGCACAATAAAATTAGGTCTACAGGAAATACCTCAACCAAATTTTGTTAATGATTTGCACTTTGGGTAAAAAGATGACTCAATCCTGGACTTAAAGGTCAGTGATCAAGTCACTGACTTAGTAAGCGAAAAATGGTGTCCATATAAAAGCATTTCAACATTATGGACCTGTCTCAAACTTTTTGATGAATTTGTATTCGGGAAACGATGAAGTCTCATTTTAAGGTCACATAGGCAATCAAAAGGTCATTTTGGTTTAAAGACAGAAATCTACATAGTGAACTTTTAAAGATGGGGCACATGAAAAATGTACCATTCACAATACATTTGATAAATTAATAGATGCATCTGGTATATTCACACCTTGAATCACACATTTGTATTATTCTTTTTAATTGTATTACAGGTTGTAATAAAGAGTTTCTTTTGAATTTGCTTTGTGTATTGAAATTTGAATCACGAGACTAAATTCTGTAAAGACAATCACTGTTTTATATATTTAGCTGACGGCTTCAAGAAATGTTTTAGAAAGATAGACTTTTTGCAATGATAATAACTTCATCTAACCATGAGCACATAGTAAATTCTAGTGTATATATGAGATTTAACAGTGCTTGTTCCATTAGACCTTGTATTTAAGCCAAACTTTTATGCTTGTGTTGAGGGGAATCTAGGATAATTGTTGATTATGACATGTGGATTATCACATCTGATACAAAATGTTTCCAAATAAAAAAATAATTTATTTTTCAATAAAATCTTAAACTCTAGTCCAGTTTTTAAGAAAATGAAATTATATCAACCAAACTGTACAATGTTTGCTTTTGGTTTTCATCAATTTTTTTATAAATTGTTTCTAACTAATTGGAAGTAATGTCAAATTGAATGTGGCATGTTCAGTTTGCTTTTAAACAGTGTAGGTCAAATATACCACTGCCTGTGCACTCCATTGACCCAAAGGTCATCCTTGTTTTGATTTGTCATTTCAGTAAATATTACTTTAAATTTTGGCGAAAAAGAGTTGCAAAGATGCTGGAAAAAGGCTTACAGTTTTCATATTTTCCCATATTTTTGCAAATCTTGAATAATGGATACAAAGCAAGTGCTGGTGTTTGTGAAGGAAAGGTGGTCATTTTAGCTTGCAGTTGCAGTGGTATTTTGATAATATGATGGTACTTTCTTGGGTGTAGTTTGCTTGGGTATCTTTCTTTGTAATTCAACCCAGTTGACATTCTTGTACACAACATGCCTTATTTAAAACCATTATCTGTGATGCAAGTGCATAGTAAATACTGCAGAAAGTTACAAATACAATGTTTACACAGTACATGTATTTACACAAAAATGTCTAACAGCATACAGTAATCCACTGTTGGCATGTTTACCTTTGTTAGCACATCGGTCATTCTTAGACAAGTTGGATTCGAGTCACAATATTTGACCATATATAATCTCAAACATTTGTTTGTTAGTACTAAGCTTTCCAGTGTCTAGATCCTCATAAATCATATGGAATCTAAAGAATCTTTAAAGATGTACTTACAATGAAGCTCTTGTTATTGGATACCTGGCATTCTTTTGAAAGCTAATCAAAACAATATGCCATGGATCACGTATTTAATACTTCCGGGAATGCACTGTCGCCACAATTGTACCATAAATCTCTTATTCGGACAAAAAAGCAAAAAAAACAACACAATAACCTATAAATTATTATTAAGGATGCATAAACTGAAGCCAAGGATCAACATGAAAAGAATAGTTGGCAAAATACCACTTCGACTACGATCACCACGGATCACTCTGATCAGCTGAAAATACATCTAACGCCATGTACTATGTATGACACGGGCATACACGATAACACATAATGGCGTTATATACGGTAAGTTATACAAATTACATTATCGGTACAGCATTACAAAACGATAAACAGGTTCAGAAGTGAACCTGTGTCCAACAAGATTCCAATAGTACTGAACGTTGCTTGATAAAATGCAAGTTTATATTGCTAATACAAATCTCTTGCTAAGTCACAAAACTAGGACAGAAAATATTGCGTTATAGTACGCAAGCCAAAGCTGCATTTAAAACATACAAAAATAAACTTGATAGTAGGTACATAGTTATAACTTATAATATACATAAGAAATAATGTACATAAGAAATTGTTATTAACTTGCATACCTATTCAGCTGAAGATGTTCAAGTCCCTAAGTACACTATTTTTTGGGAGGGGGGGACCAGACAGATGCCCCCTACTTAACATAAAATAATAACTAAAAAATATTGTGTTTTTGTATCTCCCCGATGCGTTGCTATGTGTTAATTAAAAAAGAATTTTGATCAAAATTTAATTTTAAAAAAATTTTGATGCGGTATTTTTTCTTAGTGTATCGAAAGGTTCACTCTTCCGATAAAGTTTAAGGTTTCATTTACCTTATCGGGATCGTTCCCCTTGTTTGTATTGTATTTTTAGTGACCTTGGCTAAGGGTCACCTATGTCCAGTGTATGCTATGTGCATTGTGCTATCGTGCGTGTTGCTATAAAAGTATTTGTTAGGACAGCCATTAAGTCAAATTATTCCCAAGTTTTCTAAAAAAAAAAGGAAATATATATGCATAATAACTCTTTTATTCGTTATTATCATCCTCACCTTTCATTCTTTCATTCATACTTATGCATATAATTTAAATTGAATTTTTGATTTAATTGTTATTTACAAGATTTATATAATTTTTAATTTTGATTATTTGAGGGGAAGACGGTGCAAGCTAATTATTTTAAAATAAAAAAGCCCTAATGTTTTAATCACTGTCTATGGTGAGTCTTCTCCCCTTTATATGTTTAAATAATGAGGTGTATACATTTCATTTATTAGAATATGTAACACCTTATACATATTATATGTTTCAGAAGGTCCTTAAGTATACTGTTTACTGACAAGACGTTCCGTTATGTGACGATATCGTCCTACGGTGAAACATTTACACATAGACGAGGCTACATCGTCTATGCGATGGAAAAATTCGGGTTTTTCCATCGAAAGCAGTTCGCACGTTCGGCATAGAATGAACCAAACTCACTGTTTTGACATAATCGTTAATATACATAAATTTCCCTCGGGTATAGTTGTACAAAAAAAAAAAAGAAGAAGAGAGAAACCCGAGTACATATAATTAACATTTAGAGGAATTTATACGATTCTTTGACAGACCATCGATATGTAGACGTTTTACTTCAGGAAAGGAAATATAAATGACTGGAATTAATTAAATTCATCAAAAACATGTATAATATAAAACTAAAGTAAGGTAGCTTAAATCAGTTACGATACAAAATATGAAATTAAAAATATCCAGAGAATGAAACTGGCGCGACTCAAGTTCTTGAGGGGAGATCACCATTACGAAAGGTGGTAAAGACGTAACTTAATATTTTTGCCTTTACCAATAGTGATAGGTACATCTTGTTTTAGGTCGCTCGGAGCGAGACACCCATTTTTCATGACCTGCACAGGTACGTCACGCTTAAGTCTTGCACGTTATCTTTTAGTACTTATATGAAGTGTATACTATCTGTTGACACAGTGATGTTCGAAATCCTGTTAGGAGGCGTCTACATTTAACCATATTACTACATCCATAGCGGTAAGTAGCAGTTAACTTGAAGTATCTTAGTTTGTAATTTTATCTATACTTAAATGTCTTTTATAGATATACCTTTATATCTTTTATTCTTGATATTTAGAATTCTGGTAAACGGTACCCTGTTTGTTTATGGAAAATAGTAGGTTTGATGTAGTTTACTGTTTTGTTCTTTATATTGAAGTATAAAAAGGTAATGTGCTTTAATGTGTTTTGTGATAAGTGTATTTTTATATGCTGTTTATGATTCTTGGGATGAATATATCCTATTATTAATTAAGTTTTTTTTTCTTCAATATAATATGCTAGCCAGTTCGGTCTATTTATAGACGATAGGACTGGCAGCGTAATAGCATAGGGCTGACATTAGCATATAACTAGCAGCGTGGTAGCACGGAGCTGGCAGAGTGGCAGCGTAGCTTTTAATGTAGCATAACGGCAATGTGGCAGCACAGCAATTAATGCAGCATCATAACCGACAGTATGGCAAAATATATGTCAGTGGGGCAACGTAACCGTCAGTATGATAGTATATCTGGCAGTATGGGAATATATGGTGGCAGTATAGCATCATAACTGACAACACAACAACAGAGTGCCGTCACTGAAAAAGAGACGGAGGATCAATGATTCATTCTAGGAATGTGAAGTTTGAAGTGGGCAAAAAGATATAGAATTGTGAATTTTCTATTGTCAGGACATATTTTTTATTAACTATGCTTTTTTTTTTATAAAATCATATTTTGTTTTATATAGTTTCTATGTATAGTTATGTGAACCGTGCTCATTTTTTTGTTTAATAACATCCTCACAGTAAAGTGATATGAGATGTGGTGAATTCTTTTCACGAGTCTGGTTTCGTCTTTTAAAGTGTTGTCAGAGTTTACGGCAGTTCATTACAGGCGTAAAAGTTGATGTTATTAAATAATTTGATCCACTTAATTGTTACATTAATATTCATATTTATAGTACTGAAACTCAAGTCCTACATTTAACATAAATGCTTGTCATTCTCATACACTGTGTTCGGTGTTTTCGCTTGATCCAAAATCCATTTAGTTTCCATCTTGTTCCAAAATGCATCACGGTACAAGTTTCATTGAGGTGATTATTGTGGAAGAAGCAAAAACGAAATGTCAAAAGCGCAGCATCTGTTCTTATGATATCGATGGTTCAGATTAACACAAAACCATATTTTGCAATTTGCAGAAACATTTCCGACAAATATCTAATAACTGATGCATCACTTATTGTTTCAGATAACAACACCGAAGTATCACTTATTTGCATGCATGAGTAACATATTTCGTGGACATTAACAAATGTTATAGTTTTGAAAGCGAAATCATTAATATATTGGTTATATACTCCCTGCTTACTATGGTATGGGCCATGCCTTGAGATTTTGCTTTATTTCAAATGAGTCGGTCGGTGCAGATGTTCATACCTGAATAAACGCATATTCATCTCTTATGCTCTCTTGGAATTCAGTTTGCTTCCAAAAAACGTGATTGGCTCTAAAGTCTATATACGGTATTCCACAAAATCTCTCTGCAAGCAATCTTGAAACCAATGACCAAAAACCTGTACAGTACCTAGGCAAAGCTAGGATCAGTCCCAAACGTGTCTTGCCAAGAAAATTTTAGGATCAATCTGAAAATACAGTTGATCCCAAAAATATTTTACCGAATAAGTTTGGGCTCCATTCCAAAAATCGTTGTCGGAATACTTGGAATCAATCATAAAATTGTATTTGCAAACAAACATGCGATCGACTCCATGAATATTTATCTGGCAAACTTTGGATCAGTCCCAATATTCTTTTTCAGTCAGTCATGTGATTGATCACAAATACCTCCAAGTGTGCGAAATTTGAGATGAATTGAGATTGACTTGTAGTAGACAAATTTGGATTTTGTTCCCGAAACACATGTCCCATTTAAAGTTGGAATACGTCCCCAAAATACTTTTCCCGGCTAACTTGCGACCTGCTCAAAGTTAAAATTTTTGCCATGAATCTATACATTTTCAAGAACTATATCTGCAGCGTTTTTTATTTATTATTGGGACCAATGCCAAAAACAAGCGGAAAATCAATTAGTTTTCTCAAAACCCTCTAAAAATGTGGTTAAATTTAATATACATGATTTGTTCTGGAAAATAACTAATCGAAATATGAATTACACATTTTTAATCAAAGAAAACGTTGTTGGAAACAAGATTTTTAAATAAAAAACTTTATTTAAACGTTTGATGACAGATCATTTATAAAATTTATGAATCAAGGCAAAAAAGTAATAAATCAGAGTAAAAAAAGTTTAGTCTTGCAAAGAGATACCATGCAGACGTTACTGCCCTACCTTTATTTAAAAGAAATGCATCTTGTCATCGTCATATTCTTGGTAGTAGTCCATAATAAGTGCACAATCTCCGAAATAAAGCGCACATTCACCTTGAGTGAATCCAAAGAGATTCTTACGTAGCTTTATGAATAGTGATCCAATCTTACAGCATGCCAAATAATTTGTTGCCTCCAGTCTGTAGATTAGTAGATGTGGCTTGGCCGAACTCTTGATTCTGTTACTACTTCATTTCATCTGGAACTGAAACAGTTTAACAGCTTATTAGGGGCTGGTTGAGTAAGTATTTGTCAACCTCCCCGCTCCAACACACATAATTTCACTCATTTTTCGTATATACGTAGTTTTTGTAAAATATATTTTCATATATGTTATAAAGGCGGCCTATTTAAATGTCGGTCGTCCGTCCGTTTCCCTTCATAAAGCGAGATAGTGGCACAACTGTATTCTGAAACTTCAATTTTTCGTTGCGTCTGCCTCCTAGCGTGTTAGTCTGGATAGTCCACCTGTATTTTCCCTGCCCCAAAAAACTAAGAAAAACGGGAGATAATGTAAAATTAGTGGACCCCCTGCACGATATTTATTTTATGTGCCTAAACATACGGGAATGAGAAGGTAGGAGCTTTTGAGTTCATATGCCATACTTTCGATTTTGGATCCGACTCTGCGACTGCAAATGTGGTAGACAATTTGAAGGAGGCGAAGAAATATAAATTTTACTTAGATAAGCAGGTGTTCTATTTATTTCTGACTGATGCTTAGCATAATTTCATATCGTATTTTGGAATTTTGGATTAGAGACACTCACCATAGTCATAGTAAAAAAAACCTTTGGATTTATTATCATTGATTGTCGCGTGTAGAAATTATTGCCTGATAAGCTACATTTGTTAAGCATGCCAATTCAAATATAAAAAGTAAATGGCTTTAGACAAAATACATATTTCAACATTAAAGGAAATGTTCTATTGATATACTACTTAAATATAGTTTTTCGTCAATATATTAACAATAATATAGTATTCTGTAATCGGTAATGTTCTATCGTTACATTATTGTGGCGTCAATTAAACTGAAATAAGTTAGTTACAATACAATTTAAATCAATAAATATAAATTAGCAGATCTTGTACACCAGCACTTCAACTAACTCGTTTTCTGAGAAGTGGAATTTGGATAAAATGGGAGAGGAGATTGCCGCTGAATTATTGTATTTAAATATTTTAAAAACCAGACAAAGAAAGAAAGACTTGGGGAGCCCTATCAAGATTCAATGCATGGTTAGGGATGTCCCAAGTTTGGAGAAAACTTCCCCATGTTTAATTTCCAAGTGACATTCCACAACATAAACTAAAATTATCTAAAGAACCAAGCTTAGCTAAGTTTGTCTTCAAAATCTCATATGTATGGTGCACGGAACTTAGGGGTAAGTTAAAATGGAGGGGCTTGTTATTTGTCTATTAAAATTACAGAGAAATCGAATTTGTTTAGTAAATCTGAGGATAAAACTGACAGATTTTCAGCATAAGGTAGACTTATCACAGTCAGTAGCAGCTGTTTTGACTGTTACTCAAAATTATAAATATTTCATCCTGTTACACATTTTTATCACGGGGACACAGAGAAGGATCTGTAACTTAACATTTTAAATTCTGGCGACTGTTCAAGTAGAAAATAAAGAAAACATAAAATATTGCAATATTATTTAGATTTTTCTTGTTAAATATTATCCAAATGAATATTAAAAATCGAGTCCGCATAGTAGAAAGATACCGAATCTTTGATTTCTTAGAATGATAATTTAAGCATATATGTTCAATGCATCAATATTTTTTTTGGTATTAAATGATAACAAAAATAGTTTGAATTTACCATACATTAATACGTTTTCTGTATAAATTTGAACGTATATAATTACCGATAGTCTGTGAAATTTGTCTTGAAATTTGCTTGAATGTAGTGTCTATTTAGTAAGTAGAGTGTACGAAGTCAAAGACCTATATTTCATTTGGGATGTAAGGAATAAATCCACTTGCGCGTGTCTGCAAATTAAATGCGGTCCCATGTCTGTAATGTAGTTCTAAAATTTCTATATTTGAAATGCAGACAGGCCGATGACTCATTTCCACATTATATTTAGGCCCAGTCCCGGTTATGTACATGATGGATCATTCCCAAAACGCCAAATGCCTAATTTTAAGTATACATTAAAAAATAAAAGAATATGCTAATGAAAATGCGCACGTTATGTATCTAAAACAAATGTTTTGTTTCGAGTCGGAGGGGGGTGGGTGGAGAACCCTTTTGATACGGCGTAGGAACATACGCATCGGCCTGATAGCTTCGATATTCCTACGGATTACCAAACTCGTTCCTATTGCCCACTCGAAGAATCATTGCTGTCACGGATGACTTCACTTCTATCCGTAGCATGAAGGAACCGATTTCAAAGGAAATCCCAAATGAGTACGCATTGTGTAAAACTAGGATAAAATGCTTCCAAGTCAGTACTCGACTACATAGTGGATATCTAAATGTAGAGGTCCATATTTGAAGCCAAAAAACCATTCGTACATGATCTTAAGAGACCAAGAATTCTACACTTCATGTACTATGCTCGCTTCAAAGAGAAAAGAGCTTAAATCAACAAATAAAAGGTGGCTTCAAAACAATGTTGTTAGGTTTAACTGGCGATACAGAAAACTGAAAGTTATACTGGTGTGACATTCAAGTGAAAAATGGAGAATGGTGTAGAATACTTAGAATTTAATGAAAGATAAACCAAAACAAAGACAGTAAAAAGTCCAGTACTCACCAGCGTGAATTTTGTCCTAATCAAATTGAAAACCTCGATTCTGACAATCGCTCAGCATCGACCGTTAAGGAATTTGTATATAGTAGGCCCTTGTATCCGTGAACACTTGGTCGACTTTTCTATTTTGCGATAAATTACAATAAAACACCAAGTTCTCAGCTATGTTTTTTTTTTTTAAAATCAGCCACTCATGAAATTGCCTTGCGAAACACCATGAAGGAATTGGCCTCAAAAGCAGGTTCTCCGGGCGGAGAAAATAATTACAAAGCTCGAAAGGCCCAATATACTAGTCTCCTCCATGCCATTGTTGCCGCAACCACTATTCAACGACTAACTGGGCACAACAACACCTCAAAGTGTGAATAATTATGGCATTACGTCCATCAAAATAAAACGAATTTGAAGGAGACTTTATCAAGGAAATCAAGTTACTCTTCCCCTGTCGCCCAGTTAAGTGGAAATTCAAATCATGCCTCTCGGTTGCAAGCTCTCTCTCTCTCTCTCTCTCTCTCTCTCTCTCTCTCTCTCTCTCTCTCTCTCTCTCTCTCTCTCTCTCTCTCTCTCTCTCTCTCACACACACACACACACACACACATTCGGCCAGCCAAGTGAAGACGGCCAACAACATTAAAAGATCATCCCCATACAATAGATCATCAATATGTTCTTCGTGGAATCCTTAAAATCTGTAAAATTCAGCAGGAAATATTACAAATTAGAAATGATAACAACCCCAACTGGAGAGAAAAGGAATCTTACTGGATACGCCGCCTTAGAACATCGAAACCAAGCGATTTAAACCATGATGACTAGACAGCCATGCACAAATAAAATTATCGTTTGCAGCCCACACATTTTCTTTAATCTTTTTTAATCTAAATTTGCTTAATAGCCTACTATTACTATTATAACAATATCCGGGATATAATTTTCGCTTACATACAGATGTTGTTATGGCTCATCAATTTCTAGGTTAATACAATTGTTTTCCAGTATCCGCAACAAGTTGATATAATCTAACTGAATCATAATCTAACTGAATCATAATACATTTAAAGGTCTAAACCCATTAGAAACAGCCATGTAAACGTTTGCAAACACTACGTTTATCTGTTTTATTTATTTGTTTTGACTATGTTTTGTATATGTATTTGAGTCAAAGCGCTCCTGCTAGTTAGATACTAGTTTTGCACTGTTCGTTGTCAGTTTATTACATTTATCTTAATCCCTGACACACGTGATCCCTTGCTGGATCAAGTGCGTTTGTAAGGACTGTTATTCGCCATACGATTTGTAATATGTTTCGAACCCAGGTCCGCGAGGTCCGTAGGGTACGAATTTAATCTCTAACCTGTATGATAGTATTGTTTTTAATTATGCCCACTATTATCAAGATTCTACTACAGAATTCAGGGATAGCACTGTCTGTTCTGTTCTGTCTGGTATATATTTATGATTCTTTGTAATAAAAAAGAGTGTCAACTACGCACGAGCTCATATAACACAGACTCAGGCCATCATTTTTTGGTGATGCGTGCTTAGTCGTGACGGTATATGTCGCTGGTGCGTGCAGGCAAGGTGATGGGTGCCATTTACTCGCGGACCTATTACTGTTACTGTTGGGTTAATATGCATGTAAAATCAACTTTCGATGATGTTAACCAAACCATAAAATCGGTGTTTGAAGAAGCAGAAAAAAAATCCTATTAAGTGAAAACTATGAAGAGCCCTTTAAAATATATTTTAAAAAATGTACAAGCTAAATAGCAATAAAGAAAATAAAAAGTAGGATTTATTTAACTTATGATTATAAAGGAAATAATAAATTTTGATGTTGATTATTCAGAACTGAAAAATATCAAATATCATTTCTTATTACCTGAAGGCAATGGGGGAAGACTCCTGGTTATTGAGCAGAACTGAGTAGATCTTAACGGGATGAATCAGAAGGTGATTTTCCCTACTGAGTATAACATCTGTGTATCCCTGGCACTTGAAAAGTGTCCCCTTGTTGGGCTTCTAGGTGGAAGCAGAGCACGGATGCTGAATTTTAAATAAACCAACATGGAAAGTAAAAAAAAAAAAAAGAAAATCAACTCAAACGCATCAAAGCTGGATCTGACTCAGATGACGAACCATGTAGTGTAGATTTCTTTCCTCGCTTCATAGTTATACAATCTAAAGATGCCTCAAAATCGCTTACCGTACGCTCTCACCTTGTGATTGAAAAGACTGATCGGAACACCAAAAAGTGTTCAATAGTTGAAATCGGGCTACCATCTTGTTGAATGTGAGCGACGAGGTTAAACAGAAAACATTAAGAAAATGAAAACATTCTTCGATATTCCAGTGACCTCATTTGCTCACACACAACTCAATACGTCTAAAGGCGTGATTCACTGTCACTGGCTGGAATCACGTCACTGATATAATTGAAGGAATGAAAAACTAAGTTGTCATTGCAGTCCGTAGAATACGTATGAAAGGTAACAACAATGTGCAGGACACTAACACCATTGTACAGACCTTTAACAAACCAACAGTTGTCCAAGTTGGCTTTTTTGCAAGTGAAGGTTGATGTATACATACCAAACCCACTTCCATGCTTTAAGTGTCAGAAATATGGCCATCATGAAAACCGACGCTCAAAAAGTCAAATATGTGTCCGATGCGGGGACCATTCTCATCAGGAATCCAGTTGCAATGTGTTAACTGTGGAAAGGAGCACCACGCCAGTTCCAAGGATTGTGATACCTGGAAAAAGAATGAAATACAGAGGGTAAAGTACACATCAAACATTCCCTGTCCAGAGGCCAGTAAGCATGGACAACAAAAACATCCCTTCCAGGCCCATCCTTCTCTGTAGTGAAAAACAATCCCAGAACAACGAAGGACACTCAAATACAGACATATCAACCGATTCAATATCAAGCACTAACACACTCCATTACCAAGCACAGAAAAACACGGCGTCTAATCAGAAAATATTTCATAACACCCAACCACCGTAATCACCAAGGAATAAAACCAGATCTCAAGGAAATAGGCAGCAAAAGGAGGCAGATTACCCCATCAATCTCTATAATAGGTTTGGAGACATCGAGAGCATGGATGCAGAAAAAACTGCTCCATGTTCACAAGGTGGTTCCAGACTTTTAAAAAAATGATCCTCATACTTCCTCCAGAGAAATAAACTTAGATTGTCCCAGCTAAAATTTTAACCTGGCTCCACAATCTCCGCTTTAAACTTATAATGAAGAACACCATCATACAATGGAACTGTCGAGGACTTAAAGCCAATTACAATGACATTCCTCTGATTATAAATGAATATGATCCTGCAATACTATATCTTCAGGAAACTTTTTTAAAAAGAGACTGATCACATCTCACTTAAAAATTACTCACTGTTTAAAACTACTTTTAGAATGTTGTCAGGGACTCAGGAGGAGTTTCTATTGCTGAAAACAATAGTCCCTCTTAGTGTTATCCCTTTCAACACAAATTTGCAAGCCATTGCCTTGAGTGTCACTCTACAACGAGTGATTACCTTTTGTTCTATTTACATACCACCAAGCAACCGCTTATTACTAAATGAATATGATTCTCTTGTTCAACAACTTCCAGTGTCATTTATTTTATTATGGGATTTTAATTCCCATAACATTTTATGGGGATCAAACTACAAAGCGACAGGGGAAAAAAGGTTGAAGATTTCATTACCAGACATGACTAGTATTTATATAACACCAAATGTCCAACGTACTTACACCCATGAACTGGTACATACACGTGTATCGATTTGACAATTTATTATCCTTCACTACTTTTGGATTATAATTGGAAAGTCGCTGATGACTTTCACAGCAGTGATCACTTTCCAATCTCCTTTACAAATATTAACTCTATAATTGATGCCACAATTCCACAATGGTACTTGTAGAAAGCCGACTGGGTCAAGTTTGAAACACTTTGTTCAACTAGGCCTAATAGGGATACCGTTCTAAGAGACAACGACCCTAGTCGATATTTTACCCGTCTTAATTGAGTGCAGAAGAATCCATTCCAAAGTCCTACCCGAACCCTAAAAGAACCCTAAAACCGTGGTTCACCAAAGACTGTAAAGAAGCCATTAGACAACGCCGAGAAGCATTGAAAAATTTAATAATCGTCCTACGCCCGAAAATTTAAGTACCGTATTGTTCGGGCCAAAGCTCTTCGCACGATTATAGAAAGTAAAAGAGCATTACGGGAAAAAAAATAGTTTTTGATTTCAACTTTAAATTCGGGTTTCTCTATAAAGAAAGTTTGGGACATGATCCGCAAAATAAATGGAAACGGTAAACACAATTGCTTCCGACATCTGAAACTAAATAACAACAAATTCAATTCCAAGCATAACATAGTTAATATACTTGCAGATAGTTTCTATAAAAATTCTTCATCGTCTTACTATTCAGAAGCTTTCCAAATATTAAAAGCTCGAAATGGAAAGACACGGTTGAAAAAACCTCGAATAACTCGGTTATAGTCAACCGTTTTCACTGTTGGAGCGTATGAAATCTTTGAATATATCCCATGATACGTCCGCTGGGCCTGATGATATACATTACCAGTTTATGAAACACCTTCCAGAACCATCATTAGCATTTCAGGAAAATTTAAATGATTTATTGATTTCTGGTAATGTACTAAAAATTTGGAAAGAAGCAACATTAATTCCAGTTCCCAAACCAGGTAGAAATAGTGCAGATTTTACCAACTATAGACTCATAGCACTGACGATCTGCGTGTGCAAAACAATGGAACGAATGATCAATTTTCGGCTTGTATGGTATTTAGAAACCCAACAATTTAATATCTCCTTTTCAAAGTGGATTTTGTTATGATCGTAGCACCAATCATCGTCTGGTTAGACTGGAAACATTTATTCGCGACGCATTTATCAAGAAGTAATATTTAGTAGCGGTTTTCTTTGACTTGGAAAAGGCCTATGACACGACATGGAAGTTCTGGATACTGCATGATTAGGGTCTATAAGGCTTTCTATCCTCTTTCATATCAAATTTTCTCTCAGACAGAAAAGTCAAGGTACGAGTGTGCTCCACCATCTCTGACATGCACGAGCAAGAGATGGGTGTGTCCCAGATCAGTATTTAATCTGCAACGCATTTCAACATTAAAATCAATAGCATCACCAAGTGTATGCCTCCTGGTGTGGATTGTTCTTTGTACCTTGATTATTTTTTAATGTTATCGATGAAAAAACATGCATATAATTGAAAGACAACTACAGCAAAATATTAGCAAGATTCAAAATTGGACCAATACGGTTTCAAATTCTTGAAATCAAAAACAGCTTGTATGCATTTCTGTCAGTTACGAAGACATCATGATGAACCTAAATACCTGGAAGGAACACCTATTCCAGTTGTTGAGGAACACAGTTTTTAGGTATTATCTGCGACAAAAAAAACTGAATTTTATTCCACACCTGAAGAACTTGAAAGCTAAATGTTTGAAATCTCTAGATCTACTTAAAGTAGCAGCGCACACTGACTGGAGTGCTGATAAAAAAGACATATCCTCAGTTTATATACAACGTTTATTCGTTCCAAACTAGATTATGGTTGCGTTGTTTATGGTTAAGCTAGGAAGTCCTATTTGAAGATGCTTGCCCAAATTCATCATCAAAGAGACACCTTTATCACATCGTAGATAAATGCTTTCCGCACAATATGGTCTCAAATTAAGATCAAACCTTCTGAACCCTGCTTTTTCGGCTGTTTTTTCAACCCAAATGCAAAACCTTGTTCGAAAATAAAACAAACTCCATATCTTCCTTTGGCATTATGATATTATCCTGCCTCGATAGTAGCAAAATTGATCTTTCCAAAATTCAGAAACGTCCATAACTGAAACACCTCCCAGGCTACTCAAGCAACTAAAAGTACATTTTACGTTACACGATGGAAAAAAAAAATCGGAGAGAAAAACCCTTTTATCTTTCACAGCTTTTGTCATGAACTCCTTCTTCCAATTTGAAAATTACACAAGAATTTATACTGATGGATCAAAAGATGAGGAAAATGATGCAGCCTTAGTGGAAAACACGCAACAAAAGATCGCTTGCCAAATGGTACATCAATTTGTTTCAGCCGAAATCAGACCAATAGACCCTCCTCGGTCTTATATCGAAAACAAACGTATTTGAAACAGCATCATCCAACTCACTATTAGTATTTCAGACACTGCATAATCGGAATCTAGAGAACCCATTATTAACCAATATTCTCCTCATAATATAATAAGATGAGTACCTCCCACAATATATTATACGGTAGGTTACCCAGCCATATTGGCATTAAAGGTAATGAAAAAGCAGACCGCGCCGATAGAATGGCCCTATCACTATATTCATCTGATTTTAAAATAACGTATACTGATTTTAAACCTAGTATCAAAAAATCTTTACGTTAGAAATGGCAGGTATCACGGAATAATGCAGTGAATAACAAACTTCATGCCATCAAGCTAACCTAAGGAAAATACTCCTTACAGAGCTGTCCGAAGGGAGGAGGTAGTCATTGCAAGAATTTGAATTGGGCATACTTATATAACCCACTCCCATTTGCTGAAAGGAGAAAATTCAGCAAAGTGTATTTCTTACAAGAACCATTCACTGTTAAGCACTTTATGTTGGAGTGTTTCGAAATCAAACCTACGCGCGGTCAGTATTACAATGTGCATGATATTAGGGAGCTCTTTGATACAGCAGCGTGACGTGTATTACAGAATTCCTGAAGGAGGTAAACATTTATTACACTCTATAGATTTTATGCTATCACCTTGAACATTTTTACCCGATATATATATATATATATATATATATATATATATATATATATATATATATATATATATATATATATATATATATATCGTCCGTTAATTATAATTATATTTCATCTGTCTTCATTATTATACACTGCTTATATTCCCCGTTGATAGGGAAGCTTTATTTATTTATTACGGTTACCATCTTATCGTTTTACTTTCAAATGTTTGTTTTCATATCGCTGGTCGATACAAAACGTTTTACTACTTTTAAACAATCGAAGGTATAACCTTTTGTATGGCGCTAGATAGCCTAACAGCACTGGTGCGCCGTAAAAATACAATCAACAAACCAATCAAAGTTAGATAATGATACACAAGCAGTAATCATCTTTGATGATTAAAATTAACCACAGTAATATGTACCATATTAAGTAATACTATTAAGGAGAAAAAACATCACATCTAAGTCGTATTATGATGTGCCAAAGAATATCATATGAACTACTAGATTTCTTGTATTGTTTAATGTGTTTGATAACAAAGATATATCACACTATTTGATAAGTATTGTTCTGGAGAAATAAACAACTACAACAGTTTGCAAATAGTTTTAATAAAGCCATAACTATGTTATGCTCTTGTATAGTCTTTGATAAAAGAGCTTTAAATACATTTTAGCAATATAGAAAGAATTTGATATTCTGTCCTATTTCATAACAATAAAAAAAGTATTCAAATGCATCGTATTAGGAATGCATAAAATGGACTGGATGTAGACAGATGCAAAAAAAAAAGGATGATATGGTAAGGTAAAAAGTACAAACACGAATATGTAGTGGGACAATTTAACCTGAAGGAACAAACAGGATCTTGATTGGCTACAACCCAGCGAATAAGATGTTACTATACGCAAGATTCCACTGGTACTCAAGAAAAATCTCGGTAGTATTACCATACGCACCCACCAGTGACACCGCAGAAAAAGAAATTGAAAACTTCTCCGACCAACTGGAAGCATTCGTTGACGTAATTCGAAAATAAATGTAAAGATAATATTAGGCAACTGGAACACCAATATTGGCAAAGTCAACCAGGGTTAGGATTAAGTAATGGGGGATACTGAATAGGAGACAGGACTCGTGCAATATGGTCTCTACATAACCGACACCAAATTCTAAGGCAGGAACTATAGAAAATGGAAAAAGGAATCTCCAAACGGTGACACGCAACATGACTATAATATAATTCTTGTAGGACAGAAATGAAAGAACATCGTAACCCGATTCAGAACTTTTCAAATCGCAGAAATAAGTTCAGATCATCAAGTAGTTTTGTGCAAAATGAAGACAAGAAGCAGTAAGAATAAAAGAGAGAGCAACATAAGAATGAGATACGATGTAAAAAGCAAAAGAAGGAGACAAAATGTGGAAAATAAGCAGTACAATAACAACACAACTAAGAAAACCTTGGATATAGAAGAAACTGCTACATACGGTAGCTGAAGGACAACCACAATAAAACAGGCAAGAAAGTCACGGATAAGTGACAAACGTATGCAACTAGTAAAGAATAGACTATAAAGGATGAGGCGGAAATGGCAACCTGAAGAAAGCAGAGAACTTTACAAAAATCTCTGCATGGAAATCAAGAAGAAGGCCAGCATCGACAAGCGGAAATATTTCGACAAGAATTAGTGAAACCCAGAACTACATGAACGGGTATCGAAAATATAAAAGAAAGAGGCAGAATATATGATAGATCTCCTCGTAGACAAGAACGAATACGGATGAAATTGAAGAACAAAGCCAGCCAGGAGAGTAGAAAATTATGGAATTATGTTAGAAGAAGCGGAAAAGATGACTAATGAGCAAAAGAACAACAGCAGCACCAGACTGGACGACATTTCAGCGGAGCTGATAAAAGCTGGAGCCCGAAGTGCACCGCAACGGATCACATATGCAGTGAAATATAGAAGACGAGCATATGGCTCAAAGAATGTCCAGTCAATGCTTCAGAATAAATGCAGCCTGAAAGTTTGTGCAAACTGCAGGTCATTAGCTGTCATTCATTAAACAAGCAAGGTTATGCCCAACGTGCTACGGGAAAAACTTAGATGAGCGGACACTTGAGCAAGGAGCAAGGTGGATTCAAGAGAGACAGAAGTACTTTCCAACATATACTGACTCTGAAGCTGGTAGCAGAAACAATACTGGGAAAGAGCCAAATGCTATAAAATGCATGGTGCCCCAACAAAACAAATACAAAATCTATACTGGCAATCAGAGATGAATGTACGCTATGGAAAAGAGAAAGTAGAACGGATTAGGTCCATAATCCAAGAGACCTAATATCAGCGATACTCTTCATAAACATTTTGGAAAAGATAATGGAAAGCAAGAAAGAGATAAAGTCAAAGTACACGGAGTGTGAATTAAAGATATTGACCTACTGGCAATAATGAAAGAAAGCTTATTCGTGCAATTGACAGAAATGCGCATCAGCGGAAAAGATTATCAACAAGGGTGAGACCAAAGTCATGGTAATGGGAAATTAGAGGCAAATAGAAATCCAGCTAGAAGACGAAATGTTAAAACGTAGAAGAGTTCGTATATCTCAGAAGTTTGATAACAGAAGACATCAACTGATCAAATAAAAATAAAATAGAAATAACATTTGGAGGCATTCAGAACGTTGAAGGAGATATAGAAGAATGACAATCTATCGATAATAACAAAGCTGAGAATTTTAGACACATGCGTAATATCGACCCTCTTGCAAGAGACCTGGGCCTTCAAGAAAAGATATGTAGAATGCTTGAACGCGTATAAGATGAAGTGATATAGTACGATTCTATAATCTATAAAATCAATTAGCAAAAAAATAAAGAAAATTATACTATATGAAGAAAAAAAAAGAGGCTCAAGAAGATCAGCGAAGAAGTGAAAGATCAGAAGTTTAGACTGCGTACAGTGTTAAAAGAATCCGATAGCCCTATGTCCTGTATTCTACGTGAGGTGCCTGTCGGGTTGTCGAAAACAAATTTATTGAGAAACCTTGGATCGCACTGATTAAAGATGTAAATGTATTTTTAAGATGTTGAAATACCCGACATAACACAGGAATGCAAATCGGATCACTACTGTCTTTCGTGAAATTGAGATCTGAAATTAAAGCATGGCGTGTCATGCTAAAAATACGATTTTGAACTCCTAAACCCCCAGATACGATCGTGTATGGAGAAAACACAATTGTTAGTAATGTTCCACAATAAAAAAAAGAAAAGAAAAAATAGAAAAATAAAGAAAAACAACACCACTTTCAGTATATCCCCCTTACGTGCAGCATGCATAAACGGTTAACAGTCGTAATTGGAGCTGATGTAAAACTATCCCTTGGGCAGTTGAATTAGCGGAATTTAAAGGAAAATATGTCGGGTATAAACCACCATTTCACATTTATACTTAACTGACTGAGAATAGCTAGTGAGGATTGTTTGAAAGCTAGAATGGGTGAACCAATTTTGCTAATTTGCATAAGTAGGATCAGGAAGTGGAACAACCCATTATGTAATCAACGAGATGCTAGATACGTGTGCAAGAACAAAAGTTATTACATATCATTGTCTTGAATGAGAATGATTAAGCCATATGTATAATATATTTGACAAGTTCGTGTTAAGCGGCAGCGTTTCTTTGAAGTCGAATTTTACTGCTTATATAGAATGCAAAGCATGATCATTTCAGTTGTTGGAATACTGTTCAAGTGTAATTCATTGCTGAAGCCGATTTAGGGAACAATTAGCTATCAGTAAAGCCCAACAAAAATAAATTCAAAACTCTTGGTAGACGGAGTTTTACATTGTGAAGCACGTCAGCGAAAAATAAAGAAGGGGAGCTAACAATTCTTTTGCACATACTGCACACAACACATCGACACACGTTAACTCAGTTCTGATCAAGATTCACTCAGGGAATCCAGCAGAGAAGTTTGAACACCAGGACCTTCCAGGCCCTAGTAAGTTTATTGATGAAGACTATTGACACTTTTATTACTTTCAAAGCCATTTAAACCCTATTGAATTTATATTCGAATTGTAGCTATTGCAACGTTGTGAGACAATATCAAAAAGGAAGACATATTGGACACGTGTAAACTGGTGTCCGGGCTTATGGAATTTGAATCAGGGCTTGTGAATTTATTCAAGTCACTAGACCGGGGCCTGTGTCTACAAAAGTTTTCTTTGAGCACTTGTGTACATCTGCACAATAATGGAGGAAAAGATAGTGAAACTTTCAATGCTATGAATTACAGAAGGAAAGTATAAAACGGGGAATATCAGAAGATGGTTACGCGACATAAAAGAGCGGTGTAAAACAACCATTAACTATTGAATTACTAACTTTGATTGTGCTCATTTATGAGTGTTGACTCGCTTTATTGTGCAGAACAAATTTACTCATTAATTCCGAATGAGATAAAACACAAAGAGATTTAGATACGCACACAAATATATATATATATATATATATATATATATATATATATATATATATATAGATATATATATATATATATATATATATATATATATATATATATATATATATATATATACTGGTAATGGCTCTGTTACAAAAATATTTTTGAACTTTTTGAGCTAATCAAACTTGTCATGAAGGCAAGAAATACTTGATCAAACAAAACAAACACGTACCGAAGCTGAGAGGATATCTGAACTATTTTGATGTTTAAATGACAAAGAAATGACAAAAGAAAGGAGTATATTAATGAAAAGGATCAGATGAAAAGCACAATCAGAATGTATAAGCGTTTCAATTAAATTTTTTTGTCAGAATAGCAAACAAAATAACAAAATCAAAAGAAAAGACGACGTGATACACGTAATACGTGAAGGACCAAATTACTATCAGTAATTCATGCATCGAATTCGTTAAAGTCAGTTTTTATTTTAAAAGTATGAAACATTCACTAACAAAAAATGTATTTGATCTCTTCGGGGATAATCTCTTCGGGGATTACTGTGTACTTCTTCGTCTATTTGAAATTCAACAAGTTCTCTCATCTACAGCTATGGTCATCAACAAGAACTCATTCCGGCAAACTACAATTATGAATATTTCACAGGCAGACATATCAACGAAGATCAAAATTTGTAATCACATTGTTTCTATGAAATAAGTTCTCATCGAATGCTGTATACTGTTGCATTTCTCTTAGAGCCTGAATCGATGATGTGGCGAAGTATTGGCAATATCCTTTCACAAGCAGCAAACCTGATTTTCCGTAGGACAGATCACCAGGGTACGGTTCTTTGAAGCTTGAATTTGATGATTCATTTACAAGTGTCGTAAGGAGCTGAATCAATTCCGTAATTCCACTAGAATCGCCATTCTGCATGTCTCTTAAGTAAAGCTGGATTTCAAGATGTAGAACTAATACTTTTATGCAAAGGTAAAATCTGGTACACGATAACGTATTCTCATATTCGTCCAGTACGAATATAAGCGGTGCGTCAACATATTTGTCAAATTTCGTGATGGTAATTCCAATGGTTGTGTCATGGCAAGTTATCCCGCTATCTTGAGATAATAGAACCTTCGCTTGATCTAATAATGTCTTCGCTCCACTGAAGTTTTTCTTTATGTAGCAATATAATGCACTATGTCCTAAAAAACTCACTTCATCTCGAAGATCAACAGAAAAAGAGGAAGTCAGAGATACACCCAACTGTGTATCGTACACATATTTAAGCACAATGTTTATAAAAGGAATAATTCTTTGTACATGTGTATCAGCACTATAGAATGCCATTAACCGTTGCAAATGTGCAACTACCCGATTAAATTGATCTTGGTCATCACGACTCATTTTAAGACAATAATAAATAACACTCAGGAGCCTCGTCAAATATCCTGCAATCACGTCCTCTGATAAACCTATCCCTTGAACGTCGAGCATCTCTCTCTCTCTCTCTCTCTCTCTCTCTCTCTCTCTCTCTCTCTCTCTCTCTCTGCCAGCTGAAGCCACATTTCTGAATCATCTGCTTTAATTGATAAATCATGTGAAATTACCGCTTTTATTTCACGTCTTACCAAGTCCAATAGTCCATCATCGAGCTTCGACATATATGTAGCTTTTTTTCTCTTGGCTAAACTTGTGAACTGGAAAGATATTGCACCCGTCAATGAAGTAATGATGAATGCTTTGTTTCTCCAACGAAGAAACGATATGCTTTAAAACTTCAAGAACAAATAAGACGGGTTTTTTATTGGACAAATCATCCTCTTCAAGTTTCCATAGAAATAAAACCTTGAGATGATATGACTTAAGAAGATCTACGTCCTCAAGGACTTTTTTAAAAAATATATTTGAGAACACCATAAAGTTGCCGTTGATGACCTGACATCTGACAGAAGAGAAAATGACAATCTCCATCCCTCGTTGCTACTAGACAAGGGATTTCCTGCTGGAACAATAAATATCGGAACTTTTGCACCGTCTGGACTTGTGAAATTATACATTTCCTCAATTTTCTTGCGTATGGTTGTGGGCCACGATTTGAGCTTCAGACATGGTACAAGATCATATAAAAGTAGATTTCCCGTTGCTCTTACAGCTGGGCCTGTCCCTAACATTACGTCAGAGGCTTCGCATATCTTCGTATCATGGAACTCACAGTGTTTAATTACACTTTCTTTGAAATCTGACGAAACTAAAATATGTTTTTCAGACACTGGACATTGCCTTATAGAATCTTGGAACATTCTACTTAGCAGTGTATTTTCACTTATCTTGCATTTCCCATTGCTTGTCAGGTAAACCTTTCCATAGGCTTTATTTTCACAGAGTTCAAAGTAAATCGGGCTGCTACAATTGCTTTCTATGTCTATATTTTGTACTTCGATTTGGACGTCAAAGTCTGATTCCATAGAACTCGAATAAATTCGGGTATATCTTTCCACATTGCTTCCAACGCATATTTCTGAGATCCCTCGAGGATGGTATGCAGCTTTCCATTTGTCATGGTGAAAGAGACGTATATTAAACACTTGATCTTGCTGTTGTTCAAATGCATTTAAGTAAGAATCGATTATATTTTCAAATCCTTCTTCCATCTCCATCATGGGTTAATGCACTTCGACGATATTCCCATCAATTGTATCGGCCTGCAGACAGAAACTTAATTTGATAGCATTCTAAAGTAAACAAATAGTACATTCTCCAAAGTTTATTGATCACAATATGATGTTAGCAATATTTATTTTTTTTTATAATTGTACTATAATCATTTTCAGTAAAATCTCCATATGAACCCAACATATATTTAAAGTTTCTCATTTTTCTGTGTTGGTAAATTGTACATCTGTCTGTCTGTCTGTCTGTCTGTCTGTCTGTATGTATATATGTATGTATGTATCAATAATGTTGTAACAAAACTAGGGTATGTGCTACATGTATTTGTATTTATGGCTTCGATAGTAGCTTTTGTCACGTCGTCCCTATTGGACGGGCGACCGATTCAGTAAGGGTCCGTCTTGTCATCAGCTTTTGGTTCACTTGAGGATATACTACAGTATTCTAAGGAAACGGTCTTATTGTAAGGGTGCAATTAATGAGCAGTGGCATCAAATAAAGATAACAATATTTAATAACAGAACATTATATCACGCAACTAACTCCCAATAAAGACTAAAATACTCGTGTATCTTGTTATTTCGTATATGCAGGTGTTACGTATATGTAATTAAATTGCTTGTGTGTTAGTTTTAATATTATATTTTATTTTATTTTTGTTTCATTACATTTTATTGTAATGATTATTGCAGGGATTCGAAATATCTTATTACGTATTTCAAGTGTTTTTAAATCAGGTAGTCTGTCTCGTGAGAAAGGGATGATACTTCGGGTGAATATACAACCCTTTCTGAACGCTCGTCAGTCAGTTGTATTCTTGATACCTAGAAGGCCGGACAGGTTATTTTATTGTTGAAACAGATTGTTTTTGAAATTCATTTGTGTTTGGAATTTAAATAATTTATTCTCTAGAAAACCAAACGAGTGCACTGTTTTATAAATTCTTGGAGAAAGAAATTCAGTGGAAATTTATTCTGAAACATAAACTTTGATTCAATTGGGGAATTGTTGATATTTGTACAAAGACCACATATGACGTCATCGCCTTCCATTTTGGTACGTCATCGAGATTGAAACCTGGATTCTAATAGAACTATTTAGTGATAGGACTTGTATTTGTTTATTCTTATGATTAGATTTTGGATTATATTCACAAACCGTAAGTCCTATTTTCCAACTTTTACATTGTTTTCAAGGGAAATAGTGTTTTGTTAAAATATGCAAAGCTTGTTGACTTACTATTTTCTTCAGTTACATTTGTACGTGCCTACACGTAACACGGGCTTAATATGGCTAGTGTTGAGTCTTGCAAGCTATTAGTGTTCAGGGTTTTCATTTGCTGTATATTCATTCATAAAGGGGGTGGGTGGAATAAAAGAACCTAGTCTGGGTTCAAGTTTTACTATTACTGGTGCAAAAGTCTTTGGTTCTTAAAGTTCTAATTGTTTGGGTGCAGATGGACCATAGCTTAGGGTCGTGGTTTACAGTTTCGGGTTTGGGAGCAAGATTTTACCAATATGTCTGATTCACTGCCTCTATGATTTCCCATATTGATGCAATGGTTTGCACATAAGCAGAAGACAAAGTTTGTTTATATGATGACTATAGTATAGGGGAAGTTTGTCTGTTTTATATCGATATCGACACGAGTATTATACAAATGTTTGCTAATCATGAAATTGTAGTTATTTAGTGACATTAGTTGCATCATGGACAAATTGGGCAATGCAGAAGAAATGTCTAATGAACAAGACGAACTCCACACTTGTTTAAGGATTTAATGTTCTCAAGCTTTAAAAGGTTCTGGGAAAATTAACCAAAACGATCCTACTTCCACATGAGTCTGACGTTATATCAATAAAGTGTGTTGAAATCATTGACAGCACGAAATCATCTTATCGGTATTATAAATTAACGCAGTGAGTGCAAACGTGACCCCAACCATTCCCTCGATTGGACTTTTGTCACTAGTCTTTTATCAACTTAGAAGATTGAGAAAACTACACATCTCTATTCAAAAGATATTAATGTACCAACGCATAACTCTCAGACGACCATTGCATGCATCTAATCCGGCGAATTAACCTTTATTTTCTTCATTACTGTCACAAAACCTTGGTACAGGACTGCATCAGACTAAAGTAACCGATTTCACCAGATTCTACCTATCGAGCGGATGGTGGGGGTCACACTTGAGCAGCAGGGAGGGTGAACCCTACAAATTTTTGCGACAAAATCGATTAAACCCCATTTTACAAATGGAGCCTTAGCGATTTTGTCGCAAATACATTGTCATAACCACCCTCAAATTGCTGCCATCTACGTCGCAATTATGTTGTCATTTCACCCTCCCTGCTGCTGATTAATACAAATTATTTGTTAGCTTTTCACAAACAGACTAATCGATAATAATTCACCACGTAGATCAATCAAATTATTTGACTGATCGGTGAGTGTAAAATTAATTCTAGTTAGTAAATCATTTTGACATTGCATATAGACTGGATTAGTCGGATTCTCAACAATTAAAAGTGCGGGGGGTGCTGTTGGTGAAAATGAATAAAGAATGTAACCTTGTCGAGCTTGATTTGATTGTTCCATATTAATTTGATAACTTCCTTCGATTACATCACACGTTAAATTAAGTGCGATCACCGATGAAATATTCACATTGTTCGGTGCGATATGTCTACCGTCGCCGTCGGGAGAATTATTATAAGTGAGGATAATAGGCTTCGGCTGGCTATCTTTCCATGATTGATAAATTTTATTAAATCCTTCGTCGATGGCAGTTCTGAGTTTTTTCTTTAACTCGGGAACATTATATCCTGGTAATTTATAATTTGGATTTTCATTTATATTTTTTTTATAATCTTGAGCTGAGCTAGTTTTTGAAATCGTGCTATTTTCATCAGTGAAGAGATTAGTAATCCTCGAATTAAATATTTCCATGTCATCGATGATTTTATTACCCGCAGCGACTACACTAGTAAACTCAGCTTGTGAAAGAAAGCCAGATCTTAACGACGGTAATAGCAACAAAAAATCATTATTCATTCTATCAAGGATGTGATCTTTAATATCTACAAATGTTGGACTTGTTTCATGTATTTCCAGAATTTCACCTTCCTGTGGGATATAATCATTAAAAAATGGAATTCTCCACACATCTTCACCATATTGATTCTTATATCGATATCTTTTTGTGAAGTTTATATCCTCGAATTTTTTATAAGTTTTTGATGGATTTTCAGGTCCTATTTCATCAGTGACGTAATCAGATTTTACAGGCTCGGGCGTGGAATTACCAGCACTTCTAGGTGGATCTTCGGGCCATCCTAATACTGTTCTTATTGAACTGTTATAGATATCTACAACATACCCAGGAGAGCCTATTTCAATTGTAGATGATAGTGTTGGTTCATGAACTGTTATCGCAATTTTTGATTCTTTTTTAGTAATGGATTTTATTCTACGTTGTAATTCATTATTAATTTGCTCAATTTGATAGGACCCAGTTGGTATTGAAACAACGTTCCAATCTGGAGTGTCATCTTTTTTATTCCTATATGCAAATACCAGAGAATTATTAGGTCTCTGACCACCAAATGGAACCGATCTGATATTAGGCCAACTATGATACACTCGTAATTTTGCCAACGCGATTTCCTTTACTGAAACAGGTGAGGGAAAATTCACACTGAATTTAGGGTTTGTTGACGATATTGATATCATGCTTGTTTTCCGCGGAGTGGTATTTTCTGCTATCCGCTGAAGTAGTTGAATCTCTTGCGACATTATTATTATTATTATTTATAATGTCTAATTTTGCAATAGATGAAAAAACGCTAGCGTTTTTAATCGTAGTATCATAAATACGTATCATCGCGGAGAATTCGTCTTCGGTAATTATCGTATCATCAATCGATGATGACATCAACGAGGATAATTGTGAGTAACCGTTAGATACTGCTTGATGTTTTACTATATAGTCGTTAAGTTTTTCTTGAGAACATGATGATATTTTTTTAGTAATAGCATTTGCAATTCCAGCAAATGTTGTCACCGCGGAAATAGCAATTGGGACAGCAATCGGAGCTACCATTGTTACTGAAGATAGTATAATACCAGCACCGGCCATTATACCGGATACCGAGTATACTGTAACATCAATTACGGTAATTCTCCTGCGATACTTTTTAATTTTTATTTCATATTCATCAATGAGTGTTTTGAGTTTTGTTAAGAATTCTTTGACGGTATCATAGCGATATTGCGATGACGGAATCATATTATTTTAAAATCTCAAGTGGTTTCTAATTGTTTAAAATTCTAATTTAGATCAGCTACAAACTCCATGTACCATACAAATGATGTCTTATTTAAATTAGGATCAGTGCTTGTTATTGTAAACCGTTTGTATTCATCTAGGTCAATAGTCGTTGAAATCACGTTGTTGTATCCATATGAAGTCGATGATGATATATTAAACTGATTCAGTGACACTATTGTTAATCGATAAATACCCTTCTTTGACACAGTGAGAGTTATTGTATTCTTTTTAGGTTCCCAATCTAATGATCCAGAGAGAACTGTGTATATCATATTTATGATATTTCTCTCATGAGGAATCTTTATTCTTTCAAGTAGCGGAAGATTGTCTGTTTTAAATTTTGTAATATCCTCGATAGATTTTTTAATACTATTAATGTTATCTCTAATAATACTAAATCCAGTATCATTAATATTTTTAATACTGGATTTAATTTCATCAAAATTGGATTTAATTTCAGCGAGAGATGGAGAGGTTACCGCTGGTGTTCCAAAAAATTTATTGATAATATTTCTACGAAGGGAAGTATATGCTGTTATATGTTTTTCAAGTTCTTCATTTAAATTTTTTAATGCATCTGTGATTGTAGAAACAAGTACACCTGGTTTGAGTTTTCCATCATTTGAATATAACGCTATTGTATCTTCAACGACGTCACGTCTTCGTATTAAGACATCATCCAATGAAACATTACTAGATTTCAATTTGCCCTGGCGATCTTGAAATACAACTATTTCCCCAGGATCTACACTTGACAAATTTAATGTCTCGGCGATTTCATCTTCGATTATTTTTTTTACACTTTCCACAGCGAATTTACTATCAGTTTCTGTTTTTTTTTATTCTGATAAAGGTCGTCCCCAAATATCAATCATAATACGAAAACGCTACGTTTTTCTAAATCATAACGCTATCGTTTTTGCCATTGCCTGCTAGTATATTCATTAACAACAACTTGTGGTGGTTTCCTTGGAAATTTAGATATCTCTGCAAGGACATTTAATACTTCACGACCGCATATCGGTGGATCATTTAACTGTTGTGTTGGTAGCGTGGAATAAAAAATTGGAGATGACTTTGTTATTGTGGATACATATCGCATGAATTCTTTTGGTGGAGCTAATCCATATGAATCAAAATAGACAATTCCACGTGGATCAATTGCATATGCGACCCAATGAGTTCCTTTTCCGCTGCTGTTATCGAGATTGATAATACCCGTTTCATTTTTCATTGGTTTTGACGGTAATTGATCTCTCATGAAAACTCCTCTAAAGTTTTTTATTGATAATGATTTTACAGCATCAATTAAATCAAAATTGGACATTGGTGAAAACCCTAGGGATTTTTCCACTAATAAGCCGTTCCTGGTATTCTTAGGCCCGTGCCCTTGTACCAATTGTGTGGAGTTCCTGGTAGTCTTAGACCCTTTCCTTTTTTTATAGCCTTTCCCAGTAGCTTTTTTCAGGGCCATTCCTGCAGCAGTACCAACGGCTCCTAACGCTGCCGCCTTCGCAACCGCTGGGGCAGCCGCTGCAATCAATGCTGGAATAGCAGCTAACAGCGGGAATATACCACCTGATTTTATCATATTGGCGATTGCTGCTTTCGAAAAATCAATTTGAACTCCTCGTTTGTTCTTTAGCGCATCATTGAAATGTTTTATTTGACGATCTGTCAGTGATAATTTATGTGCACCACCGGACATTTGAGTGGGTTTCAGCGTTATTGTAGTTCCACATTCTTTAGCCGACTTTGATTTCAATTTCTTGACCTGACCATCAGTCAACTGAACATTAACAATACTATATGTCATTCTATTCTAAAATGTAATTTACACTTTCAATTGATCTTATTGCGAAAATCCTAACTACATGTTTGGAAAATCAAATGATTTTTGAAAACATTACATGTTTTCCACTGGTGCATCAATAAGTCTCATTCGTCCGCCAACTCCTTCTAACAACATTGATTTATCACTGAGAATGACAGCAACTGCTCTATAATCGGCTATACCAGCAGGGCGTTGTACCCGAGCTTGGAAGTATATATCAACAACAGATTGTCTCATCATGTCAAGATGTTCCAATGAAAAGTAATAAATCGGATAGTGTTTTTCAAAATCAATTTGCGATATTTGCAAACCAGTATCAACATTTTGATCACGACCCATATACGACAATATTCTATGATATACACGAGCTATGTTGTTGTTTTCATAATTAAGATGTACAATCTCTGCTGGCTCTTGTTGTCCATTTATTCTCAACGAAACTTCACTTACTCCTAATTTATCAAATATCATATGACTAGATAATTGTTGACCCACTCGATTTGCATCCTGTAACGCTATAAAGATATGACGTGGAGCTGAAACACCTTGTTTTGATGCTAAGTGCCATGTAAATGTGCCATTTACATTATCCTGCTTCGTATCAGTCGTTGTTGTTAGCCAACTTAGCAATGATTTTCCACCTGTGTCCATAAACGATAGTAATTCTTGCTCTATTGTAACTGCTGGTGTCAAGACGGGTATCCATAGAACCAATTTATTTAAAATGACTTTACCATCATCAACATCATCATCACGCCAGATTGCATCATTGTCATTCTCCTTTCGCACTAACACGACTGTATGCTTTGCTCCATAGATGACTTTTCTGACATTTCTACAGAATCCGAATATATGATGTAACGGAATTGCACATGAAAACCGTCTATGTTGTCCTTTTAATGCTCCTTTTCGTGTTGCAAATCCTAGATTGAAATTATCATTGATCCTTTTTAAAATGTCGAATTCAGCGCCTGGTCTATCTTCACGGTCTAGATTAGCATCGAGTTGTTGATCAGCTTCTGCAGTAGCTTGCGCAGTTCGTACTTTAACAAATTGATAATGGTTCGGATGATCAGAAGTATCCTTAGCAAACATCATAGACGGACCGGCTGACCTTGTATAATCATCAGAATATCTCGCAAGTCCGATTATTGTTGTTGCAATATCAACATTTTGTTCTATTGATTCAATTTCTTTTCCATCAATGATATATCTTGCACTGTTAAATAGCGCCATAATGCCATTATTTACGAAACCAACTCGGATATTTTGGTCATCCCCATATGGCGTATCAGCTGCAACATTTGTTACAAGCTCTCCTTCTACTTCAATAAATGCCTCACACGGCAAAAAGTATCTACTTGTATCTTGAACTTGAAGTTCAACTCTCCCTCGTTGATTAGGCTCTCTTGCAGGATAGGCATAATACTGATAGTTAATTTTAGAATCATCTTTATTCACCGGCGCTGCCATATCAAACGCTGGGTCAGCAATTTTTTTAAATGCCATTTATACTAAAACGTATCGTTTTTCTAAATCATTTTCTTTTACGATTTCCTCCAAGACCACTTCCCGCTATCATACTTGCAATATTACTACTATCTGGTGAAGTCATTGCTAATGATGCTAGTTTTTGTTCCACTGCGTTATTTATCACTTTACTGACATTTGCAGGCATCATTGTTGTTGAAGGTAGCGGTGGTGGTGGTTTTCGTCCGAATCTAGATTTCACCAATGACGTTATTCTATTTTTTGCGGTAGAAAAGGCCGTTCCTGCAAGATCTCCAACAGCGTTAATTCCCTTATTACGAATAACATCAATGGCTTTCATCGCTAATTGTTTAGCAATTGGTGCTACTTTTGGGGCTGTTCTTGTGAATAAACCCGCTATGGTATTTCCAAGGCCGTCTCCATAGTATGCCTTATAAACGGGCAATCTTGAGTTTACCACATACACGTTTGTTGGTTTATCGTGATTATAGTGTACTATCATCTTATTTGAAATGACTTTGTAATTTCTAAATACATTTTCAATCACTAAATTCCCCCGTAATTCCGTCCATTAACTCATCCAAGAGTTCTCGATACGTATGAATATCAATTATCCCACCTTGGAATAATCGTCTGCAAATATCAAATGCTTCATTAGTTATTTCGACTGAGTTATTCCCAGCTCGCTTACCTCCCATAAGAACCTCAAGTCGTGATATATCATTAATGATATTACTAGGACACATATGAGAATCATGATGAGAACTTCCATAACCCTCTCCTGAAGTACTTTCTGGTTCGGAAACGTTTTGAATTTCTAGAGCTGGTTCGGAAACGTTTTGAATTTCTGGAGATTGTCGACCTCGACCTCGTCCTCGTCCTCGTCCTCGTCCTCGTCCTCGACCTCGACTTCGACTTTGATGTTCTTCTTTTCGTTGTTGTTCTTTTCGTTGTTGTTCTAAAACATACGTATCAACTCCTATTTTAAAAGCTATGTATTCCACTGTATTCTTTTTTAAATTGCCGGTGATTTCTTTATTAATTTTATATATCCAATCCACCCATTGATCTTTTTTTATTGTGTTTTTTTTATACTCTTCTTTTAAAAATTTCTCCCTGTTATAATAACTTTTTACAGCAAAGTCTCCAAATGACGCATAGTCTTCTTTAGTTTTCAGCAATTGAAATTGTTTGATTACTTCTATAGCTTTATCAGTGAATTTCTCGCTAAAAGGAACGCTTTTTTTAGTGGAAACTTTTTCAATAGAATCACTAGCATCTTCAACGGGGTTATCATCAGTATCAATATTACCCATTTGTTGTATTTCTCGCTGAGTTTGTAACTCACCTGAAAGCTGTTTTATTCCCTCGTGAGTTTTTTCAGTTTCTGTAGCAATCTTTCCTAATACATCAATAATAGGTACTGCTCCCTCTTTAGGGATGTCGCCGTATATAGCACGTTCTGTTGCAAGTTTCATATCTTTAGTGGCTTTAGTTACAGGGGCAAAAAGTTGTTCGCTTCCAATAGAAAAGTCAGTCTGCGCTTGCTGTCTAAGTTGTAGTTTATCTCGCACGTCATCTCGAATTGGTATAAACTTTTTCAGTAATGCTAACCTCTCACGGGCTAGTCTGGTAGTTAATGCTTCTGATGTCATTATTGGAAATGCTAACGATTTTTCAATTGTCGGTTTCAATACTTGCATCAATCAAACGTTTTATAGATTTCACTTTCAAAGCAATCTCTGACCGAACTTGGTACTGTTCCCCGAGTTTCTTTCTAATGGCTTCAACTATACTAAATAGCCGAATGAATAAATTAATATCATTTTATACAAAGAATCATTAACCTCTTTTTGGATTCTTTTTATCAGTGAATACATTTTAGGTAGAACATATCTTCCATGTTTCAATTGTATATCAATTTGTTCAAATTCATTCAAAAGTCTGTCTTCATTCAAAAATTCAGAAAGTACGATTCCTTGATTTCTTAAATTTGATATTTCTGTGATGATAGATGTAATATCTTGAAATTCCATTTATTGAATATTATTACTAATGTATTTGTATCTTTAAAATATTTTTATCGAAGATATTCATATCCAAAAAAAAAAAAAAACATATACAATGCCCGTCTCTTCCTCATTCGAGTTTCGAGGCAAGAAAGGGCACATACATTAAAGACTTATACAATACCCTAACCCCCCAATCGAGTTCAAGGGCGGGTTATATGGGTATTAGACGTGAAATCCAAGTGATTTCTTTACAAACATTGAACATATAACATAAAGCCTCATTTGGAACCTCTTTCGCGCCAAACGACGTCAAAGAGGCCCAGAGGGGGGACAGCACATTCTTGGAACTCATTTAGTGCCTTCGCATTATATAAGCCCAAGGGCCACAAACATAGATCTCCCAATTGGAAGCTCTAACGTAACAAATGCTATATTAGGTCTTCCGGAAGATATGTTGTGGGGGGGACAGTACATTACATATATACAATGCGATTCAATGAATGAATATTTACAATGAATGAATATTTACAATGAATGAATATTTACAATGCGATTATATAGGATTTACAATGAATGAATATTTACAATGCGATTATATAGGATGGTTATATATATACAATGCGATTATATAGGATGGTTATATATACAATGAAATGATAGGATGGTTATATGATAGGATGGTATGATAGGGACAGTACAGGACGATACAAACATGAAACGACGGGGCGGACCTACACCCAATCTACCAATCAAAAGCAACCCAAGAAATTAACCCTGGTTGCAGTTGAAAAAATTCAACCACACCATGTCAATGGCGTGGGAGGTTTGATTGGTAAATTGGGCTTCGTTTTAAAGCCCCAAACTTATTACGGCTCATATTATATATAAGGTGAACTAATACTGCAGTGTCAATGTGTAGGTGTGTATTTATTTTTCTAGCATTTCATAATGAATATTGTGTAGTAATTTCAATGGAAGCTAAGTATTTAAATAAAACATTAAAATAAGAAATACAACTGTTAAATAATAGCATTTTTTATTAATTTCTATAATATTACGATTAAATAATCGTAGTAATAATGGATTTACATGACGAGATAACTCCGTAATGGGGATCCCTGTCAATTCAGGACCTGCTATTTCTTGAATCGAGAATGATATTTTTCTGAATTTTATTACCACACTAAAAAAACTAAACTACATGTAGCGCATTTTACTATTTTGACCTCACATACAATCTATTTTAATTTGTAATTTAAAGTAATTTCATTTTCATACAAACGCTGTTAACGCCGTCTTTGTAATTGGAATTTTTAAAAAATCTATTAATAGAAACCTGGCCTCAGCCATACATAACTCTGTCAAATTGTCTACCTGCTATTCTCAATACAGTCTTTAGAAACAAGAAACAATAACACAAAATCAAAATCCGTAACCTGATACGTATAACCATTTAATACGTACATGAGATCACACACATCATTAATTCAATCCAATTTCACATGTTTTCTCGCACGAATTACATATCCGGGAATCAATATCGAAAGTAGGATAGTCACGTGACGATCAGTAGTAATGAGGGGAAATACGGAACAAAATAGTAATTATTGAGAGTTATCTTGTAAATAGGAAAACTTTATTCTATGTCCATTTTTCTTTGAGATAGCTGTTTGACAAATCCCTTCAGCAACTTTTCGTACTGAAGGCATACATATTTCAAAATATTTCCCTGCAGCATTCATTGATTGAAAAATTCTTTTTTCATTCGTCGCTGTATCAAATGACTGTACTGGTCTCTTTCCAACTGACTTATAAGTCCCTGTCTTTCCTCTTTTTGTATTCTCTCTTTGAGAAATACACTGTAAATTTTCAAGAGAATTATTTTGAATATTAGAATCAATGTGATCAATAACACAGCCATCTTTAATCGGTCCCATATAACACTCAAAGACTACCCTATGACAGAGATATCTCTTTCCTCCAGCAGTAAAACACAAATATCCTTGATTATTAACATATCCCACGGGTTTCTTTAGTCTACAGTGTCTAACAACACCATTACGAGATATTTCATAATTAACGAGTATTGGATGTGGTCTGAA
The DNA here is from genome assembly GCA_016746295.1 of Potamilus streckersoni. Taxonomy (NCBI): domain Eukaryota; kingdom Metazoa; phylum Mollusca; class Bivalvia; order Unionida; family Unionidae; genus Potamilus; species Potamilus streckersoni. The sequence goes on from JAEAOA010001266.1 coordinate 502,993, forward strand.
TTCTTGCTCCATTTATATATAATAATACTATTTGTCTAATTCATTATTTGCTTTAATTATAAATCTATTAATGTAGTCTTGAGGGGTTTTTATGATTTTGTCTTTGACAGAGTCATGGTTAGGGTCATTGATAGCGTTTTTTATTCGTTTATCATAATAACGTTTTAATTCTCTAAACCGCTTACCCCCACAATTGATACATAATTGTGATTTTCCTCTCACACCCACCCCACAATTTATGCATGGGGACGGGCCTGTCGAATTATTTCTGACACTCTGTAAGTGATATCCACAGAATTCACCTCTACACGATTTATTGCATGGGGTTACTGATCCGATCATAAGCCATTTGCAGTGATTCATTATATATAAACAAACTTTTCTATTTAAATACTTGTCTTATTTATATGAATGAAGAATTCAAGAGATTATCGGCAATCAAGCCTTGGAAAAATATTAAATTCAATCTTGATAGAACTCTCGAAGATGTACCAAAAGAGAGAATAAATAATAGAAGACTGATTAGAAAAATACGAGATTGTGTTCAAGAGTTTAAACAGGACGGCGCATCACACACCTGGTCAACATTTAAAATTGATGGTGTTGTTGATGCTAGAATGAATGATGAAACAGCAGCTATGATACTATCACAACTTGGCAATAAACGGTATTTTCTCAGAGTGAAATTCATTATCAATTTAGAATCGGGCGAATGGGTTATAAGAGACAAGTTTGAACCAATTCTCAAAGATAGGACAACAGTTATTGTTAGCCGTGATTCCAGACCAGGGCTGTTAACTGGAATTGATAAACCATACTATGAAAAAGCGTATCCAGAAACAGCAATCATTTATGGGATGTATCCGTTAAATAACCCTGACATTGGAAAACTAGCACCAATGGAACAGTCAACGTCAGTGGAAAAGCCACTCAACTGTGTGGCACAAAGAGTCTTAGAACACTTTACAAATGCACTCCGTGGGAATAAATTAACCGATCTAAGACATAAAAAAATAGATCAATGGGAGCTAACAGTGAAAGAGAACGGAGCAACTATTTCCGATATAGCTAGATTGGAAAAGTCGTTGAGATTTCCGATAACCGTTTTAACGATAACTGGCGAAGTATTATACGAATCGAAATACAATAAAAACGGAGCTCCAATCAAAATTATTGATCATAACAAGCACGCATGGACATCCGCGGTTACAATATTCCCGCGAGACAGAACAGTGAAGTATATCCCAGAAGAATTCACCAAGGATGGTATTCTCACTGAAGAAAGATTATTCGATGCTATTGCTAGTTTGTGTAAAAACGACCCTGTATCAGTATGGCTACTTCATAGTTTTGAAGATGAAGAATGTCAATTCAATCAATTTGTGAAACCTAACGGTGAATTATATCGTACTGAAAGTCTACATAATAGGATGAAAAATCTAGCAATAAGTCTCAGTGAAAACGCTAGCGTTTTTAATGGAAAATCCGAAGATTACGAACAGTTACTTACAAATTGTTTTACAATTCCATCAGTTGCAGCTCATTTTGCAAGAAAGAAAAATAATTGGAAACCAACACGAAAAGAGTTTTTACAGGATGTTCAATCCAGCTGTTTGGAATATTATCATGGCGGTCTATGGAACGTTAAGTACAATCGTGAAAGTATGATATCAGTTGATATCGTTGCCTGTTATCCAGGAAGTTTTCTAGGATATGGATTCGCTGGTGAGTATTTTAAACGGTTTGGACATCCCACACATGAAATGACTCGTGTTGCTATTAATGGACCACTGCCTGATTTTGATTTGACCGGTTTTGCTTGCGTAGTATCATTTGAATTCGCTGAAGGACTTCATCCGTGTTGTTATGTTTGGATTGGTAGACACATGGCTGAAAGGATGTGGTTACCAATAGTGTTATTGCGATATATGATTGATTGTAAAGTGTTAGTTTCGTTGATTGTCAGCGAAGCGATTATCTCATATCAAAAACAAACTAATGTCTGGTTACCAGAACCAGAATGTCTTGATAGTATAATCGATAAGTCTAGAAAACATATTGATGCTGACGAGGAGTATATCATTGAATGGTCAAAAAAGATATTTAATCAACGAAATAATGAAGCAAAGGATCTCGGCCGAAGAATAATCGGTAAATTTACACAAGGTGGAAAAAAATTTAACTTTAAAAGACAGTCCTCACGATTGATTATAGATGATGCCGAATACGACTTCGTTATTAAAGATGCAGTAGAGAAAAATAGATACGCAAATTGTAAAACAGCCTTCTTGTCCAATAAAACAAAGTTAGGTAGAATTGTTACTTACAGTGATGGAGAAAGCTCTGCATATCTACATTTGAGAGCTTCTATGCTGGGTTATGCATCTATCAATTTATTTGCAATGATAAATAGATTTCCTAGTATAGCAGTCAGAGTTGCAATTGATTCAATGTATGTCGATAAAAAATATATCAAAGAGATAACTAAATTTACTAATAGCGAAGAGACTTGGGGAACATGGCGAATTAAACATGAAATACAATGCGATTATTCTGAATCAGCAGACGTTGAGATTAAAAGCAGTTACCTGAAGAACGATAATTCTATCAGTGAAAAATCTATGTCTAAAGCACCACCGATATCAGATCCAATTTGTAGATATAAAACAGTTTATTTAAACGGTTGTGGTGGATCTGGAAAGACAACACGTGCGATAGAATTATATCGAGAGAGAACGTCCATGATTGTACTCACACCAACTCATAGACTAGCGAGAGAGATCAAACAACGAAATGTTGAAGCTTGCACGTATCATAGTTTTTTTCGATACAAGGGCGATGCTTGGACTCCTGAGCGAATGGGTGAGAAATTTATTCCAGCGGTTATTATTTGGGATGAAGCATGTACTGTTTCAGAAGATGTATTAAAAATGTTTCTTGATTGGTTATTGCAAAATAATACAAAAATTATATTGTGCGGCGATCATGGTCAACCACCACCATTTGTTGGTAGAAGTCCACATAATTGGTTAAAAGGATTTGTTGATTATTACGAAGAAATTGATACTGACTATAGAGCACTCGATGAGCAGTTACGTGAGTTTAAAAAACTAATTAGATTACAACCCGATAGAATTCAATGTGAAGTAGCGCGTGAAATAATTTCTGAAACACCTATGAATGATTTTCGGGAAACATGGAAACCAAATGATTTTGTAGTAGCAAGTAGAAAGATAGTCAGAGACGCACTTCAGAAAAAGTTGTTTGAGCTACACAAGAAAAAATTTCCAACGTTTCCAGTACCGTTGTGTTATAGACCATTGGATACACGAAAGCAGAATATTGAAGTTGAAATTCCAGGCCAGACGGAGAAACAGATTCTAGTGTTAAATGATATTGTGCTAGTTGATATCAATACTGTAGAAGATGCATTATGCGCTGATAAATCACCATGGACGCTTGGTTATGTAACAACAATACACTCGTCACAAGGATTGACCATCACGGATACAATTGTCTGGATAGTTGATAATCGCATTGAATGGTCAAATTTAGTCTATCTCGCAGTGTCCAGAGTACGACGAATAAATCAACTACGAAGGATTGTTTTCGATGATGATTTTAATGCAAACGATGATAACACTGATATTAGCATCATTAATAAAAAACTCTCTGGTTACAAACAGCAGGACAAAAAAAAACAACGAGAATTTGATATTGATGCTGAAGTAATAATCGCATTAAAAGAACAACAGAATAATCACTGCGCCAGTTGCAATTGTATAATGCACTGGCAGTATTCGGATAAAGACCCTCGACAATTCACCGTAGACAGAAAAAATAACAGTCTTGGTCATGTCAGAAACAATGTGATGTTGACCTGTCTTGAGTGTAATAGACGTAACGGAGCTAGTTAAGACCATGTGGCGGTAATTGAGTATCGTCCGGAATGACTTGTAGTTGTTCGCGTGTAAAACCACGCTGAGGTGCAGTTGAATCCAATCTGTAGATTGGAGGTCTACCAGTTGATCGCGTTATGGTTGAAATTTTATGCGTAGTAACACTCCATATAGGATCAGTAGCTCTTCTTTTACCGCCTTCAAGCTCTCCTGGTTCGTATAAATATCTCACAGTAACATCACCGAGAAGTGGCTGAGTGCTAACCTGCTGCGGTTGTTCGGGAATATATTCTTTTTTTATTGCAATATTTGGTTTCATATTAATAGTTCGAGTAATCTCGTTATTTAACGCTGCAACTACACTCGGTAACCTTTGGACCCATTCACGAGATCGTTTTTCTTGGATGAATTCTTTTGCATATTGATATCCAAATAACCGTTCTGCAAGAGTTCGATTAAATCGTTCTACAATTGCCTGATCACGATGTAACGCAGTATGTCCCCGTCGTATTGTAACACTATGAGTTTTCATTGTTGATAGAACAGCACCTTGAAACTCTTTGCCAGGATCAACTTGTAATAGATTTGGCCATCTTAGAGGACCTCGTCGATAAATCCTTTCAAATGCAGAAGCGACTTCAGAAGCTGACTTTGTTTTCAATGGTTCTGCTTGTTTAAATCGACTCGCAATATCAACTACAGTTAGCGCGTATTTGTAACCATGGTCATGTGGTAAAAACAATAAATCAGCCTGATGAACTTCATTGGGTACGGTAACATCAAAATGAGAATAATTAATTTGTTTAGGCGGTGGTAGATAAATTTGCCATATAGCTTGTTTGGATAACCAATCTTTTGCAGTGGATTTTTTCACTTTTGCAGCGTTAGCGAGTTTACTAATTGCTGCTTTACCCCTCCAGTATCCTTTCGGAGAATAATAAATAGATTCCATACTATAAAAAACACTGGTGTTTTCAATTACCAGCACCTAACACTAATTTGCCTTTCATAGCTGATTTGACCAACCATGAAGCCAATTTTTCTTTGAAGGATTTATCGGGAATAGCATTTAAGGCATGAATTAATTTTACATCCGCGATATGTCTTTGTTGCAAATTATTGCTTTTATATGCAACATCATGAGCATGACATGCCTTATCAATAGCATTTATCGGATACTCACCAGGCCGGAGCTGATTTTGATCATCAAGTCTGATATCTAATCTCGTTCCGGGACCACAGTAGCTATATCCTGGAAGGTGTTTTTCTCCGGGGTATTTTGCCCATGGGGTTCCGGGGAGTTTTCCAAGTTTTGCGGCAATATCACCCCGAGTTGCTTTTTTTTAAAAATCGAAATTTTTTTGTACCACATGTTACACACTTACCAGTAAGCGCTAGTCTATTGTTTTTAGTTGTAATGGTTGTCTGATCGGTTGTATCAGTACGCTGTTTACACTTAACACAATATAGATCCATAATTTATATATAGAGTTATGAATATAATTGACTTTTCAGCGACTAAAAGAAGAAAACCGGTAAAACACCACGCAGCGCTTCCGAATTCTGTCCGTGCCATTATAATCGGACCATCTGGATCAGGCAAAACACAATTACTGCTTAATTTGATAGTGCGATTTATGAAGTGGGATAAATTATATTTAGTTGCCCCATCCGTAGATGATCAACGGTGCTATGAAGTGCTAAAAGATTTTAATGAAAATGCATCAGAACTTAAAGGTGAAAGTGTAATTGATTTTATAACAGATATTGATGATGCACCATCAGTAGAAGATCTCGATGGAGACATAAACAATCTTGTAGTGTACGATGATGTAATGTTAGATAATCAAAAGAACCCTGCTAGAATATTTTCCCGAGGTAGGCATAAAAACACTGACGTGATATATGTCACTCAACGATATACTCAAATTCCAAAAGTGATTCGCGATAACTGTAATATTCTTGCTGTATTCAATGGCGTTGATACACATACGCTACGAAATATTTGGCAAACATGGTGTTCCGATATGGACTTCAATGGATTTAAAAATTACTTTAGTCATGCTCAGTCTGTCCCATATGGATTTATAACAATAAATTTACACGACCCTCGGTCACGATATCGTATTGGACTTGATCAAATATTTGGTTAAATAATTTGCATTAATCAGCAGCAGGGAGGGTGAAATGACAACATATTTGCGACGTAGATGGCAGCAATTTGAGGGTGGTTATGACAATGTATTTGCGACAAAATCGCTAAGGCTCCATTTGTAAAATGGGGTCTTTAATTTTTTTTTGGTTAAAATATGAGATTTCGTAGGAAGGTTCCATTTGGCATTCTGAGGCTTTAATCGATTTTGTCGCAAAAATTTGTAGGGTTCACCCTCCCTGCTGCTACTTGTGCTCCTTGTGTTAATTTATATAGTACCGATAAGGTGATTTCGTGTTGTCAGAAAATTTCATCGTATTTTGATTAAACGTCACACTCCTGTGCTAGTACAAACCAGATATTATTTTTCACCACTGCTAGTTATTATCGTTTACAAGCCAGTTTTGACATTTGACCTCATCCCCTTGGATATTTTTTTCTAAGAATTGCTTTATAAAGACTATTTAATATGAAGGATATAATATTTTACTGAGTTGAAGCAGTACTAGTCGTAACTGTGAAATATAAGTATTTATTAAAATCCTGCCTGCTAAACTTTACAGACGAAGTTTATTTTAATGTAATGTATTTTATAACGTGTGCTGCACTTGACCTATTTCCATTGATTTTTCCATTTGCGTGTTAAGGCGTGTTCGGGTGAATACAAAAGAAGTTTGAATGCGGCCGAAGTATTCCTCACAAAGTCTCAATTTTGACTCGATTTAGAGAAACCAAATGCTACACCAGGCAACAAAAAAATGTAAAAAGGTCTCATGTTTCCATCTTAAAAAAATAAAAACAGAAACAAATATCGTATGTAAACTTTCAGTACAAGGCATACCATTTTAATTGTTTTCGGTCTTTGTATTGGCACAATACAGCAGATAGAGTTAGATATTGTTGTCTTAAATCGTTTCAGTAACGAATAACGCAGATGATTTAAACTATTGACTTACTTAGCAGACAAGTACATTCCTTGACATTGTTGTTTGGCTGAGTAAAAGCACTTCGTGTTCATCACATATCTCATTGAATGGAAGACACTGAATGGAACATTCATACCCTTGATGATCATTTTACTGATAAATCTTTGCTAAACATGTACATCGTTTTACTCTGTAATTTTTTGGCAACTCTTATGCTGCCTATGTTGCTAACGTCATTCTGCGCATGCGGATTCAGCGGGAAAAATTATGTAAATATTCATAATGTCGAACAAAATATAAATCTGCTGTGTGTGACAGAACAATAGCATAAAGAAGTCTAATAATATTACAATGCAACAAAATAATTATTGGATCTCAACCATGAAAAGACACCAATCGATCTGGGACCCCGAGTGGCCGAGTGGTCTAAAGCGCTCTCCGTCACGGATCACTGCCATCTCACCTCTGTCTGCGTGAGTTCGAGTCTAAGATTCGGCAATTGTGGATATGTGAGAAAGCTTGCCAGTAGCTTCTCATGGGTCGGTGGTTCTTTCCGCGGATTTCCCGGTTTTTTCCTCCACCATTAATACTGGCCGCCATGTATAGCCTATCGTGTGCTGAAAAATGGCGTTAAGCCCCACAACAACACTACCACCAATCGATAACATTACCTGGCTAGTGGAAGAGTAACATATGTTGAATCTAACGTCCTGGCTTTTACACTTTGATTAAAGACTTCAGAGGGCATAAACGTTAGTTTGTACAATTAAGAAAGATTTCATTAGCAGTGTATGGGGCCAATCTAGGGACAATAGTGGAAAATGGTGCCACTCTAGGGACAATGGTGGAAAATGTTAACTTGGGTCATAACCACTCTGGGTATAATAAGACTTTAATATTGTGGGTCACTCTCGGGACAAGGGGACTTTAACACTGAAAATTGAGTTTTGACACTGGGCAATGGCAACAGTGTTGCAAGTGACTGACCTCAATCGGGCGGAACAGCGTGGGAAGGAGGACTGAGTTAAACACGAGCTATTCTATGAACATATAAAGATAGAGACAGAGACATAGGACAAACAGACTGATGAACATCAATCTATCACACCAAAAATCGACTAAAACAATTTTAGGCATGAGAGATAAGTTATATTTTTATGCAGTGGAGTGCCCTGAAAAGGGCCTTAAGCTTTTTTCTTCTACTGTCTCTTCTCTCTTATTCTTTTCCACCAGTTTCTTATCGTCTTCACTGAATTTGTCTGTTTCTTCACACCAGTTCTCCTCTTTTTTCCTCTTCTCATTTTCCTCTTCTTTTTCCATCTTCTCGTTTCTTCTTTTTCCTCCTTCTCCTCCTCTTCCTTTTCCTGTTTAATTAGTTCCTTTTATATTTCTTTCCCTGTCTTCAAATTATTGATCTCCATGCTCAATCTGTGTGGGCTGTAAGCCCCATAATAAATCCTAATCAATATTTCCTTCCCAATGCCTACTGTATCTACTACCTCTTGCAATTTCATCATCTTTACCATGTTGCTGGTTAATTTTATTATTCAATGTCGAATTTTGCGAACTCGGACTCGGCTTTAGTCGCTTATTGCACTATGGCTTGTACACTGCTTACAGTCCCAGGCTTGGACTGCAGTCCCTTAAAGAGGGCACTTGGCCTCAGAGCTAGGCCTTTTCCTGAACCCTGGGTTCAGAGACCTTAAAATGACATGCATTACGTGATCATCATTCAAACCGAACGCACACGCAGACCCGCAAACAATTCTCCTACCCGAGCCACAACTCCTGTCCTCCAAATTCAACTCTCCAGATGCTAGACAATATCTTCTAGACCATTATTTCGCGAATGACGAACGCGGCAATTTATTTTCCTGAAGTACGGACGTGAAGGAAAACATACACTCTAGCCATATCACCTGCCAAATAATCCAAAATGATGAGAGTGCTAACCTAAAATAAAATTTTATACAAAACAACACTAATAATAACAAAACAACTATACTTTCTATTAATACATAGTTACGAAGGAAAGTTTTAATATACAAATCACACCATTACCTACAATCAGATCAGCAAAGTAGTTAGTGTGTATGGTCACACTACTCCAAATGCACAAATATTATTTCCCTTAGGGACAAGGGTTTGTTAAGGGAAAAGATACATACACACAAACAAACGTAAGCGTGCACACATATACACAAACACACACACACACACACACACACACACAAACACAATTATATGATTGGCAACTTGATCAGTATCTCATTTATAGAGATCAGGTTAGCCCTGAGAAAAACTTTTTTTACAACTCCAAATACACCTGGTTATTGATGACATCGCCCAGGTCTGGCCCCACACATGCAATGTCCATTCCAGTCGTTGTCCCAATTGATTTGTCTGGTTGAGTGTGCAGGGAGCTTGAGTGACCTAATCATCCCAGTTTTCACTCTAATGGATATTGAGGACTTCTCTCTGTCTTCTATTCTGCAGCTTGGGATGATAAGGTATCCTTATCTCCCACCGATGCTGAGGCTCCCCATTCTTACCGCTGTCTCTTTAACATCTCCTTCCAGTTTTCCAGCTGGGGACAGCTGCACATGGTACCGGTGGTAGTGTTTGTGGATGTGGCTGACGCTGTTGTGGCTGTGGTGCTGGTAGCGGCTGTGGAGGTGTCCTCACTTCAGGTTTGACCTCACACACAGGTCTAAGGATAAAGTAAGGTAGAATCTCTTTTCTGTTCCTCTTATTCTTACTTCTCTTTGTCCTCTTCATTCTCTTCTATCATTTTTACTTTTGCAATGCCCTCCATGACCAGCTCATCAAGGAGGCGCTGGGCCTATTCCAGGTACATATAGAGTTCAAGCAACTTGGTTAGTCTACTCGTGTTGTCTCTTTGACGATGGGTAGCCAGACTGACGAATGCTTCGCTTTATATGTCTAAAACACGGACGTGAAGAAAAACACCCCTTTTTACAACAATATTACCCATATTATAGCCAAGACACGTGGAAAGCGCTGACCTAAAATAAACATTCACGTTGACTGTTTACCTACAAACACACTTTATGATTACTCCTACATATAAAAAACGCATATACTATCTCACAAGACAGGAAAATGAAGTGTTTATATGCCAACTTTTTTTAAGCTTAGAAACACAAAATTACATGATTGGCAACTCGTATAGTATCTCTTTTTTATATTGCTGTGATAGCCCTGAAAAGGGTTGTTTTGTCGAAGGACTTATGGCAATCTCTTATTGTCTAATATTGCGTCCCCGTCTTACTAAAGGTTTTCCAACAGGATAGGTAGGTTCTGCGTCTGCGGAAGAATGAGAAGAAGAACGCTTTAGTGTCCACACGCCAGACAATAAAACCTGTCTGGCTCCTGCTCCTGTTGCTGTTCTCTCTGCTGTTTCTGAAGTCTGTACTTCTCCGTCCAATCTTCTTGCTTCTTCTTCTTGATTTCGTCTTGAAACTCCTCTAATACCTAATGGATGGTCAGACTGGAGACTTATGTATACTTATGTCTCAAAGGCGGACGCGATAGAAAACATTCTTCCATTTTTTTGGGAGTCTGAACGCTATATAGCTTATTTCATGGTGAGGGACAGACAAAAGTCAAAGAGCATGGATAATGATAATTTAAAAAAAAATAAACCACAACAATCTTTTCAAAGATAATATTTTTATTCAACCAACAAACAGCCATGATTAACACATTATTTCAAAGAACACCTTTTTGACAAAGTTGACTACGTTGTGAAGTCAAGTTAGACTTCTACGAATATAAGTTATTGGGCCATTGATGTACACTATGCTTTCTAGCTAAAGAAAAGAGATATCCATAAAGATCACAAAATCATCTATATACTTTTTCATCGTTTCGAAAAGCTACGATCAAAATAAGTCACATACTGTTTGAGGGATATGCAAGACTGCTTTGATGAAGAAAATACACAAAATAGTGTCCACATACCATGAAATATGTGCCTTGTAATGTCACATTATTGAAGTCAGTTTCTCGGCATTTATTCTCATAAAGTCGATGATGTCTTTCAAAGGCGGTAATCCATACGTATCAAAATGCTCCACACAGGCATCGTGGAGAAAGTAGACGGTTACCCAGTGGATCGCAGGGAGATGACTGTCGTCCATGTTGACATAAGTTTGATGGTCTTTAGGTTTGCGATAAGGCATTTCATCTTTACGCACACAACAGGATTCCAAGAAGCGGTGTACTGTTATTCAAAAGATAATAAGTCATCAATTCAATTCTGACTTTTTGCTGGAAAATCACTGTCAAGTAATGGTCTCTTCGTTTCTTCTTATTCTGGGCCAAGATAGATTCGATACGATGGATCTCTAGAGCAGTTGATGGAGGGCAAGAATGATCACGCAAGCCTTTATACCGCTAATGCTGAACTGCTTCTTCCGAGATGAAACCCGAAGAGTCTGCCCGATATTCGTCCAATTTTTTTTTCTTGACTCATCATCACGTATTTATTGTGTTCATTTTTACTAGGATGATTGTTTTGAAATCCATAGTAATTTTTCTTGGTCAATGCGGAAATGTTTTCTGCCAGATGATTAGCAAATCGGGAAATTAAATATTCTTCTTGATCTGGATATCTGGATATGACCCCCATGTCCTCTTAGTCTGTCTTTTTTTATTGCTGGATGTGCTTCCACTATTTCATGCCATTCCATTTCCAAAGATTATCCACCATTCAAAGAGGAATAAGAATCTTCCATAGCTTCTAATAGTCTACAATAATCAAGATTATGTTCACCGTTTCATCTGGGGCTGGGTTTGCAAAGTTCCACCCGAATCTGTCCGGATTTTATAGGGTGGAAATGTCCGTTGTCTCTGCCTTGTTCATGAGTGAAATCAAAATCCCACAAAGCGTAACCTCCTGCATAATTATCGTACGTAATGGCGTGAGTGGTGTTAGTTGCTAACACTCCGGTGGCTTCGTACAAGGACAAGTACGACCTCAAGTAATTCTTCTAGAGAGAAATGTCGGGTTCGAAGGGTCTGTTACACAAAGTCATGCCATCGCGACTGACTTCGATTTTAGACACGTTAAAGTGATGAAATAAGAAAGGATTTTGATCGAGGGCTCATTTGAAGGCTTCATTCCTGAAGATGCCAATGATTAAACGTTTGGAGGACTGTCCTTGGAATAGATGATTTTCGATCATGGATCGCTGTCTAGCGGGAATGGTGATAGTTCTCACTACCACGTTTTGTATCAGATATTTGGCGGTCGTTCAGCTCGAAGTGTGATTGATATCGTTTCCCACCTTATGTAACACTTGTACGCAACGTACGCAGAATTTTGGCTTCTTAGATTTTATATTTGTACTCGTCGGCATGGGCCATGAAATGAAAAGCGGTACTGCTAAGATTCAGTATATCCAAATGTAAACGATCAATCAGTTCTAAACTATGTCCTTGCATAATTTCTTCCGACGCTCCATAAATCGCACATTTTTATCTCCCCCAGCAATCGTGGTGATATTGAACCTGGTTTTGCCCAATGTGTGAGGATTTCATACCACACAAACATCCAGATGAGTGTTCTTATCTTCGTATGTCAAGAGATTTTTGAGGTACAATCGGTAAGGGTAAGCATCCATGCTGCTACTAACCAGTTTGTTACTGAAGTACAAATCCACTCCACTGAACAAGGAAAAAATGAAATTGTTGAAGAGCGCTAGTCTGGCATCAGCATGTAGAGCCATATCATCGCCTGTTTTGATCAATTTGAGTTTCAAGGACAAGCGACTACTATTCAGATCGATGTAATCTTTGGGCTCTATTTTGATTTCAACTTCGATGAGAGCTGAATCCATCAAAGAGGAGACCAAGATAAAATTCTACCCCTTTGAATTCTTACATCGTCATCATGGAGAGTAGCAACGTCAAACAAATCCAGCTCCGAATTGAAACATATGCAAGACTCTCAGTACATGATATGTTTCTGCGATTTAATAATCAAAAACGTCTAATTCTCGAACGGTTCTTCTATTCCTGGTCTTTTTAGCTCTTGGTGTGAAAGTTCTCTAGACGGATATCTTCGTCGTCGTCCTCTTTTTGCCTTGTATTTGCTGTGGCGTCAGAAAAGCAGGAATGCATGACTCGGCAGAGTCCACGGCATTTAAATGAGTTTCACATCGACCCAAGATGTCTTTGCGCGTTTGAAGCAAGCCATTTGTCCAGCTCTCAACAAAGCTTCTTCGGGATTTTGTTTATCGATGATGGCATTTTGGAGACGTTGTTTGACTTGCGTCAAAGCTACATCCTTCAAGGCGTGCAATGCCCGTGTCATCATTGGTTACATTTAGAGCCACCGAATGAAAGGTTGATTCAGCATATCTTCTACACCATGTCCTCGCTGTTGAGGGACTTCTTAATATTCTGGATACATGAATTAAAAGCTGTTAGATAATATTTTTCGAAAATTGAGTTTAATAGTGACTTTTGCTTTGGAGAATTGCTTTTTTGTCCCAGATCATACTTTTATAACATTATTCACAGTAAATTTAATACTATGTTGAAATTTAAAATATTTTCCAATTTAAACTTTTATTTTAAATTCTGTTAAATTTTTGTTTATTATTGTTTTTGTATGCAAATATAAATCACAGAAGACGGCATTTAACGCCAAGACTTCCTCTTTAAAATTGTGTTGAAGTATTGTCTATAAAGATATTTAACTCAAAACCGTGAAGGGGGACGTACGTTCTTCAATGAGGAGATGAAATGATCAGTCGAGTCATAATAAGAATGACAACTCAACTGTAAGCAAGCACTTCTACTTGGGTTACAGTTCAAATCCCAAAGTCAGAATTCCAACCCAAAGATGTCATTTCTAGCTAAAAGTGTCACTCTTAATAAGCGAAACACAACCCCTGTCCTAATGGAATTATCAGAAAAAGAGCTTATGACAGATGTATTCAAATATTAACTTTGGTTACTCTGAAACTATTTTAAATGTGTGCACTGACATTGGCATATGTTGGTCTTATTATGAACAGAACCAACATCGTCATGTGTGCTAGAGTAACAACTTGAAATCCCTGCAGTCGATCAGCTGCCAGACAATCTTAAAGACCTGATTTAGAGAAGTTCTGCTGAGCTTACATCAGATAAGAAATAGACGTATGTAAAACTTTTTCCAAAATATCAAAATATATTTTCAAAGACTATTGGCAAAATTGACAGACTACACCCAAGTATTTGATTTCTTCGGCTAATTTGTCAGGTCCAAAACGATTCTGTAGTGAGGATCTGAATTCCACGTATTAGCATATATGTATCACCCTTAAGGATATTTGGAGGAAGAAAAACAAAACATCATTTACATGAGGTTTTGTCCTCAACCAAGTTTTAGTTATGTCCTTCTGATTATCCAAGGCTTTATTTAAAGCGAAAAGGATGTATTTTTCACATGGAATAAAATATTCATCCCTTTGATGGCACGAGATTGTGCCTTTAGTGCATTCTTTGTACAAGCACAATTTTAATTGGTCAGCTTCAAAAACCTTGAGACATCTGACCTTTGTTCTATTAATTCCGTTATCTTTTGATATTTATAAGTCTGTGTTTTCATGTGAATCGCATTTTTTGTAACCTATTTCTACTCATTGTTTAATGTCTCAGAATTTGAATGGAACTGTTAAATCTAAAATTATAGACAGAATGTTGGGTGCCTTTTTTAAGAGCTCATATATTTGTCCAGAAGAAGGTTGTTGTTTTCTATCTTTTCAAGTCTGAAACAACGTACATCTGGATGACTGGCATTGTATATCAGTAATACATTGCACAGCTTCCCCAATCCCGCGAGATAAAGAATGTTTTAAAATATATAGAATTTAAGACGGTTACTTTGGAATGAATTAATAACTTCTAGAGTCTTTTTTCATTCCATCTGTATCCCTCATGGTTTTCATTAGTATACTTTTCCCCCATCATATGTATATTTCGTCTGTGCACACATGAAAACGGGAACTCGTATATGATATGGAAGTGTACAGATTAATCTCTTTTAACCAATTTCGAAATCTGAACAAAATTTAAAGTGGCCGGTTGAAGCAATCATGCAGTCGACTACGCTAGCTCCTTTATTTGTGACACATGTAAAATTACCCTTTCTATCTTGGTGCATTCTACCATTTATGATATCTGTAAAGTATCTTTGATATACATTTAAAAAAAATCAGTCAGTGAGATAAGAATGCATTACCAACATAATCTTTCGATTTTCTTTCCATATCATACTCCCCTGGTTCATGGAAAAACATTTTCTCCTAACAAAAAAACCCCAAAAACAGCGGTGTTATTTTCTAAACAATGAAGGTAACCCATTTTCCTGTTCAAATCCTCAGCTTAAAATCTAAAGACATCGCGATAGGAAGATATTATTTTGACAGAACTCTTTCTTCAAATAATTCGACCCTTGTGTTGAGCAATAGGCAAACAATATAAAATCTTTATATCTAAATGAGCTACTTTAATGTGGAGACGGGGTGGGGATTTGACCAGTTTGTACCTTTTTCTTATTGCTTTTTCAAAAGAATTGACTGCACGAGTTCTTGTTTAGTATTCGCACATTAGGCAATTATTTGTATTGGCTTCGTACAACTTCTAATCTGATGTGCAGGATCGATCGTTTACTTGATTAGGATGTTTTTCTTGTATGTTTTGATTTTAATCTCGTAGTTTCCAAGTGTTGGGCTCATTTGGTTAATAAAATCCATATAATGTCTGACTAAATGATTTGTCAACTTTACAATTCAAGTTCAAATAGTTACGGTTGAATGGCTTGACTTCTTGATGTATTACTAGCAAAAACGACCCTAACATCAATCGAGCCATGCTCAAAAATACTTTCACCGGATCCCAATCTTCATCTAATGCTAAACCACCGTCTGTATGGACAGACAGCGTTTCTTAAGAAGGATTTGTTCTTCGTTTCTGATCATTGTGTCTTGTGCCTGGGTTAGACTCTATACCTATCATCATTTGAAGATCGAGTGCTGACAAGGGTCTTATCATGCAGCTTGCAAACCTTGACCTCCAGCTTTGCTCTTGTCCGTTTTTATGAAACAGCCCATATTACATTGCCAAATTTATATATAGAGATTCCCATTTTCAGTCAAATTAATGGGACACCCGAGCTGTCTTAAGATGAAACTTTTCATTTTGTGATGTACAAACTTATTTATATGATGTGCTTCCTTCCTTAGATGATTTGCAAACTTCTTTATATTAAGTGCTTTTTTCCTTGTATTATAGGCTAACTTCTTTATATGCGGTATATTTATATCATGTAGTCAAACGGAAAAACTTTATTCAGTCGAACTTTAATTACACTGGAGCAAACATTTTTTTTTCTGAAATGAGCTCAGAGGGAACTTTCGCATGCGAACGTAGGGTCTTGGATGAATGTATCATCTGAACTAAGAAATTAATATGATATTGGTCAGATTTTTAGAAAGCCTCACCGTTAATTTTCTTCGTGACCACCGTAGTAGAATCATGCCTTACTGATCACTTTGGTATCGGTGTGTCACCTGTCCATCAATTCATCCACACCTAGATTACAGTTCATGGTAAACTTGTTGAACTGAGCTCAATAATGAAATTTTTCACTGTCTAAATAAATGAAACGTGTTTCTGAAGCAAAATAATATTTTTTTAAAAAAATCTATATAAGTGTTCTCTATACTTTCAAGTAGACTAGATGACTAAAATATCCAGGTATATCATTGAAAATATTGTCAATAAATAATCCTGGAAACTCATTGAAAACATCATCATTACCCTCCATGGAACTCATTGAAACCATCACCAATAAGTAATCCAAGTAACTCATTGAAAACATCATCAATAATCTGCAGACTACTTATGAATATATCATCAAAAATCTCGATGCAATTCATAAACATCATCCAATAAAAAAATAACCAGTCATGTCAAGACAACTTATAAAAAACATCATTAAGCAACTCATGACAACTCATAAAAGTTCAACACAACTCACAAAAAGTAATGATGCAACTCATAATAACTCAAGAAAATATAACCAAGCAACTTATGTCAACTCATAAAAACATCATCAAATAGCTCAAGACAACATTTCAAAAACGTCATCAAGCAATTCAAGAATATTTACATAAAACATCAAGTAGCTCAAGACAAAATAAATAAACACCCTCATGACGCTCAAAACAACTTAAAAAATCATCAAACTACTCGAGACAACTCATAAAAACATCATCAGACAACTCGAGACAACTCATAAAAACATCATCAAACTACTCGAGACAAGTCATAAAAACACCATCAGATAACTCGAGACAACTCATAAAAAACATCATCAAACTACTCGAGACAATTCATAAAAACATCATCAACATACTCGAGACAACTCATAAAAACATCATCAAACTACTCGAGACAAGTCATAAAAACACCATCAGACAACTCGAGACAACTCATAAAAACATAATCGAACAACTCAAGACAATTTGTAATAAACATCATCCAGGAGCATAAAACAACTTATAATAAACAACACCAAGCAGTTCAAGACATGGTATAAAACACATCATCACAAAACTCGAGACAACTCATGAAAACATTATCAAAAATCTCAAGACAACTTTAAAAGACATCAACAAGCAACTGGTGACATCTCGTTAAAATATCTCCAAAAATTGATTGTGGTATATTTGTATTTTTATATAGAAAAAAATATTGCGAAAGATTACTATGCCAGCTAATATTGTTGATCTTGTTAAAAATGTCACGGTTTCTGTTGCATATTAAATAAAAAATGAACAGACGAAAGAAGCCAAACTTTCATAAGGAAGCAACTCTTTTAATACTAATGAAATTATGAAGCTATTGCTTCTCGTTGTTGTTGCACAAGTATTACCTAATCAATCGATATAAATACGAATAATACACGACTGACATTATGAACGTGTGAATTTGTTTAGTTATATTACATAAACATATTTAAACAATTATGTATTCTTTATAACTAAGGTAAATTCATATGCAACTTCTTTGTTGATTGGTGGGTTTAACGAATAAATAAATAAATAAATAAATAAATAAATAAATAAATAAATAAATAAATAAATACAGGAATCAAATAGTAAACATCTCCGAAATTACATTTATGTCTCTCAGCTTGTTTCATAATGCCTTACTTTATTGATATCAGCATACAGATATCATTATGATGCTGACCGCAACATAGAGAAATCATAATAATATTGACATCAACAAAATTATATCTTATTGATTTTAACAACAGTATAATGATATCATAATGATTTTGAAAGCAGACTATAGATGCTATAATGACACCGACAGCAATATAATGATGACATAATGATTTTGACATAAGACTATTGATGCTATAGTAGTAGATGAAAAGGCTGATTCTGGCGCAAAAGTTATCCCCATCCTCAAAACAAATACAAATTACTTCTCTTAAGACCTTAAAACACCAAAGTTTTTTCACCTACACAAAAACTAAAGGCTGATTCTAGCGCAGATATAATTGTATAAGGTAATTACCTCTCTCAGTAGATGAAAAGGCTGATAATTGTATAAGGTAATTACCTCTCTCAGTAGATGAAAAGGCTGATAATTGTATAAGGTAATTACCTCTCTCAGTAGATGAAAAGGCTGATAATTGTACCAGAACGGTGCAGGTCAGTTCACAAGTAAGTGATATTATATCTCATCACCAATGATTAATGTTTCAACTGATGATATTAAAAATATTTCATTATCATGGTGATAGAGACTAAACTTTACTTTACCGCTCACATGACGACGGGACTCAAACAAAACTTTCATTTCTAGTTTGTTTAGAGGATATTTTTTGTCGGTAAAATATACTTTTGACCGATCAAGATCAATTGTAAGTTTAGTATATTTTTGTTGACTAATCGGATCATGAAAGTTTTTTAATTCCACTAACATCTTTTGATACAATTGTTCGATATAATTGAAATACACACTGTTATCAGATCTGATGAGCGAAAGTTTTAACTTGTCATGTGTTCCATTAAAACATATACCTGATGTTTCATTATTAAATTCAACTGTCAATTGTTTACCGTCCATCATTAGATATTTAATGTTACTATTATAGCTATTTGTTACTGTCAAATTTTCAAACATTATTTTATAAGTTTAGATAAAATTTTAGTTTGCAAAGATAATGTCAAGGATAGATCTATCATCATGACAATACCCAAGGGCAAATGTATCTACCCCATTTTCACAATAGCGTTTATCATCAAAATTACTCAATCCACGTTTGATAATGACATCTGTTTCAAGCTTATGATGATTTGTCCGTATAGCCATTGATCTTATAAAACTAACTAACACCACCACGAGCGCCGAGCGCATACTTGTAGTCATCAAATTTCATAAACTTTTTAACAAAATCGCGAGGCAGACCTTTTGCTTTTTTTTGTTATTTTATTATTGTCTAACAATACGGCATACATTTTGCTGCGTAATCCGATAAAGTATTTGATAGCGCTCGAGTTCATTTCATCTTTGAACTTACCAATAACCTTTTTGTTTGTGTCGTCATGAAATTTACTGTCACGTGGGTAATCAGAAAGATCAAATAAATATCTATTATCATGTATATCCTGATAGACGTCCTCACATTCGATTTCATATACGAGCGAATCAGTATCAGTAAATAATAATCTACTGGCCGGCCATTGATTTTTAACAAAATTATAATGAAAATCATACATCAACCACTTCGATAAATCTAACACAGCAGCTCCAACATAGATCGGCTTGTTAAGTTTTAGATTTGTCTTTCGTCGCTGTACTGCGACAAGATTCTCATTAAAATTTTCATGCTCACAAAATCATCGTCTGACACAAGTTTGTTTCTGCGATTGACATCATTGACTAGTTCGATATTTACGCGTTTCCTAATATTTTCCATCGTCTTACCAAAAACGGAATTGTTCATCAGTTTGAAAAAGTTTTTCTCAAAATCAGTTTTAGCTACAGCTCTTCTTGAAGTGTTTGAATTAATGTAACCTCTCATCCACGGCGACTGATTAAATTTTAGTACACGATGAACTTTTCTCAACACAAGACCAGCATCGACTGCTTGTTTTAAAACTTTATAATGCAAAACATAATTACGTTTATTAAGCAAATTTGGTACTAGTTTTTTGACCATAGAATTTTGTCTTGGTGATGCTGACGCCTGTTGTTCTTCAGATAACAAACTATAATCTATTATCATTGATTCTGCGCAGAAAGGGTAATCGTTATGTAATCTGTGTAGTGAAATAGGATAATCGAGATCAACTTCAACGAAATAGGAAACATCGTCGGGTATCTTTTTTTCTGTCTCCGATAGAAATTGATCCGCCGTGATCCAATGAAATCCACCAAAAGGCATTGGTTCTGCCATCGAATACCCGTACAAGTTATTACAATCTAGATAAACTATATAGTTCGAAGGAAGGTCAGGATTATACTCTTTCAAATATTTGTTGTTTGCTTCAGCATATTTCTTCGTTATCACACTAATACCGCCTCGGATACCTTTCTCAAAAAAATTGAACATATCAACATCAGTCAGTAATTCCAACCTTACCTTACTAAACTTTAATAAAGCATCCCATGACAGTCCGGGGGCAGAATAATACCAGCAAGGATCTAGTCCATAATTATTATAACTCACTTCTCGAAAACTTTCAAAAACATCTGCTAGTAATAACACGTCAGTTTTCAAGTACAAATCATGATAATCACCAAACACCTTGCAATCAAATCTATTCCAGATATCTTGTGCGTATTTGTAATCGTCATCGGTGATATTTTCATTTTTGAGTTGCGAGTAAAATTTCTCTTTGTCAGGTAAAGATGTTTCATCAAATTTACTCCAATCGTCGAGATACTCGTATGGAAATACCCCTTTTTTGGTCAGTAAATTAAATTTGTCTCCAAAACAGTCTTGTAGGTTATTAAATTTACTACCGGCGCAAACAGCGCTGTTTACTAGCTCATCTAACGATGCTGCCATAAACTGCAGGCTGTCAATGAAACGTAATTTGCCTAGCGTAACTGACATATACTTTTCAAAATTATTTGGAATGCACTTGATCGAGTTGTCGAGTTTTTAAACGAGATTTTACATCAGGATCACCAAAAGCTTCTACGATAATGTGGCTGTCATATCCTCGAAAGTTGTGAAGAATAACTGGAATAAAATCTGGAGCATGAAATTTCAAATTACAATGATCATGAGCCGCTCCACGATACTGTCCGGTCAAATGACAATGGTCATGTACTTTTTTGTTGTCAGGGTCAAAAGCTTTTTCACAAATATGACAAATTTCCGCTTGCTCGTGATCGGATTTTTGTTGTGGTGTTAGTTTAATCATTGGAGTTACTCTTTCAAACAATCAAATATGTTATCAACTTCGTTAATCAACTGCTTGAGAAGCCAGACAGCTGGATTTTTACCTCGATATAATTTGATTGGTTTAGATAATCTCGAATCAGCATAACAAACTATCTTGTAAGCTACTCCACACGGAACATGATTTTGAACTTTTCTTGTACTCGATTGGTTGGGATTATTTTCTGCGCTAAGTACAGGCTGAAGTAGGCATTCGAAATCGGCGTACACAACGAAAGGAATTTTTAGTTTGTGATTATAATTGACAAAATACAATAAACTATCTTTTTTAGATGGCATCGTTATTCGTTGTATGTCACTACAGTACTGCAAATGCTTTTGTAATGTTTCATTGTCTGTACAACCGTGCAAGCAGCGATAACAAAAGAACTTTTTCTTGTTATTTTTATTGTACTGTTTACCAACTAGTCCATTGAAGTTTTTGATCCAAACGTAATGATTTTTATAAAACAGTAAGTTTATAGTCGATTGTGAAGCTTTTTCTGAAATATATCTGGGATAGACGTTTTCTTTTTCATCTAGTCCGAAAACGTTAATCGAAACATTATTTTGCTTTTCGAACTTTGGTATTTGATTTTCTGCCACTGGAAAGTTGATATCCTTAAAATTTAATTTTGATACGTGACTAATATACTTCTCAACACGACCAGCGTCTTTTTCTACTGGAAATAGCGCAGAAAGAACAGCCCGTTGAAAACATTTGTCATCAACGTTTTTCACGTTGATGCAGCATTTTTTATTTTTTATTTTTGGTGGCAGGTCGATATACCCAGCGCTATTAGGGCCGCTGCCGCGTAATGCGTTATATTTCATTGTGTGAAACAAAATTTCTTTGATTATTTCAAACTTCCAACCTGAACCAGATTCGGTAAATTCTTCTATTTTTTTCCAAATTTCTTGGTGTATTTCATTAGATAGTGATAACAGATCAGTCCCAAGCAAAACGCGCCTTGATTTTGCATTAATATAAGGGACTGTAGTTTCCGTTTTAGTAGATTCTTCCGTCACAAGTAGTTTTGAAAATATAACACGATATTGCACTAACAATCTTAAACCCTTGTGTTTTTCAAGCTCACGTTTTACAGTCGTCTGTAGCAGATGAAAGAGATTTGTTTCAGAAAAATTTACTAAAACGTTTTGATTATCAAACTGATAACTATTATCAAAACCTGCAAAAGCAGTCGCTATTTTAACAGGTTCTCCAATAAGTCTCTTCTTGGCTATATCACGCAATTTCAACATTATTATATTATAATATAATCTCTAATTGATAATTTACCGCACACTGCGCATGCGCTAAACAACAATTAGAGATAAAAAAATATCACCTATAATATAATGACAGTAAATCTGACAAGCGCACGTGAGCAAGAGGTATATCATGTTTATCCGAAGTACAACCTGTACGCTGGAAATACACTTGGTTCGGTTATTAATATCATTACTGGAATATCTGTTGGTAAAGCAACGCCAGCGGGTTATACGATTAGTGTAAAGGGAGATAATACTGAAAGAATTACGATGTTTAGAAAAGATTTTATTTACACGTTATTTTGCGATGACATTCCAGAGGGGAAACGAGTATATCATTATAACGGTAAAGTCACTGATGATAATATTGAAAATTTATCCTTACAAGATGAGTTTCAGCCGCATCCAGTCTTTGATTTATACGAGGCTAACGATCGTGGTATTATAAGAAACAGAAAAACGAAAAAAGTTCTTAGTACTATTAGCAATATGGGATATATTAGTGTGACTGTTAGAGGAACATCGACAGATCGAGTTTGTTATACTGGTCATAGGTTTGTTTACGAGGTGTTCAACGGATCTATACCCAATGGTCTGGTTATTAATCATATCAATAATGTAAAAACAGACAATCGATTGGAAAATCTGGAGCTAGTGACCCAACAGGAAAATGTGAGAAAAGGACGAGGTGGTGGTATTAATTTTAGATGCCCCATAAAACCTGTTATTTCGTTAAACCTTGAAACGGATGAGGAGATCAAATTCAAATCAATTACAGCTGTGGCGAAATATTATAATATAAATCCCGCAGTCGTAAAATTTGTAGCTGATGGAGTAATAAAATCAACTTTTTCAAGCGAATACAATGCTAGGATTCGTTTTAGATATGATGATCAATAATATTTTGTAATTCGGTTTTAGTCAAACAATGATGAGCAAATGCTATAATATCATCGCAATCAAATTTTAGCGTCGTTACTGCACTTTCATTAATTTTATTTTTTTTTCTGCTTCTGTTAGTAATATTTTATGAGAATCACCTTGCATTACAATAACGTCAACGGAATATGAACTATAACCTGACAAGCATTTTCTTACCGCTTCGGTCAGTTCGTGGTAGTTTATTATATTAACTTTTGGTGATATTTGACCTTGTCAGTCATCTTATAACAACAAATTAGATAAAAAGTATATTATAATATGGATATGATGAAACGACTCGTTCAACTATACGAAGAAGATACTAGCGACAAAGTCGCCAGTGATATCAGCGATAAGGTCTCCACAATCTCTAATGATATGATAGACAAATCTGTTGGTTATAACGAAGATGATATTTTATATAACAACGAGTCTGATGATGGTGAAATAGTCACCGTCGTTAACAGATATAATTATAGCAGACCAACCACTGGAAAATATAATGTCAAGTATCACATTGCTAAAAAAAATTATAAAATTTAATTTTACCGTTACCGAACAGCAGGTATTTTTACAGTTAATCAGACCTTTTTTTAAACATTAAAATTCCAGACCGACAGAAAAATATAAAATTTGATTTCATATTTGTTAAGATTTTTAATCTTATGACGATCTCTGACGATCGCAGACAATATCTAATATCATTATGTAAACCAGTAAAATGCAAATCTATCAAACGAAAGTATGAGGAAATTTATAATAGCATTATTTCACAGTCGATAAAATCGACCGGGTTGGAATCCAACTGTTAAATTTATCGCTATACCCACGCCATTTGACTAAACTTTTATTTCCTTTTTTCCTAATCACTTTTTCGATAACGAAAACATCTTGTTCAGTTTTTTTGTAGTTCTTGTTCGTAAAAACTACCTACTATAGGTTCACCTGCCAGATCTTTTAACGCGTACGTTACAGGTACTGTTAAGAGTACTTTATCAACAACAAATACTTCTTCGCTCCAGTTTGGAGTAAATCCTTTTTCAAATATCTTTTTAGTCAAAGAGATTCTAACTTTATCACCGACCTTAAATTTATGTCTGCGGTACATGTTTTCGTTTGCTAATATTGGATTTTTGATAGCGTCATTGGGTTACATTTTGATGGTTCGATGTTTCGTGTTATTATATTCGCCTACGATTTGAGAAAGGAAATCGATGTACCTGTTGGTGTTTTTAGCTGTCATATGTTTGTGTAATTTTTCGTTTAGCGTGCGATTAAATCTCTCGACAACAACGCTTTTGCCTTCGTTCCCTGTAACGTATTTTTTAATATTATTTTGTTCTAGAAACTGCTCAAACTTTTTGTTAAAAAACTCTGCTCCATGATCAGTCCAGATTTTGTTTGGCTTTCTTTCGGTACTCGTTATTATTTGTTTTAACGCATCAGTGATTGACGTTCCTGTTTTATCTGAAACTGGCACACTAAAAGCGTATTTGCTGAAAACATCTATAACGTTAAACAAATACTTCTTTGGAGCGCCATCAGCGCCAACGTTAAACTGAGCCAGATTGGATACATCTACCAAATCTATTGCCCAGATATCATCTACAGCGTTTGCAACAACTTTGCGTCTCGGAAACTTTTTTTTTTAGGTCTGTGTAGTTCGACTGCAAGATCATCGTATAATTCTTTTCCCCGATCGCGAGGCGATTGACGAGACTCTCCGAGTCGAGGCTTTCCAAGCCCGAGTTTATATTTTGCTCCTATCATTCCTTGAACAAATCTTCTATCAAAACGTTCTCGTAGATTTGTTGGCTCCATATCATGTAATTCGTCTAACATTACTTTATCACAATCTGCTTTCGAGTTTTCATGATCACGATAACAGATATCATGACGCATTGCTATTGCATCCACTTGATTATAAGGTTCTTGTCCTGGCAATGGATTGTCGTTTTCATCTAATTGTTGATCTAGCGGATTCCACGGACCTGTATACCGATGACCAGGCAAAGTCCAACCGCCTTTTGGTTTTGGTAATTTACCAATTAGTTTATGTATATCTATACCTAACCCTATTATTTCTCTGTTGTTACAACGTTGACAGTACGTAATGATTTTATCTTGTTCTATGCAAAGATCTTTGTCACAATCACAATTGCATTTCATTTTATTTTATTTTGTTTCATAAGATTAATCGTCGATCAAGATAACTCTATCAACGCTAGATCCTACTTGTTTTTTCAAAAACATACTTTTCTTTCTACCACAGATTGCACAAATACTTTTTAACATCGTTCTATTATTTTTCGTTTTTTCCGTCATCTCATCCTTGTTATCTGTTTTAGTTTTGCATTTGAGACAGTATGTTGACATTATTATATCAAGGAGTTTAGATAAAATTGATTGCAATATTATCATTCGCATGAGAAGGAAGCTCATCAAATTGTAAAATAAACTTCAAAAAGTTTTTACTTCCAGAGTTTTTTACTCTGGTGCATTTGTCTGACAAACATGATACAATAATAACCACAAGCTGATGTTCCAATCGGCTGTAGTTGATTAGACGAATAATTTATTTTATCAAATTTTTAAAAATATATTTTTTTATGAGATCGCTTGGAGGAAGTCCGAACGAATCAAAATAATTGTTATCGTGGACAGCAACCCAGTGGGTGCCAGAGCCATCATTGAAGTTTTCAATATTTACAACACAAGAACCGCCTGTTGGTACGTCATCGAGTTCATCCTTGGAAAATACTCCTCGAAATCCAACAACGTCCTTCAATTTTTCAATGATGTCAAAATTGCTCAATAACGTCTGGTCCCTGGTAGAGTTAATCCGCGTCCGATTCCTAGTAAGTTTGGCAGCAGACTTCCCGCTAGTCCCGCTAAAAGTGGAGCGAAAGGAATAATTCCTCCTTGCTTTGTTTGTTTGCGTTTTGTTGTTTTCTTTTTTTTCAATGATTTTGTTTTTTTTCGGCGACTTTTTCGTTGGCATTTTATTTTATACTGTTACATAAAATTAACGATAGATTTGTTTGATACCACGACCTTCGACTGCTTTCTTCGTTGCGCCAGAGACTGCTCCTGACGCAGCCGCAAGTCCAAGTGTACCAAGTACTGGTAAAACTTTGCTAGCTATTATTGATAACGCTGGTCCAAAAAATTCACCTTCTTTTGACATTGCAGTTACCTGAGAAACAGATAATTTCAGCACAAAAGGTTTGTTGATTTGTTGTTGCGTTAGCATGACTTTTACTGCAATTTTATTTGAAGTCTCAGCGACGCCTGTCAACGGAGAGATCATCAAAGAAACAGAGCTGCGTTTAGCAACAGCTGCTGATAATTTTTCAACTTGGCCAGATGTTAGGTATATTTCTCGAGTTGTGTATTTGGTTTTCATAATGTTATATCCAAGTTGTTAGATTAAACTTGTACTGTCATTCTTCCTTTGATTGAATCGATGGTCAGAAATCGATCACTAACCAATAGCGCGTATACGTTATACTGTTCAGCTGGCACAACGCCCAGTGTCCACGTGACCTCAATATCTGCAGTCGATCCTACAACACGCTCCAAATGTTTTGATACGTCAAAATAAAAGATGGGATAGAGCGATCGAAACTCTTCTATTGATATTTGAGATCCACTGTCCGCGTTCTGATATTTTTGCATTGCTTCCATAAGATACATGTACGGCCGAGAGATGTTTCTGGTGGCGTCTACGGCAAAATTACATTCGATTGCACGTTCAGGATACTGTTTGGAATTTACTCTCACAAATATTCGTCTAACGTCTGGGTTATCGAATACGGAGTTGTTCATTTCCTGATTGTTACGACGTGCTTGTCGTTGAAATACGACGAACAAGTGTCGCGGTAGTTGTTCGCTGGGCGTGGTCGTTACACGCCACGTGTAATCAGTCGCGTTGGGAATGGCTGTTTGATAAATCCTGTTCTGTTGGAAGTGTATCTTTTTTGTAAAGGTGGCTAGTAAAGATTCGAGCTCCATCATTTTAGCTAATGAAGGGACAACCCGAGGCATCCACAGTGCTAATCTTGTAATAGAAAACTGCCCCTCAGCCACTCCACCGGCGTGTATTATACAATCGTTTTGATCAGCTCGATCTAATATAAGCGTATGTTTTATTCCTCGAAACACTTTGTTATAATCACGGCAAAATCCAAAGATTGTACTTAACGGAAGCATCATCGTTATTTGGCGAGATTCTGCGGCAAACGCTTTTCGTTTAGCAAATCCCTCGTTATATCGTTGTTGTCTTATTTGTGTAACGGCTAATCTTATCGAATTACCTATCGCAGCGGCATCAGCAGCAGCAGGATTGGGGATGAGATTATTGTTATTTTCAGCAAAATTACCATCACCAGTACGAAACTCGTTACACCCAGTTGTCCCTAGTCCAGTATCTTTGAACCACATCATATTTGTGGCTATTGATCTGGAATAGTCATCGCTAAACGAAACGATGTTTAGTATTGTACTCGCTATGGGTAAATGCATTGAAATATCTTCTACGGTTTGATTGGCCAGTTGGTATCGTGCACTCTTAAACAAGCTCCAACCATTATTGACGAGAGCGATTTCTACATTAGCTGCAATATCAGCACCTGCTGCATCTAATATTCGGCCACGCACTTCTAACATTGCCTTATGGGGTAGTAGAAACACGTCCTCGTCTCTTGTGTTAAAAGTTCTAACCCCAGTTTTATTCGGTTCGTTCGAGTTCTCATCGAGATACTCGACATACTCTAATTCTGTTACAGCATCGTCAGTATCAATTTCTTCTGCAAAGTCGAGATAGTTTTTAGCTGACATTTATTTTATAATCGTTACACAAAATTAAAAGGCAGCAGGGGTCATCGGCGCTGTTTTCTTTACAAGTTTACGTACTATTTCTTCACCACTCGGCGACAATAATTTTTTTGTTGTAGCTATTATAGCTCGTTTTGTTTCTTCTGTTGGCGCAATATCTGATATTACTCGTTTTATTTCAGACACCGTAGGTGTTGTTGAAGGTCCTTTAATCTTATCAGCAATCTTTTGCCCTACTGCAGTGCCTGCTGAAGATGCCGCCCCTGTAGCGAAAGCTTTACCGGCGTCAAGTGCAATGGGCGCTACTTTACGCGCGATTCCTGGAATATTCTCTGCAATTGTTGTAAATATATTTCCAAAAAATCCACCTATGATTTTTCTTCGATAAACTTTTCTTCGTCTCATTTTATAAAATTATGTACACAAAATCGCATTCCTAGGCAGTGCGTAGGTGTAAGTAATACGTGACTATCTCGTTGTTCACGTCTATTTGTCGTCCAGATTGGTCTGTGAGTTGCATTGTAATGCTTGTAATTTGATTCTCAGGTGTTATTGGATAGTAGATAATCTGTCGGGGATTGATTTGCATGAGAGAACCTGGTGGGACTTCTGGTGAGAAACTGTAGATCGTTTGTCCGCGGTTGCCTTTTGACGTATAAGATCCAGATGCGATAGAGCAATTGATGAGTATTGTATTTACTTCTGTGATATCTACTGGTAGTTCTCCATCAAATGTCAAAGATTTATCTTCACCGGTGGTATAGTATAAAACTCTAGTAAAACCTAACATCTTTCCAAAACTTCTTTCTTCAAAGAGGACTTTCATATTTCTTTTCAAAGAGGACTTTCATATTTCTTTTCACTGTTATCCTAGCTCGTAAGGTGTTATAATTCGCCGCTAATTCGAAATTATCAGCATTCCCACCAGCTTTTGTTAGAAGCTCTTTTATTGTTCTGTTTAGATCAGTAATGTTATAAGCTCCTTGTGGAATCTGTAGTTTGTATTGTATATCAATAAACTCTTTTTGTGATGTTGGAGATTGTTTAACATTAACGATTAAAATTTCATCATTAATCCCAGTTTTAATATTCGGCATGGCGTTCCAACAAGTACAAGAAATTAATCCAATCTCATACTGTTTTGCAGGATCTAGTTCTATTGGTGGGTTGTAATTTACTGTAAAATTCGCGCTGTTTCCTGTTATTTGTGACGAATCAAGCAATAATGTTGTTTGCATTATACTAATATTTTAGATAAGATCGCGGTGTAAAATTTCGTACTCGGATGATGTTAGTAATCCACTCGATCTTAGATGATCAAGTATATCAATAATTTCGTTATCAATCTCTACACTTTCATTACCAGCTTCTTTAGAGGATATCAACAGCATTAGCCGATCGACTATGTCTGCGTTTGATGTAAAAACTTTAACTCCACCTCCTTTTTTTTTCCGGTAATCTTTTATCTCGCATGTTTTCATATTGTTTGAATAGTCTTTTAAAATCCCAACCTTTACTATAACCTCCTGGTTTATTTCGATATTGTTTTGATGTTTTAAGAAAAATTTCAGCTATAATTCCTTCTCTTATCTGATTAAATAATACTAGAAAATTCTTTCTATCTTTTTGATCTTTAATTTCTTCATCAGCAAGTGAGACATCTTCTACAATTCTTTTTAATTTTTCTATCAAATCGTTATAGTTTTCGTCTGACCAAGTTCGAATTTTGTCAATATCAATGATATTATTATTTTCAATAAACTTTTCATACTCATCATATTCTATTTTAAATCTAGCTTGTCTTCTGTAAAATATGATAGTATCCTCAATAGGCATTATTTTTATCATACTTTCTTGTAACGTTTTTTGTTTCTCAGCTAATTCCTCAGTTTGTTCTGACACTTTTTCTATTAACCTCCTTAACTCGTCGGGATTAACAGCCTTTGTTGTTATAGCTTGCTGAAGTTCAAGAGGATTGTTTATTAATCTATCAAATTCAACCTGTCGTGCAATAGGATCAACAATGTCTCTTACAAGTTCTTCTGCAATTTTTTTATTTTCTTCTTTCGATCTTTCTCCTAGTAAACCAAACAATCCTTTTTCTTTTATTTTTGCTAGTTCTTCCGGAGACAATGTTGGTATTTCTGGCTGCTTGCCAAGCATCGCCTCAGTAACAGGTTTGAAAAATTTGGTTCTTTCTTCTTCTGCTTGAACTTGTCCACGTCGAGCTTCTTCCACCTTTTTCTTAAAAGCCGCTCGAGTTTCGAGAAACTTTTTTAGTAATTCGATTTTCTGTTGATGTTTGTCCATTATTTTTATACGCTTTACAAAATTATATCATAGAAACGTCTCAAGGCAACAACGAAACATGTTGGTTGGATCACGCGCTAGCTTGTCAAATAAAAAGAAACTATATCGATCTTTAGTTGCTCGATGATATAATTCGATAAATTTATCTTTTGTAACATCACCACATTGTTCGTTTGCAATATTTCTCACATCCACATTATCTAGTCCGGGAAATAATATGAAACAACCTGTATTTCGCCTAATAAACCTATCAACATTATAAAAACCTTGGGCAAGATAAACAGAATTACATCTTTTATTACGTGATAGTGAAAAATATGATCTAATCTTGTTCATTCCTCATTGTTTAGCGGAATATCATCAAAGACGATTATCTTATGCTCTGACGAATCGAGTTCATTCACTGGAACGAGTTCCTTCTGGTTGTTTTATCAAAAATATATCATCACCAATGCCAAGGTCATCACGAAGTTTATCATTATACTCGTTTAATAATTTGTATTTGTCTTGTTGGGGGTTGATGGTGTAAATATACACCTTATCATAGTTAAAATTATTATTGAGTAAAAGATTTAATAACAAATTTGTTTTACCAGATCCAGTTCTCCCAACAATAAGATAATGACAGTCTGGAAGTTCATTGTTATGTTTATGCTTCACCAATCGCTCGGTGTCAAAGTTTATTATCTTCGCCATCGTATAATTTTATGTTATATTAATCCAACAATTTTGTGTAGAACGGTATGTATAATGAGCTACTATACAAAATTTGGAACATTAGCAGTAGATTTATTAACAGAAGGTTACCAGGGTGACTTATCCAAGTATGCGACTCTTGATAAGCTCAAAAATGAAATCAACAATTTGTTAAACGTTGCAAGTGTAGATCCAAATGAAGTTGTAGTTTTCCAGGACAAACAAGGACGATTAAAGACGAGTAATGTACAACTATCAGATGTACTAGTACGAAATCCTACTGCAGTTGCTAATAATATTGTTACTTTTAATAATCAAGGTAAGATAGAAGATTCGGGTAGGTCAGTTAACGATTATGTTAGAAAAGCAGGTGATCTTATTTACGGGAAACATTGTTATGAACCAGAACAAGATCACATACCTTGGAAACCCAACTGAGGATAATGACGCTGCTACTAAGAAATATGTTGATGATCAGGAATCAAAGTACGTGTCGGCGCATGGCGGTATAATGCGTGCATTTCTCAACATGAACAATAATGGCATCAATAATCTTAGAACACCAGAATCTGATTTTGATGCTGAAACAAAGAAATATGTTGATGATATCAACAATGAAATCACCAAGTTCAAAACTGATTTTACTAATCACATCACCACGTTTTTAAATTTTCGCAGAAACATAAACAAAACCAATAACGAATTTTTTGGAAGTCCGCCATCTGTTGATATTACACTCGATAATATTAACACAAAACTCAACGATATTATTAGTGGAATTCCTAGTATTGTTGAGAAAACAAGTATGATTAAAATTCCTCACAAGCAGATTAAAAATATTGTCTATACTGTTGCTTCTGGAATGTCTACTTGGTCGCCGCAAAATAACACTCTCAAACATACTGCAGAGGTCACTGGTGTGTATAGATTGTCCGTGTTGAGCAGTGCAAAGTTTAATATATTTACATATTTCCATGGCGTCACTCGACTGATAATTTCTCTGGAACCGTGTCTATTGTGTTAAACAAAGATGTTGAAGAAACTTTTATGCTAATAGCAGATGACAAAAAATTAACTGCTGCGTCATATTGGTATTGTCTGGAATTTGTGGCTGAAACACCTCAACTAGTTACTTAATCAAGCCTGAGATTATGTGAACAAATATTATAATGAAAAAAAGTATAGTTGATTTCAATCATATTTCAAAAGATATTCCAGGACAGGATGTTGACGCACTAATACAATACTACAAATATTATCACAAAAAACTTTGGTGCGTAAAAAAATGCTACAAATATTATAACAAGATCCTTCGAGTAATATCATATCTACCCTTGTTAATGACTAGTTCTGGCATAATTTCAAGTGGTATATCATTAAACCCGTTTTTGTTAATCATATCCGGTGTTGGTGTTTCTCTTACAGCAGCTTGTAAAAAAGTTGAACCTAAAATTTCGATAAAAAAGCACGGCTGCTTAACATCAATTATAACTTACAAAAAACTACTTGATCAAATAAGATCTTACCTACGAGGAGTAAAATATAGTATGGACGATTTAATACGTGAATTTCGTATTATTGACAACATGTTAACAGATATTCTACCCATGAGGATCAGCAAATATGAGAAAGATTATCAAAAGAAGTATGATATAACATAAAATTTAGATATGATACCTCTTACCTTATTGGAATTCTAATGCAAATTTAGTCCACAATCACAATCGCCATCTCCTGCTAAATCGTAATGATTTGGAAAATTGAGTCTGACAATCATTTTGCTTATTCTGGAAGATCACGTAATTAAATTTTACCTGTTACCTAGGTATTTTGCAACAGGTGTTCTATTGTATTTGTTTGGAGGTCTAGAGGGTTGTTGAGCTCGGATTCTTAACGCAATTATTGATTGCAACAGGTGTTCTATTACGTACCTAGGTATTTTGTATTTGTTGAGCTCGGATTCTTAACGCAATTATTGATTGCAATAGGTTTAAACTATTACGTTACCTAGGTACAAAAAATTTTGTATTTTTGTTTGAACTGGAGGGGTTGTTGAGCTCGGATTCTTACTTTCTCCTACTAACGAACACCTGATCTTGCAAACATTGAAAAAGTGATGTTTTCAGACTTTTGTCAACACTATGATTAACCAGAAAAACATTCTTTAGGTTTCAGTAAGGGCTCATTTAAGTATTTGTTCAACAGATCTTCTTCTTGGTGGAATCACAAAACGATTCCCACGCTAGCGTTTCCAATGACAACTTTTGAAGGCAATCTGCGTTGATTCTTTCAAGTCACTGAATTTCTTCATGTGTTAAATTATCGTATGATGTTAAATCATCTATGATTAAATTTGCAAAATTATTTGTCGATGGTGATAACCTGGCAATGGTCTCTTCAAGTCGTGAACTTCAAAGTTACTGCTTTTTTCATCGAGTTATATGACATGATCTGAGAACCAGGTTATTGAAATCAAATACACGTTAAATTTTTAGTTGATCAAAGAAAAATCTAGTTCATTTTTCATTTTAATAAGAGCTTTTGTAATTTCATCTGAAAAAATTAAACTGTTTACATGGAATTTTTTCGGATTTAACTTTTGTATAGATGCTATTAGTTGTTTTTTTGTTAAATTTTGACCTGCTTCAATAACTTTGCTAACCCTCTTGAAAATTTCCATCTCCAAGCATCAGTTTTATTTTATACAGCCGGGTAAGTCCGATATTAAATTGAGCCGCGATAATGAAATATTTTTAATATCATCAGTTGAAACATTAATCATTGGTGATGAGATATAATATCACTTACTTGTGAACTGACCTGCACCGTTCTGGTACAATTATCAGCCTTTTCATCTACTGAGAGAGGTAATTACCTTATACAATTATCAGCCTTTTCGTCTACTGAGAGAGGTAATTACCTTATACAATTATCAGCCTTTTCATCTACTGAGAGAGGTAATTACCTTATACAATTATATCTGCGCTAGAATCAGCCTTTAGTTTTTGTGTAGGTGAAAAAACTTTGGTGTTTTAAGGTCTTAAGAGAAGTAATTTGTATTTGTTTTGAGGATGGGGATAACTTTTGCGCCAGAATCAGCCTTTTCATCTACTACTGCTATAATAATTTTGACATAAGTATAATTATATCATTATTTCCTGGGAGAGAAATAACTATATTCCACCTACTGCAACTTTTTATTTAAAGTGCACATTATGATAACTGTCTCAGTTTTAATAAAGTATAAGCACAAATACAAATTAGTGCAACCAATATGTCCAAAATTATACATACATTCACCAGTTAAAAAGTTAGACTCTGTGTGTGTGAGTGTGTGTGTGTGTGTGTGTGTGTGTGTGAGAGAGAGAGAGAGAGAGAGAGAGAGAGAGAGAGAGAGAGAGAGAGAGAGAGAGAGAGAGAGAGAGAGAGAGAGAGAGAGAGAGAGATCAGTACTACAATAAGGATTTTTGATAATAAGGATGCTGATAGAATCGAGAAGGTTCAACGCCAGGCAGGAAGATTTGTAACTGGTGGTATATATGGAGACATAAAGAAACTAGCACATACACGGTACTCCTCTCTCTCTCTCTCTCTCTCTCTCTCTCTCTCTCTCTCTCTCTCTCTCTCTCTCTCTCTCTCTCTCTCTCACACACACACACACACACACACCATGACCTTATTACTCAATGTGCACTGTCGCCGAAATACACACAGACAACCACACCATAAGCTCACATTCTAAAGAATAATCCATTGCCTTTAAATCCTTACCAAGAATGCCAAAATCTAACTCTAGTATCACCACCAAATTTAGACCGGAAAAAGTGATCTAAAAATAGACTGGGACTACATTCGTTACTGAACCGGATTTTATTAATTGTGTACTGATTCCAGCTTACATTGGATTCCAGCAGCGTCTGCCAATTTTAATGGTATTGAAGTGTGTTAACATCGGCATGTGTGTTTCTGTTCTGTCGTAGAATGATTCAGATCATAATGTGGGAAAATTATCAAGCCTTACAATTGCAATAAACGAAAAGATATGTGGAATTTAATGTTTATTTCATTTTTTGTGCAGTAAGGAGGATGTAATTGCACTTGGATACACTCGAAATTATAGTACACTTTCGAACCGTGATCAACCTTGAGAACTCATGATATGGCTCATGTACTTCAAATTTGCAGAACTAAGAAAGTACATTTTGAGAAAATTTCAGGCTGTAAAATTGTAAGTATATTTTTGCTATTTTTTATTACCAGGTAAAGAAGACAGTTTATGTCTTATTACTTGCGTGCTGTTGTAAAGGCTCTAAATGGCGTCTAAAGGTAGCCTAAATCTGAAACAGTATATCAAAAAAGTTAATGTGCCAGTTTGTGTGTGTGTCAGTCTATGAAACATTGGCTGGTATGTGGCAGTCCATGAAATATATGCTTTAGTTCATTCATTAAAAAAAATTGTTTACGTTAGAAAAGAGTTCCTTTTTGCACGTGCATATGGTATGAATGCTGCACGAGGCGTGCAATATCGGGAAATATTGAACGATTCTCACAATGTAAAGTTAATGGAGAAATAAATGAGCATATAATAAATGTTATTATTAAATATATTTGCTTGTGAATTTTATTATTAAGACTTGGGTAATGAAACAAAAATGAGCATATAATAAAAAGGTTACTCGATTTTTTCAGATGGATATACTGCACTCCTAATTTTTTCAGATGGATATACTGCACTCGTGCAGTATAGCCATCCGAAAAACTCGTTCATATTTTCCCATTCAAATGCAGTAACCTATAATTACATATTAACAAATATCATTAAATAAATACTAAAATACCAGTTGAATTACAAAGGAAACCAAGATTTTATTTCAAGATAGTTTCAAATGATTCTCCTGTAATATTTCATGTAAGATCTTCATGTTAAGTGGTGTAACGTTCCAGTCTAATTGTTGTATACAATTTGCAAATAAAATGGCTCCGCTGTTTAATGTTATATTAATTTATACTAAACATCTGAAAAATGCGAATACATGTATATGTATAGTAAACAATGCTCAGGCCCATTTTCCCGCCATACGTCAAAGTGGGGCATCTTCGATATGAAAACTACACAAAGCTATTGTTGATATACATATGGTCCAGGTATAGGTCATATCGTCTTGAGCGTGGCAATGCATACGACTTGGGTATTATCTGTCTCAAGGACACGAGTATAAACTTTAGCTGTAGCAGATACACACAAGTCTGCAGGCGGTGGTAGAAATAATGGCGTTATTCTCCAGGACTTGGACAAAACTTGTCCGGCTGTCGAAACATGTCCATCCGGCAGAGAAAAAGAGTGTCCGTCCGATCGTAACGTCTGCCCGACGTGAAATGGATATTAGTGGAATATATCCACCTATTGCAACGCCCTTCAGGGCAGATGAATCCATAGATTACGGCAAATTGGAGGAAAATATAAACAAATGGAATCAAATTCCGTTTAGAGGTATCTGGATAGTGTAGAAACCAACCATTTAAGGGGGTGGGGAGGGCGACCGGTCTTGTTTCTTTTTTGTTGGGATTTTTATTGGGGGTGTTTAAGTATATGATTTGTAGGAAAACTAGAACAATTATGTTATCATAGTGAATGAAAAATATCTTGAGATAAAGTGGGGGGGGGGAAACAACATCCTCAATCTAACAAAATTCTCGGGTTCCAATTCACCCATCAAAAATTAAATAGTCCAATAAAGATCAGTGCATGTCATCTACAATGTATGGTATGCTAACATGGTCACTTTGAGTCATTTTTTGCCATTTTATGTTCATTATAGACCCAGTAGATTCCCTATTATAATCAGGCTTGCACATAAAGGTCCCTGTTGTAGCTGCTACCAGGAGCCCCACAGCCATCCCTATATGTGTGGCTTGAAGTCTTTGGCACAGCAAATGTGGTTATGTGAGAAAGCATGCTAGTAGCCTGCCATGGAACTGTTCTGACCAGGTTTTTTGCAGGTTCTTCCTCAACCATCTGTAACAGCCACTATGTATAGCCAGCCTATCATGCACTGAAAAATGGTACTAAACCCAAACAATATTAAAACTTATTACCATTTTAAATTGTCTCACATTTCCTGATATTAATTGCCTGTATACAGTGACTGTCTACCCAAAATGAATAGAGACTGCAACTTTTTTTTAGCAGCAGGGCTTAAGGCCAATAAACAGGAAATAAGTGATATTGTGATATTTTACTTACTCCTGATAGGGATTTCATATAAATAGAACAAAAAATAACCTGAGTCAAAATTCCTGATGGAATTGAGTTTATCACTTAAACTTCTGTCTTCTTTGATGAAAAAGTTCTTTGCCTTCAGATAAATCATGTGGATATGTGAGAAAGCTTGCCAGTAGCTTCTCATGGGTCAGTGGTTCTTTCCAGTGATTTCCCGGTTTCTTCCTCCACCAATAATACTGGCCGCCATAAATAGCCTATCATGTGCTGAAAGATGGCGTTAAGAACAACAACAAAAAAAATCAGATAAATCATATTTGTGACGTTCCATGCCATGTCGTAGAGTTGTACAGCTGTAAATTGTGATAAGACATTTCTGACCTGTAAAAATTGGGCATATTTTATGCAACCAATTATTCAGTATTCCAAATACATAGTGGCAACATGGGCACAAATTTCTGTCAGTAAAGGAAGGAGAATTATTGATAGAACCCACTTCTAGAATGTTATCCGAACTATTGATAACACCCACTGCTCAGTGTTATCCAAATTATTGATAATGCATACTCTCCTAAGTGTTTTCTCCCCTGTATGTTATCTCCCTTGGGTGTTATCCAAGCATTTCCATTTCATACTGACTGAAACATATGCCTGTGCATTGCAATTATGCTGTTCTACATCTTAACTGCATGGCATGAAATGCAGTAGAAATTTTTGCTGCCATGGATTTTGAAAAGAAGCTATTATAAGTGACACAAAATTTGAATTCTGTTAATAAAGCTTTTTCAACACCTTTAAATCTTATAGGTTATGACAAACTTGCTAGTGTTTACATGAGAATGAAAGCAATTAAAAGATTCTAAAATAGTTTTACAACTACACAAACTTTTTTTCCACAGGTTATGTCGTTCAAGGTTCAAATGGGGAATATGCCTATTTAACAAAGAACGAGCGTGTTGAACTCGTCAGCAAGGTAGCAACTATGGTTCCCAAGGACAAGTTAATCATTGCTGGAGCTGGATGTGAATGTAGGTCATTGATTTATAATTATGTAGAGAATTTTCTGAGGCATATGCTGTAAAGTCAGGTTTTTAGTTCTACTGGTCATAGACCAGATTAATGTATGGTATGGTCCGTCATCCATCTCTTTGTTCAGTCTTTTATCACTACTTGAATGAAACTGCTCAGATGATTGCCATGAAACTTGCACCCGCTTATTTATCTAATAGTCTAGTTATTTCTAAATGAAAATGGTGCAGCTCATACTTCCGTTATGGCTACCACAATGGCTATCTTGTGAATCTTGTTATTGCTTATCATACTGACATAGCAGTTTCACAAGATGAGTTTCTTTGATGCTAGTTGGTCTTAATTGAAAAGAATGTTAATCTGATATTCAATATGGCCACCCCAGCAGCCATCTTAAAATTATTGATATTTCTAGTCCTTGTGAATTGATGGTCATATCAGCATTGGTGTTTCACTGAAAGATTTCTTGTGATGTCTATTTAGTTCTTGATAAAAAGGGTGCTAATCTGACAACCAATATGGCTGCCATGATGGTTGTGAAAATTTTGTTATCACTACTCAACCTGAATGGATGGTCGGTCATATTGACATCTAATGATTATTTTGATCTAAATGAAAAATGTAGACAAGCTGACATCCAATATATGTCTACAACAACACCTAATTTGAAAATCTTATTATTGCTGAAGAATATCAGAGATGGTTTTTGACACTCAGCAGTTAAAGGGAAGAAATATTCATAATTTCATAGAAATTCGGTTGGCCCAGTAGAGCACTACTCCTTTAAGGGACTCCTTGATAGATCATGTTTATCACTATATGGGAATTTCAAAATGTATGTCTAGTATTTATTTGCTCATCAGCACAATAATAACTATTTGACAATTAAAAGTAAGTACTAAAATGTATGTACGAAAAAGAATTGCACACAAATTTTAGATGTACAATTTTTTTTAATAGAAATTAGTTACAATTTACCATCTAGTTGTTTCCTATACTAATTTTTAAAAAGATCTGTTTTTGAATTACTATTTACTTGTTTCCTATACTATTTTTGTAATAGTTCTATTACATATGTATATTTTGAATTTTCATTCTTTTAAAGCCATTGAGAAGTTTTATTACCATTATATAAAACCATGATAGTTTAATTTAATTAAGAAACCTGAATTATCCTCCTATGTAGTGAATTTGACTGTTGGGAAAGTTGAAATATTGTTTCTTGTGTAGCCCTGCTTTGGATGTTTAAGGTAGTGGGTTTGAATCCGGTTTAGAAACAACAAAGACTTATAAAAATGATACAGGCAGCTGCTTCACTTAAAACTCAACATGAAGAGGTTAGTGTTAGGACTGGTCAACCTAGTGTCAGGATGTTGTGACTGAGTGGAACATGATGCTACATGTCTTTGGCATGATGCCCCAGTACTAGTGATTATACTATAAACTGCCACTCTGCAGACATCGGACTGAAAATTTGTTGAGCTAAATCACACACATCTTGTGTAGCCTATCAGATTAAAAAAATGTATGAGGAAAACCCTTTATAATGTTTTAGGATAATTGAATCAAATACAAATATGGCAAAGATATTTACTTTTTCCAGTTTAAATACAGAATTATACAGAATCAAACTTAGAACATTTTTAATGAGATATTTTGCTTGTCTGAAAATAAGGCAGAGAGGAGGGTTTGTAGGGTAGAGTCATGTGTTTCAAGGGCTGAAGAAATGGAAGGTTGTAACATCTTTTTATTGTATCTAAAGTTAGGGTATTGGGACTATTATTGCCCATGCTAGTTATGCTGTCATACTGTGTGGTGTCCCAACTTGCAATAGGGTCTTTTGATTGGTTATTGTTATATAGGAGATTATCGACCCCAGTGTTAATGCCTGGATCGAGTAAATAATAAAGTAAAATATGAAATTAATTGAACAAATTACAGAGATCAGAGCATAGATATAGAACAGACAAACATGAGACCCCATTTGTAAAATATAGCAATTTAATTCACTATATAAACAAAATGAAACTGAACATGAAATTTGAATGAGATGTTCTCTCTTTGAAATAAAATTACCAAGCTCTATAAAATGCAGTTAGCCATTCTGTTTATACTGCTAAGACATCACAGAATTAAGTGAACAATTGAACTCAAATTGCCAACATGCCTGCTTAACCTGATTGCTTCCAGTCCTTTCAAATTCAATGATAGGTCAGTATCGCTTTATCTCTCTCTCTCTCTTGCCTCTTTTGGGCCATTAACCATAACACTTAGTTGTCTGCTTTCATTTCCCACAGTGTAGTACAGGTATGGAGCTATTTTTCCCTTTTTAAAGAAATATCAACTAAAAATCTATCAAGGTTTTTTTCTTTTAGAATCAGAACATTGTTCCCACTCTTGTTATATAAGATATCATATTATCTTAATTCAGCAGAAATTAAGGCTAATATTGGTCAGTTTACAACCTGACAACTGACACACAACTCTGTTCCAATAAAATTAATGTCCTTGCCTAGTGAGTACTTTAGCATTCCTAAATGGAACCATGACATAACATTTTAATAAACCCCTTGTACACTCCTGCTGTGGGTCATAAATCAGTCAGCAGACATATGATATCCAGTTGAAAAGAATTCACAACTTAATTACACAAAGGAATTAATGGACTTAATGTCTTAACTATTTTACTTGCTAACTAGCAATTTATTGGGATAACATTTCCAAACATTGTAAAATCAATTCCTAGCTTACATAAATCAGATCATTAATTGATAAATTCACCTATTCTCAAAATTTGTATTGGAAGTAATAGATGAAATTTCTAGAATACATGATTCCTATCACACACAAATTAGTCAGTTTGAACAAATTTATATCAAGGAAATATAGTATGATATTCTTAGAATACATGAGTCATATAACATTCAAGGTAAATGAATGCAAACAATTAACTTCAAAGCTGGAGGAAAATTGATCTTTGAATTTAAAATGAATACATTAAACAAATAATTATAGATTTATATTATTGAACCAATTGTGATGGACACTATACCTTGTGCCTTCTGAAGTCTTGCACATACTATGCAGCAAAATCTCTGCTTTTTGTCCCTCAACTTTTAGACACCTGTCCCATGGACAATTTTTTAAATAAGAAACAATACTTGCCTTGGAGTCAACTTCATATTTTCCCATAGAAACTTTGACTGACAAAGCTTTTGGGGGGAGATTACTTTGAGTTTCACCTGGGAAGCACACCCCATTATTTAGCTTAGTCATTCAGAATTAACTTTATCTAACTGTTGAAAGAAATTAACATGCACAATGACATTAGAATAATTCTCTATTCCACCTTTATTAATAACTGTTCTAGAAAAGCTCATTTTATACGTATTTCAAATGGCACAGATCATCTCAGGATTCTTCCAACTTAGACATTTTTCCCACCACTTAACCCCAAATTAACCTTGTCTCTCAGTGTCTTGAACCATTATCTCAATTAAATATCAATCGTATCCCAATGACGCCAATCCCTATTTCAGGCTAGCGATTTATTGTAAGCCTACCCCATATGTGAGTGTTAATCATGCTGACCACAACAAGATTCCTTAAGTTATGGCACAATAATCATCTTTCAAAATTCATGCCATTACACTAGATAGGGGTGGGGGATAGGAAATGATACTGTTTGAAGCAGGGAAATTTGTAACATCAAACAATCGAAGTTACTTTAGTTTTTCATGTTGAATATGACATGAATCAACAGAATATGATAGGGTTTGATAGATGTAGCACAGTAAAAATAAAAACCCACCATTTATGCCTATATTGTTTCTGAGAAACTTCACATATGTCAGATTCTTGTGACTCCAATCCATCTATTACTGGGGAGTCAAATTTTCATTTTGGTTGAAAACATAAAAATGGTGATTCCTGATTGGGAACATATTCAGTGTGTTTGCATAATACATATCTCAGGGTGTGGTTTTCTATATGGGTGTTGATATTTTTTCACCTCAACCTAACATGTGTGTAAGTTGAATACATTTAAATTAGGAATTTAGTGTATATTTCAAAAGGACATTGAGAGAAGCGAAGATAGCAGTGGTATGTCAGGGTAGAAATATGATGGTACATGTCTTGATATAATTAGAAAAAAATTATTTGATTTTA
Organism: Potamilus streckersoni; assembly: GCA_016746295.1. Lineage (NCBI taxonomy): Eukaryota > Metazoa > Mollusca > Bivalvia > Unionida > Unionidae > Potamilus > Potamilus streckersoni. The sequence goes on from JAEAOA010001266.1 coordinate 545,912, forward strand.
TTTGCAGCAACTAGAGACACCATAGAAATGACAAAACTTATGTCACAGGCTGGAGCTAAAGCTGTGTTGGTGGTCACTCCCTGTTTCTATAAAGGACAAATGACCAACGAGGCAATGATTAATCACTTTACCAAGGTAATAATCCTCATTAAAGTTATGTCCATTTATCCATGCACAGAATTCATCTCTGTCTCTTTTCATACATCATACAACAAGGTAAATAGAGTGCTCCACATAGCATATACATGTTATGCATTTTTTTAGTCCGGTTGTACCAAAAACACATGTACATACCTTTTGGATAAATAACTGTTGTATTCTTTTGTACTTGCTAATTCTCATACAGGGTTCCTGAGTAACCTAGTGGTCTAAAGTGCACACAGTTATGGATCACTTCCATCTCACTTCTGTCTGCATGGGTGTGAGTCTCAGGCTCGGCCAATATGGGAACATGAGAAAGTTTGCCAGTAGCTTCCCATGGGTCATTGGTTCCTTTCATGGTTTTCCACAGGTTCTTTTTCCACCATTTATACTGGCCACCATGCATAGCCTATATTGTGCTGAAATATGGTGTTAAACCATATAGCAAAGAGAAAAAAAAACATTCTCATGCAGTAGGTGAGAAGTTTGTGGGGAATCAATTAGCTGTTGCACCAGATCACCAAGACATTTCTGTAGACTTTTTATCTGATGAAAAGTATCTCAGAGAGTAAGAACTAATGGGTTGCTTCAGTCCACTCTTTCTACAATCAACAACTTGTTCAGTTTCATTGTCAGGATTGATATTTTCAGCTGTGTTAAATTTTTTGTAAATATAGATCTGACTAAAATCAATTTTGAGTTTAGCCTTTTCAAAATAGAACAGACAAGAACACAGAAATATTGTGAATTTGTTTTTGTTTCTCGGTTGCTGATGCAAGCACAGTTCCAGTGATCCTGTACAGTGTACCAGGAAACACCACTATAGATTTGGCACCTGAAGTCATCATCACACTCTCCAAACACCCAAATATAATCGGGCTAAAAGACAGTGGAGGCGATGTAAGTAGTTTAGACATGGTCAAGTAATCTGCCATTTTATGCAATCTGGAGTGGATAGTTTAGACATTTATGAGGAAGAATTGATAAAAGTTAATTTATGTATCTGCTGAAGAGACAATACTTTAGGATTTTATTTTGGTTTAGAGAGATCATTTAGAATCATGAATAATCGAGAGTATAATTCTATTATTTCTCACAACCAGGAGATAAGAATTTTGTTCAGTGAAGATCAGACTGTTTATAGAATTTTTATCAGTTGAAATTACTTGACCCAGAACATTTTGGTCAATAAGAATCAGATCATAGCCAATTTTGTCAGGGGAGATTATTTATGATTGTTGCCAATATAACAAATAATTTAGAAATATGTCTGACAGGACAAATGCTAGAACTTGTCTGACAGGACATATAGTCTAGAGCTTGTCTGTCAGGACAGACAGTCTGGAACTTTTCTGACAGGACAGATAGTCTGGAACTTATCCGACAGGACAGATAGTCTAGAACTAGTACGACAGAACAGATAGTCTAAAACTTGTATGCCAGGACAGACAGTCTGGAACTGTTCTGACAGGACAGACAGTCTGGAACTGTTCTGACAGGACAGACAGTCTGGAACTTGCCTAACAGGACAGATAGTCTGGTACATGTCTAACAGGATGATAGCCTAGAACTTGTCTCGCTGAATAGATAGTCTAGAATTGGACAGGAGAGACAGGACAGATAGCCTAGAACTTGTCAGTCTATGAGTGCATGTATGTTTGTATTGTAATATATATTCTTTCACACTGATAGTTGTGTGTGTAAAATGGCCTTCGGGGTTCATTTATATCTCCTACTTAGATACTTAGAAGGTGTCACAGGAAAAGTATGCTTTTAATTTGGTGTATCAGTAATCTTATAGATAAATAATTTCTAAATAGTAATACCACATTAATTTATATAACTTGGACAGTCATTTAATGTACAGTTTCTTAAATAACATCCAGGTGGCAGTTGATTTTTACTGTCATCATAATCAGCAATCAGATTACAGCTAAAAAAATTTACTCAACAGTCAGATGATAGCTGATTTTTTTTTTTACCTAATCAATATTTGGTTGACAGTTGACTTTTATTGTTATCATTAAAAATCTTTTCTGTTAGAAGATTTTCTTTTGTGCTTACCACACTATGTTTGAAAGTAAGATGTATTGTGCTTACACAGCATATAATTTATATATATATATACCACTCCAGTGGCCTAGTGGTTAGAGCATACAATTCAGATGTGGGAGGTTGTGAGTTTGAACCCCAACCAATTCATCCCAAAGACATTTAAAAATGGTACTAACAGCTGCCTCATATACTTGCTCAGCATTAAGAGGTTAATGTTAGGACTGGTCGGCCTATGATCAGGATAATGTGACTAGGTGGGACATCATGCTACATGTCTGTGGTATCCTCAGTGCTGTATATCACTATAAATTGCCACACTGTAGACATCACAGCAATATGACTGAAAATTTGTTAAAGCTTCGTCAAAAATCTAAATCACACACACATATGCAGCATATTTAAGTACCTATTTAAATATGTCACTTAAATTTCATTTTTTAATAATGCATGGGGCAAATGTTGTAAATGTATCTGAATACTTGTACATATGATATGTATATATGTTTTAGTGTATATGTATGTGTGTATGTGTATGTATATATATATATATATATATATATATATATATATATATATATATATATATATATATATATATATATATATATAAAGAATACAAATCATATGGCGAATAACAACCCTCTCAAGGGTACTGGATCCACCAAGGGATCACGTGTAACTAACTAGTAACTAACTAGCCTAAGCGCTTATGTGTGTATGTATGTATATATATATATATATATATATATATATATATATATATATATATATATATGTGTATGTGTGTATGTGTATATGTTTGTGTTTGTATATGTATATATATATGTAAATGTATATATATGTATGTTTTTAGATATATATGTATATGTATGTATGTATATATATATATGTATATATGTTCTTTTATGTTTACAATGTTTTACTCTATATCAGTATTTTAATTTAGATGTATGGACTATGCAGTCTGAAATAAAGAACTCCTATCTTATCTTATCTTACCTTTGAAATCCATTGAAATTTGAATCATTTAAATACTTACTCCTTATTTGAAGATTACAGTGGTCCCCCTATTGAATGGTCCTGCTGATCAGCAGCCACCCACTTCTTATGGCCAGAATCCCTAGGCACTAATGAGTTTGTTTTCAAAAGTACTCAAGAATGGCCACTACTCTAACATGACCAGTGGCCAGCATATTAGTACAAAAATGTCAAATGTTCCCCTTATTTGAAACCTGTCCAGAACCAATAATTAATTCATATTGTAAGGTAAGTAATCAGATTATCTCAGTTGTCAATAACTATCTTCCAATGTCAAGTTTCCATTACTGAAGGAAGTGTTGGCTGAATTACATGTAACACTAAGATTAATAGTATATCATTATCTATAAAATTCAATGCTTACTGGAAATATTGTGAAAAAGTTTCACACATCTGTTGAGTTCTTCTCTTTGATTACAACCAAACTTAGTTGTCAAGATCATAACATGGTCAGCATAGGCTAATTTATTGATTTTGTGAATTAACAGGCAGAGAAATTAACCTTGAACAAAACAGGGTACCAGACAAACCGAAAAATCATGTGACACTACATCTATCACTTCCTTTACAAAGAAGACATTTCATCCCCTCTACAAAAGTTTCATCTGCATAATAAAATCACTTAGTTTGCAACATCCGAAAAAAACATTACCAAACAATAACATGTAATTACGTAAACAGAAACACATTACTTTAGGAAAAATTTTGTTTTATACTCCATGACATCGGGGGATGGGAAGGAGGGACTTAAGAGCAATTTTATGTATAAAAAAAAGATTAATAAAATAATTTTATGTTGAAAAGACTTGAATAAACAATGAATAATGTTGTAACTAACAAGGAGATTATTCGGCTGCAGCAGGAAAATGTAGCAAATGCAAAGAGAATTATGCATGTACCAAGATTTAAATGATGGTTTTGCAATGTGAATGACAATACCTGGTCACATATCACACATCAAGAATGAGAACTAATAATGTATATTCAGTTGAAATAAGTCTATTCTTAAGACGAGAAGAACCTTTTAATAATTAATGTTACTTTTAAACAAAGATATTAAATGCTTTGAAGTATGTAGCTTTCCTAAACGTACACTACATATCCTTCTCACAAAAAATTTATTCATTCTTTGGAAAGGCCACCTGTCTTATAAGGCCACATTCTTGATGCAGAAGGAGTGACGGTATAAGAGGGGGGCCACTGTATATATGAATATTTTTGTTTTTGATGAACTAAAGTAGAATATCAAAGGTTAAAATCTTTTTGGATGCTTTTTTATTCGATTATATCTTTGTTTTAAATGCTTGAAATTAATTTTAACAAATACAAATGTGTTCAGATAATCACCATTAAAGAAATATTGTGATGTGTAACTTTGTTATTTGAAAAATTAAAAAAAATACGGCTTTTTGTGAAGATTGATTTTAAAACATTTTGGATTGTGGCATGTTTTACCATTATCATCAGGTTTAAATAGACTCTACCACATTTAAAGCTGAATATTGTTTTCTCATAATCTCGCAATAAGTATTAAGATGTTTATTGTAACAGTATCAACTGGCTGACAATAGAAAACCTTTTATGGAGGAAAGATTCCCTCAAAATATAGGCATAAACAATCAAGCATTGCCTAGCATGGAAAAGTTCATATGTTAAAATATAGCGATAAATTTTTCATAAGTGACAATATAAGAATTTTAATTAATGAAAACATTTTAACAATAATGTTCTGTATTTCAGCCTTAATAAAAACTGTTTTATGCTTTTACAAAAATTAAAGAGTAGAAGAAATATTAAATTATATTAAATTGAGGAAGAATGAAATTAAATGCAAGTTAATTATTTAAGTAGGAGAAATGTGCATGGAATGGCACACTTAAAATTTATTTTAATTTAAATTAAGAAACAATAGGAATGTAAATATGAACTTTTAAATTCTTTATATTTTTTTTTTAAATTATAAATTCAGAATCATTTATTAAATATTAAATATTGAAATAATTAAGTTTGAATGAAATATTTTGTCCCTAAATGTGTTTTACAGTGATGTAAAAATTGTTGGTAACTGAGCTTGGTCACCCATTATATACTCTCAATGAGAACACATTTCAGGGAGGGAAAAACATTTAGATACCATGCTGTGAGTGGGTTTAGAGATTCAGTTGATCACTAAGCCTTTGGACCACTGTAGTGGCTTAAGTGGCTAGAGTGTCCAACTGTGGAAAGTTGTGGCTTTGATCTCCAGCCAAGTCCTGAAGCCTATCAATATAAACTGCCACTCCACAGACTTCATAGCAATAGGACTGAAGAATTGTTAATGCATGCACACAGACATGCATGCACACAAAGAGCCATGCAGCCCTTTACCACTCCAGTTAGACAAATGAAACTTAACATACATCTTTGTGTGCATAAGTGGATCATTCTTTTCATAACATGCAATTTTAGCAATGTTAAAGTTTTTTGACTTGAACCTTTCTGACTGCAGTTGTGGTATATAGAAAAGAGGTCTAGAGAGGCATCTTTGATTTCAGTCACTTGGTCTATCATTTCTATTCATAGGTGGGTGTGGAGTCCATGATTTATCCTCTTGGTTTGGCATGTGAAATAGTGCTTGGGGTGGAGATGGCAAGCAGTAATTGGTTCTTTTAAAATATCAATCATCCTTAACCAGAGCTAGAGATGGTGATGGTTTGGAAAAGAATAATTGATGAAAAGCAAAGGAGAAATGCTTTTCTTCTTTACAAAATTATAGTTTCAGATTATTATTATTATTAATATTGTTATTATTTTGATTATCATTATTATTATTATCGTTTTTATTATTGTTATTATTGTTATTGTTAATAATAATAATAATAATATTATTATTATTATTATTATTATTATTATTATTATTATTATTATTATTATTATTATTATTATTATTAACAACAACAATGTTGCTCTTTCATAGGTGGCCAAGCTGGCAAATCTAGTGTACAAGACAAAGGGCAACAACTTCCAAATTCTTGCTGGCTCTGCAAGCTTTCTCCTTCCAGCATATGCTGTTGGTAAGGCATTTTTTTTAAACTTTGCAATAAAGTTGGAAATTCAGTTTTCCTCTTTTTGTATCTGTAATAAAGGAATTAATTTTGTATTGGTTTATTCTACAGGTATGGTGATGTAATGATGTTACATGTACTTATAATGGTATATTATTCTACAAGTATTATAATGTAATAATATTGCATATATTGGTATATTCTACAGACATAATGATGTTTGATATATTGGTATATTTTACGGTTATTCTAATATAATTATTTTACTTACAGTAGTCATTTCTACAGGTATTATAATGTACTGATGTTACATATATTGGTATATTTTCCAATTATTATAATTTGATAATGTTACATGTAGTGGTCAATTTTACAGGTATTATAATATAATGATATTAAATATATTGCATATTCTACAGGCATTAAAAAGTGAAATGATGTTATGTTGGTATATTAATCAGGCATTAAAATTGTAATATTACTTTTATTTGAATACTTTTTAAAAATAATTCTTTTTTAATTCCCATTTTAAAAGAGGTAACAAATTGCATTTTGGATAAGTTTGATACATATGATTTCATATTGTTGATTTATTTTAAAACACACAAAAGGTACAAGATTTACTTGAGGGATTTGACTTTTTAGTTACACCATTCAAACTGGCTTGTAAAATTTCATTTTAGAATAACAGTGAAAAACCAAAACATTTTCCCTTTATCACAACACCAGATTACATCTTCAGAAACCTTTTCCAATGGTAATAAAGTGCCAGGTAAATAGCCCCCATAGAATAGGTATTCTAATCAGGGCTCAAAATCAATCCATGCAGGCTAACACTTTACTAGTTACAATAGACCATTTCATGGAGACTTCGTAATTTGATCATGTGGCGGGTGGGCAAAAATAGTCTGGTCCCCTGCTTAGTATGCTCCCTAGTATAGTATAGCGGAGTGCATCGCAGGGAGCATACTAAGCAGGGGACCAGGCTAGTGGTCAAAACAAGGCGGACAATTCAGCATTAGCATCAACTGTTCCAACTACTTCAGCTTCGTTTATATAGTTTAAAAATGCCTATTCAACAGCGACGATGCCACAGATATTGACGAAATTTAATATTGGAACCATCCTGCCTTATTTGCTGAAATTGTATAGCCATACGAGAGAGTAGCTATGAGCTGTTTACATCTGGATATATACATGCGAGTATGGAAACGGTGTCGATGTTAAAAATTTAATCCCTTTTTTTTTTTACCATAACACCACATTTCATAAATTGAGTTTTGTTTACCAAAAAAAGGAATTTTTCGTATTAATCCGCAGTATAACAAACCTGGAATATTTTTCGACTGTAAAGCTGCCAAAGTCCCAGGCATTTAGCGGGCAGGTAGTGGGCATTTCTTAATTTGTTTTAATCTGATACATCTAAACAACAATGTATGCCATTTTGTTATGTACAGATGCCTACCAGCGTTTGATTGGCTGGAGTAAAAAGTGAATCGGGAGGTTTTTTGGATAATTACGGAGCAACTCGGTTAAATCCGGTATGAAATGGGCTATTATGATATGCCAGTAGATTGCTAGCTGAAATGAAAATGAAGTAAAAGTTTCTTGCTAGTGAAACATTTTCATTTCAAAATAATACATTTTTCTGACTTTTGCTAGTTGAATATTTTGTAATGACCAAAGTACTGGAAAAAATTAATTTAAAGCCCTGTTGTTTGTTCTTTTGGATGTTTCTTTAATCTCAAGTGCTTATGTAATGATTGAATGCCTTATTAGTTAATCATGAAGGAGTCAGGTATAGGTCCAGAAAGAGTTTAGCTACAAGTCTTAGTATAATTCTTAAGGCCCCATTAGTATATCACTAGAGAGTCCTAGGTTCAGAAACAGTTTAGATCAGTCTGTGTAATTCTAGAGGCCTCATTCTTGGTGTGTTTCATGTCCCAGCTCTTACAGAGTTGTTACCAAGATGAGATGATGAAAAGTCTCAGTGACATAAATTATCTTGTTTAATATAATTGTCATTTCATGTTACAGTTGTGTAGTGCAGATGCTGGGTCTGACTGATTCTTTCGTTTCATGTTTTGGTTGTGTAGTGGAGATTCTGGGTTTACTAGTTCTTTTGTTTGGTGTATTGGTTGTCTGGCAGATTCTTTGGTATCATGTTATGGTTTTTTGGTGAGAGTGCTTGGTCTGGAAGATTCTTTTGGCATGGTTGTGAGGTGAGGATGCTGAGCCTTGTGGATTCTTTTGGTTGGTGCCACAGTTGTCTGGTGATAATACTGGGCTTGGTGGATTCTTTTTTGTTGGTGCCATAGTTGTGTGGTGATAATACTGGGCTTGGTGGATTCTTTTGGTTGGTGCTATGGTAGCATGGTGAGAGTGCTAGATCTGTATGAATCCTTTTCGGTGTCATATTGAAAATATGACTGTTATCTGTTTATCCCCATTTGTTACATGAATCCATATGTGTATTAATGTTTTGGGACAGGTCAGTGTTCACCAAATAATCACTGTGATCTAAGTGAAGTTTACTGTGTCATCATTATATCAAATTTGTATGTTTCAAGTTGATTGCTTGGGGCATGAAGTAATGGAATTATGCCCAAGTACAAATTACTGTAAATGTTAAAAATTAGCATATATGATTTCCAGTTAAATAATTTTGTGAAAGAATTTGTACAGCTTCATTGTTAAAGGATTTGAATTTATATGTGAAGTTGTGAAAGTAATATTCAAGTTTATAAATTTTATTACACATAGTTTTTCTTGTTCTTAAGGTGTAATGTATAGATTTGTTTACTTTCCCTAATGTGTGATGTATAGATTTTATTACCTTCATTATATGTATTATATTGATTTGATAAAAAGTGAATGGAAACAGTCAGAATAAGTGTTGATTGGAGATATAAATGAGTGAATGGGACAAATCAGACTGAGCTTTGAATGGAGAAATGAACAAGAGAATGGTACAGATAACAAGAGATATGAATGAGGGAATGGGACAAAACAGAATGAGTGTTAAATGGTAATTCAAACAAGGGAATGGGACCAATTAGAATTATTGTTAAATGGTGATATAAACAAGGGAATGGGACCAATTAGAATTATTGGTAAATGGTAATTCAAACAAGGGAATGGGACCAATAAGAATTGTTAAATGGTGATATAAACATGGGAATGGGACCAATTAGAATTATTGTTGAATAGAGATAGGAACTAGAGAATGCAATGGAACAACGAATAAATGCTGAATGGAGATGATGAATAAGGGAAATGGAGAGATCAGAATGAGTGTTCAATGGAGTTTGGAATGAGGGAATGGAATGTGTTTGTTACAGATACAAATGAGAGAATGAGGCCTGGAACCAATTGGAATGAATGTTGAATGGAGATTTGAATGATGGAATGGGACAAACCAGTGTAATAACTGTTGACTGGAGATATAAATGAGGGAATGGGACTGAGATAGGACTGGATGTTACTGAACATAAAAAGTAAAAGTAAAAAGTAAAAGAATATACAAGAGATGTTGAAGTTAGTGTGAGTAAGTACAAGTGCATTGATGGTGGATTTGGATTATAGTTAAGTTTTAATTCTGTAAACTGTGCCAAGTGCAACAAGTGTGTCATGTTTTTTTTTTGTTTTTTTCAATAAATGTCAGGAAACTTTTTAAGAGAGATAACTCATTTAGTTTATTATTTACTAATTGTGGTTGGACAAGTTACCTCCCCTGATTTACCATCCTATAGAGGAGAGATGTGAAGAGTGAAAAAAGTAAGCAGTACATTTCAGTCTTTATTTTCAAAAGTACTTTTCTCACTTGGCATAAGGCATAGGGCCATGGGAAATTTGAATATGTTCATTGTTCTCTGTGGCATTTATCAAAGTTTTTATGAGTTTTTATAAAACTGCAGGACACAATTTAACCAATTTCGCACATTATGTGCTGGTGCCAGGCCCTTTCAAATTATAGCCACTGTTACCAAAAAATATTAAAAATTTATTGACTTCTCAAAATCAGGCTCAACAGAATTTGGTCATATTTGACAGAAACCATGATGGCATGAAGGATTTCAGTTGCATATAAATGATGCCAAACAGCTATAAATTATAGCCACCATTTCTTTGGTTGAAGATCTTTTAGATGACATTTTAAATGCTGTTCAGCTTAATTTGCTCAAATTTGACAGAAAGTATCCTGGCATAAAGGCATTTTACTTTTTTTTTATAAATGGTGCAAATTTGCCACCTGATATGACAGCCATTACTAAAAATAGAGAAAGTTTAAATTAACTTCATTCACAAAACAGCACAGGAGAATTACCAACAGAAAGAATCCTGGCATTAAGGCCTTTTAAGATTGGATAAATTATGCTGAAGTGCCATCAAACATGGACAAAGATTCAAAACATGGTGAAACATTTCAAAATCATTTTTGTAATGGGTGCAATCAGTAGCATTGAAATAAATGTGGAAATGTGTACAGAATGCAACTTACAGATCTAAAGTTCACTTGCATTCATCCAATAGACAGCTGTCAATCATGCAAGCAGCCTAAGGTCCACATGTGCTTCTTGTTTTGTTTTTCAGTCATCTGCAACCTTTTAAATGAACATAACATGGTGGAAAATCTAAACTGCAAGATTTTCATGATTTTAAACTTGAAATGTTGCACCTTTTTAATAACAAAGCCTCATTTGCTATTATTAGTCGCATGGGGTCACCTATATTTATGTTTGCTGTCTTTGCTTTGTTGTTTACATAGTGATGACTATATGCTGGCTAATTTCTGAAATCCTAATTGCAATTCATATTGAAATAAATGACTCTCATTAGGTGCAATACCGCTGCTCCCACTAAGCAGCGGTATTGTACTTAGAACTAAAGTACTTAGACCAGTTCAGGTATACCATAATCTTTGTAGTAAGAAACTAAACTATCATTGCTTGCACTGTAACAAAACTTTGTTGCAAAATTTTGTAATAATAATAACTCACCTTTTAGCACAGAAGAGACATCATTTCAAAACTTGAAATTATAATCTATACAACTGATTACAAAACTTTATTCCATCATTCTGGAGAAATGTAGTAAATTTGTAAAATAATGTGATAGGGATCTAACATGTACATTTATATGCCAATTGACATTTATTTGCAAAGGCAGATTTGAGTGGTTTCTCTTGCATAAAGTCAGGGGGGTCATTTGGACTAAAAGAAAATGTTAGACAAACTATTATGTACCATATCTCAGATCTGCATTATTTCTGAGTGTTATTCTTGAATTTATACTTGAATATTGACTTTTAACATTAATAACCTCTTTTCTTTTGTGGACATCAACAGGGCATAAAAATCAACATTGTTTGTAATGACAGCAAAGACTTGTATTGATGGTATTCCACACCAACTCACACATTTTGTGAGAGCTCATTATATTTGTTCATCATGCAAGGTATTGCACTCTGCCAACATTTGTAAAGCCCATATTCATTTTTCCTTGATAATTCTTGTTCTTGTTGATACCAAACAATATTTCATATGTGTGGTTATATAGACTTTGAAAACATCTGCTATTTTAGTTTTCATCTTGTATGTTGGTTATCTACCCTGATCCAGGATATATGTTAACATATGGTATCACTGTACCAATTGTTTTTCCATAGACCACAATGCTAATGTTTTGCGAAATATACTTTCTATCCTACCTCAGCATGCATGTCACACACTGTCACAGAGAACAATGTTAGATTGTTAATTTGATAACAAAGAAAATAGGTACTCCATTGCATTTGAGAGATAACTCTGCTGGAACTAGACAGGGGTAAGAGTTATCTAGTTACACCAGACACATTTTCAGTCATGTGTACCACATTTTAAAAAAAATCTTAAAAAATACAAAATGTGATTTAAATATAAATTAACATAATATCACATGTTGCCAAGAGGCTCAACTTTTTTTAAAGCCTAACAGAAAGTACAACTCTTACATAATGCACCAATCACAGCTAGTTTTTTTGTTTATTTCTGAATGCAATGTTCCCTACATCTTAAGCTCTGCCCACCTGGTACCATTATACCATATATGATAGGGTGGATGGTTATTTCCTCTTGTCCAGACTATTAATTTAACATATTTTTGGCTGTGTTGATTATTTCCCCTTAGCGAGAATGTTATTGTAACATATATTATTGGCTGTGTTGAGTGTTGTATTTCACCTGATCCATAATGTTATTTTAACATGTACAATAGGATGTGTTAATTGTTTCTCTTTGATCTAGAATGTTAACATGTATGATAGTTTGGGGTTGTTGTTACTTCCCCTAATCCATGATGTTATTTCACATGTGTAATAGGGTTGATCTGAGACTATTCATTTTGTAATTAAGTATCCAATGAATCACTTTCATCTCATTTGGGGTGGGGAGGGTACAGGTCCTGTTTACAGATTCACATACAGCTTATGGCAAAATTGACACACAATTTTAAATTTTATGGTTGGATATTGTTTTTTGCCAATTAAAAGTTGTATGAGGGTTGTGGATTGGTGTTAAGGCAATAATTCATTTACTTCCTTTTACTGCAAAATTTTATATTAGAATGAATCTCTTCCCCAATATGTTGTTAGTGGAAGTTAAAGAACATTAATGGGAATCGTTAACTTTATTTGCCTTAGTTTTATTAGGATTTTTCAGTCACCTTTTTCAGCATTTTACATAAACAAAACAAGTGTAGAGGTCAATGACACCCAGAATGTATGTATTGAAGAAGAAATAATTAACAGTTAAACTGATTTAATAATTGCCCATAAAACTGACCTGGTCAAAAGAATGTCTATATACAGACAAGATGTCATAATGACTGATGATTTTCTTTTGTCATTTGTATTATCATATTATTGAGTGTACTAATGAATTGCATCAGAAGGTTTTCTTAGACAGGACAACTGGTAATGGTATCATCAGTAGCAATGTTTCCAACCAGTAGCAGTGTCACTGGTAACAATGTATTCACCCAGTAACAACAGTTTTACTGACAACAAAGTTTTCATCCACTAACGATGTCATTGACAACAAAGTTTCCACCCATTAACATTGTCAGTGATAACAAGTTTTTCACCCACTAAGAGTGTCACTAGTAACAGGGTTTTCATCCAGTAAGTGTCACTTGGTATCACAGTTTCCATCCAGTAATAATGTCATTGGGCAAGAAATTTTCCACTAGCAACAAGGTTTCCACCCATTTTCAATGTGACTAGTAGTAAGGTTTCCACCCAGTAACAAGGTTCCAAACCAGTAACAATGTCACTGTAACAAGGTTTACACCCAAAAACAATATTACTAGAACTGTTTTGTAGTTTGATATGTGTAATCTTATGCTCTTCAAATTTAGTGGAAGTGTACTTATTTCAGGTTGTGTTGGTGGGGTCCTGGGGTTGGCTAATGTCTTGGGACACGAGTGTTGTATGCTGGAGAATTTATTTAAAAAAGGCAAGATGGAAGAGGCTAAGATTCTTCAACAAAGACTTGTTGGACCGAATGTTTGTGTAAGTATTTAGAATGGATTAGGTTCTAAAAATTTATACAAGAAACTATTAATATTTTATAGTGATTTGTATTGTATTATTCAGAATATTTTTTTCTTACATCTGGGTATTTTAAATTCATGCCTCATTTGGAGGAGATGAAAACTATGCATTTTGCATTACTGACCATTTTATACACTTTTTTAATGTTTTAAATGAATTATTGCAGGTGCTGTGTACAAAAACTTACATACATATAAAATTAATTATCAATACCCAAAGTTTTTGGAAAAAAAGATAATGAAGGTCAGTTACGACTAAACCATTCCTCATAAGGGAGAAAACAAACATTGCATCAGGGATGATCCATTTATAAAAAGTGTTGAAATGTTTCTATTAAAAAAATAAAATATTGGATCATAAATCTCATCAGTTAGATTTCATTTTAGCTTTTGGGCATCATGAAGGGTATTTTCTAATAGCAGGTTGTTGTTGTTATAGGGTTTAATGCCATTTTTTAGCAAAAGATAGGCTATACATGGCCGCCAGTATAAATGGTAGAGAAAGAACCTGGCAAAACCCCAAAAAGAATCACCATAATGGTGAGTGCTGTAGCCCACTTGGGACCCCAACAGCTGGTAGATGGCAAATTTTCTGCATGTTTTTCATCTTTTCCTTCTTGCTTTATCTCAAGAAAATATGTTACAGAATAAATGTGCAATACCCCAACGTTTTTACATCTTTAATTTAAAAATTTTCTGGGGAAAAATAACCCTATACACTCCTAGCAACTTCAAGAAAATTAGTTTAAAAAAAAAAAAAAAAAGCCCCATCATATCTAGTTGTATTTAATTCATGTTGTGTACTGTTTGTCTTACTACAGGTCACCAGACGATTTGGAGTTCCTGGCCTAAAGGTTGCTATGGAGTGGTTTGGTTACTATGGAGGACCTACAAGGTCACCTCTACAACCCATTTCAAAGGAAACAGAAGAAATCATTAGACAGACATTCATAAGTAATGGATTCGTGTAATTTGTTTATGAGTCTGTATTCTATGTCACATATTCATTGTGTATTGTCATGGTTTTTTTCCTCTTTTATTCATGGGAAAACTACTATCCAGAATTAAACGGCATAAAATATTCCAGAATTTTTAAAAAAATGTTTTTAATCCAGTGTTAAATATGATCTCTGCCAATGATTTCAAGTTTCAATTTCTGCTACAATGTCCCAGGTAGTCAAAAATGTTTGCTAAAATTACATGTACAATTATCTAGTGTTCCAGAAAAGGGCTGCACTGTTGAAATTTCTTCTTCATTAGTCATTGCCCATTATGAACTTGCACTTTCTTTAGTAAGTCAACCTTTTTTTGGATGAATAAAAGTTAGAATTGTGCATTTCTGCATGTTTATTTGGGAAGAAGTTTTATGTTACCTCATTGAAATGGCCATGAAAATGCATTACACTAGCACCAGAACTTGCCAGATGTGTTATTTTTATTGAAATGAATAATCTGAGAATATTTATTTCTAATGTAAATTTGGCAATCATTTGTATGTAGATATGACTGCAGTACTCAGTACTTGTATACCAAATTTAAAAAGTGTTGAGAAGGATATTTCTTTGTAGAGTATACTAGCATGTACATGAAATGAGAAATATATTGTTTTCAATGGAGTATCTAAATGATATATGGTTCACTATAGGGTATTCTAGCCTCTGTATGAGAGATGTTTTTCTATAGAGTATATTGGACTCTGTAAGAAATGAGAAGGATATGATTCTCTATAGAGTATATTGGACTATATGAAAAGGATATGGTTTGCAATGTAGTATCATGGCTTGTGTTTGAAATGTAAAGGATATAGTTTTCTATGAACTATATTCAACTGCTTGAAATGAAATTGATTTGGTTTGCAATGGAGTATCTTGACTTGCTTGATTCTCTATAGAATATCTTAGATTGTGTAGAAGATGAAAAAGATATGGTTTCCTATAGTATGTATGACCTGTGTATGAGATCAGAAGAATATGGTTTGCTATGGAGTATTTGGCTTGTGCATGAGATAAGAAGGATGTTTTTTAATGGGGTATTTGGCCTCTGTATGAGAAAGATATCATTTGATATGGATTATTTTATTTTATTTCTCATTATGATGCACACCAGAAAACCATTGTTTCAATTAAAGTATAAGTATTAAAGTATTAATTAATTAAATTATAGTATAAGGTGACCTTTTGCATAACTGTAAACAACATAGAGACAACTAGTTCTTCTGGTACATTAGAGTCTACTGTCACACTCAGTTTACACTATTTGCCTACCTTTAGATATAAGCTGTTCACAGATGACTATACATAAAGTAGATAACATTGGGCACCAGTATTGTCAAGCTGTCCACTGATAGCTGAGTGTTATAATAGCATTGGTCCCAGATGGCTGTGAGTTTTCTACACCTGTCTTGTCTATTTGATATCACTTGACTGGGCATAACATTCAGTTTTTTCCAAATTTTGAATGACCAATCAGTCATCAAATGATTTATTGCTGAAATATGTAACTTTTTTAAAACTTTTTTTCTTCTACTTAATGAAGCTTTGCTCTAATTTCACTCAATACACACTTGTATTTCCATTTAAGGTTTTATTCTATAGTATACAAGGTCTCACTCAGGGAAGCTTCATACTATACTTGCAATTCTACTCAGAGACTACTTGTATTTTATTGTAATTCATGTAATTCAGCTCAAGTAGTGATTTTTTTTAATGTAGCTTTAATAGTTGTTTTTAACGAAGTCTGCAGTGTGGCAGTTTATAGTGATGTTTAGTACTGGAGAATCATGGCTGCAGACATGTAGCATGATATCCACCCAGTCACATTATCCTAACACCAGGCCAACCAGTCCTAACACTATATGTTAAATTACACTTCATCCTATACTTGCAATACCCCTCATGGAAGTTGATATGTTTAGGTGATTTTCTCTGACACATTACTCATGGAACCTGGAATCAAGACTGGTTAGAGGTTGTGTTTAGGTCATTTTCTCTGATGCTAGTACTTGTAGAGTCTGGCATCAACACTCCAGTTATGGTTTCTGTTCAACTTGGATTAGGATGGTTATGCTGGCAGTGTTGTCTTTACTGGCAATGCCAGATATTAGGGTACTTATGGCTTATATTCAGAGATGTCAAGATGGCTGACCCTATGACCAATATTAAAATCCTTTCCACACATGTATTAATCTCAAGAGTCCCGGGTTTTTTTCTCCTTGAGAATAAATAGGATGGCTTACCACCAATTCCTATAGAATGGTTAAAAATAATGAGGTACAGAACCAAAGAATATGTGAGCAAAGGGTCTGATATGTCGTAAGCTGATATAAAAAGAAACAGCAGTTTTCTTGGAAATAGAGCAACTGCTATAAATAGAAGGTAACACTTGGGAAGCTCACCTGTAATTTAGGTTAGGTTACACAGAAGCCATTTTTTCTAGTTCTGTGCAAATAAAAGGATTTTGGGAGGGGGATATACTGGAAAAAAAATGTAATGATTGCTAGCTTCCAGGTTCTTCCTTTGGCCCTTATCAATCCCTGGGCATTCATTCATACCTGTTCCAGGCAAGGTCATCTGCATTGACAGTAGCATAACTGGGCAACTATACTACTATACTATACTACTCCAAAGCGGATTCATCTCCCTTTTCTAGATCATCTAAACCTCCACCCCTCTTACAGTACTATGTTTATGGGGTCAGAATGGCGCCTTTGTACCATCCATCTATGCTACCAACAATAATACAACTGCCCTCAAATCAGACAAGTAATCTGTCTATATGGCTTCCAAGGTTATCATCCTATATTGGACCAATTTTGGTTAAGATTACCATCTATTAGTAGTAGATCTGTGTACCTGCTCACTTTCTTCCATAGCCAGGTTGAGAACAGCAGCCATGCAAGATTCTGTTCACTCTCTCTGGGACACATTCCAACATCATGGTAGATGTGACATTGGGCATGATAAAGATCTCTCAGATCTGTTGGACAGTTTTGATCTCAAGCAAGTTTGATCATCTTGCACATGCAAGGTCAGTGAGCTTGATGCCCTTTCAGTTGGAACTATCTTCTGTTCAGTTTGGATCATTGTTACCAACATCCTGTCTGTGCCCTAATTCACATCCAAAATGGCCTCCATCAAAGCCATAGTCTTATTGCTACTCATTTTGAATGGATGGTTGTCAATGTTTTCAGTAAAAGAATTGTTATATCTAGATGGTTGTAAATGAAAATGGTGACAGACTGACATCCACCATGAAAATATTGTTATTGCTACTATGGCAGCCATAATAAACAACACCTACTTCGGGGGTTTCTGCTGGATACTATTGTTATTGGTAAAATTGAAATAGAATGCAAAGCTTGTACCTTTTTTTTATTCATATGTGTGTTTAGCCATAACCATTTGAAAAAATATATTGTATTGGTAGTATACATCAGAAAGCATTTTATCTCTAAAATAATAATCAACAAATAATATCGCAATATAAAGGAGTATTATATGTACCATCAGATATATATAAACTAGCTAAGATTTGTTGAGGTACATCACACCTCCAAATGGAAACAGATCTGCCAGTACATAATGAACTGAATCCTAATGAACATTGGGTCATTTTTGGTCAAATCTGCATTAACAAAAACATTGCAATCTTCCTTGCTGATGAGTACCCATGAATATCAATCCAAATAACTGTCCACAACCCATATTAGGGCCATGATCAACTTATTGAATATCACTAGGTTAGGTTAACTAAATAGTGCATGCATAAAGAACAAGTGCACATGTCTTCCACATGTGCAAGACATAGATAACACTGAAATATTTCAAAACCTTTTTTTACTTACCTTGACCTACTTGCAGGCCATTCATAAAGTACATTAAGGTTTTCTCTAGATTGTAAAGATCTGCATTAATAATAACCATAGAGATGTCATCATTTGCTCATCTTATTGTGTCTGTTAATCATTTCTGTTTTATGTCATATGCAACTCTACAGGGTATGCAAGTGATGCCTTAAATCTAACTTTACAATCCACATATTTAAGTCCTATTTATGAAGGCATGCATAATTTTAAGTATGTACAATAACTATGGGCCCTCCTAAAGAGACTTGTTAGGAGAGGGCACCACTTCTTGTGGGTGGTCTTCCATCATCCATTTTCTCTTTGGAAGAACTCTTTTGGTCTCCTTGTGTCAGTGCTAACCTCTAAATAAGTTATTAGTTTTGCCCTCTGCTACTCTATGTATAAAAATAGTATTACTAAAATTGCACAATTTTTCAAAAGAAGCCATTAAACTAATAACAACCTGGGCTTCTATTTTGCATAGGTGTGTTCTCACTCAATCTGCCTGCTAGGTTTAAAGTATGCATAAGCAGCAGTATATCGAGGAAATTCATAAATTAGTAAAACAATTGAATCAATAGCATGCATTATACATTGCATCTACAGGTGTATCTAAAATATCAGTAGGCAAAATCTTAATATAACTATATAATCCTAAAGAGATACTAAAGATACAATTTTTTAAAAAAATAACCAGTCATTCAACAAAATAAAACAACATTTGGGTCAGAAAAAAATATTACAATATCAATCCTCTTAATTAGCAAATCTGATTTTCCAGAAATGTGATGCATTTGTATTAAGGTCTCCATGTTGACAACCAAGAAATAATAGTATAAAAATATTAACATTTTCCCATTGTACAACTGTATACAAGATAAATGGCAAGAAATGTCTTATTAAATATTTAAATGGACAATGATTCCAACATCAATTTTGAAAGCCCTTTTATTTCAAGACAAAAACACTAGCTGGTGTTATTTTAAAGTTGTGTTTCAAATTTTGAGATGACCATACCCAAATTTTTGCAACAACATTTTCACATACTTCCAAATCAAAAGGGCCATAATTTTTTTTTTTTTTTTTTTTCATGATTAAGTGAAACCTGCTTTATTGGAAGAAATCCGTGCCTTGTAAATATCTTTGTCTAGAAATGCTAACCCTTATGTGAAATGGCATTTTTAATATAGTATGCTTTTGAAACAGGGATAATTTTGGTAAGAGCTCTGTATAGTCACATTTGCCCTGGAACAAAAATAACATCCACAGAAATTCAACATGCAACCATTGTTGCAATTTTGTCATGAAGTAAAGCAAAAAGAGAATTACCTAACGGACACATATTTTTTTTTAGTAATCTGAATGACATAAGGAAAACAAAGATTTGTTGATCTAATAGCTCTAATAGTTTCTTTCACTGACAAGTTGAACTATAGGTCTATCCAACAGACCATTTCTAGAAGATGCAGTGAAATATCAGTCACTCCATTTACTATTTAGTTCCCATAATCCATGAAGAGAAATTGCCCTGGAAAAGAAATATTTACCAGTTAATAGAGACATACCAAATAATGAATTTTATAAATTTTATTAAAGCAAACAATATTACCATCAGTTTTAAATGTCAGGTACTTTCAGCACAATTCAACTGTAATAATGATGGTTCCATAGAACACTGTCTTGCCTTTATATTAATAATGGACTTACAGCTGCTTGTGTAAGACCAACATGATCATTTATTTTTCCTCTTAAAATAGTAAAATCTTAACAAAACTGGAGGAGGAGGAATATGCCCTGCTTCCCACACAATTTTCCTCTGACCCATTATGGGTACAAGTAGACAGTAAAATCAGTGTCCCTCAAATGTACTTCTGCACTACAGTACCTAGCAGCCAACTAGACACCATTAGGTGAAAATTCCATGTTGATATCATCCATTCAAATGAATTAGGACAAAAATCAAGGGAGCATAAACATTTGTTAATAAGTGCATTTTAAGTTATCCATAATACATGCACATCACAAATTTTAAATGAGACTGTTGATGCATCCCATATGTATTAGTTCTCTATGTAGATAACTAGTGTGCAGAAACCACTTTTCTTCTTTCAGTCACTTTTACTATTGATCCATTATCAACAGGATTCTTCCTTAGCCTAAGTGCAATCCATCTCAAACAATTTGATCCCCAATATTCAGAATTAATGTTAATGTGTGTGGAAACAAATTTTATTCATTCAGTCACCAAGACCTTGACCTTTGATTCCTAAATCAACAGGATTCCTCCTCACCACAAATGCATGCCATCCTCAAAGTTTGGTAAATGGTGGAGAATTTGACTTGTGTGGAAACAATTTTTTGACCCCCAAATCAAAAAGGTTCTTCTCAATTCCAGGCTTAGTTCATCCAGGGTTTTTTGATAACTGTCAATAGTTCACAATACTGGTTGTTTTGTGGTAATGAAATTAGTAATTAGTAACAGATGGACAGACTGAAATTATACATCATAACAAAATACATTTTCCCTTATGAAGGGTATACAAAAAGGTATAAACTCCTACATAATACATTTCCCCTTATTGAGGGCATAAAAAGGGTAACTCATTTCCCTTATGGAAGGCACATATGGGTAACAACTCTTGCATAATACATTGCCCCTTATGGAGGGCATATAAAATGGGTAACAACTCTAATAAAGTTAAGTGAGTTGTCAAACATATGCTCATCTTCTGGTGATAACCATAATATTTACCCCATTTCATGGCACTAGAAAATAAGTTGCACCAACAAGATCATGACAAATATGAAGATTACTAGATACCCCTTCCTATATACAAGTGCAGCAGGGTAAGAAAGAAAATGGGGCAGTCTGCAATGATGAACCATCAAAGTTGCTCTAATCTTCTTTAGCATCTTTTTTAATATTTTACCACTGGGTGTAAATTTTAGAATATTACGTATAATGCTAAAGTTACCGAGAATACATACAGAAGATGAACATTTCAGAACATTACTATAAAGAAAAAAAAGAACTTGCTTCAAATAAATTAAATTAGGCAATTGCAGATTTGGGAGCCAATACTTACTGGGAAGGAGTAGATGAAGAGGAAGATAAGCAGCAACAGGAGGAGGATGAGCAGGGCAATGATGAAGTACCACTTGTAGTTTCGCCAGATGATGTAACGAAGTGTCTTGAATGGAGATGTAAACCATAGGAAGGATGTCTCTGGGCGGCTAGAAAAAAACAAAAAAACCAGCATCAGTCTGATTGTAACTGAATTTTTGAAAATAATGCAATAAAAAAAACATTTTTGAAGGGCGAAATTCATGCATGAAGTAATTAAATATATTAATTATGATCAAACAGTGTTTGGTGTATGCAAAAGGCTTGCTAGAGCAATTTGTAAAAGACATGGAATCTTCAGTCACAAACTCTCCTCTTCTGACAAATTCATGTACATAATTAATCATGTATGTTTTTCATGTTAAAATTTTCTTTGCATGGATAAAAGTACACGCTTTTCCAGCGATGACACAAAAGGAGGGAATTGCATGGAGAGTGTCAGCAATATCATTGCTCCAAAAATTACTTTCTCTTCAAATAAAAATGGCAAATACATGGATTGGTTAATGATTATTTAGGATTTCCAATAACCGTAAACTGTGCTGAAAACATCAATCTGATTGAAAAAATAATAACAACCATAGTGGGGAAATGGGGCCAAAAAATTTACTGAGTACCAGACAAAAAGAAGGAGTTACATTCCCTCTCCCTGGAAGTAGCTGTGTCTGAAGTCTGCTTAAAATCTTGTATGAAAACCACCCTACAGCAAGCACTGGTCATTGAATGGACATGGTCTTGAGGAACAATTTTCACGCGCACACAAATTTGGTGAAGTAGAGTAGTGGGGCCCCCTCCCTCATAAACCCCCTGACCAGTTGCTACCCACTTTTCATGGCCAGAATCCCTTGACACCAATGAGTTTGGATTCAAAGTACCCTTCAAGAAAGGCTGTCCCTCTGATGCAACCAGTATATTAGTGTCAAAATGTAAAATTTACTCCTTACAAGTAGTCACATTTTATTATGAAACCGTATCAATTCAGATATTAAGGTATTCATATGATTATGTTTACTGATGTATGTTTCTTGATATCAGGTTTTCATTAATAAAAAGAAGCATGCCTAAAATACATGTACCACAAAGGTGAATATTACATAATTATCTATCAACACTGATCTATCACAGGATGTGGTCAACAAAGTTTTGGAATTCACACAGAAGATGAGTTCTTCTCTTGATAATTACAACCAAACTATCAAGATCATAATGTTGGATTTAAAAAAACAGGACTTTTATGTAAATTTTTGGAATTCACACAGAAGATGAGTTCTTCTCTTGATAATTACAACCAAACTATCAAGATCATAATGTTGGATTTAAAAAAACAGGACTTTTATGCAAATTTTTATGAGTAATTAGGTAAAATTTACACATTGATAAATACCTAACCATGATCATTTAATCCTTATAATTCCAATTTACTAACATCAGATCAGCAGATTTAATCAACAAAACATTCACATCTATGTACATTGAAAGTTTTCTTTCATTAGCCTTTTAACTGCGATAGAATACACAGCCCTTTATCTTCTACTTATTTCGGTCTTTCAAAAGCAAATTTGTGTCCATTTTCAGCGTGATCAGTTGAATATGATCCTGCTGTAATGTCAAGGTGAAATGCAATATGCCTTCTTCAGTAAAAGGATTGAGTGCAGGAAGGTCTAAGCAATTACATTGTTTTAACTTATAATGGTAGATTTTAATCTGTGACTGTTTTTGACCAGAAATCACATGAGTGGGTGGCTGGGAGCTTTTTGTTATTATTAGGGTGTATGGCATTCATACAGATAAAACTTCACATCAAATAATCTGAAAACGGGGAACCAAAAGTAGTCTGCAGAATTTATTGATGTGTAAAAAAAATTCCAGATCAGTATCACATGACTGTTTACATCTAATCAAAACACAGAATATACCATCATGTAAAAAGCGAATTAATACTTTAAAAGGAAAAGCAAAGGGGATAGTTCAAGAGCTCTTGCCAAAACATTGTATGTTGGGACAACTCAAAAAACAATGTAACAGGTAAGAAGAAAATTTTGCAGCAGTGGAAAATGATTTATTCTAAATATTAAATAATGTATATATCAAGACTTAAATGATATTTTTGACAGGTTTTGCTATGCGCATGTCAACAATATCCCACTCACAAATCATGCCTAATAATGAGAATTATTAATATATGTTAACTTGAAGTCTGTTCTTAAGACATGAAGAACCTTTTAATATTTAATATTACTAAATGAAGTTAGTAAATACTTTGAAGTTATATGTAAAGCTTTACTACATAAAGGATCACATACATACACTTTTCACAAACATACCACTTCTGCAAAGCCAAGCTGCCTTATACAGCCCTTTGCTGTTGCAGAATAGATGGCTGTATATTAAAGAGGGAGACAACTGTAACAAGTCCTTATGAAGTACCTTGATGATGTGGTGAAGGAGACTTGTGCAAATGCTACAGATCACACAACCTCAAATTGAACTATTAGGATGATTGGTTTTCATGAGGGAGAAAATGTATCAAACCTCCATCCCAATGACTGAATAATGTTAGTCTGGAAATAGTTTCACTGAATGGCTATGCTGTTTGCAAATGCCCTAATCTCATAAAATGATTTGGTCTAGGATTAATTCATTGTAAGTAGACTGGATTACCCAACATATCAAAGACATAAGAGACTGTGTAAAAATATCCCATCTCCTCTGACTGGTAAAAGCAAATGATTTTCCGCTTCTAATGAGATCACTATCTGATGACTGATGGGCTCTGGCATCCACAAGTGCCTCTATCCAAGGGCAGACCATTAATGTCTCACAGACATATTGGCATGTTAATTTTGTTTTGGTACTTTTATGGCAAAAACATGCCCCCAAAAGTGGCTATGTATATTTTTTGCATGAGGGAGGGCTGCATTTGCAAGGAAGTGAATATTTTTCTAACATATTATGATCAGTTAAGGTATCTTAAAAAGAAACTAGCCATCTTGTTTCACTAATATGAAAGTCTGACATGAAGGATTTTTTTTCTTTTTTTTCTTTGGTGCTGAATTGATAGATGTATTAGGCTTAGAAACAATACTATAGCAAACTTGAGAGTGAGTGGATAAAACACTTATAATACACTGATTTCTCCTACTTTGATTACAGTGGTAGAAAAAAGTAGTTTACAGATATTAAAACAGGTGCATAAATATATCTAACACACCCCTACCCTGAGGCCTTGATGTAAATTGACAATAAAAGGAGGACTTACTTTGGTTTCTCCAATCTTGGATTTATGTTTGGTTCATCCTGTCCTTTGCCTGCTGGTCTTTGTTCTGCCTCATCAGCTGTCAAGAGCTCCAACTCCATGTCAACCTTGCCCTATAAAGAGAAAAAATACACATAATACCATCAAACAGGCTGTACTGGATACTACTAACAATAATAACTACAATCTGCTGTAAAGCTGTATGTATTGACTCGGGTCCCCCTTCCATTCTGTTTGGTGCAATATGACACAGAATTCAAGTTATTAATACCGATGGAATGTGCCTTTCCCACTGACATGCCACATAACTGACACAGTCTTGGTCCTGATGGAATGATTCAAACCAGCACACTTTCAATTGCGAGTCCAGCATGCTAACCACTAAAACACTGCAGCTCCACCTCTTGTAGTAAATTTCTAAGATGTTCTGTGAACATCTACAGATGGCTAGCAACACTATTGTAAAGTTTTATCTCCTTTTAACTAAACTGGTTTCAGATGGGTTAATTAATATGACAAACTAATAATGCCTGCACACCCTCATGAATGGGTATTATTATATCCAATGACGAGAATATCACAGACAGAGCGATACCCTGACAGTGGTCTGCATGAGGGGAACACATACATTCCTGGATTTACATCAGTAACATAGGTGTACAAAAATACCTGGTTTTTGACATCACTTACTTTATACCATATATCTGTTTCTTGGCACCTCAAGTTCTTTGACACCAAATTTTTTAGCCAAAGTAATTTCTTCCTGTCCTGTAATTTTAGGCTCGCATCCTGGCAAATATGTACCAAATTTCATTTATATTAGTTGAAGAGAACTGCTTTACAATGACATACAATGGCCAAATCTATTTTTAGTAACAGCAACCCTCACTATAAAAGTACACCCATCCTGCCATCCATTAAAAAGTTCTGATAGTGGTCTTTCTTGGACGAGAAAAGAACACCTACATGAAGGTTTTTACAAATGTATTGTGTATTACTGATGTTGCTTTCTGGAAGCAACCTACAAATGTCAAATTTTTCTGGCTACAAAATCCTTGACTTTGGAGCTTCTGACCATTAAAATCAACACAATGTTTCTTCCTAGTGTTAAAAGAAAAATACACTGAATGTTCTTGAATTCTGCAAATGAAATGTCAGGCAAATTAATAAATTAGAAAATATAAAACTAAACCTGAAATTACCGAATGCCCTCAAACCCCAATAGAGTTCTTTGGGATTAATAGGAACATGTGTACAAATTGATCTGAATTTTGTTATTAAAACACAAGTTATTATAGATAAATGAAATGCACAGGCAAATTTAATAGCAATGTTGACCTAGAAGGTACTGATCAAAAATTCATGGGCAAACTACCTCATGTTAAGAAAAATATGTACGCCAAGCTGTGTTAAAAATTTGTAAAACTAGTTTTAACAACAATGACACTGACCTTGAAGCCACTGGCCTCAAAATAACTGGCAATAAAATGCATTGGAAAAATCTATTTCAGAAACAGCGACTTTGATCTTGGGGTCCTAGTAGGTTCAAAATCAACAGGGTTCTTTGGGTAATGGAAACACAAAATAGAAATTTGATAACAAAATGTATCACCCAAAAACTAAAACAAAACTAATGATTATCCATCCAGACTGATGGTAACATCCCACATCTTTCAATAGTATAACACAGCAACATATGAACAATAATGACAACAGATGACATGTCCATTACTTGTGACTGTAATCTTGCTGTTTTCCACATTAACTGTAGCATCATGTACTCACCGTGAGTTGTCTTTGTCCATTGACTTCATCAAAGACAGGCCAAAACCCACGTAATCTCTTCTGTTCAAATAAGGACACTGTCTTAATGGCTAAATTGCCTTGTCTGGCATCAGGCAACTGTTGAAGGTTACATGTATTGGCCCGTTTGGCAGGTAGAGGCATGTTGTTCAGATTCAGATCCACAGTGCCTGAAAATTTATGGCAATATACAATCTTATCTGTATCTCATTTTTAAAAGGCAACTCCACTGAAATGTGTCTTTTACACTAATAATTTTCTGATACTTGTCACAATATAGTGAAACCAATCTATAAATAACACTCCAAAGATACATCTCTTCATGGACAAGCATTTTATATCAATGTGAAAGATACATGTACAGTTAAAATAAGCATTCACATAGTTTGTCCTTTATTAACATGTGTCCTTTATATGTGATGTTTTTGCTAAGGCAGGTTATACTGTATCATCCAGCCTCTAATTCCTTTCATGTTTCTATGTGGGTATCTGCTAAGGCAGGTTATTCTGCATTCATTAGCATTTTATTTATACAATGTTTATATGCAGGTAATGGGGATATCTGCTACAATGTTTATAGTGGGGTTGTCTGCTTAAGAAGATTATACTGTATCCATTAACCTATTATTTATGTTCTTTTGAACAAATCTTCCCAAATTTGCATGTGTTTGTAGATTAAATATGTAATTGTGTTGCTGCTAGCAACATGTACATAGTATATCAACTTGATTACAAAACTATAAAGTCAAATTACAAGTCTGTTCAAGATGTTTTATTCTGCTGTGGGTGGACTAGACACAAACTCTCTCTCTCTCTCTCTCTCTCTCTCTCTCTCTCTCTCTCTCTCTCTCTCTCTCTCTCTCTCTCTCTCTCTCAAGATCATAGTGCACATAAACTAGTAAAATCATCACTTGAGTTACCTTTCAGATAACCAAAATAAACATTAATTTGAATAAAATTGATATCCTAGAGTATGCAGATTGTGTCCTGCAAACAGGATGTTTTACACTAGTTGATTTAACTACAATTACTGATGTTATAATTCAGTATGTTTTTCAATAACTGATCTAGCTACATAAACTTGTTCTGCAGTTCTGGATAGTTTGCATTGATTGATCTAGCTAACTGTATTCATTCTGTATTTATGGTCATTTTGTACTGATTTATCAAGCTACATAAACTAATTCTGTATGTTCAGGATGTTTTGCACGGATTTATCTAGTTACATTTACTCATTCTGTAGTTTAAGATATCTTTCACTGACTGATCTAGCTACATCATGCACTCAATATATAGTTCATTTTCAAGTCTAAAATTGTTGCAGTTGTTTGGATTTTTAATTCATTTTCTCATTATTATTTTTAAGAAAACAAAATCAATTCTAGATCAAAGTTTAATTATAGTTATAGTTATATCTATTTTCTAAAAGAAATATCAATCATAGATTGAAGTTTTGTTGTCTATCTAATTTAAGAACAAACTTTCTTTTTTATATGTATTCATGTTGTTTGTATCATTTCACAAGTTATCTTAAGTTGTGCATTGCCATTACTTTAACAGTCTACTACTTTTTTTAATGATGCATGTTTACAAATTCAAAATTTACAGTGAAAACCTCACTTATTATGCTCTATCTTAAGGTGAGGATATTTTCAATTTTGTTGTCTTAAATTTGCATCTTACATACTGTCTGTAATGCAAAAAGTAAACATTCATTTAACCTTCAAACAATGATTATTGCAACTGAATAAGGGGCATTAAAATTAGCATTAAGCACATAAAACATTTAAAAAGCCTAAAACTTTACACAAATTGGAAAAATATGCAAAATTATGCATGGTGAAATGTAGAATGAGAATGCCTTTGTACTCATTCATAGATTAGAATTTGTTTGAGCTTGTTCACAGATAAAAATGTCTTTGTACTTCTCCACAGATGTTTAATTATTAAGATAGTAATTTTGATCAAAAAGTAATTAATTGTACAACAGTAACTTCAAACTTTTCAAATAATACTATGCCAAATTTTCACTGATCTGAAAAATGAATACAATAACTCATGCTGATTGCAAGTAAGAAGTGTAAACACTGTCTAGTATTTAATAGGTCAAATATAGTATATCACATTATCTGCTCAATCAGATGTGACAGAGCCATTCTCACTGAAGAAATGGGATCTAGAAGAATCAAGAAGCTAAAGTCATGGCATACCCAGGAAATCATCCATAGAAAATTTGTCATTGTCCCAGACTTGAATCGTCAAAATTGGAGGAAGATGTTGCTCTGTTTCATCAAGACTCCAGAATTTCTCCTAGAAACATACAAGTGACTCTTATAAAAAGAAACTAGCGCAAGATGTTAACATCCAACCATCATAATGTTATGTCAGACAAAGAAACACAAGTGGATGTGAGAATGTTCACTTGGCTGACATTGGACTAATGGCCAAACACACAGCCACATGTTCTGTATATTAGTGTTGCACTTGAAATTGAAAAATTCAAGTCTTCTGTTTTCTAATAACAGTATTTTCTCTACATGTTCCATTAAAGAAT
The DNA here is from genome assembly GCA_016746295.1 of Potamilus streckersoni. Classification (NCBI taxonomy): domain Eukaryota; kingdom Metazoa; phylum Mollusca; class Bivalvia; order Unionida; family Unionidae; genus Potamilus; species Potamilus streckersoni. The sequence continues at coordinate 575,360 of JAEAOA010001266.1, forward strand.
TCATAAGCTGCACATTGTTTCACCCTTTTGCCCATTCTTATCTCTTATAAAACAGTGTTACATATTTCCTGTATATCATATTAAAGCTATCATGCATATAGTTTTAACATTTTCAGTTGCTTTTAATTTCTGAATCAACTATTGATGAGCTGGTAATTCAATGCGTGTCAATGATTGATGTCCTAAAATTGCTCCTTCCAAGTGTGAATGAATTTTTTAAACCAGTTTTTACATGACTACATGGCCATAAATAGCCTAACATGTGCTGAACAATGGTGTAAAACAACACACCAGCTGAAAATTATCTCATTTTTTTCATTCAATACCAGCTAAAGTAATTTTTTTTGTCCAGTCTAATCTTTTTTCTCTCCACATCAGATAGATGCTCAAATTATGTGCTGCCATCTCAAAGCAAATCATCTCTAGTATCATCTAATATGTGATTAGACTGAGAATTTGTTTGCTCACTGTCACCTACCAATGCAAACATATGCACTTTGGCTGTTATCAGAAATACTGCTAAAATAATCAAAATGTGTGAAAGTTTTAAATCATCTTGCCTGTAATGCTTTATTCTAGAAATTCAGCCTCTGCATCAAACATGAGTGTGTTTTACTTCTACATGGAATCAACATATTTGCTGAGTGACAACCATAATTTTTACATTGCACAACCTTGCTCCAATAGAATTTCATGAAATCTTAAATTATGGGGGATTATAATGATCATGCATTCTAAATGCAACCCTGCCCTGTGGACAAGGCTTCCATTCAATTGTTTATAGCACTACCCTTGAAGTTAATTTGGCATTACAAGGGAAGTTGAGCTGTGCAATCAGCAATGATTCCTGAAAGGATATTACCTTTGTTAGCGCAACCCTTGTAGTTGTAACCTGAAAACCATAGATATTTACCACAACCCACTACCAAAGATTGGTGACTCAGTGGTTAATGCACTTGGACTTCTGATCAGAAAGCCACAGGATAGATCCTTGGTAATCATTAATATGCATTGATCTTGCTCACAAACCAACTATTGTGTACTTCATAATATAAACTTAAAGAACAATTCTGATCAAAATCTGTCAAGAAATTTTGTCTCTAGACAGTCCACAAGATTAGATAATAAACTAAAAGACCATGATATAAACTGATATAAGAAATTTAATTAAAATCTGTTAAAAAATCAATACTGTTAAAGTGTTCACAGACTCAGCCAATCTGATGTAAGATCAACTCCTCAACAAGCCCATATTACCCCCCTTGAAAATGCAATACTCTTGATAATATAACCTTTACCTTGTAATGACTATTGCTATGTAGACTGTCACTACAAGTGCCAAAGCTGTTAAATTTAAATTCTATAAACATAGTGACTGTTACTTAAAGATTCCACATTAGTAGTAACACCTGGGAAAATTCTGTATTGCACTGGCCCATTTGAACCAAAATATGGATGGTTCTCACCTTCATTTGCACATTTGTTTTCTACAGAACAGTTTTTGAATAAAGTGCTCTTTTTGTTGGTCTGATATTATTTCACCAAAAAAATGTTAGCATACTCTGATGCCAAAGTTTTAATCTTTAACTTGTATTGTTTCTATTTTCCTTTTTGTAAATATAAAGTAGCAACTAATAAAAATCAAAATTTGCTAACTGTTAATTCATAATAGGTAAATGGAATTCAGTTACATCACTTGTAAGTATACATCAACATATGCTTTAGTCTTGTGTGAGCATAAAATGTTCAAGGAAACATAGCATGTGGCAGATTTACATGATATATGATATGTGGCATCCATGGAAACACTGCATATGCAAGAATTACTTGACATTTGACATGGAGACATCAGATGTGGCATCCATCGAAACACAGCATGCACAAGATTTGCTTGATGTGTGACATGGAGACATTAAATGTGACATCTATGGAAACAGTGCAAGTGCCAGAATTACTTGATATTTTACATGGAGATATTAAATGTGATATCTGACATCCATGGAAATACAGCATGGACAAGATTTGATATGCGACATGGAGACAGTAAATGTGACATGTGGCATCCATGGAAACACTGTATGTGCAAGAATTACATAATATTTCACACAGAAACATCAAATGTGACACCCATAGAAACAACATTTACAAGATTTACAAGCCTTTATAACAAGCAAATACTTTTTTGTAACCATTTTTCATTATTAACACAAGTTAAATTTGAAACCAATTTTATATGTATCACATATTAATTGTCAATCCAACAAAAAGAACAGAGTTTATGAGTTTTCTCTTTACTGACACAGTTACTGGCTCATGGATGGCCAGTTTTGTTGTAAACTACAGAGCTTGTCTTATGTTTTCAAAAAGCACTGAGTAGTATATATGGTACACAGGAATTTCTTTATTACTAACTTGTCACCAAGGTATAAATTGTGGACATTGTGTGTTGGAATACAGATTCCTGATAGAAGAAAATGCTAACTTTTTAACCTAAATTAAGTAAACATTTTTAATCCAATATAGCAATGATATCCCAAAGGCAGCATGGTCAATGCAACTTACCATGCCTTCAGGTGTGTCTATTATACATTTTCAGGCCCAATATATTAATGATATCCCAAATGCAGCATAGTTAAGGAAGTACTTGTGACCAAATAAGCAACAATTAAATTAATTCATGGCTTAAACACTAAGCCTCTTATTGACTAACACCATAATTTCCAAATGTATAATTTTTAAATCAAATACAGAGATATATTTTGATTTTATTTTCAATATTCCTTTTTTAAACAACCAGACTTCTAATAAAAAACTATAGAGTATGAACAACTACTAAGCTCTATTTTATTCTGTTCTGCACAAGTGGTGGCCTTTTTGTTAAAAAAAAAATGGTAAAAAAAACAAACTTCTAGTTGATTAAACTTGATAAGTGAACAACAACATACTCTTTCATCATAATAAATTTATCCTTAGGGGATAATCTATTTGTGCTCATGGTCACTAACCAAATTTTTGAATTTTATTTTTAAAAAGTCTTCATACTGGGAAAGGGTAAAAATAGGAACCCACACTAAAATCAAACTGGCTTAACTTGCAAAATACTGACATATCTAAGTTAACCACCTTGCAGAAAATCATGCAAGAAGTTTAGTCGAACTGTAGAAAACGTGATCTGATTGGCTCAGATAAGATTCTACTGGCCAAACAGAGTATGCTTACATCATTCTAGACAGACTTGATGACATATCCAATTAGCACAAAGATAACAATGTGTACTCACTGCACATATTTATTCCTTGTTGATTTTTCTTTAAAAATCAGAAAAAAAAGATATTTTAGTCTAAACAATTAAGTTGCAAAAGGAGATTTGCACTGGAAAAGATAGCTAGCCTGACAAAGAGTGACTGGCCATTGTATAGCAAGCACAATTATTTTGAATGTTACTTATGCAATGTCAACGGATAATGGCAAGTCTATAAACAAAATGAAGATTTTGGTCCTGAGACTGAGTATGGATCTTGTCATATCTTACCTTCTTTTTCACAACCATGCAATTTTCTGCTGGCAAGAATTGAAATGGGAAGACAAATCGCCAGTTGAAGTTACCCTCACCATTCAAGGACCTGAAAGAAAAAAGTTTATATTCCAATCTGTAAAAAACAGCCAGCTGATTGCAAAGTGAAAAATCAATTTCTTTAGCCTGGTGGAAAACTAGTACAGATTTTCTAGAAGGAGATAAGGAATTTAAAAATTATATAGGGACTTTTATAATAATAATAGAGATTTTTAAAATGATGTAGAGACTTTTAAAATGATATAGGGTCTTCTAAAAATAGCACAGGCACCTTTAAAATTATATAGGGGCTTTTAAAATGATAAAGCTACTTTTAAAAATGATAAAGGGATAGTTAAAAGATATAAATAATTTTTTTAAATGATAAAGAACTTTTCAATAATACAGGGATTTATAAAATGATTGTTAAAAATATTTGTTGCAAAACAAATTCACCTTAAAAAATGTTTGACTGTACATAGTTTTCACTTAATTGCAAAGAATTTTATGTTTCACCTCCCCCAATGCATGCATGTTTAAACACCTAAAATAGACACTGAGACCTACTTTTCTACCATGGCTTGAAGTGAGCAAATCATGATAAAATGTGGCAACTACAGAAAAACAGCAGTAAATTCAGAAAACAATTGCTTCCAAATAGCATTGCATTGCATGAAAGCTTGTTGTCCTCTTAACAGCTTGGGACTTTTGTCATTTTCTCCTGAAATTGAGGTAGCAAACACATTTTGGATGTTAATTCTGAATACACTTTAATACATCTTCTTCAATGAGTTTTTTGCTTAGACTGATTTCTAGTTTTGCTAGAAATGTCATTTTTCACTGGCTATTTGGCTAGTTAGAGGTTTTTTTACTCCTGGCCACTTCTTAATCCCAATTCCCAAGATATCCTACTTCTAGCAAAGTGTCACCCGTCATTGTGCAGTTCAGACCAGTCTGCCTTAGATCAGAGGTAAAAAAGTCTCAAATCAGGGCACAAAATCTGATTCCATCTGTAGGATACCTTTGGTAGAAATGTTTTCCAATGCTGTTGATAGCATAGTTTCTGAAAAAAGTTTTCCAATGTTTCTCTATTTCTGAATCTTCATTCACATTTCAGGAATAGCAAATTCATTTGTATTGTGTGTGTGTGTGTGTGTGTGTGTGTGTATGAGATTTGGATTAACATAGCTTTAACAATGTTTTAGTCATATTTCTAAAATGTCTACAGTGTGGCAGTTTACAGAGATATCTAGCACTGGGGAATTATGTTGCAGACATGAAGCATGATGTCCCACCCAACCACATTATCCTGATACCAGGCTGACCAATCCTAATACTAACTTCTTAATGCTGAATGCCCAGCAAGGCAGCTGTCAGTACCATTTTTATATGATGCAGCCAGTGTTCAAACCCACAACCACCCACATTTGAAGGTCTTAATTAAAGCCCTTTAAGACAGAATGATCATCTTAGGAAAGCTGTTAAAACTCTTTTGCTTTATTTTTTAGTAACAGTGGCCATATTTTATTGTAGACTGGTATCCTCTGTACAAAACTTTTGTAGCCTTTCATACAAGTACACTTTCTGTAAAATGTGATTAGTTATTTAAAAGTTTGCCATATCTGATGGCAGATCAGATCAGTATCATTTGTAAAAAGTTCAAAGTCTTCATGCTTTTTGCAAAGTTTGGCTAAACTAGCACCTGGTTTTCTAAAGCTGAAAACAGCATAGTCGGCAGACAAAATGGATGTAAAGTTTGACATAGGACATTACACATATAAAATTTACCTTCAGTCCATGAAGCCAATCAAAAGTTGCGAAGCAGAAACAAGATATGCGACATATGGACAGAATGGCTGTACTAAGGAAAAATAATTTGCCTTCATTTTTCAAGCAAATCCAATAGGTTTAGAAAAAAGGACAAAAAAAATTTGCTGAAGGCATCATTTTGTTGTACACATACACACAGACACAAAACAGAATAATTACATAGTAAAACTTTATCTGTCAGGGTGCGGGACCGAAACTGTGACACCTATGAGAATAGACAGATAATAATTATGTACATTAAAAGCATTATACAATCGACTGGGTCTTCAAAAAATCATAATATCTACATATGTACATGTACTCCTTTTTAATATTTTTTTGTACCAAGCCCTGATGGTTAACAGAGACTGACAGTTAATCAGGTGCCAGATAATCAAAGATCTATTGTATTCCACAAAATATACAGTCATGAAAACACTATATTTTTAACAAAATGTCCCTGCTTACAATACTTTATCAATTTACCTGTAGTGAATGTCTGTTTTCTGTTTCTCATCTATTCCTGCCATCCATCCTGATAGATAAATGTCACTCATTTTCTCTCCTGTGATGGACGTTTCATCAAGTATTACATCCTCTGTGTTCCAGATGATAACTCTCAGCACATACCTAGTAATAACAAGATACCCAAGAGTGGTTAACATTCATCTACAATTATCCAGTGTTACAGCTGACCACTGAGAGTTAATGATTTTCTAATAGAACTAGATGTCAAATGATATCATTATCAAGGCATGTTACAAATTCCATACCCAAGTGATCACAAGATAGAAGAACTACAGTGTACAAACAACTGCAGATATGCATAAAAGTCAGTGCATTACAAGACTAAATGACAATAAACAAATGGCATGGAAATTTTATGAGTTTTTACATTATATTACTGGTGCTGGCTGGTTTGGCATCATGCACTTTTTAAAATAAAAATATACTTTTCAAATTTGCATGCTTCTCAAGGTTTTTTTTTCCTTAAAAACTCCCATTTGCAGGAATTTGATACATAATCTTCATGTGTAGTAAATGTGCAAATAACATGTAATGGAAATGATAATACAGTTAGTTTTCTGCAAATGTTTGACTGAGAATTCAGAAAATTCTTGAATCCTCATCTCAAGATAGCCTCTTACATGTATTATAAATATTATGCTGTACATATGTAGAGTGTTGCTCTAATATTATCCTCAACCATCAACTTGCACAAGGAGAGAGAGTATCAGACATGTATTGGTAGATAGTTTTAGACATGTATGGTCTGACAGCATTAGATGTGTATGGAAATTATTAGACAGGTATGGACAGACAGTATTAGACATGTATGGATAGACAATTAGAAATATATAGATAGATACTATTAGACATGTATGATATCAAATTATTCACAAATGATAAAACTTTCTGATGTAATACAGCTTAATGGTGTTTACCCATTTTTGTTTATTGCAACAATGCTTTGTTATTATGCCATCAATAAGAATTACTTATTAACAATCATTCAAACAAACTCATTTTTCTGACAAAGCATGATAATCTATTTTTATAAAAAAAACCCTTTATTTAATGTCAATCGCATAACAAGTAGTTGTAGACCAAATCCCAGACTAAAGAGATGCAAAGACATGTATTCATTATAAATAATTTGATTTAGATTAACAAAATTATACTGTAATTCAAATTTAGCCTCACTTCTTGGGACATCGTGCCTTGATGTCAAATGGTGGACCTGGTTCTCCCAAAGACTTCGGGAATATGTCCACCCACATCTGCAACTTGCCCTGAAACAACATTTAGGGTTAAAAGTTAGGGAATACTATTTTCATCATGTCCTTTTAAGGAAGGTAATTTTTTATATCTTTGTATGAAAATCTTTGTGGAAAAAAAATATATACATACATACACACAAATTTTAAAAAGTCTAAAATTTCTGTCAGTCCTGCAGATCATGCCTTCAGATGCATTATGGACCCTCTTGGTTACCTGCAAAAAAGGACTGACTGTTGATCTTCAAAGTCAAACAAATTTTTCATTCACAAATTCTTCATCTATCCACCAGTCAATCCATCAACAGAAATTGCTTATGTGGTCCATATGCAGTCTCTGTTTTGTAGAAAATTTTCTGGCAAACAAAATTACAAAACCAATATATATCCAAAGCATATCTATGTTTCAAAAAATCATAAAAATAAAAGGTAAAGATGTTATAGCAGTAAGATCACCAGAAATATAGGATCAAAATTTATTACTAGATTTTTTTTAAAAAAATATATATAAATGTAAAACATCCAAAGTTGGAAATATTTTTTTTCCTGCACAGAAATCTAATGAAGTCATTTACTGATGAATATAAATTTCCTTCCAAATTTCTTTGTCTACCTCAAGTGCATTTTGTTTAACATTTTAACAAATTTTTGTCAAAAATGTCTCAGAGAAAGAAAGAAGTTCAACAACATTTGTAAAATAAAGTAAATATTGCTGTAATTGTATATAAAATGTGTCAACCAAATTTATTTTCTCCAAGTTGAATTTTTTTAACAATACAACCAAAAACCTTCTCAGGACAGATGGATAGGACTAAATCATGATGCATGCAATTGGTGAATAAAAAAATTTGCTCCCTTCCACAACACAGATAAAATAATCATCAAGTCAGATTTTGGGATCTAGATGTGATTGGAAGCGCATACAATCATTTTTAGGTTTCTAAAATTTAAACCAGTTTTCATCTGACCATTTCAGAAGTACTAAAACATCTGGAATTGATGTTCAATAGTATACACACCTTTTAATGTTGAGAAGTTCAAAATGTCAACATATAAGGAGCACTCAGTTGCCATATTAATATTTTTTACTATGCTGTTAATTTTGTATTCAGAAAAGGATGACTAATAACATTTGGCCTGAGGTACATGTATATGCATGGTGGCCATTAAAGTTTCCAAGTAGATCAAAAGATGATGCTAAGTGTTCAGTATGGTGATCAAGTATAACAAAAGGTGCTACAAAGTGTTCAATAAGATGGCCAAGTAGAACACAAGGTGCCACCAAGTGTGCCATAGGATGACCAAGTGTAACAGTGCAACAAAAGGTGCTGATAAGTGTTCCATAAGAGCAAAGTAGAACAAAAGGTGCTGACAAGTATTCCATATGAGGGCCAAGTAGAACAAAAGGTGCTGACAAGTGTTCCACAAGAGGGCCAAGTAGAACAAAAGGTGCTGACAAGTGTTCCTTAAGAGCCAAGTAGATCATAAGGTGTTGACAAATGTTCCATAAGAGGCCAAGTAGAACAAAAGGTACTGACAAGTGTTCCACAAGAGGGCCAAGTAGAACAAAATGTGCTGACAAATGTGCAATAAGATGGGGCAAGTAGAACAAAGACATGTCACAACCTTGTGAAAAATGTAAGTACTGACTGTATGTTTGAATAAAAGTCCAGGGAATAATTAATTTGAACTTATGTTTTGATTTTCATTGGTTTTACTTTGATGGCATACATACACATTTTTTTTCATTGGCTTTACTCTGTATAAAGACAGATTTAAAACCTTGATTTTCATTACTTTTGTTCTGTAAGATGCAGATTTACAAAAATTTCAGAATCAGCTTATTATTTGCTTTCAACATATTTACAGATGTCAAAGATTTTAACTATGGTGTCTCGTTATGAATACTTAATTCAAACTTGAATTTTTATGCAAACATTGCTACTCAGTTTCTACTTACTGCTTGGCAATTGGTGAGGTGTGAAATGCAAAAAGCACACCTCTCTGCAACAGATACAGCTTATATGGATAAAATCTTAATAGGCCTAACCATATTTTAAACAACTGGGAACCATGGCAGTTACCTGTTCAATGCCTGGCTGTAGGGGGTTATACAGAGGCCTTGTTTCCACATGTTCTTTGACAAGAGGGAAGGTATTCAGGATGTGAAGAGCCAGCCGCTCGTCCGCAGGTCCCAAATGGGATGCAGGGTTTCGGCCTTGCTCTGAAACAGTCAATAATGTGACCAACTCAAGATTAAATTTTCTGTGATTGTCTGAAATATATTTTTTTAGGGTTTTTAACCTATGTAAAATAAATTCTTATTAAGTATTTTAAAATGACATGATACTTGGATTATGACATAATCAAATGTCACTTGACTTGATCTTTACATTATGACATAATATGACTTGATATGATCCTCACATTATGACATAAACAATGTCAAGCTTGACGTGATCTTTACATTATGACATAATATCACTTGATATGATCCTCACATTATGACATAAACAATGTCACTTGACATGATCTTTACATTATGACATAATATCACTTGGTATGATCCTTAGATTATGACCCAACTGAGTTGTTACTTGACATGATCATCTGATCATGATATCATAAATTTGTTACTTGACATGATCTTTAATTATGACATAATTAATATGTCATTATTTACCCAGGTGTATTGTAGCTCTTTGAACAGACTGAACATAAAATGGCATAGATGTGACTTCTGTCTCTTTTTACATAAAAAAAGAAACCTCCCTATCAATATAATAACTGAAGTAACAGTCATGTGAAAAAATGATAGTCAACTAAAAGTAAGCAAGAACTCAACAGATATTTAGTGGAATTTGCTAAATAATTCACTCAACAACATACCTTTTTCTGTATACTTCATAATACAAGTCTATTATCTTCAACCTGTGTAAATCTTGATTAATTTTCTATATTTATTCAGCTATTACAGACATATATTGACTAGATACTTTTCTATGTAATGATCCTATCATTTAGGCAGATATTGAACTATTATGGTAAATTGCTAATTGCATACTTTTCTATTGTAATGATTCTTACCTGGCAGCAGATGTTCAACTATTATGGACAATTACTGACTGGATACTTTCAGATATTTTTCTCTGCAATGACCCTGACTTGGAGGCAAATATTAAACTAAGGCCAGAAAATGCTCACCAACCTACACATTTTAAGAGAGTCTCAACTGTTCATACTCATATAAAAATATTCATTATTCAATAAATACTGTGAATTTTCAAAAGCATTCATCCTCAAATCAGCAAGAGAGGCTACATGTATCATAAAATAGAATAAACTGTTATTATATAATAATAATAATAATAATAATAATAATAATAATAATAATAATAATAATAATAATAATAATAATAATAATAATAATAATAACAGCTTTATTTTTAGGGAACTACTCTGTGTGTTGCAAATAAGGTGGCACTCTACATTTTCTTTTTTAGAATAGGGTTAGAATTTTAAAGAAAAAGTTTCCCTGGGTTTCCTCACTAGTTATACTGGCTATTTAAAAGAGACTTTGTATATCTTAGGTATTGTTTAAAGAACCTTTAATTCCCTTTATTTTCATGTATGATTGATGGGTGTAATATGGGTTAGAGAGTATACAGCTTGGCCTTACTCCAGATGTGCACCTTTCAAAAAAGTGCTAGCTCTACTTGCTCATTTTCACTTCTTGAAATTCAGAGGTAAATTGTAAAAAATAGAGCCGATAACTTTTTTTTACATTTTATGTATTTGGTAATTCATTCATTGCACTTTGAGAAGCTGGTATTGTCTAGTTTGGCAAAATTTGTTTTCCATATTTTAATAGCTGCCAAGAATAGTGTACTTTAGACAAATTCAGGTTGATTTTTGGAGCACAAAGGAGCAATCATTTTAGTTAGCAGTGTCCTAAGATCATTTAAAATTTCCAAAAGTACAATATCCAAAGAAATTTCAGCCACATTACATGAAAGTAGCATATAGGTATACCAACATTCTCCCTACTATGCATGCATAAAATGCAAACAACTTCCCCTTACATACATCACTCTCTCAAGAGTATATAATAACTGGTAAGCGCCACCTAAGAGCTAATCTACCTTGAGGCTCACTTTTATGTACATAGATACAAGGACAGTAATAGAGTTTCTCTCTCTCTCATTCACTCACTCACTCACTCACTCACTCATTCAGTCACTCACTCATTCACACAGTTGTTAACAACTACTTACATAAATGATATATTGCTAAAAAAGTAAACTTGAGTATGGCACACTTTATAAGGTCACTATATAAAGCTATTTTTATTTCATACTTGCTGACCTTGACCTGTGAACTATTGATCCCAAAATTTACTTGGTGCCCTTCTTGTCTCAAATGCAAGCTATCCACAAAGTTTGGTCAAAATTTTACAATTACCCATGGTGGTCAAAATTTACAATTAACCATGGTTTTCAAATGATTAGTAATCATGGAGATGCATATTTTATTCCAAGTATCTGTTATGAAAATCAGCACAATGCCTATTTTGCTAGAATATCTTCTCACCTTGCCTTTATCATGGAACAAAAATAGAAGAAAAATTTAGTGTTTTTCTAACAGTTAATTTCTGGAGAATCAGTCATTGGTTTTCTTGTGAACTTGTGATTATTTTCAAGTACTCCTTGTTTGTTTCTCTTTTACTTTTGAATATATATATATATATATATATATATATATATATATATATATATATATATATATATATATATATATATATATATAAAGGAATATGTGTTGCTAATATAGATATATGTTTGACACGGTTTTGGTTGCAAGGACTAGTAAAGAATTTGCAGGGCTTGTAATTTTCTCAATCTACTATTCTTGCCAGTTCAAGACTTCCAATAACGCACAAATGTACGTCCCTGATAATACAACGCATTACAGTATGACTTGTGGATGTGTGTGTGATTTGGATCTTTAACGTAGCTTAAACAATTTTTCAGTCATATACCTATGATGTCTGCAGTGTGGCAGATTATAGTGATGTCATGCCACAGACAAGGACCATGATGTCCCACCCAGTCACATTATCCTGACACCAAGCTAACCAGTCCTAACACTAACCTCTTATTGCTGAGCACCATGCAATACAGCTTTAAGTACCATTTTTGCAAGTCTTTGGTATGACTCGGGCAGGGATTGAACCCAATACTTCTTGTATCCGAGACAGATGCTCTAACTACTAGACCACCCGAATGGTCTTACTTGTGGATGTTATGTGAAGAATAATTTTAGAGCAGATGGATGGAAACCTCACATACACACACACACACAAACACACACACACACACACACAAAACTTACTGCAGAAACTATAAAGTGGGACCCTTTAACATCTTGTAAAAATCCTATAATATTCAAATGTGGCGGTCTAAGGGACTCCATATAATATAAATTTAACAAAGCTGAATAGGTGACAAAATATCTTATCATGACACAGATGCATACCACATTTCATGAAGATATCTCAAACAAAATAGGTGATATTTACCAAAGAAGAGTCATGGATGGACAGGCACAATTTGTAAAATGCTACTCCAGTATTAAAAATAAAAAATATCTAGTCATGACAAAAAAAAACCCCATACCAATTTTCAAAAAGAGATCTCAAAAGTTTCAGGAGATATCAAGTACACAAAAGTGTGAAGGACAGACAGATGGAAAAATGTTTCAGTACATTCTACCTAACAAAAATTTAATTCACTGGGGATATAACAAGATCACCTGAATACTGAGGTGAGAAGTATTTTAAATAGTTCCATAACTTGCTTGCTACAATATAGTAATCAAAAGCAAAATTATTTTGCTTCAGGCCTGTGACTATGTATTTGACATTCAATCTAGTGATTATAAAAACTTTTATCTATGATTGTAGTTTGTACTTTTATGCTAATGGTTAATTGGTAACCATGCTGACATGGTCTTGGTTATGTTGTAGGAAGGTTCTTGGAGCAAACATATTTATAGTTTGGTTGAATTTTTTCAGATAATGCTATTGCAAGTTGGGATGTAAATAAAGAGGTTTTGACAGCCTAGTTTTCATTTATATGTTAATATCAGTCTTTCAGAATACATTATCAGAGATTTTAGTTTTGTTAAGATATGATTTGAGAAGAATCATTTATTTAAATTATTCATTGGAATTACAAAGTGCCCATTGACATTTTGGAATAAGACACTATTCTGGGATTATTGTGAAATTATTTAAAGGACATTCTAGATCAAATCATCTTGATATATCAAGACTAATGGTGTGTCAGCACATTTAATATTTGGAGTTTTTTTTCCAGAATGCTCTATGCTTATTTTCTTGCAATAGAACATTTACTCTAAGTTCTTTTTAAATTTTCACTTTGCATTCAAGGAAAAAAATTATTTGTTGAATTTCCCTAAACTTGTTAGTTTTCCTTTTTCTGTTACCTAGTTTAAGACCAAATAGTTGTAATAATAGTGATCATCTGCAAAAAGATTCTGCATGAAGACTCTGACTTTGACCTTCAATCTAGTGACTGTGGAATATTTTCAATGTCAAATGGTAAAGCTATATGAAAAGACTTAAGAAATCGCACTTAGTTAAAAAATAAAACAAGGAATAAATTGGCACCCAAAAGCTGTTGATCCTGAATGGAATGCAACAGATGCAAATGCAACCCCACAGCTTAATTTGTATAAATGACATTAAACATCAAGCACCTTTATTTGATTCAATGCCTAGAAATATGTCTTGAAAATTCATTTCCCACCAAAATATCTGAAAACTAACCAAAATGCAAACTTACTAGCTACTAGCTGTACAAGCAGATGGACAAATGTAATACTATATGCATACATCACAACTGTGATAGTACATAAAATGCTGGAAATCAGTAAAGTATTGTTTTATATTTTACACCCGCAAACTTACAATCAAGATAAATAATTAGTACTAAATGAAGAACATGTAATTATCACACAAGTAAACATGAGGATACATAAATAAGTACATGGGAACCTAGATCTGTTTGTAATATATGACCCCAGTGCAGTATAAAAAGTTCAACAACTTGTGAAAATGTTAAAAAATTTAGATATCATACAAATCAAAACAGGATATCTACATATGCATTGAAATAAACATACCAAATTTCATTTATCAAGTGGATTTTACTCAATTTTGTTGACTAGATTTTTAAAAAATACTTAAGTCCCAAACTTCAACAAATTTTAAAACATCAAAACAGTTGTTGTAATGGCCTGATTCTCTTATTAGGTAACCAAAATATGATCACAAATAAGCCTATTAGCTCTCATTGGTCTATGTTTCATAGCTTTTCCTTAACTGCACTCACAGAAAAACTTATAAAATGCATAAAATATTGAGAATTTTTTTTTTTTTAAACAGCCTTAAAATCCAGTTAGGTCATCTACAAATGTAGGCAAATACACCTGCCACATTTAACTAATCTACAATGAATCATGGTTACACATTCTTGCTGGAAATCATCTTTTGATGGATCTTGATGGATGGATGGGTGGACAGGTACAATGATAGACTGACAGAAATAAACTTAAATGCCTTCTCTCCAAGCAGTGGGGACATAAGAACAAAACAAGATAAGAAAGCATCATGTGCTGGGTAAAAGAAACTGAATATATAAAACAACAATGGAGGAGAATATCAAGCAAATGCAATAAGCAATGATGCAGACAAATACAATAAAACTGGGCAGTTAAGGTGTATAATTACTGTTTTTCTGTGATAATTCGATATCTTCAAAACCACTGTTAATCTGGACAATATGTCTTGTTTTAATTTCTGGCTCAGGTTTCTCTGAAAACATTTATTATATGGAAAACCAGAATGTAATATATTATTATATAGCTCGCCTCTACAAAGCTTTATAAGTAGTCCCCAGCAACCACCATAAAATTAAATTAGCAAGCAGAAAATTTATTCAGACTAAACTAGTCTTGACAACAAAATGTTTGTTCCTTACCATAAGTTTTTTCTTGCTATACTATTTTACCTTAACATTTTTAGAACTTAACTTTGAAGCATTAATATGGCTAGAATTGTGCAAACACACTGTTCCAGGGCATACAAGACAAAATAAAAAAGAATATTTTTCTTCTAGGATATGAAAATAGAGGTACTATAATAAGCCGATAATTGGTGTATCTACAATCACACAGCACACCTCTATGAAGATTTTAGCAGTCTCCAGTTACCACTGAAAGGCATGGAGAAAATAAATTCAGAACAAAATAATAATGACAATGAAATGTAGGTTCCTTTCCTTAAAAAAACTTTTTTTTTTTTGCTTTTGTTTCTTTACCATGGCACACATAATCAAACTGGCATCAATTTAATTTTGGCCCCATTACATTCAGTGAAATGTGTTTTAGTGAACATCAAAGCCAATGTAACCATCACTTCATAAGCAGTAGTCATAAAAAGATTTTCAAAATGGCCATAATTGATCAAGCACCAGTTTTATTTAGAATCAGTTATACAAATCAATGAAGATTTTAGTGAATGTCTAACGGTCATTTGGGACCAAGTAGACATCATAAGAAGTCTTTCAGTGAAAATAACATGCCTGCCAATAAAAACATCCATTCAGGGGGAGTAAAAGTAATAAAATCTTAAAGATGGATGACATATGGAATGTTTTATTGGAACCATTTTCATTTGGCACCAATTAGACATCATAAGAAGCCATTTATGGAAAATCCCATGTTGATATGACCATCCATTCTGGACAAGAAGCAATTTTCAAGGCAATATCTATAGTATATCAGCAACATTTTCATTTAGATCAGCTGGACATGATTCTTTTGGTGAAAACTCTATGAAGAGATAACCATCCCTTCAATGATTTTCCAAATGGCTTCTGTGTGGTCATGCTGGATGTGAGATTTGCACCATTAAAATTTAGGACTAAATAGATTGATTTCAAAAAAAGAATTGTTTTAATGTCATCATAACCATCCTTCCAGGAAGAATATTAAGATTATGAAGATGGCACTCTTCGGGCATCAACATTAGATGTACAATCAGCAGCATTTGATTTAGACCAATTAAAAACTGAAAGAAGTCTTTAAGTGAAAAGACCACATAGACCTAACAATACATTTAATTGAAGTAGCTATAACAAAAGTGTCAGGATGCCTGCAATAGTAGCCATATGCACATACGAGTGGCACCAGTTTCATTTTATGACCAAACAGCCATATGCATATACGAGTGGCACCAGTTTCATTTTATGACCAAACAGCCATATGCACATACGAGTGGTATCAGTTTCATTTTATGACCAAAGAGCCATATGCACATATGAGTGGCACCAGTTTCATTTTATGACTAAACAGCCATATAAGTGGCACCAGTTTCATTTATAACCAAACAGCCATATGCACATACGAGTGGCATCAGTTTCATTTTATGACCAGACAGCCATATGCACATACAAGTGGCACCAGTTTCATTTATAACCAAACAGCCATATGCACATACGAGTAGCATCAGTTTCATTTTATGACTAAACAGACCTTGGGATAAACATACAGTGGAACCCCGCTATAACACGATGATCGGGGTCCATAAAATTGGATCGTGTTAAAAGCGGGGTCGCGTTAATGTGGGGTTTACAATATTTAACTTTTTTCCGAGAACATATACATGTACGTGTATACATGTACAATGATCAAAATTCTG
The DNA here is from genome assembly GCA_016746295.1 of Potamilus streckersoni. Classification (NCBI taxonomy): domain Eukaryota; kingdom Metazoa; phylum Mollusca; class Bivalvia; order Unionida; family Unionidae; genus Potamilus; species Potamilus streckersoni. The sequence goes on from JAEAOA010001266.1 coordinate 592,284, forward strand.
TTTATCATCAGATGAAAATTAACTGGATTGCATTAATTAAGATATATTCAAAATAATTGATGGCTAAGATATTTATAGGTTATTACTGTGCATTAAAAACATTTACTAATTTTTATTTGTTTGAACGATAATACAGATTGACCGATAATGCCAGACTATCGCTATATCATGAAAAGTGTATCAACACTGTATGCTACCATGCCGTCGTGGCATACAGTTCATCCAAAATGAATGTAATTTCATTGAAAATTGTACAGATTTAAATATTCAATAATTTTGTAATAGTCTGAATTCATCGTGTAAAATATAGGATGAACAAACTATTGAAACCATTTACTTGCCGTCTGATATCGTACGGTCATTGCATGCAGCTTTTCGTACGGTCATTGCATGCAGCGGGTCTACATACGGTGTCTGTACAAATTTCATACTGCCAAAATTTTATCATATGCGACAACTGCAAGAATAATTAACAATCAAAGCATGATTTCAGCATGCAAATAACTTTTATTTCAGATTTTGTGAACATCAAAAGAAGCATGTGAAAACTGCTAAATTAATCGTTGCCCAAAGTGCAAAGTCAGTGTGGTCCCAAATTTAAATTTCATCATTTCTTGAAAAATATATTCAATGACGTTTGCTTCTTTGCCGCGAACTGTTGGGTTCTAGCAAAGTCAAGAGTGTTTTCTTGATTGAATGACTTTGACGCTGTCAACATTTTGTGTTTCCAGACACCTTAAACTTGCTTCTAAATATACTACTGCTTCAGACACTTTTGGTGGGGGGGGGGAGTTGGTGTGCCCTCGTCATCGTTATCATTATGGTTTCAGGTTTTGATTGTGCAGCTTCATTCTTCCTCCTGACATTTGTAAAAATTTCGTCATCTGATATGTGTTCATATATAGGGCAGATGTCATCTACTGAATATAAGTTAAGGATATCATGATGTCTGTGCTCATAATTTTTTGGAGTGCTTCTTTTGCTAAACGTACGTCGTCTTCAAGCTGGGTTTTTTGTTTGCCCTTCTTTAGTTGATCTAGGTCATACAGTTTCTCTTTAGCAGAAAACGACTTCCGTTTTTGAACCTGCTTTTCCATAACAGTAAAAAATTTTTTTATATATATAAGCAAACAAGCTCGATAACTAAGTAATGAAGGCCTGCAATGGTTATGAATCACCTTTTTTTAAAACAAAATTAAGCCGAATGGAGGTACAATTTCAAGCCCTTTTAATTTACAGATAATAAAGTGGATATTATTTACTTTGAACTGTTTGTTATTTGACCACAATGCCAAGCACAGAATACATGTCGTCGGCTTTCGTCCTTTGATATTTATTAAATTGTGCGACTCTTGTATCAACCACCGCTTGGTCTGTGGCTTGGCTGTGATTGCAGCTAAATAAGAAGCCCATGTTGGCTATTGTTTGAGCAACAACTGTCTACAGAATTCACGGAAGACAATCACAAAGACGATTTACTGGCTTTACTCTGGGATCCATAATAAGTAACACTTCCGATAATGTTTACTTTGGCTTAACAATTCAAAAACCTACTGAAACCAGTTTTCTCTTCTAGAGTGGAATACAGAGCTTCACCACAACCTGTTCAAATTGATAAATTTCAGAAGCCAAGCATTGTACACTATTTCTTGTACGTTATATATATATATATATATATATATCATATTATTTTAGAATTCATACATGATCACTTCTCCAAAATCACTTAAAGAACCTGGATAAATTGTTAAGTTCTGATCGTTTATTATTAAAAGCAATACGCAAATTCTTCCACCAAATTATAATAAACGTTTTACACACTATTTCTCGTACATTAAACAAATATTTTCACGGTCCCATAAAAATACATGTAAATTAATTTCAAATTTCAGGAACCAAGCCACGATAATATTTTAAAAGTCACAACTAATCTCATGCCCAAAATGAAGTTAATTTCTTGTGGGTTTTTTTGTTTTGTTTTTTTGTTTTTTTTTTGTTTTGTTTTTTTTACTTTTCTCTAAAAAAATTTTCCATGTGTGAATGAATATATGAAATTTCAAGAGCCATGCTATGATTGCGTTATATCCGAATTCGCGTTAATGAGGGGCGTGTTATAGCGGGGTTCCACTGTATCTGCATATTTCCACAGTAATCCTTCAAGTAGTTAAATAAGAGTAATGATAATGATCTTATGTTAATGGATAATGGACAGAAAGAAAAAGGTCAATGGAATATCTAATAATCTCTCCTGGTCTATGACCAGTGGAGTTAAAAACCAGAGATTGATTCAGAAGTATGCAAGTCACAAGTTTTGAGTAACCTTGGAAAAACAGTCAGTATTAGAAAGATAGTTTATGCATTAGTAATTGAACCAATTGGCCACTACATCTGAGTCATCACATGAAATGCATGCAGTCCACTCTCCTAATTCCTCTACTCTTTCATAAGTACAATACACAGGTAACCTTTTGAAAATAACCTTTCAAATACAATCATTATTAGTTTTGAATACACATATTTATACCTACTTCCAACTGTAACAGTTAGAAAAGGTCCTTTATGTAGGCAATGATAAATACAAAATATTAACCTAAGCCTGTAAAATGTAAATAGTAGGTCACAGCGAACTTTCTTGTACAGTTGCAGAATTAATAGAGATACATATAAATAATTTAATTTTATGGCTCACATTGCTTGAGAAACAAAGTTAAACAATTTAACCTAAGTCATTGTGAAATAAAGGTCAAAATGACCTATTTTCTAATGAAGGGACACAGTACCCAACAAGATGTATCCCCTCACCAAGTTTCATGATTATAGGTATGCCAGTATGTATACTGGGTACAAACAACCTGAGCTAAATGTAAAAACTTTAAAAATGTACAACGAAAGTACATGTACAATGTTATCGCTCTTAATCCCATCGCCTGGGGGTGAGTTCTATGAATCACACACCCAAAACTGTGACCTAGCACCTAAGAAAAAATAATGGTTAAGATGCAGTAGGGCTGCATATGCTTTTATATGAGTGATGCTGATACCAAAAACTAATGCAAACACTAGGTAAACTATAACAGCTCATCTACTTTGAAGAGGCAAGCTAATAAGCATAGATAGGATAAAAAAAACTGCAGAATCATTCAAAATTAAGTGCATGCTGACCTACTATGCATTTTATTGAAATCTCTTTTCATAATTTAAAAACTACAATCTAGCATATAAGCATTTGAATTAGTAATTGTAATTTACTTCAATCAGTTCATATAAGACATAATTCATTATTTACTTAATAGAATATAAGTCAGAAGTTAATATTGCACACTAACAGAAGAGATTAGTATTGCACACTAAAACAATAAACAGGAATTGAACATGTCCATGCAGATTCTACAAGAAATTTTAGAATACTACTGCAATATGTAATTTTGCAACCCCAAAAATGTAATGTTACCTGATATGAGAATAAAACAAAATGTGAAATTCATCAATTTATCCAAAATCTCTGCCTAACTGGTACAGGTTTAACATAACTTACATGATCATGATGGCTTTGGTTCCAAATGTCTCTTTTTTTTCCTTTTAATAAAGAGTGACATACTCTTCTATTGCTTTTAATTGAACTATTTGCATTTTCAGCAAATGGGGGGGGATATTATCATTAAAAATGTGGGGTGTATAATCTCAACTTTTCACATTTTAGCTCTAACTTGTCAAATCCATAACCGATGATCAGTACACCATTCCTATACTATTCAACAAAGTTTCTACAAGTGGTACATGATACACCCATCTTGTGACATTTTCCTCTTAACCAATAACATCCTGGACCTCTGAACTAGCAACTTATCTAGTATACAGTAAGTAGTAGATCTGGATAACATTTCATCATAATATCTGCCTAAATTAAAAAGTGAGTCTGATTAAGTATGAGAAAACTGGTCACTAACTTACATTATCTCTTGTTATAATAAAGTAAGGGGTACCACATAACATGCAACACACTGTCAGGTCAAGATAAAAACAAGCTCAAATTTCAATAAAATATCTTCACTGGTTCAAGGCATACCCACTCCTATGAATAGAGGTTACCGATTTTGTTTTGCCACTGCTGTGATCCTGACCTTGAAGTAGTAGAATACTGATGGTATGTGACATACTGTCTTGTCAGGTTATATCACAAGCCAAAGTTTCATTAAAATATCTTCTTTGGTTCAAGTTATACCCATACATAGACATAAGTCACTGATTTGTATTTTCGATTGCCATGACTCTGAACACAAAGTGGGGTAACTGTTGTGATATGTGGCCTACTGTCTAGTCATGATACATAACTTGTTGACATTTCTTTAGAACAGCTTCACTTATTCAAAAGGTATACTCCAAACATGACAAAATCAGAGTTGCATTTTCCTTTAGTTACTTTGATCTTCAAACAGAAAGTGTGACTGGTATACAACACACCATCTATGCATTACAAAATCGACTAAGGTGTCATTAAAATATATTCACTGGTTAGAAGTTATATTCTGGACAAGAATGACACTCAAAAAAGATGCATTTACCCTTGCAAGACCTTGACCTAGAGGCATGGTGTGTGGCTATGGTATGTGACACATAGCAAAGTCATGATATATAACTGGAAAGTTTCACTAAAATATTTGTACAGGCTCAATAGTTGTATTTCAGACAAGGACACAATTCACCGAATTAAATTTTTCCATGTGACCCTGACCATAAGGATGGAGAATGGCTGTAGTACATGACACAGTGTCTACACATTATGTATAGTTAGCTTATGTTTCATGTGTTTCTAATGCTTTACTGCTGAGTGACCACACCTGCAGATTCTTCTCAAATATGTATATTATTCACTGAGTTGTTCAACCTACAATTCTGTTGCTCTGGAATTTCTTTACTTTTGACACCTTTTCTGAACTGCCTTTTAACCAATTTGAAATATCAATGGTTCAAGAGTTATATTCCCAATAAGATTCAAGTCATAGAATTACATTTTACCCTTCCTCGACAACCTTGAGGCATGGGGCACAACAATTGTGTATATGACACCATCTAGTCATAATATATGCTGAAAACGTGTAATGAAAATTTCTCAAACCAAGGTACAGACATATGGACAATGCCACAATAGATGGGTGTATATGATGAATAATTGTTGTTCAAGGAAGAAATGCAATGCATCATTTGAGTTCAGGTAAACCATATCAGAACATTACAAGCTATATTTTTTGATGTCCAAAAACTAACAGTATATATGTTATGTGTGAGAGAGAAAGAAACTTTGTTAATAATAACTGATTTAAGAAATGGAGATTTAGCAAAATGTGTTAAGAATAGAGTCACAGCAGTTAATATATGCAGTTAGTAATAGGACACTGTAACTTACCAAAATCAGCCAGGTTGTACACTCTGTTGCCAACTTTGACACTATTGTTGCCATAAAACATTGGTCCTGTCAGGTGGTTTTTATGACAGTATTCTTCAAGAATTTCCTTTGGTTTGCGGTTATCTCTCCATTGGTTTATGCCAGACCTGTACATCAAGAGGGTTAATGTGACTAAAATTAGGTAACACATGGTTGAGAGAAAAGTTTTTGGTGATGCGAAAATTTTTAGTGTACTTGGACTGTCCTGTGTTAATATTGTCAACCTAGTGTACATCACTGTATTCTGATTTAAAAAAATAAACTGCTGTTTGAAACCACTTTATAGATGTGTACCATCTATCATGGAAATTTCCATGTGTTAACCAGTCTGACATGTATACACATCAGCCAACAAATTAATTATATCACTAAACAAAAACTTTAGCAGCGCAACCTTCTTTCTAAATGCTAAAATTACATAAAGAATTAGTAAGGAATGGAAAACTGTGGCCATATTGATAATTATTCAGATCAAATTGGGAAGAGAGGGATGTAAAGTATACATAATGCAGTCCAGAATCAAACTTAAGTTAATTTTCATCTCAGTCAAATGAGGATATCAATCAATAGGTTTGGTCCAGCTAGATTGGTTAGTAACTGACTTCATATTCATTTACCTTGAACACTACAATCCTCTCTCCTCTATAACATTAGTTCTTGAATGTTACCTCTCAGAATGGTCTAACCCATTTTCTACTGGGCCACCAGCTACTTAGAGCTATCACCACTGGGACTGAAACCTGGTTTATCTCTCTCAGTCACATAGACATACCTAAACTTAATGGTCTGGAGAAGCTAGGCTGGTTAGCAAGTGCCCTCATATACCTTTATTCACTACACTTACATAGTCTAATAGATAATGAAACAAAATGGAGAATAATGAACAAATTTTATTTCATCATTTATAAGTACATTTTTTTAAAATTCAAAATAATAGTCTAAAGTTCATTTTCTTTGGATCTAGGACAATGCTTCATTTTTTCTTGTTCAAGAATTTGTCTTGGACATCATGAACAGAGATGCCATAAGTTAACAATGTGTAATTGGAAATTACAGCTTCAAAAATTCAGTATCTGATCCTTTAAAAAGAAACACATACTTATAACTATCATCCAGCAATTTATTTTAAACATTAATCTTGCTGATATAAAGTGTTGTTTTGCTGAACAGTTCTTCCTACAATAACTTTACCCACCGACTGACATACTAAAAAGTCGTTCTACTTAAGATGACAAAGGTACAATTTTCATCAAAAAAAGATTATGCTGCATATTCTTTCTGAATGTTGGTACAGCTTTTGCTGTGGCATAATCTTCACTGTCCACTTTTGGTATGACATATAATGAAATATAATAAAATGAAACCTGCACTTGACATATAATGAAATATAAAATGAAACCTGCACATAATGCTGCTTTTCAAAAGTAATTATCAAAAGGCAGTACAAGCACTGATATTATCAAGATATAAATAATCAAGATCCAGTCCAGCTACATAAAATTATATTTGACCAGAAAATCTAAATATGAAAGATGTAATCTTAATGGGATCTTTTCAGGTTAAAAACTGGAATGATTCTGCCAAAATCTGAACAATTGGAACCTCTACATAACACACATTACACTTTACTTGGTTCAATATCTCATATAACTGCTATGCTGCTGGTACAACTCTTCTAGACAGAAGTATGTGCTTTGAATAAAGTGGTAGTTTACAATACCACTAACTCTTATGTAACCTGCAAGAACATTCCTGAATATAGGGTTCTCTTGTATATAAACAAGTGTTGTATCATCTCTCAGTACAAGACTCCATTGTTTATACACAACTGTGGTATAATATCCATCGATAGAAGCTCCCTTGTTTATATATAACTGTACTGTGGTAATATCCATCAGTATCAGCTCCTTTGTTTATACACAACAGTTATAAAATATCCCTTAGTACAAGGATCACTCATAAACTATTATTATAACATCCATGTGTGCAAAACTCACTTGTTTATATAGCTGTTATGATACTAATAAGATTTGCATATTTACTCATACAAATGTTAAACCTACTTCACTGGCTGTCTTGTCAATATAAAAATGTTTACAACATCCATCAGCATAGAGCTCAGTTTTTTATAAAACAGTTATGACATTCTTTAGTACAAAGCACCCCCTGTTTTTATACAACTGTGTTATAATATCCCTCATTATAAGATTCCCATGTTTGTACACATTAGTTTTATACCATCACTCAGCATAAATAAGGCTATCTTTCTTACATTATGTGCTGATTTGATGACACCCAGTAATAGTGGATCTTTTTATCCTGATAGATGTCTAACAAATTACAAAGGTTTAGTCTGTAACTTTAGCCATATGAAATTGATACAACAGCACTGATAGCTGGTCAAATATCAAAAATTGTTTTGCATATTGCTATTTCTAGGTCAACCTATTATTAACTGCCAACCCCACCCTTTCTATACCAACAGTACATTGTATTATCACAAGTGACACTTGCATCATCATACCTTCAGCTCCATTAAGACCATCTTATCCATTATTCAGAGTGCTCATAAATCTAATTGCCTAATTTGTCAGCAGTTCATCACAATATCAAACGTGGTTTTCACTTGACGTCATTCTTAATCATACAGATGCTTAAAATGAGTGCTACAGTGCAGTATAGCATTCTCAAGTGCTGCAGTGATAGAGCTGAAGAGCCTAATAAATGAATACAATTCTAGCATGCAGCATTTTTGCAGAAAAAGAATCAAAATATATAAAAAATTATACTTGTAGCTGTAACCAATATATCTGATGAAATGAAAGCAGTAAAAAGCTCTGGAATAGTGATCTCAAGAGGTGCACTGCTCTGCTGCAGGAACGTATGCCAATATTATATCAGAAACTGCACAAAATTCAGATTCTAACAATTGGCATACACTGCTTTAACAGTCGTCTTTTTTATAGCAAATACATTGGTAAAATAAATATCGCATTCTAACAGTGGTGTTTAACTTAGTTCCAAGTATATATTGTTGTTGTTGTAGGGATTAACACCATTTTTTAGCACAAGATAGGCTATACAAGGTGTGCATTATAAGTGGTATAGGAAGAACCCTGGAAAACCTGAAGAATCACATACCCACAAGAAACTACTGGCAAGCTTTCTCACATACCCATATTAGCCAAGCATGAGATTCGAACCCACAAAGACAGAGGTGAGATAGCAGTGATTCTGAACATTGAGTGCTTTAGTACACTATGGTACTCAGCCCCTCTCCAAGTATATATCATGCATGTCATTATTTTTACAAACTTGAAATTTGTGATGAGTGTATACATGAAAGGAATGCCACTCAACTCTTGACTCATAAAAATGCCATTCTTAATTTAATTTTCATTTTAATAGATAGATTATTTATGTATTCAGAGTGATGTTGTTCCATTGTAGTACTTACACTGAATATGTTTTGGGCAGCCCACAGGTGGCTCTGTATTTTGTTAAATATCGATTCTCCAGATCAATTGTTGTCTCTCCAACGTCATCGTCTCTGGTGATCAGATCATAATCTTTGATGCGAACAGTAAGGTCCTTGAATAGGGGCAGCACTGTTGATATTTCAAACATCCTGTAAACATGCCATATAATAATAGTTCTTTATTTTCTTTTATATCACATCAGAAATGAAACTGCTATTTATCAGATCACTAATTCATATGGTTCCATAAATGATGGGTAATTCAATCTGCTTCAGAGTTGGTTTGAACCATTACCTTTTACTTCAGTCATACCTTATTTGAATCTAATTAAAGGTAAGAATACCTGCCCATATAAACATGTGAATGCCAAAAAAGCACACAAAAAACAACAACCAAAAATATTTCTTTCAGCTATGAAATGTGCAAGCTGTTCAAATAATTTCTTATTTTCAAATTTATGATCATGTAATGTCAGATTATAAGGTTTAGTCAGTGGCTAACACTTGGACAGGGGTGTTGTACATGAACCCTGAAACTGAGAGGCAGACTGGGAATTATGCAATAGACTGTTATTAATTTAATAATTAAGTAAATTAATTTAATAAGTTACCTCTTACTTGCTGTCTTCATGGGACTTTCTGGAGAAACGTGGGGGGCGGATGAGCAGAACTATTCTTATTAGCTGGCATTGGCAGCAGAATTCAAAGAGCCAACCAAATCAGATAATCTTATGTAACATTGCATGATCATATAGAGTACCATGTGAAAAGTCTCTTCTCTGATATTTCAAGGTACAGACAATGAATGTATAGTTTCACTTGTCTGATTTTTCAAAGGTAGAGAAAATGGAATTTGAGTCTCCACATCAAACTTTTCTTAAGGATTTGTGCTGGCTTGCCACCACCCTAGTCACAACCCATTAATGAATGCATTGTGGGTTGTGCCCTTATGTTCATGTGGCTACCATGAGATAAGATATTTAGGATATTTTTTCACAATCGGATACTCATAAGCTATACTAATAATGTAAAGGTAATACCCATTCAATACATTTTGTACTGGTTGTATTTCCAGTATGCAGATTACAGAGAGACACATACTTATCTATTATTTATATACCATTCTCATCCATGACAAGATAACAAGAATACTTTCAAACAGACTACCTGTATATTGTAAGTGATTTGTACTAAAAATTTTAGGCAATTTGTGGATGCTCCATTTTATCTGATGCAGGACTCACTTTAGCTGCAAGACAGAGGTACTGTAAACAGTAAATATCATTACTTGTTAATTTCAGGTTTTTTTATTATTATTTATTCACTTTATTTTAACCATGATACAGTTTTGTAAAGCATGATCATGCAGGGCTATAACTTTTGAGAAAAGAAACAAACATTTTAAATTGTCTGTAGTTTAATCTGGATTGTTAGTTTGCCTTTTCTACATTTGCAGAAAAGGTAACTAACCAGCATATGGGGGAAAATATAAATATGTAATAATAAGACCATCATAAATCCAAAAAAAGTTAATATTACTCCTTGAAAATTCACTTTCAAAATACCTTGCACATCTTTTCTTTTTACTAGTAACAACAATTTCATTTTTGAGTTGCTCCACACCTAAATCATGAAAAACTTAAAGATGAGTGAGAATTATTGCACGTTGCCTCTTGAGTGTGTGCCTGTATTAACAGACAATGGCCAGAAATGGAGCTTTATTATCAAGCAGAGAATTAGTACTGGTGGCATCCACTTCCTAAATCTCAAAGAAGTTATTCAGCTGCTACTTACATTGCCTCACAGCAGTGCAGATTTTTTTCCATGATGAAAAAATACATACACATTGTAAGTTGTAAGTTCATGAATGCAGTGACACTAACATTTTTACACTGTAAAATAAACAATTACCTGCTACATAGACTTAAAAACTCTGATTACATTTAGAATTTTGAAAAGTGGAAAAAGTGCATGAGTTCCATATAATAATGTGTGTGTGTTACAACACAATCAAAATTAAAAGAATAAAGTAAAATAAAGTTTCATAAATGTAAATAATTATATAAATATGTGTAAAATTATTTCAAGTGTGCATTTTTTGTTTTAATACTGGTGTTCTTACATATTGTATGAATACATTTTTTCATATAAACTTTTTTTTGTCTTTGTAAGGTTTTTATAGGTCTGGCATACAGGTATGCAGTGAATTTATCCAAATCTCAGGACTTCTAATAACTGGAAGAGAAGAAATCCACTACAAAATTTAAAATTTTCATGAAATAATGCAATGCATCAATTAACAGTGTGTTTCCAAGTTAGTCTGACTAAATTAATATTCAAGACAAGCACAAGATACTATCTGAATATGCAGGTACAATGTGACAAATCTGAAATACATCTAAGTGAGTAGGCTACAATGTACCAAAACAATCCATCTTAATTATGTTGGGCACATCAGAGCTTTAGCCAGTCCTCATTCTCTATAGAAACACTACACTTAGCCAATGAAGCACTGATCTCAGTGTGATCACTAAGTATCAAATACTGTGATTTAAGGTTAAAAATAAAAGAAAGGACCAAGTTTTTTTCCCCCAAAAAACTGAATAAACTGCTCTGCACATTAAAGTTTCAGCCAGTCCACATTCCCCAGCTGAATAAATGAAACAATGATCACAGTATGATCACTAAGAAGTATAAAATATTATGATCTATTATTAGAAATAAAAGAATGGATTAAGTTTATTTCCAAAGAAAATTGAATAAACTGCAAATTTGTCTACATAATGCACCATATTAGTGAATAGCACATCAAAGCTTTAGCCAGTGGTGATTACCTCGACAAACCATGCTGAGTCAATGAACAACTTATCACTGTATTGTCACCATGTATCACCATGATTCAAGATAAGAAATAAAATAAAGAACCAAGTTTATTTAAGAAAAAAGTGCAAAAAAACTGCTAGTTTACACAGACAATGCACTATTCTTATGCTCAGCACACCTCACCAATCCATGCCAAGTCAATCAAGCATTATCAATGATTAGTCACAAATTAGTAACAAATACTGTAATTTTTAATTTACCCTACCTGGACCAGGAAATATATTTTTAGGGCAAATTATGCCATTTTTCAGTACATGATAAGAAAACATGGCTGGTCTATTTGGTGGAGGAAAAGCCAGTTAAGAACTAATGATCCATGGGAAGCTAACTGGCTAGCTTTCTCACATACCAACACTGTTTCAGCCAAGACTAAAACTAATTTGAACAGAAGTAACAAGACCACAAATCCACACTGGGTCACCTGAACAGTACAGAAAGACCAATTTTTTTTCCAAGAATTTATATAAAGTTCAATAGCTCATTTATCCAGAATTTTTCCATTCAAGACAAGCAATGATAACCACACAAAACAGTTTCCCTCATCATCAACAGAACTTTTTGAATCCAAAGGGCTGGATGGAATATCTATGCATCTAGACCATTCCAGCTCACAGAAAATGCATCAACTGCTGAGGCCTCTGAATCTTTTGAGAGACAAAGGTCAGCAGCTTTGTATTCCACCATGATGCAAACAGATCCAGTGAATGCAGATTGAGAATACCAACTGGTGAAAAGACATTTCAATCTGAATTAGCTGTATCCATGGGGACAATGTGTCTATTAGGTCAAAAAGTCTGCACAAATTGTGGATTTGTCAGTGATGACAACACTCAAGATAATCCTGAACCAGAAGGGATCTGGTTCCCCAATGACTTCTGATATTTACCATAGTTGAATTGTTGGATAGAATAAATAACTTTTTTTTAGACAGCAAATCCAATCTGAGCAATAATGCTCTTATGAAAACATTGAGATCCTCATTCTATGACCAGTCAAAGCATATTATCAACTTTTGAAACCAAAACATTCTGGAGTAATATCCAGCTGAATTTATACTTTGAACAATTGCTAACACCCTTTTAGGTGAGAAGACTAACTTTTCTGCAGAATACCAACTCTGAATGGGTGTCTTGTCTTGCAACATCTTTAGTAATGGGAAATCTTGACAATGATGGTGAGATGACTTTTAAGATTCATCAGGGCAAAGCTCTTCCCTTTCCATGATGATGTGTTTAATGAAAGATCTCCCTGCTTATCACCCTTGTCAGTGAACTTATAAATAGGTTATGGCAAGCCTGCACTGGCACATGCTATATGACTACTAGACACAAGATGGCAGGAAAAAATGTCAGTCACAATTCATCACAATTAGGGGCAAATGGGGCAAACAAAATTCACAGTACCTGAACAAGAAATGTGGATATTCACCAACCCACCATATTCTAATTACTGTTGATTTGGATGTACTTACCTGCCAAAAACAGGATTAATGCTGTTGGGTATGTAGTTGTCTCTGTCAGAGATTTTTGTCTTCCCTAACACAATTTCAACATAGGGGTCAGCCTGAAATTTTAACAGTAAAAGCATTAGATTTTCAAACAAAACCATGCACAAATATATTTAATCTTGAGTGGAGTTTGTTTTTCCCCACAGCAACTATGGATTTAATTATTTTCCTGGTTAGAATATTTACGGCTTGCAAAAATCATTGAAACAATGTTTCTGACAATAAAGGAAAATGCCTTCTTTTATCACATATTTTATATGTCATTTTTAACATCTTCATTTGTTGCTAACACTAATTCCATAATAACTGGCACTTTGCAAATAAAAATGGAATCAACAGCCGCATTCTTTCACCATTTGCTTTCCATCCCTACATTTTCTCCATAGTACAGGGAGTTTTAATACTGAAAATATAGCAAGTTATACAGCTGTTTAATTTTAATTCATACCAGTCCTGTTGGGTCATTAGGCTGTAGATCCATTGCCTTAACAACATAAACCCGCACTATACATTCTTCAACATCACTTGAGGGAAGGGTGCTCAAAATCTTGCTTGGTGTAGCCTCATTAGGGTCCTGGGGCAGGGGGTACACTTTGAACAAACCCTGAAATATGCGGCAAGAATTTGATGTGCAAATATTGTTTATATTATTAGAATGTTAATCTCACCAAATTTCCTTGTCAGGATAAGGAAGATTTTGTCACTATCACTATAATTACCATATTTTCTGCATGTTTTCAGACAGCAAAGCTCATTTACTTTTTGAGTGCTAAAAAGTACATTTCTTGCCAATATGTACATATGATCTTAGATAGTACCCTAAGTCAACAAAGAAAAGGGATCACAATATGCATGTACGTTATTGAACAAGTACCAATATTACTTGCCTAGTTTCATATTATTTCATTCCACAAGTTAATGCAAGTATTTTGCAAAATACAACTCCACAAGTGAAGTACAATAAGCCACCAAATTTAAATCTCTTACCATCATCTACTGCCCATGAAAATCTTCCTAAATATAATTCTGGATTGCAGTTACCATCAGTGCATTTTATCATTTTTTTTTACAGACTTGAAATGTCTTAAATCATTTTTGCAAAGTTGTTTCACTGCTTTTCTATTTTAAGTAACAGCAGCTACATTCAATGGCAGATCAGCAGCAGTTGTAAAAACCTTAAGTCCTCTATGCCAGGATGTATTCTGTCAAATCGGGTCAATTTCTGCTGAATGATTTAAGAGAAAAACTAATTTAACTGTTCTGTTTTTAGTAACAATCGTGGTCATATTTAAACATGGACTGACATCTTTTCCACAAAATTAAAAGGTAATCATGCTTTCTGGCAAATATAGTCAAAATCTGAACAATTTCGGATTAAAAGTCAGTTAAAGGTTTTTCTACTTTTAGGAATGGCATCCATATTTGATGGCAGACTGGCATCGTTTATAATCATTGTAGACATCTTGATGCTATGTGGCTTTGTCAGAATTTATCTAATTCTAATCAGAGTTTTGGAGAAAAAGGCACTTAAAGGTTTCTCTATTTTTAATAACAGTGGTTTTTTATTTTTAGTAACAGCAGCTGCATCTAAAGGTAGATTACAATAACTTGTACAAATCTGAAAGGTCTTCATCTAAGAACAGCTTCTGTCAAATCTGAAAGGTCTTCATGCTAAAACTCTATTTTGATCAGATTTTGTTAGTGGTTTTTTTTTTAAAATCATTGTTTTAATTCCCTTTACTTACGGCAGTCATATTTTGATGGTGGATTGGCATTATTGATAAAAATCTGAAAACCCTTCATTCCAGAATACTCTGTACCTAATTTGGTTCAAACTGGTCCAATTACTTTGGAGAAGTTTAAAATAACAAATGTTGACAGACACATGACAATACCATAAGCACACACTGCTTTTTACAACCAGGTCAGTTGAAAAAGATAAATATTTTTTATTTTAAACTGCAATTAATAATAATATGAAAGTCTATTCAAGTCAATTATATATTCCAACAAAGATGCATGGTAATAAATATAAAACTAATACAACTGTCTTAGAATCTAATCAGTACTCTAAATATTAATAGTAATAAGCCAACAAAATTTCATTTGTCAACATAAGTGATATTTGCTTTATCTTACTCTCAAGATTGTTATCAAACAGCTCACAAATGTGAAGAAAGTTTTAAAATAAGGACACAGCCACCAGAACCAAATTATTAGATCCATTCAAGTGGCTAAATATCCAATCTCACACTACCATTTTTTCTATCTTGCTGACAAAAAAAAACATGACAGATGGATACAAATACAGCTGGATGTTTAATGTAACCACAAAAAACAACCTCCAATCCACTTAGTGTAGGGGGCAGATATAATTGAAAAATAAAATGATTAAATGAGTTGTGAAGCACTAATGCTATGACAGTCATCTAAATTTGCTTGTGACCAAATTAATACAAAGAATTTTCAAAATATTGCTGAATACTCATTACCATTTAAGGATGCACCAAATTTACTGTTTCCTGTACAAACCAAATCTAGCATTCTTACCAGTCTTACAAATGAACAGTCCTTGTGATCATACCCCAAAGTCTTGAAAATCTTATTGGATAATTTTAAATTGAATTCAAATTGTATTCATTCACATTGCTTTATCTGCAATTTAATTCAAGTGTTGACTGCATTTGCTAATTCAGCAACTGTCATGGCTCACCTTAAATTCACCCACAGTATTTGACTCCTCCTCCTCCTCATCCTTGCCTCTTACAATCTCAAATGTCTCACAGAAGTCTGTAAAGTCACCAAATTTTTCACACTTCTCCAGCTCATTGTCATACACCTAACAGAAAACAAAATAATGTCACTAAATGAAGAACTATATTTTATCTAACCTGATCTAAACCAAGTTCACAACAGAAGCGCATTATAACATTTTAAGTTAGTAATTCACCACAATCTGCTTTTAAATTAGTACATTTTTCACCCTTTATTTTTAACATATTTGCATAATGTAACAATTTATATCATGAGCAAACATTCCTTTTCATACCTTTTCATATTAATATTATATTGGTTTCCTAATTAAAAACACTTTTGGGGTTAATAATGTCTTTCTGCAGGCCAGAAAGTGGAGAAAATAAATTATAAGAGACCTGGAAACGGACTGACACTACTAGCCAAGAAACAATTTTCAGGAATTCAAGATAAGATCATTTCTTCCTTTTAACTGCTAAGTAGTGAAACTATCTGTTTTTATTTTTTTAGATAAGATGTTCCAATTTGCTGCTGTGGCAGACATATTGGATGTCAGCTTGGTATCTTTTTCATTTATAACCAAGCTTACATAATTTTTATTAATATGACCATTCAGAAAAGTAGTGAGCGCATGATTTTTATAACAGCCATAGTTTATGAGATGTACAATTGTGATCATTTTCACTCAGGACCAACTGGGTATATTAAGAAGACTATTGGTTAAAAGCCCTTGTTGATATAACCATCCATTTGGGAGGAATAGAGACAATGGTTTAAATTGAGGGTCATTCTGCATCATTTTCATTTAGGATCAACTACATACTATTGTAACTCTTCAGATGAAAACTCCATATCGAAAAAACTTTCCATTTACAAGTAGTAGTGATAACAAGATTTTCAAGATGGACCTGCCAACCCTAACAAGATCATCTCGATTCATCAACAGATTATTTTCCATAAATCTGAGCAGTTTACTGTATGGTAACAAAATATCATATACTGCTATTGTTAGGTTGAATTTAAAAGTGTATTTAAAAGTTCAGTATTCCAAACTTGAGAAACTCATATCATTGCTTACAATTTACCAGTCATAGATGCACTGATATGATAATTTTTATGACTGATAATTTGATCATGCAGATGCTTCACATGAAAAAATATGTGCAGTTTAAAGCATCTGAGGTACTAGAATAGAGTTACTCCAATTCTCTGACTAATTCCACTAGCACTAACGTGAAACCCATATCCAGATCAAACACGGATGAGCCTACTATCCAGATTTTCCCGCAACAATCATACTTCCATAGTTTTTCCTTTTATTCCACAAGTCCATATTTTAAGGGTCATGCTCATTTGACTTACAGGAAAATCATAAGGATTGTCGGGTCTGTGGAAGCCATGCTAACATCAAATCAGCATCATTTTAATATGGACAAAAAGGGTATTGTAAGAAGTCTTTTGGTGAAAAGCCACATTGATATGTCTTTCCACAAAACAAGAACAACAAAAAAAAGATTTTCCAGATGGATGCCAGGATAACCATACTGGATATCAGATGCACACAATTTCCACTTAGGACCTACTAGACATCACAAGAAGTCTTCTGATGAAGCACTATATCAATATAACCATCTAGAAAAAGTAGCTATCATAAGATTTTCCAGATAGCCATATATGAGATCAAACTGCCACTATCATTCACATAAGAAGACTTTCATAATATAAAAACCATACCAATACATTCACTCATCCAGGAAAAGTAGTAATAAGATTTTCAAGATGGAAGCAATGCCAGCCATAGTGAATATGTAAGCAGCACCATTTTCATCAGGACCAAACAAACACAACAATTCTGGTGAAAGTGCCATGTTAACATTACTTTTTGATCTGGTGTAGCAATCACAATATTTTAAAGATGGTTACCATGGAGGCCTTATCAGTCTTCTGATAGACACCATTGTGGTGATCATATTAAATATTAGATGAACACAAGTTTTTTTTCAGACCTACTATACATCATAAAATCATTTCATGCTGGTTGCTGTTGTGGACATACTGAATGTCTGAGCAAATCATTTTTATTAAAAACCAAAGCTGATCATGGAATGAATGTGTAAAGCTTCATGGCAATTCTTCAAATAGTTTGGAAGTAGCGATAACAAACTTATACTAACAGAAGCAAACAAAAAGTAGAGCTAAGGAATATTATAATATTATAATGGCTACAAAAAAAGTAGAAATTATTGAAATTGCCATGAAAAATATTATGTTATCTATTTACATATACAAATATGCCCACAACAATTTTGCCTGTTTATAATAAGTGTTTTCTATGCAATCATGATAAACTTTTTGGGATGGATGGACAAACAGGACCAAATCAAGACACTCCAGTTTAGAATAAAATAAATAGGACATGAAGATGGACAGAATACTGAAATATTATTCATCAGGTTAGGCTATGGTGCTATATGTAGTTCTTCCCCTTTTTAACACTTTATATGGCAGCTATAAAAATTATATACATGTGAGGAAACCTTATACTGGGGGGGACTATATAACAAGGTTATGTTCTAATAATGTATTATAACACAAAATAATAGTTCATGATGCAAGTTCAAACAATAAAAAAAATTCTAAATAGTTCCCAGGTTATCCTCATTAACTAAAATAAAATGAAAAAATTCAGTAGTGATAATAAACCAAAATTTTACCATGTTAATTGGAACTAAGTCTAAGCCTGCTTCAAAAGCAGGATATAGCTGCATTCAGAGGGGCTTTACTGTGAGGACCACTGCTTGTAGAGTTGCAAATCCATCAAATATTTGCATAAAAAAGCAATTCTTACTGTAATTTTGTCTAGTCCTTTCTTAAGATACTTCTGACATTTTTCCGTCTCTCCAGTTGAGGCATAATACTTTGACCACCAGTCTATGTCCTCCCAATCCTCCTCTTGCTGTAAAGGAAGAAAACCAGTCTATGAGTCTAATGTAGATATTTCCCTTTGGCACTTGATAAAATGTTACATTTCTCTACTCCAAGTGTTATATATTCCAATTTTCCCACTACAAACCATTTTACCCCTTTTATTGCTGAGCTATCTTGTATAAACTGTTCCCATGAACAATCTAGCTGGAAAAGCAGAATTCAGATGATCATGACTTGACCAGTCTTTTAATCCTTTGTTTTTGAAAACATCTAACATTTTCTAAGATTTAAAATCCTATAATGGGACACAAGCTACATACCAAGTAAAAAATTTATTCTCCTGTTACAAACTTGCTCCTAATCATTTGAATATGTAAAGTTATCAAAGAGACACTTAACTCTACATGTATAGTTACCAAACATGACTGAAATACAACACCCCACTGACCAAACATACTGGGGAAATTTAAATTCATCCTCGGAATACTTGAAAGAAAAAAAAATGGATACAGAAAAGCAAGAGGTTCATGTAGGCCAAATATCACTCATCTGGCTCACATCTGTCTACCAACCAAATGTAAGAGCCATTAAGATGAACTCTACTTCAATTTCTTCCAATGCTGTCCACTGCATATTATAAAAACAACTGTTCAAAGTTTTTCTTGTTTCTGTATCTATATTCATATTTAATGAAACATCAGTTTCATCTGTCCAACATTAAAAGTCCCCTATTCTAGACTGCTTCTGTTAAATTTTGTCAAGCTGTTTTTTTTAAATAAACTTTGTAAATATTGTTCCATTTGCAGTACTGGTGAAGATTGGCATTTCTATAAATGTAAAAGACTACTGTCAAATTTAGTCAAATTCTGCTGTCATTTGTGCACAAAAACATGTTCAGGACTCATTCTGAAGAAGTTATTTAAGGTTTTTCTAATTTTAGTAGCAGAAACCAAAGCTGATGGAGGATATGCATCAATTACACAAAACTATAAACTCTACAAGCCATGATGCTTAGAGTCAACTTTTGTACAACACTGTTCAGTAGTTTCTGACAACTAGTCACTTAAAGAATTTTCTAATGTTTGTAACATCGATCATATTCACTGGTTCATCAGCATCATTTATACAAATACAAATATTTTTGGTCAAATTCTGCAGAACAATTTCTGAAAAAGGCTGTTTAAAGTTTCTCATTATAATGCCATAATTCTTAGCAGATTGTAAATTGGTCAAATTCTTTTTAATGGTTTCTGTTCATTGCTGAATGGATGTTTACATTATTTGACAGTAGATGATCATTTGTATAAACTATGTCAGAATGCTTTATGTCAAATCAGAAATTTCTGGGAAAAATTATGTCTTGATTAATAGTGGCCATATGTGATGGTGGATTGATGTTAATTGTACAAAGTTTTTTGCTCTTAATGATAGTATACTTTCTGCAAAATCTGGTTGAAATTTGTCAGTTTTAAAGGACAAGTCAAAATTACCAATTTTTCTTGAACACACAACAGATATCAAACTATACCATAAATTACAGCCAGGTGAGCTAAAATTCAAACAAAATAATATAGAATTAAAAAAGTCTGTCAGAACCGAACCAGATACTAAAGATGCACTTACCATACAATCAGGGTGGGAAATTGGTGGGGTAGAGAATTTATGTCATAATGCTGAATTTAAAAACAAAAAAGAGTATAGACAAAGTTCATGACACTATCATCCTGTAATCAAAAATTGTGAGAGGTACTAAAATTGAAATCTGTACATTATATAATGTAATTTTGACACAAATCGAGAAAGTAGGAAACAATGAAACAGTTTGGCATAAAACAAATTTTATCCTGAGACGTTCAACAACTTTAGGCACATTAAATAATAAGATATTGGAATTAGTACCCAATCATGATTTGAAAAAAAGGCATAAAAATAATACC
Source organism: Potamilus streckersoni (assembly GCA_016746295.1). Taxonomy (NCBI): domain Eukaryota; kingdom Metazoa; phylum Mollusca; class Bivalvia; order Unionida; family Unionidae; genus Potamilus; species Potamilus streckersoni. Next base: position 613,214 of record JAEAOA010001266.1, read on the forward strand.
TGGAATGCAGGTCACAGTTACTGTGGTTTGATGCATGACACACCTTCAACCAAAGATAGTATCAAGAGATGCTAATGAAAGTGTTGAAATCTAGACAAGAACAGAGTCATGAAGTGTAATTGTGAATGCACAGGGTACAAGTAATTTTCAAGACCAGCATGTCAAACACAACTCTAAAATATGACCTAAGCCATAAGATCCATGATTATGCATGAATTTCATTTAACTATTATTTTCCTAATGATTATTCCCATTAATAAAATAATCTATCAAAGTGATAGAAAAAACAGCAAATTAAAAAAAATTAATGCATTAATGCAAATTTTCGACTACTGCCATCCTGACACCAAGATCAATGGGGTAAGAACACATGTCAAAGCCTAACATGAAACAATGTACTGAAGTGTGCAAAGCACATGTGTAGTCATCTATGTAAGCTTGTAATAAAATAGAATCAATAATAATAATAATATCAATAATAAAAATAAATTACAGTTACATTCTCGGGCTTCAAGATGTGAAAAAGTGAGAAAATAGTTGCCTTTCAGAGACTACATATCTAAATTGTACTTGAACTCTGCACAAACATCCAACTAAAGAATTGATCTTGAAACCAGATTTAAGTTGCAGGAATGGAACAAAGTAAAGCTGAAGATAAATAAATTGTGAATAAATTTATAATAACAAAAATATTTTGTGTTTTTAATTCTTAAATGAAAATTAGTCACCTTTTCTCACATCCAAGATCTATTCTACACCCCTGGTTAAAAGGTTGGTTCCATTAATTACCTCTTATCACATCATGAAGGACCTATTCCACATCTCTGCTAAAAAGATTACCTCCTTCTAGGATCACATCCTGGAGGGCCTATTCTACATCCCTAAGCCCACATGGAGGGTGACATAGTATGCACAAAATTTCTCTTCATGTTAAGTATGTATATGGTTACAGCATGAAAATCTTGGTAATTTTTTAAGCTACTACCCAACCTACTATTACCCTAAAGAGTAGAGAAGGGGCAGATGACAGACCCTGAGGCCAGTGTTTACTGAATGAATAACTGTCTTTTCTTTTCATAGCCATCAAAGAACACAATTTTATTGCCATGTAACAACATTAAATGACATCACTAACTTTGTATGATGTATTCAATCTTTCACTGCTTTCTCCTTTAGTAACTGTCCTCGGCAGTATTGTCTTGCCCTGACCAACTTCACCCCATCAGAAAAAGAATACCAGTTCCTTGTATGAAGGCATAGTGGTGGCCTGTAAATCAGATATTAACACTAAGTGTAATCTCACCTTAGGCTGTTCCCCCTGTGCAGCTGGCATGTCAATAACATGCTCTCTAGGAGGACCATTGCCTATTATTGGACCTAAAATAAAAATAAGTACAGAATGTACATGCTGAATTTGTACAAAAATACTTAAGAAGGATATAAATTGTCGTGAACTTGTGGTCCATGTAACTGCATTCAACCAACCAACCTCTGGTAATTAAACATTATTTTACATTTGTCTAGGCTCATAGGAAAAAAAATGTAACCAGAATAAGCAGTATACATTAAATTTTTGTGGGTAGTTTTCTCCCTTACTCATTACTCTCCCATCCTAATTTTGCTGCCCTAATATTGCCCTGCCTTACTGGAGTGGATGAACTTGTATATATGTACAAACAAAATGCTAAGGTCTTTATTGTCTACAGAATGAAAGGCATTTTGTGATGACATGCACTGGGCATAATGAAAAACATTTTTTTTGTTGTTTCTTTTAAAAACACTGACAAATACAGCTTGCACCCCACCTTCCATTCTGAATGAAATAAATAATCAAGATGAACAAATTTGGTCATAGAATTAAGAAAGAAGTATGTTGATAATATTTGTTGTTTTGATTTCAAATAATACAATCTGAATAAATAGCATAAACAAAAATAATATTTATAGAGATTCTTAAAAAAAAAATCATAATCCAGAACACTTTGTAATTCTGATTTCAAGACATTCCAACAGATGAAGTTAATAATGTAAACAGTAATCCTTCAGGACACACCATGTACATCTTCATCCTCATGTTCTTCTGCATAGAGAGGTTCACAGCGGAACTTTTCCAGACTTTTAAGGACATGAATACCAACAGTTGGCCGACGCCCAAACTGACGGTGATCTCTGACACGGATGTTTACTGGTGGCATGAAAATTTCTTCTTTTGGCAGCATCTATGTATAAAACAAGAAAATACAATACAATTTTTTAAAAAACCAGACCAAAAACTATTCACCTTTTTGTAAATGTTCATGGTATACAGTGATTTGATTTTGCACAATAATGACTATTTCTTGATCAAAATATATAGCCAGTCTGATTAGAACAATTTTATTTCTATTACAATTACTATATTGGGACCATAACACATTGCCAGTCTGTTTTTGTTTGATTTACACTATAATGACTATACTGGGACCAAATTATGTAGCCAGTCTGACTAGAATAATTAGATTTGTATTAAAATTACTATATTGGGACCATAACACATTGCCAGTCTGTTTATGTTCGATTTTCACTATAATGACTATACTGGGACCAAATTATGTAGCCAGTCTGATTAGATCAATTTGATTTTTATTAAAATTACTTACTATATTGGGACCATAACACATTGCCAGTCTGTTTATGTCCGATTTGCACTATAATTACTATACTGGGACTAAAATATGTAGCCAGTCTCATTAGAACAATTTGATTTCTATTACAATTACTATATTGGGACCATAACACATTGCCAGTCTGTTTATGACAGTTCAATTTGCACTTTAATAACTATACTGAGACCATAATATGTAGCCAGTCTGATTAAGGCAGTCTAATCTGTACTGTAATAACTATAATTGGACCCTAACATGTAGCCAGTCTGATTAAGGCAGTTTAATCTATACTGTATTAACTGTAATTGGACCATAACACATAGCCAGTCTGATTAAGGCAGTTTAGTCTGTACTGTAATAGCTATAATTGGACCATAACATGTGGCTAGTCTGTTTATGACAGTTCACTTTACACTATAATGACTATACTGAGACCATAATATGTAGCCAGTCTGATTAAGGCAGACTGATCTGTACTGTAATAGCTATAATTGGACCATAACATGTGGCCAGTCTGTTTATAACAGTTCGCTTTGCACTATAATGACTATACTGGTACAATAAGATCTGCGATTTGGATTTTAACACAGCTTTAACAATTTTTCTGTATTATCATTACAATATCTGCAGTGTGGCAGTTTATAAAGATGCCCAGCACTAGGACATCATGCCAGAGTCTTGTGGCATCCTGTCTTACCCAGTCAGATTATCCTGATGCCAGGGTGACCAGTCCTAGCACTAACCTCTTAATGCTGAGCACCTAGTAAGGCAGCTGTTAGTATCATTTTTTTTATAACTCTTGGGTACAATTCAGCCAGAGTTCGAACCTGTGAACTCCTGCATCTGAAGCAGATGCTCTAACAACTAAGCCACCAGAGTGGTCACCATAACTTGTTGCCAGCCTGTTTATGGACAATTTTACTTGTGACTAAAATGTGGCCGTAATACCAGTTCGATTTTGTACTATAATGACTAAAAAGTGAGGCACAAGATGTGGCCAGTCTGTTTAGAAGAGTCTGTTTTGTGACTATATTAGGACTGTAGTAAGTGGTTTGTTTATTTAAGACAGTGTAGTTTGTGACTATATAGGGATCATTAAAAGTGGTTGGTCTGTTCAGGACAGACTGTGGCCATATTGGAACCATAGTAATTGGTTGATCTGTATAGGACAATTCCACTGTACAGTACAAAATCTGACATAAGGATGATCAGTGTGAGATGTCAGAGTATTTCACATTCTTAAGATTTATATTCTGATACAGATAAGGGTCCAGGCAATCCAAAATCACTTACCAATTTCTAGGTTAGTGTGCATTTTCATCCACTGGAAAAGGTCATTACATGGAACATTATATTAGGTCATACAGAGTTAAATTCCTTCAAATAATAAACTTACCACATCAAAGAAAAGAATAGGATCCTTGAAATTTGGATTCCTCTTGGTATTTACAATCCTGGTGGATTCTAGAACATTCCCTGCACACTCAAATTCAATACCAGGTGATGTGACTGATGCAAGCTGGAACTTCTTCATGTTTCGTACTCCCCAACATAATACCTGTAAATCAAAAAATCAATTAATTCATCAAATTAATTATTCAATCAATCCATGAATTGAAAAATTTTTCAGTTAATTAACCCAAAATGTTCAACTGCTGCCCTGAATATGACAATCTAAAGTAATTTAGTTCTTAGAGGGTATCATAATGGTACAACACTAATAATTAAAATACATTCTTATATGAACAGACTGGAAGATGGCACTTTGTTACAATCAACAATAGATAAAGATGTATGCATTGTTAATATAATATGCAAAAGTCAACAAATGTCTTATTTTATTGGCAGATGGGAAGAACATTAGGAATTCACTAAAATTTAGCAATGTCAAGTCACATGTATCTATTACTTGTCCTAAAAAAAAACCCACATATTACAGTGTTTGATTACCTAATCCAAATGTAAAGAAAGCACATTTTATGATTTATATTTTTAAAATCACAATCAGGACATTTATAATGAAAGAATAAGTTTGTGGAAATGCTTCCTCAAAAACATAGAAGAGTTTAACTGCTTGGCTTTTAAGTCTTTCCTTGTGTTTTGGCAAAAGTCTGAACAAACAAACCATGAATGTTTCTGGAGCACTCTGTAAAGAGACTAAACCCTTGAATTCAAATTTTTCTTCTTATGTGCTTGCAAACGTTTGAACACAGCAAACCATCAATGATCACATCATAAAAAATATGTGAAGAGCATAAACATGATGTCTGTTTTTGAACCATATCAGCAAAATACATAAAGCCACCTCAATAAAATGGAACAAATGACTGTCACTAGATCACAGAAAAGTATCTCAATGATTTACTTTTAACATTCAGTGAAAATAATGAAATTAATAGAGATATGAATATGCGCCAAATTATATTTTCTATGTCTTCCATTTGAAATACAAATACATTTTTAAGACTTAAACTTGAAATATACAGGTAAATTTTAAACCTATTAAAATTTCATAAATTGCAACTGGTAAAAATATTCAATATAAATTGGCAGCAAATATTAGGTTTAATAAATTATGTGGAAGTAAGTATTCAAACAAAATGACTTTCATTTAACTTAGACATTTTAACTCAAACAAAACGACCTTAATTTATATCAGATCTCCTGACTCAAAGTACTTATATAGAATATTTTGTTCAGGTTTTAACATAGCTTCTCATGTACTATAACAAAGAAAGATTCTGCATAAGTCTCATACATAAATGATTTCAATCTATTATTTTGTGATGCCAAAGAATAACTGTATACAGGTTGATGACACACTAATCCATATTAAACTTTACATTGCCAAAACCAGATATGATGTTGATATTCAAGTCTAAACTGGTATGATGACTATTTACCCTACCTCTATTCCTGTTCGCTGCATGACAGGTCTGATCCCATTTGGCACCTGGAACAAGTTCCCTTTCTTGGGTGGGAGGAATGGCAGATCCTTTCCACATATCTGAACAAATATTAAGATTAAAAAGAGATACTTTATATTCTCACTAAACATAAGACCTTAAATTCAATATTTACAGTAGTTTAAATTTTTTTTAAAATTGTGTTCTTGCTACAAACCCAGATTTCAAGAACAAATGAGCCATGAGCCATCTGATAAATAAGTTATCCATTTGTGAAAAAAATAATTCATCTGTAAGACAATGGTCCATTAAAAAAGATCTGAGAAAAATTATCCATCTATGAAAACAATGATCTATTTCTAAAAACAATGATTCATCCATGAAAACCATGATCTGTGATAAATAAATTATCCTTCTGTGAAATCAATGATTAATCTGTGAAAACAACTATTCATCTATGAAAACAATAAATTTCTGAAAACAATGATCCATTTATGAAACAAAAATAATGATCCATCTGTGAAATAAATTATCTGTCTGTGAAAACAACTATCCAACTGTAAAATCAATGATCCATCTGCAAATACAATAATCCATCTGTGAAGAAAAGTATTGATCTTCAAAAACAATGATCCATTTGTAAAAACAATGGTATATCTACACAAAGCCATAAATTTAAGGATTGACAAACTTTAGTTTTTTTTAAAAGAACATGAAAATTAATGCCCACAATTATTCATAGTATGATATACAAAGATATTATTAAATCTGTCAACAAAGTTTACATTTGAGGCTTGAAGAAAGTGGCCTTTATTAGGATATTACATTTGTTTAGAGGTTAATAAATCTTGCTTCTTGTCAATAAATGGATCACCAGCAGGGAGATAACTGGCAGCTTGCCCGCATATCCATATAGCCATTGATGTAAAATTCAGTCTTAATTTTGCTTAGAAAATATTTAAAAAAGACAACTTATATCACCAGGAATTCTTATAGTATACTTACGTTAAAATACATAAAAATAAGATCAGAAATTTTGATATGACATCTGACTTTGTATACATAACAGTGGCAATAATAATGATGCCAAGGCAGCTGGAACAAACCAGACAAGTTAACACTCACAACATAGCAAGCAATATCCTGTGGTCAGCAGTAATTGTCAGGTGCTGGACCTACTCCAACAAACAAATAAGTGTTAATATTCACACCTGGCCAGAAACAGTGGTCAACAGGTGCCAACAAACCAGACAATACAAATTAACACACATCTAGCCAGCAATAGCAGTGATCAGCAAGCTTTTATCAGATTGACTGTTAAGAGGGCAGAGGTGGCAACCCATGATGTAAATCTAGCACTAGCAAAATATCTGTCATTTGCTTATTTTAATGAAATATTCCTGAGCACCTTACATATCAAATTTTTTGCAATATATCTAGATCATGCTTTATGTGATATTCATCTTTCAGTTATATTTATATCAGTCTTTGCAAGACAATTTTTTATGATATATATAGGGGTGGGAGAGTTTAGGTATCAAAGGGAAATACCCACTGAACCACACATGCAAAAAAAAAAACATTCTTTACCAAGAACTGGATTTTATAAACATGCTAACAAATTAACATGCTGAAATACTCCTCACAAATCCATAAACCACCATTAATAAAGATACCACCATAATAAATAAGGTCTGCTTGTTTTGTTTGGGTTTTTTAAATATTTACTTTCCTCTTGCTTTGATTAAGCTAGTGACACAAATATCAATTACTTTTTTCCAATAAAATATATCAGGCATTAAGTGTATAATAAGCTTGATAAGCCTGCCTAAACTTTTAGGTCCGAATATATATGGTAACTAAATAGATCAATCTGTCATAATATGCCTACACCAATGTTTGAAAAAATAATTTCATTTTAGTCCATGTGGTGTAAAATAAGAGAAATATTACATATATGAATTCCTCAGACATCATATGTGATTTAAGAAATACTGTAAGGTTTTTCTGGTATCTTCTCTTGTGTAATTATATGACTTTTGTGCATAAATTATACAAATACTTTCTAACAAATCTCCATGACCTTGAAAAGTTATGTCTTTATTCATTTCAATGCATCTATAAAATTTCAGAATGAAAAGCTGCTTTTTTATCTAACCTCCAAATATGATGCTGAAATGTATTAATAGGACGACCAACTACACAGATCCAAAACTAGTAACAAGAATTGTGTGTGTGAGTCTAATTATCTTTACAAATATGTTTCTTTATTCTCTTAGGAACTTTTGAAAAAACATAAAACCCAATGACAGCCAAATTTATTTAATAAAATGAACCTTGCAAAACATACCTTTGTCTGCAAAGTAAGAAATAGATATTCAAATTATGCATTATATGACATACAATATTAACATCACTGGTAGCAATTATCCTTTATATGACTTTTAAATATTTGCATCAGTGTAGTCATAATATGTTATGACATTAAAAGACTGGCATTGCCAGTTGTCATCATGCATACTATGGCATTATAATATCAGCATTATTGGTAGCAATTACTCATAATATAGAATTATAATATTAGCCTAACTGGTAGCAATTATAACATTATCAGATTGATATTGCTGGCAGACATTATGTTTCTTATGACATTATAATATTAGCCTAACAGGCAGCAAATTATGCAAAATAAGGCATTATAATATTGGCCTAAGTGTTAGCAATTATGTATTAGCATAGCTGGTAGCAATTATGCACACTTAAGTAATATTAAGTCAACATGCACTTTTAGAGTTTGTTCCCTTAAGGCAGTATTTTGGAGAGAAAGCAAGAACAGATTATTTTAGTAACAGGTACAAAAGAAACAAACCAATATACATTAATTATTTTGAATGGAGTATATAAACAAGTTCTCACCTGATACTCAGAACAAAACATAAATGCAGCTTTTACATTTATTACAAACTCTATCTATGACACTTTCTATATATATATTTGGCTTAACAGTTTAAACAAAATTTCAAAATAACTTTTGGTTTATAAAAATTCAATTCAGTTCTTACAAAAACCAATGAAATGTGCAAATGCCAGTGAAATGACTTAAACTGACCAATCTGACCTTCAAACTCACTCTCAAACTTTAAATCTTTAAATCTAATGGATGGTTCTGAACACTAATACCATGTACTGATGTAATGGGTGATCACAAAATCATCTACTGGTGTATGAAAAGAGTAATCTTCAATAACATTACTGGTGTATAATAAAATGATATAATAATATAATGAGTGATTCCCAAAGCCATCTTCCAGGGAATGAAATAAGTAATCCTCAATACCATCCATCTGTGTATGAGTGATCCCCAATACTATCTATTGGTGTATGAAATAAGTGAACCCCAATACCATTTACTTGTGCGTGTGTGGTCCTCAACACTACCAGTGTATGAAATGAGTGACCCACCAACACTATCTACTGGTGAAAGAAACAAGTATCCTCATAGCATCATCTGATGAGTGTTCCTAGTGTACAAGTTATTCTCAGTACCATCTATATGTGTGTAAGATGAGTAATTCCCAATACCTTTTACTGATGTATGAAATGAATGATCCTAAAAAGACTGCTCTAGTACATTGTAAAAATGGGGGAAAATAATATTCTCCATTTACAATATCAAAACAAGTATTCCACAGTGGATCCAATATTGCTTACCCAAAGAGATTTTTAGGACTTACATGACTAAAGTTAGTCAAATATCAAATTTGGATAAAAATTTTTTAAGTGTTTAACATACAAACAATGCAAAAACAAAGTGTGACATATAAAGAATGACAGACAAATGACCTTTATCATACAAAATAAGTGTCTTTCAGAAAAGTGGATATACTCACATCTGAACAAAACCATGTTGATAAAGTAAACAATTTTCAACAAATCAAAAACTATTACTGGCATTGTCCATATGATTATAATAATAACGCCACCACTACCACTAAATGGATATGCCAATCTCTAAAATTAGTAAACAGTACAAAACGTTCTTATACTAACCAGGAAGAGTTCAAATGCTGCCAGAAGCTCTCCACCATTCTTGTCACCTCGTCTAATCTCATACCACTGCAGGACGGGGGTACGGGCATCTCCAGGATCCAACTTAACCATTGGTGTGGCCTTGGTACGACCCAAAAACTCTGGTTCACCCTGGACACAAATGGAATATTGAGATCATACACTATTTGTGGAGTGTTTAGCAGAACATAAGAGTCTACAGCCAAAGGTTAATTTCTCAGGTTCAAAATTTCAATGCATTCCTGCAAATTTTTAGACCTGAATTGCATATTATGCATAATTATTTTCACATAAATAATCACTCAATTGGTCAATTGTTACCATAAACTGAGCCTTTGATCAATTTTATTGTAAAGTAAGAAGCTTGGTTTTGGTGTTTTCTGGCACAAAAACACTCCTTTGTACAAAGACAATTGGAGTAAAGTGCCTTGCCCATGGGCACACCTTGGTAGCCAACATTCTGTCACAATCTGGCATATGAACTACTGATTCCCTGCAGGTCTTGCTTCCATGCAGAAGACCCCATAGAGCTTAATTAACATCCCCAAACATGCAGGGGTTCTTAAGTTTAGTTAAATGTAACACTTATATGTATCTTTATTTTTATATTTTTCCTTTAAGTATTCAAAGTAAAAGATGAAAGATATTAATACTTAGATATAATTATCAGGTAAATGATAAAAAATGTTAGGTTTAAAACATAAAAATGACTATGACCTCTCAATAGCCACCCTTCAAACTCTGTATCTTGGTTTGTGCACCACTGCATATTATATGCTATGAGACACTGTGGATAGCAGTTTTATACCCATGTTATGATTCCACAAGTTTCAATGCATTTCGCACAGAAACTTGTAGAGAATGTTGAAGTAGTTGCCACCCAAAAGTTCATATATATGTCATCTTCTGAATATAGACTTTAAATTTTAAATAAACATTTTCCTTTGGTGCACGAAATTCTTTTAAACTGTCTTACATCAAATCAAGTTATGCATGTCAAAATAGCTGGAACCAACACAAGTTTTTTTATGGTCACACAAGAAAAATAACATTCTGAAGAAACAATATTCCAGTCCTTCATTATGGATCACACTCTAAATTAATTAATTTGTACCTTAGTAATTGCTATTTAATTACTGCCACTACTCATACTACATATAGACTCAAAAGTACATAAATCCATATAAATATCAACTTGTTGTGGTTACAACTGCTTCAATAAAAAAACTATTTGGAACCCAGGAAATACATGTTCAATTTGGAAGAGTCATCCATTGATGCTATTTATAATAATATATAATTTTTTAAGAACTCTTGAAAAATCATAGTATCCTGGCAATTACTTTTTAAATTGTGCCTTCCTGGGGTATCATGTATGTTTAAATGGAATAGCCCTTACATCCAAAGTTGCAAATACACAAATTTATGTTTACTAATGCTTGATGAACTCTCAAATAACATAATTCTATAATGACTATAAAAAGGTTATGTCTTCTGTTATTATCCATAATACCTCCAGTATTTGTTTTTTTTTCTTCATTATCCAGAGAGAGCATGTACAGCCCTAATCATTGAACTTTGCTATTTAGAACAGGCATATTTAACTTCCTCCAGGATACAAGTTGGATACTATTTTAAATATATCCATATATATAAATGTAACCAGACTGCAGGCAATCAGTTGCACTGGCCTAATGCAAAGACAGCATTTACAGGCCAAGCCCATTTCCTAATATGGGGCTTTTATAAGTCTAGCTTGAAGCCTGTTCAGAAATAGAGAGGGCATTTATTGGCCAAGCATGTTGCCTGTACCCATCTTGGTCAAAGTATAAAAACAAATAAAACATATATGCCTCTAAAAGGCTGACATTATTGAAAATAAGTGGAAATTAGGAAATATGAAGTAAAAAACATGGAATCTTCTTACAAAGGTATCATAGTCATAAAATTCTATGTAGATATCTGGGGCCTGAGCTTCAATTCCTCTTGGGTCACCATGAATCTCTACTTCCTCAAAAATAAGGGTCTGATCCCAGGTGGGGCACAGGCTCTGTTTGATATTCTCTGTTCTGCGGCTTTGTGTGAGGAATGATACTGTTGCATATGGATCTATAAAAAACAGATTCAAAAATAATTAAAGATCTTTATCTGTTATAGAAAGGGTCCCCAACGTAACCCGAATCCCGTAGAAAAAAGTCAGTCCATCTTGCCAATTAATAATAGACTGATTTTTTACAGCACATTAAAACTTGGGAATATACACCCAGGATTCATGCTCGACAAAACTTTTATGACTTCTCTTCCCCTTCTACCAATAATGTCAAATTTGATTGGAAAACAGGAAGTGAGCAATGAAAGGTAGAATATTCATAATCATTCACAAAAAATACAATTTAAAACAATGTTCATTCAACTTTATGAAAATATTCAAGAGTTCTTAGTGTGATCCAAAACTGCAATGTATTTTCTGCAAAAGACATCAGCTTTGAAAATGGTCTACTATTTAAAGGGGGAGGGGCATATTGCATTACAATTTCTCTCTGACAGCCTTTACAGAATGAAATAAAAATAAAATTATTTTTACCTTTGGAAGTAATCAGCCTATAAACTTCTGGATGTGATAATTTTATTCTTGATTAGGATACAACTGCATGGAATCTCACTTCTTTAAACTTCATGTGTGAACTTTTAGCAGGAATCTTGGTGAAACGTAATTGTATTGTAAATAAACATTATATGGGCACAAAGTTGATAAAAAGGTACAAAATATTTTTTTAAACTGTCTTAGCTGCTCTTTTAAAAATAAAAAAATGCCAGTTAGTATTGTAAAAATGCTTTATATTCCCTAGAAAAAGAGATGGGTGTGAAATGTTGACATAAAAGAAGTTAAAGCCAACTTCACTTTATATTTGTGTTAGCTAATTGATCACAGTGACAATTTCACCAGAATTGCCCCCAGCAAGATATAAATGAACCTGTGTAAAGTAAACAGGTCTATTTTTTTAATCAAATGTTGACATACAAATTTTGTTAATTAAGCAACAGTGTTCTCTCCAACCTCAAATAGTTGAAAATGTTTTTATGTCAAAGTACTGATTACTTTTTCATCAAAAACAATTTTTTTAATACACATTTTCCACAACTGATACAATGAGTACTGTTAGAATGGAAAGTAGCATCAAATGATGATTCTGAGTATAGTATCCAACATCACACTCCCATCTTTGCAAACAATAACATAATGATGGAATATTTTACTGATCATCTGTTTTTCTGAATTGCAGTAAATTGATGGGGATGGGAATATGAGAAAGAGAGGAGAAAAATGTTTTATTTAAATATGGAAATATATTATAGATAAGGACATATGTTTTTAATGGAAAAAGAAAGCAGTTTCAGGTGTGAGATTTCTATTTTTTTCTTATGTCTCAATAAGAAATAGAGTTCTCTCTGATTATAATGTGGTAGCCAAGTCCATAAATGCTAACTACACAATGCACAAACTGCTCAATATATGGAACCATGATAAAGTGAGAACAGTATTATACCAAACTGCACTATTGTCAGAACAGTGACATGTACCAAACAGAGAATAGTAGGAATAATTGAAATGGTCAAATGATAAATGTTTTAATAAGAAATAAAGATATAACATTAAATTAAATGTTATTCTCTTTCAACCAATACTATCATACATTCAACAGTAGTTACCATGTTTCAGTTGGAATCACATAACAAAGTAATTATAATGAGGGAGAAATGTATATAATAAATACCCTGTATAAGCACAATCAGTATGCATCTATTAATTGTATACAATGTTCAGTATGCATCTATTAACTGTATACAATGTTCTACACAGTCTGTAACTGCACAAATAGATGCTGAAAATGAATCAATATACATTCAAGCTGCTCTCCGCTTTAAAATATACCATAAGTGAATATGTATGCCACTGCAAACTACATCCTACCAAAATTTAACATAAGCACCATATATACTCACTTATAAATCAACTTCCCTTTTTGGGGTTAATTCTGAAAGCAAGTCTGAGTTATGCTTTGGAAAAGTAAACAAACAAAACTGTTTTGATAAGAGATATAATGACAATACCAATGTAAAATATAATTATATTTTTGAATGGAATATATCACAAAACATTTGACAACTGAGAGTTTGTTCTAATTAAACCCATGAAAATCCATGGTGTTTGACATTCTAAATTTATATGAATTGGGATTAAAAAAACAACACAAACGCCGATAATTCGGTGCAACTAGTTTTGCATATAATATATGCTTTTTCAGGCACAAAATATTTTGAAACCGTATTGAACCTCTCGCGTAGAAAATTAACTGATAATGACTCTATATTGTTAGGAAAAGGGTTAAAATTTTGTCCAAAAACAAAATATCATGATAAAATTAAATTAGCTGGAGAAATTTTTAACTTTTCTAGACGCTTAAGATTAAAAGAATTTTTTATGATAAATCATACAACACAGAAGAGGTTAAATTGGATTCTTTTCATTCTAAAAAGATGGGTTATTTTAACAGAAGTAAATCATCTTTTACACCACCTAATGGACGTGATGCCTATTTAGATTTTTATATTGACGCAATCACGAAAGAGATATTACATCAGAATCATCGAAAGCGATATTATAGTAATATTTCTAAGGACGAAATTAAGTCTTTATATAGTCTAATGAATGACGACAGTATAGTGATTAAAAAGGCTGATAAATCAAACAATATTATTATTATGAATCAAGAAGATTATGTTAAAGAAGTTGAGCGTCAATTAAATGAAGAAAAATACTACCAACATATTAAAGAAGACCCGTCAATGGAAATTAAATCAAAAAGTTCAACATGCATTAATGAGATCGCTAAAACTAATAATTGCATATATGAAGAATTTGATAACTTCCATCTTAACATACACACACCTCAATTCTACATATTACCCAAAACTCATAAAAATCCTGATCATAATTTACCTTTAAATTATCCAGGGCGACCAATTATATCAAGTTGTAATTCATATACTGAAAATATATCCAAATTTATTGATAGTGTTTTACAACCTTTGATGAAATCACTTCCTTCATACATTAAAGACACCACTGATTTCATCAAAAAGTTGAAGTCTATTCCAAAGCTATCTGATAACTCAATGTTGGTATCATTAGATGTAGCATCACTGTATACCAACATTCCACATACAGATGGTATTGAAGCATGTAAATATTTTCTTGATAACAATCATAATAACAGCACACTGTCTAGTGAAGATATTTGTAAAATAATAAAACTTATCCTGGAAAATAATTATTTTCAATTTAATAATAAAAATTACATCCAAGTAATGGGTACAGCAATGGGTAGTCCTATGGCTCCTTCATACACTTCTCTTTTCATGGATAAATTAGAAAAAGATTTCCTTAACAAAGAAAAGTTTAATCCATCAGTCTGGTTTAGATATTTAGATGACATATTTATGATCTGGAACCATTCAACTGAAGAACTGGAGAAATTCATTCATCGCCTAAATCATTTTCATCCGACAATTAAATTTACTTATACTGCATCAAATACGCATGTAGATGTAAATGTAATTAAACATATTGATAACACTATTTCTACGAATATTCATGACAAAGAAACTAATATCCACCAGTATGTAGAATATTCTTCATGCCATCCAATGTCATGTAAAAATGGTATACCATATAGCCAGGCTAAAAGATACCGACGCATTATTTCAGATGATTGTCAATTACAAAATTTGTTGAATGATTTAAAAACATATTTCCGAAACAGAAATTATCCAGTACATATCATTGATTCTGCGCTGAACAAAACCCGTAATCTTTCTCAAAATGAGGCTTTAAATACAGCAAATTGTACAATGGAGAAAAATATAGTTCCTTTTACAATACAATACAATCCTTCATTACCTAATATAGGTCTTATAATTAATAAATATTGGAGTCTCCTAAACTTATCAAATAAAAACAGCGTAAAATCCCTTTACAACAATAAGCCTATTGTTGCTTATAAGAGACCCAAGAATTTGCAAGATTTTTTAATTAGAACTAAACATACAGAAAAAAATAAAAAACAATTCTCGTCATCTAAATGTAATAGACATCAATGCTCTCAATGTGCAAACATAAGAGAAAGTAGTTTTTTTAGTAGCGCTAACACAAAAGAGACATTTTCCCTACGTTTTAACACTAACTGCATATCAACTAACGTGGTTTATTTGATAACCTGTCAAAAATGTAACATGCAATATGTTAGACAAACACTTCAACAAGTTTCTAAAAGAATGAATAGTCATCGCTTTCAGATTAAAAATTATAAAGATCCTCTGTTTTCATCTAATATTTCTACACATTTTAACACCCATAATCACTGTCTACTCGATTTTTCTTTCATGCCAATAGATATTGTGCATGGAGACATGAACAGACTTATAAAAGAGACTTATTGGATTCATAAATTAGATACTTTGTATCCTAATGGCCTTAATACCAATGTATTATATAAAATTGTATAATTTTCTTTTCAATTGTGAAATTGTATATCTTTTATAACACTATAATTGTATGTATGACTGTTTGTCTCTATTATATTTTACTATTTTTAATTTATATGATACATCCATAAATTCAATTACAGGTCAGATAATGGTATAAAAGTAGTCTGGAATGGTCCAATTCACAATATCCCACAATATGTTAATGCCACATGTCTTACAAATAAACAGTGAATGTTAAGTTCAGATTTTTTGTGACTCAAAGTATTCTATAAATGGCACTATCTGATATCATTTGATACAAAGTCAAAGAATTGATCCTCATTGTCCTATAAAGTTTTGAATTGCTCCATCATCATCTGTCATCATCTGATTCCATTTCCTTGGCTACATGCAGGTGCTTATATAGAGACTGACCTGGGGTTCCATAAGTAACATTTTCTTCTTTATACAGTCTGCAAAATCTATTAAAGGCTGTAACTGAACATGCAACTTGTGGCAAGCTCACAGAGTTTTAAAAAACACCCTCTATTACTTTGCATGAAGCAAGTATCAAACCTGCAGCTCAAACCAAGGGTTGTCACAGGTGAAAACAAGGTGCTATCTTTAAACCTTAATATATGAAACATTCACTGGAAAGTGCAGAACTATACCTGACACTTAACAGAAGTACATGTAATAAATTCATGTATCAAAACTTTTAGCTGCCTGAAACAGTGTTTTTATAGCAAACACAAATATTATTACAAATACAGGTTGTTAGGACTTATATCAGAATATACTTGCTAGTAAACCAACCCATGGTAAACAACAATGACAGGTGCTTCACTTTGCAGTGAGAAGACTTAATTTACCCCATATTTTCAATACATATAATAACTATAGATACAACTACTGTGCAATAAATATTATCAATAAATGAATAAACACAAAAAAATGGTGTCATAAAAACATGCTTGAATTGACTATTTTTGTGTACTGCAAACATCTTGAGTTTCTAACACTACATCTAGAATTATGAAATTTGTTCTATTTGTCACTTATAAACCAAACCCTTCTCTGCATGAATCAAATTTTCAGAGTTGATTTATAATTATGTATAATAACATAGATCAAAGACTTCTTCAGATTTCTACTAATGTGACTGCAATACTCAACTCTACTACTCAAATAAAATGAGCATAGTAAAGCACAAATTTTAGCACTGTAGCAAATTTCTCAAGCTAGTTGATTTTTCCGACAATTTTTTTTCATTTGAATTTTATAACAAAATTATAATTCATGAATTATAATAATTATATGGACCAGACAGTTCAGGAACTAGGGTTGGCTATTTCATAAGCACCATGAATTGCAAGCAACTGAGCATCATGACCTAACAACGTCTTTAAGAAACACTGCAATTGCTATTTTTTTGGAATTTCAATTGTGCATCCCTCAGTGTTGGCAGAAGTTCATTAGGGTTTGCGCATTTAAAAGTTTAACTTTTTTGGAATAAATCAATCAATGCTACATTTTCTTTCTGTTTATATATTGTAGAATGCAACCAAACTCACTTTCCTAAAAGTGTCTAAAACCATTAGGTCTACCACTAAACTTTCACATATGCACATCTGTGTTTCTCCTAAATTTCATGCCATTAATATGCTACAGATGAAAATAGAATACATTTAACAATATTGACACAAGGTTAAATTTCTTCCATATTCAGAAAAAAAAACATAACATCTTCCATCATTATAGGTTTATGGCATACATTTGTAATCAGAGAAAGAAAGAAAGAGGCAGACCTGAAAATACAAAATGAATATATTCTAGCTTAGCATAACATGAATTACATACAAGTTAATTAAATCATCTAGTTTCTACTTTACCTTACTGGAACTTAGATATAACCATGCAATACATATTCACTAACAGATATTCAAATATGGATTTGAAATCAGATCAGAACAATATTAACAAAAGCACATTTTATAATTAATAAGTTAAACGGCTGTACACTATTCTGCAATATGACACAGACAAAAACATACAGATGCATATGAAATAAAACATTACACTACCTATGAGGTTTTGATAGTAGCCATCTATCAGAATGACTGCAGAAATCTTTTGAAAGAATCAGAAGTTTTATAGCTGGGGCTTTTGTATTGGACATTTTTACTCACTTCAGCTCTTTACTGTATGTAAGTGCAAAAATATAAGCAACCCATTCATATGGTCCACCTACTCAGCTATCTTATGTATCCAAAACAAGACATACCATATTTTGATATATGGTGTGTAGTTCACAAACCAATATGAATAACAGTGAGGTCTGTTTTTTGTTTAGCAGTATTTTGTTTTTTTGCATCATACCTGACAGCCCTGATTCATCTCCAGCAAGTAGATCTCGTGCCTGGTATACATATGCCCTCAGCTGGTATTTGTATGCCTCTGAAATGGTAGTCATTTTCTTTTAAACAATGCTTCATATTTCTGTAAAACATTCTGAATTCATGGTGTAAATATTTTCATGGGTAAGCTAAACCACCAAGAATTTAAAGTCTTTATAAAATTTAAACCAAGCCATCACTAACCCCCATCTCCACTATTCCATGATATGCACACCACCACTACCCTTGCAGTATGTGATGGATAAGGCATGGCCTCCTTTTTCATCTGCGATGGTTACTACTTCTTCATTTTAATATCAAAGCTATCTAAAGTGCTGAGAAATATGATACTAGTATGAATGATGATGAACATTGAAACTGACTGACAATGATTTAAGTTAAATGCACAAATTCAACAAACATGACCTCTCTCATTGTGCAAATTTATTCAAAGTTTGTGTCCTTTGTTTCCCAAAAGTAAATATCAGCTTAAAATAATGAATAATCACTGAAACTTTATGCAACCCAATGAAAGACAAAGACCTGAGAAAGGTCAAAGCAAAATAAAATGCAACACAATTTTAATTTTTTAAGCTCAGCTTTGACAATCCTTTTTATTTTGGCATAGATCATTTTGAGAAAAAAGGTTTACTGTCAATGGTTTTATTGTAGATCATAATTGCTGTTTTGATGAATGTTTTTAAGAATTACTGAAAAAAATTACTAATGATTACAATAGTGAAATCAAACTTTATAACTGAATTATCAGCATTATCTTTTATCAAGATCTTTGCATATATGCCAGGCGTTAACAATAAATTACTTAATTATTCAACTTTATTACTGCAATAGGAATTTAATGTTTGGTCATAAAAATGTGCAATTGAATGTCAGAATCTTTCAGAGACTTTCATAGACAAATGAAATTAAATACCCACATATGTGTATTTTTTAACCAAACCATGAAATGTGATATCCAAATTCATTCATAACATATAATTCATGCAGTGTTAACTTGGATGTGTAAATACCTAAAAGAATGTCACACATTCCAAACTGCCATCAATAATCAAGGCAGTCCATGTCATCAAACACTTTTAAATTTTTTAAAGAAATAAGTTTCTATGTACTTACAAAACAGAAAATATGTGAAAGTAGAGAAATAGATATTGCATACCTTGATATGGTCCACATAGGATACATATCCTTACTCTAAGCAAATATGATTCTTTTGTCAACAATTTTCAAAATTAACAACATATATCTGTGTCCTCTACAAATCTGTGTCCTGTCAATATTTCTCAGTGTAACTACATGCATCTGTGTCCTCCATAGATGCATGAATTTGGTCTTCTGTTAATGCTTCTTAGTGTAACTACAGCTATCGATGTCCTGCATAAATCTGTGAATGTGTTCTATCATTGTTTCTCAGCGTAACTACATCTGAATCTTCCATAAATCTATTAATATGTTCAGTCAATGTTGTCAGTACAACTTCATGTATTTGTCCTTCATAAATCTGAAATGTGGTTTTCTGTCAGTGCTTTTCTAACTAAATGTATCTGTGTCATCCATAAATTTGTATACGTGGTCTTCTGTCAATGCTTCTTGGTATTACTACTAGTATCTGTGTCCTTCATAAATGTACAAGTATGGTGTGGTCTTCTTTTAATGCTTCTCTGACTGCATGTATCAGTGTCTTCCATATATTTGTAATTTGGTCTTCTGTCAATGCTTCTCAGCATTACTATCAGTTTGTGTTTTCCATAAATCTGTAATTGTGGTCTTCTGTCAATGCTTTTCGAGCTGCATGTATTTGTGTCCTCCATTTGTAATGTGGTCTTCCATCAATGCTTCTTAAAACAACTACATCTGCATCCTCCAGAAATCTGTCAATGTACTCCAACAATTTTTAAGTTTAACTACATGTATCTGTGTCCTCCTAAACTTTGTATATGTGGCCTTCTGTCAATCCTTCTTGACATAAATACATGTATTTTTGTCTGCATACTGTGGTCTTCTGTCAATGCTTCTCTAGTTACTTCTACATTTGTGTCCTCCATACAATTTAATTGCAACCATATTTCCATTGCCTTACATGGAGATCCTAGATATGCCAATAATTGTTCATGTTTCTGTGACCCTTGGAATTTCTCATTGCTCTTATTTTAAATAGTCTTTGGATAAAGTGTTGCAAATTTGTGTTAGGGAAAGTTATCATTAGTAACAATATTTCCGAATGATGTATGACAATTTTAGATATTTGAAAGCTGTGACTGGTGAACAAGATCAACAAAACATGACCTATTATTGCTGTCAATCAGATCTTCACATGTGTTCTCCATTAATTTGTTAATGTGTTGTTTTGTCAATGCTTCTCAGCATAACTACATATATAACAATGACTCTGTAAATCATATATTTTGTACCTATTAATATTAATGGTTCTGACATTTTTTTCAGAACCTAAATGTATGGAATAGGGTTGTGGACTTGTTTCCAAAGAGGATAGAGTCTGCTATGTTACCTGACCAACAGATGACATCTGTTAACATTTGCCAATTTAAAACTCCAAATTCAGCTGTCCTACACATAGTATAGCAGTTGCCAGCTTTTGCTTCATAACCAAAGATTCATGGATATGTGACTCATGGAGTTAACTATTTATGTTTATGTCATTTAATTATTCTCAACACACTTGTCGAGTCTTTATAAGACAATTTATTTGCCCATAAACTAGTAATTAATGTCAATATTGTTATAAAACAGGAGACAACATTCATATGGAAAAATACAATTAGCAGACTAATTAAGTGAAGTTATGCAAAATAAGTTGTAATTAAAATAAGCTACTGTACAATCAGGTCCTACAAATATCACATTTAAATGGATCCTTGGTCATGAAATATGGACCAAAAAATGCAATCCAAAACTGGAGCAATAAAACCATTGAGTAGATACATTTGGACTTCAGTAAAAGTAATTTTGGTTCTGTAGTCACATGTCTGCAGAGTGCAGAGTGACTTCAATGTCTTGCCCTTTTTAATATAATCTAAATTTTGCAAACCTCTCCCCCCCAAAAAAAATTATGCAACCAATGAAAAATTATGAATTTGCAATAAATTAGCAACTGTGTACAGGAAAAGTTCATTTATCCAAATGACCCAGAGTTGCCATATCTTGTGTCACATTATGTTATACAATATTAGCAAGATGCTAAACATTACTCACTTTGGAAGGTCAGGAACATCCTAGGAGCAGCTAAGGCAGCATCATATTCTTTCTCATCCCCATCCTGCATAATACACACAAATTTTTTTATTTGTGTAAGCAATGTAACAAATGTAGCCCCTGAAAAAAGTTACTTTGTCAAGAACTCTGAATGATTAGTGTGGACTGAATCAAAAAAATGTTCAAGCTAAAAATATGTCTAGAGGACACAGATGTCCCTGCAAATACTTATATGATTAAAGATGCAAGAGTATACTTCTAAGTCAAAAAGGGGCAAGATTTCTCTAAATTTAAATAAAGTAAATTTTGAACTTGACCTACCAAATATAGCCATCTATAAGTTGAATCCAACTACAATCAACAAAGATACTGATCTGCCATCACATAATGTGACTATGTTTGTTCTACTTACTACTCCTAACAAACTTTATAGACCCAGATCTACCAGCACATTATGCAGTGGCAGATCTGGGTTTGCACTTGGACTCAGAAAAAGAAAAAGCTAAAAAGGAAATTTAACTGTCATGACAACAACCTTACAAATATGTGACTCAAGGAAAACAATCCTTTACTTAAGTTTTCATGCTTAAAGCATGCTGACCTAGTGTCAAATAAGGCAAATGAAACCTACTTTTGAAGCAGTGGTGTTCCTCCTATTTTGCATGCATATGTGTCAGGTCTCAAGACAATATAGACAAAAGCATTAGATGTAAGGATATGCATTTATTCCTCGATTTCTTATTCAACAAAATAATGAATATGTCAAATATAATAGCAGACAAGAGTACTGGAAATAAATAGGTAACAAATTAAATGTAAGTCACAGTGAAATTAATGTTTTAAAGATTATAGAAATCAAAACGTGAAACTTTTAACTTTAATTTGAATTTGGCTCTTCTCAATGGATTCAAAACAGGCAATGAAGAAATAGAAGAAAAATAAGTATGTATGTATGTATGTATGTATGTATGTATGTATGTATGTATGTATGTATGTATGTATGTATGTATGTATGTATGTATGTATGTATGTATGTATGTATGTATGTATGTATGTATGTATGTATGTATGTATGTATGTATGTATGTATGTATGTATGTATGTATGTATGTATGTATGTATGTATGTATGTATGTATGTATGTATGTATGTATGTATGTATGTATGTATGTATGTATGTATGTATGTATGTATGTATGTATGTATGTATGTATGTATGTACAAGACATTGATCTTTGATATCTTGCCCAAGTAATATTTCTTTAAGTTTTACAATTTAAATTTATCCATTCTGAACAAAACAAATACATGCTGATATACATACACAAAAAAATATATGCAGAAAAAACATACATGCAAAACATGTACATACATGCTGACATACATGCAAAACATACATGCTGGTACATGAATACAAAACTACTTAGGACACAAGATAAACTATTTAAAACTTGTCAAAAGAGCAAGATGATAATCATTGTCAAATGCCATGAAGTCTCACAATGGTAACACAACAGACCCATAAAATCAAAATGATTTCAGGAAACATGCCTTTGCTTTTTCTTTTTTCAATACTCCAGTCTGTATGAATAAAACAGCACTGTTACAAATGGTTTCAATTATCAAATTATCATTCAATAATCTCAATTTCTTCAAAAATAAAAAAATGTATCACATTTTTTTTTATCAATTTAAAGAAATGAAAGAATTCAAGATTTAGGTACAATTTTTGAACACATCATCAAATATGGAAATATTATTAGAAAGAAAATAAAGATGTCATCAGCAATAAAATACAAAGCCTAATAATTACTCTGATGCATACAATATAAATTTCATGCTGAAAATTATACTGACTGATTGACTGAAAATTGAGATGCTCTTTGTCACACCAGTTACCTGTTGAATTGAATATTATCAGAACTTTTTAAAAAAAATCAGTGACTCAAATGATAGACAAATTTATTATGATGTCCAAAGATTTGGCAATCAAAACCCAACCAAACATTTTCATTCTGTACGCTAGAATTACATATCTTGTATCAGTCAATTTGAAATCTGCTTTCAAAAAAGTTGCTATTATTATCTTTCTATATTCTCTAATTTGTCTCACAAAAAAAGTGGCAAGCTCAAAAAAAGCTTTCAAAATATGTCCTTATCACACAACTTTTCCCACAGCACTAAGTTTTGAAAGGAAAAAGTATTACATGAAAGGAAAGCAGGTTTCAAACTGCCTGTTGCAAGATATCTACTTCTAGCGTACAGAATAAAAATGTTTGGACTATATGATTTATATAACACATTATTTAACATGCCAATTAAATGATAGCTAAGTTCTATCCTGTACTGATACAGTATATCAGAATTATGTTTCTGACTGTTGCTGCAGCTAGTGCCTTTCACAAAGACAAAAAAAGTTATCTATAAACACAAAACCTTATCAACATTTTAAATAATATAATGTCTATGACATCAAAAAAGTGATGAATATATTTAAATCTGTTAATACAGGAAAGAAAAAAAAAATGGTTATTGTTACATTAGTTGCAAATAAAATATCTGCCAAACATAAAAGCAAACTTCACAGCTAAAAAATATGCTGTTAATATGGAAGCTTACACAAGGAGACCAACTAATTAAGCAAGTGTTATTCACTACCATTTAAAATGATTAAGGGTTATACATCAGTACATATTATGAAACTTCTTTTGAGTTCACATGCTTTCATGGGCATAAATGTATATGGATTAGTGGAAAATTGCATTTTGAGGATACTGAAATTAAAAAAATGGGAAAGAAACTACTTTTTCTACAGAAGGATAATTGTTAATTGGATTTTTAAATTCATTAACTTGGTAAGTGATCATCCTATTTCCACAAAAGGATAATTGTCCATTGGTCCCTAAATTCGTGGTTTTAGCAACTATAAAAAACCCATCAAAACTGGTACCACTACCCCAATGAAAACAGTTCATTTACATTCATTTATCAGCAGCTTATACAGTTTAATTAATTAATACTTACAGCAGCTTTCAGAGCAAAGAAACATGGTTTGCCTGGTTCGGTGGCAACCATTTTTCTGTGCCAACGCCTTCTGCGGACCATGTCCATTTTTCGCTCGATGGCATGAAACTTCATGTTGAATAGGGGTGCATACTCCCATCCCTCAGTTGCAGCCTGCATGGTTTTCTCCTAAATGACATACAAAATATGTAATTAGTGACACTATTACAATGTCAGAACCAAAACTTCTACTTACCAGTAGGTCCAGTGATTTTGAAAACCTTATTGTCCTGTACATTATTAAACAGCCCTGTTGTTCAATTTATTAACTACCATATTTTACAGCATATATCCCACAGATGCAGATAATCCAAACCCTCAGATAGCCTGCAGATTTGGGGGTTTTGTGTAACAAATTGTTGCCATAACCCGCACCTTTGTATAACCCGCAATCAGTGATTGATGAACTTTTTTGTATATGTTCACATTGTCCACCATTACTGTTTTTAGAAGGACCGAATTCATCAATGCTTACTTATGGTTGATGAACGATACTACAACTACTACATTTTCACTCACCTGTCCAACATGCAAATTTGTATTTACGCTATCAAGTCAGTATGCCCTCGTCCTTATTCATGCTTCTGCATCAGTTCAAGTTAGTCGCCTGCCTCCACTATATTATGACTGACAGTCTGCAGATTTGAATTTCGAAGCCAGGTACTTGTGAGCAGGATATGCAATGGTGTGAGTTTCTGAGACTAAATGCCACAATTATCAATTTTGAATGTAGCTCGCATGTCAATTAACTATTCAGGCTCAGAACACAGTGTGTGTGTGCGTAGGCTGTCTGTAGTAGCTGTGCCTCAACTACAGGTTACATACACACAAGACATTTCGAAATAATCTTGTATTCTTGTAAAGTGTAGATTCATTTTAAATAATTTGTCAAATTTAAAAAATGCCAAAATGAAATTCCTACACAGCCGACTTCAAGCTAACTGCCATTGCGTATGCTGAAGTGCATGGCAATAGAGCCACAGGCAGAAAATTTGATATTGATGAGAGTGTAATCCGAGGATGGAGAATAGAAAAAGGAGTTTTGGAGGAGATGAATCCATGAAAACGTACTCATCACAGACCTAAAGCAAATTGGCCTCACACTGAAGCTGACCTGAAACAATAGATCGTGGTCCAGTGGGAAAACAACTGACCAATCTTGACAGATGCCATCAAACTGAAGGCCAAACTTGCATCTCAAAAAACTTGAGACTAGTGCTCCAGAAACTGATACTGAGATGGAAATATCCCCTGCAATGTCCTACATCAGTGTCTCCTGCCCTGTGGGTTGTGGAGTTAACAAAATGGGTCCACAAATACACATAGCTTTGCAGCCATGAAACTACAACTATACTATGGATTGAATAACAGTAAGATTACATTCCCACCTTGCCAGATGTAAAGAGGTACTGTTATGTTATCTATATTGTGTGTTTAACTTTTGTCCATGAGGGTAGATTGAAATGACCATTTGTAAAAGATTTTACTAAGCTAACTTATTCATAATTATACATAATGTTTGAAGATAAATATCATTTGTAAGCTATGAAGAGAGTGTTTACTTTGGTCAGAGTTCTAAACCCATAGTGTCAGTAATTTTCCATAGGGATGACTGAATTAATGCAAAAAAGGCTTTAGTTAGGTGTGGCTGTATTGTGACATAGGTCAGGTGGAGATGTATTGCAACATAGTTCATATATGAATTTATTGGGAGATAGTGCCATCAAGATGTATATAAGAAGAAGAAGCAAGCAGTTATTTGTATTTGTTCCTATTCCTATCTTAATATCAATCTTTTAGTTGTGTTCAGTTATAATTTGAAATGAATTTATTTAAATTATTCACTGGAATTACAAAGTAATCACTGACTTGACTTTTGGAATAAATAATTTTTTTTGGTTTATTGTGAATTAATTCAGGGACATTCTGAATTATATCACTGTGATACATAAAGATGTTGCCACAGTAACACATTCAAGGCTAATGACACATCAGCACATTCAATACTGAAATTCATTCATAACACTATACTTTAGACTTGTGACCGAACATTTAATCATCTGGGACTTAATTTACAATACTGTAAGTACATTTTATATTTTCACTTTGTATTCTAAAAATAAAATATTTGTTAAATTTTACTAAACTTGTTTTTTTCTCTTTTTTTTCTGTTTTAACATTTAAGACCATAGAATTTTTTTTAAAAAATTGGATGGTGCTGGTACTGGGGATTCAAGGATTCTAATGACAGTGGAAAATACTGTGCTTAAAAGCCATCTACTACACACTTTTATAATCTACCAATATGGAAAACTGATAAGACTTTTTTTAAAAAAATTAACAATATATTTTGTTTCATTCTATCCATACAATACACAAACCAGTTTACTTGATACTGGAGCTGTTTCATCAGTGCAACAACCTGTGCAATAATGCAAACTGAGTAATCTGATCAAAACATGCAAAAAAAAAGTGTGTTGTGTGTGTGTAATTTGAATTTTTAACATAGATTTAACAATGCTTCAGTTATATTACTATAATGTCTGCAGTGTAGCAGTTTATGGTGATGTCTAGCACTGCAGCATCATTATGCAGACATGTAGCATCCTGTCCCACCTGGTCACATTATTCTAACACCAGGCTGAGCAGTCCTAACACTAATGTTGAGTGCCTTTCAAGGCAACTTTAAGTACCATTTTTATAAGTCTTTGGTGTGACTCAGCCAGGGTTCAAATTCATGACCTTCTGCATCCAAGGTGAATATTCTAACCACTAGGACATCAGAGTAGTCAATAAAAAGTTGTAGACTGATTACCATACTTTGTAATTTTGAGAGTCAGACCCAAAGGTAAGATATTTATGGAGGTGTTATAAGTAATTAAGGGATCAAATGGTGGCCCATAATCACTTATGAATTTTAAAATAAAATTCAGCTGACCTTTGATGAAGAGGAGACAAAACTAGAAACTAACTAGAAACAAAACACAAAATAATTTCAGCAAAAACATTTATGTTACATATTTTTTTTTGTCTTAACCGTTTTTGTGCTTTTCAAAATGCTGAAACATGCTTACTACCATTACCAATAAAAACACCAGCTTAAAAATATAACAACCAATTCAAGAATGATTGGAGATCATAGCTTAAGTGATGGCAAGTGAGTAGCTAAGGTCCCAAATTAACATTGTGCATTTCATGTAAAGCAGATTTCAAAATAGTATGTGCTAACTATATTTTGCTATTAGACCAACTGAAAAACTGAGCCACCTTGGACTGAAAAAGCTAATATAGATTTAGTCCAGTGGTTTGAAGATGCATGTATAATGTAAAGAAAAATAATGATATTGCTTTCATTTTTCAACTGACATTAAGGGACTGTACCAAAGGTGAAAAATTAAATAATTTTAAAAAATATTTTCATTATTTTGTGAATTACTGACCCTAAAATAGGTAATTTTACTTGAGAAATGCAAACAAAATGCAGAGTGACACAAAACAAAAGAAAAATAAAAATTAGACAAAATGCAAATGTGAATGGAATGCAAACAGAACATAAATGGAAATGCAGATTTGGTAAATTAACCATTCTGTTATGATACTAGGTATTTGTTATTCAGTTCAGTAGTCAAGCACATCTGGAACAAGAAATAGCACTGCTAAGTATACCTTTTGTTTCTTAGCTCTCTGATCTTCAACCAGGTTCCGTGTTCTGACCCAGCGACGACGGCGACACAGATGGTATGTTCTTTCCACAGGTCCATAGCCTCCCATGGTGGCCTCGATACAATACTCCCATCCTATAAATATTCCATTGTATATTATTATTTACAAGGCTTTTAAACGGGGTGGATGGGAAGTTCCAACCTGCTAAAATGCTGTGTAACAACTTTATCCCGACTTCAAATGTAATTAAAAAAAAATCCTCCAGATCAGCAAAAACATTATCATTGATGCAGAGAAAATGTAAAGGCTTCTTCAGTGAACTGTATTGAACCTAATTAAAAAACAGGCATGATTGGTCAATAGTATATAAAGCCTCCAGTCTCATCAAAACATAATTTCTCATATTAGCTTGCCAGTAGCTTTTCGTGGGTCGGTGGTTCTTTCTGGTGATTTACCGGTTTCTTCCTCCACCATTAATACTGGTTGCCATGTATAGCCTATCATGTGCTGAAAAGTGGTGCTAAGCACCACAACAACAACAAAAACAACTTGCCACATTTCAAATTTATGAGTGTATAGAGTGATTTGCTTGGAGATAATTTTCTACAAAAGTGGATATTTAATATTAGTTTCAATGTCTTTTGGATCTGTGTATGGGGTGTTATGACCCTACTAAATTCTGTATTTCCCACCACAACCAAACTCTACTGAAATTCTTATCCCTGAATTTCAAAGACAAGGATATAATTAGCGAATCGATGCTGTGAAAGTACAATAAATTATGCTCAGCAGATTTGTTTAAACATAACTTAGTCCCATTTCTAGTGTAAAAATAGCTTTTAAGGACTCAAGTAAAATGTGTTTCCTAAAGCTGATTGCTTCAAAAGGATCCAGTGGGTTCTACCTTCTTCATCTACAGCTCTGTTGCGGTCTATCTGCCACTCATCCTCCCATTTCCAGCACTCAGGGAGAGGGATTTCTGCCTTAGAGGGCATAGGGTCACCTTTCTGGAATGGAAAAAAGACTTCTTTAGTCATATGATGAAAGTATTGACTTTGAGCATACAAGAAAAAGATACATTAAACATGATCAATTAACATAAACTGAAAAATGGTCCAATTCTTGAATAACCACCTCCTCCCACATCACCATTGGTCCCATACTTTTATACAGCCAGAATTGCTTGGCACTAATGACTCTAAAAATACCCCCTCTTGGACTGCTAACCCTCTAACATGGACAGTGGCCAGGTTAGTGCAAAAACTATCAAATTTACCCATCAGATGTGGATGCATAATGAAGTTTACATGCAGAAATCTCAAAAATATTTGTTTGTAAACTCAATATGCTTACATCAATTTCAACATGTCAAAAAAGAACATAACTTTCAATCCATATAAACTGTCAAGTAATCCAATGATCCTTACTGTTATGTGTTCCTTGGCATCACATTGTCACTTTGACAATTACTGGCTATTATTACCATGGATAATTATCAAAATGATAAAAGCAATCAGCAGAAAAGCAGAGTAATTTTCAACACAAGTAAGTAATATGGCTTGTTACCATTAAGTAAAAATCGTCTCTTAGCTGTATTAGCTTTCTTAAATTGTCACTACATACAGTGAGGTGATTTCTAATTTATGCTGGTTAATTGTTGTTGTTGGGCTTAACACCATTTTTCAGCACTCGATAGGCTATTCATGGCAGCCAGTATTAATGGTGGAGGAAGAAACCGGGAAATCACCGGAAAGAGCCACCAACCCACGAGAAGCTACTGGCAAGCTTTCTCACATATCCACATTCGCCGAATCCCAGACTCGAACACATGCAGACAGAGGTGAGACGGCAGTGATCCGTAACGGACAGCACTTTAGACCACTCGGCCACTCAAGGCCCCTATGCTGGTTACAAGAAACTGCCAAAAATGAGACATAACACAACAAACCTGATGGGTCTTCTTGATATTAGATATGATCTATTTTGATTTCAATCCATCAAGCACTATGCTATTTTGAAACAAAGCACCTAATGCTAAAAAAACTATAGCTATTGATGGGCTCGTGGCAAGACAGAACATGTTACTTTCAATCCTTTAAATCTTTCAAAAGGTTTTCAGTGGAAACAAAACTCATGAACATACATTAAATAAGAAAATGGGCAACACTAAAGGCCTCATCCACAAAATATGGTGGAAAGACTAATTTTCTTAAATTTTACAAAACTGAGGACTTGCTCCACTCTAAAAATAAAATGTAGGGTACATATCCAAATGTTAACTTGCATACCAAATTACATTTTAAGATAAGAATGGCCAAGATAGATATCCTGGTGGCAAAATGTGAAATTATGACTGAGAGACTGAATATTACAGGGCTAATGAATTTGCATCAGGACTGTAAAGAACAATAACTTCCATAATGGTTTCAAACAGTTACAAAACATGCATTAGAACATTTTACTGGAGCTATATTCATTATTTCCTCATACTTACAACATCAGCCCAAGGCTTAGTTGAAGCCATCCAGTTGGTGCCTGGAATGCGCATCTGACACTCGTATACATCATCCATGAAGGTTTTATGTCCAGCGTCAACATCATACAACATACTAGAAGAAAAAATGAAGATCTCTTAAATGATCATTCATTAATAAAATCCTTTTTCTTATGATCAAAAGTTAAAACAATATTTGTTTCT
Source organism: Potamilus streckersoni (assembly GCA_016746295.1). NCBI lineage: Eukaryota > Metazoa > Mollusca > Bivalvia > Unionida > Unionidae > Potamilus > Potamilus streckersoni. Next base: position 644,412 of record JAEAOA010001266.1, read on the forward strand.
TTGTTTCTTTAGTGTTTAACAGCTTCTCAACACAGGAATGTTCCTTATCCAGAGACATGAATAACTGAAGCCCAATATCTCTTTTTATCAAGTCCACAAAGCACAGCTCTCTTTTACAAAAAAGAAGAATTACCTAACAATGTCCTATAATACTCAAAGCTACTAAAATATTTCTTTTCCATGTGTGTGGTTCTATTTTCAACAATTTAAACAGATGTTGTTGTTGGGCTTAACGCAAATTTTTAGCACATGATATACATGGCAGCCAGTATTAATGGTGGAGGAAGAAACCAAGAAATCCGTGGAAAGAACCACCCACCCACAAGAAGCTACTGGCAAGCTTTCTCACATATCAACATTTGCCAAATCTTAGACTCAAACCCACGCAGACAGAGGTGAGATGGCAGTTATCCGTAACAGAGAGCACTCAGGGCCCCAATTTAAAAAGCAATTAAATTAAATTAAAAAGCAATGGAATAGTTGTTCCAGCATACACACAATTTAAACAGATAATGAGTATGCTGGAACAACTATTCCATTGCACTTTATGGACATTTCAAATAAAATAAGATTATCTCTACCACTTTGAATTTTGAAAAATAAAAATCAATTAAACAATATTTTAGCCTAAAGAATAATCCCATATCAAAACTAATCAGAGCAAAAAATACAGTACATATTTAACAATGAAACAAGTCCTTTATATGCAAAAGGCTTGTTGTATACACACTTGGATGTGAACATAACCACCTTTGACACAATTTAATATGGTCTCCTTACAAAATTGACTATTCATGATTCTCAAATTATCTGTTCCAACTTTACTGGCATTTATAAGAGGCATCAACAAGACATTTCACCTTAGCAGTAAGAACTGTATTCTCAGGATGAGAAAGTCATGGGTACGAGTTCTGCCATAAATAGTTGTTGTACCTTATGCAAGGCAATCTGACTTTCTTGATCCAGCTGTTAGTAATCCAGTTGTAAATCAATGCCTGCATCTAACAGGGTGTTCACCTGTGATGGAATTTGGTCAAATCTAGGAGTTGTCATGGAGTTTTGTTATCAAGTCTTGCAAAGGAATCTTACATGCCAATCTAGTTTGAGGTTAGTAGCAATAAAATAACCATCAAATAAAGAATTATTAGCAGTAGTAGTGGTAATTGTAAATTGTCAACTGACGCTAACACTACCTCCCATTTAGGTAGTTCAGGAATTTCATGTGTCACTTATATGGCAATGGCTGTGGAATCCCAAGTACACAGAGATAATAGATAATCTGTTTACATTCCATACAGACTCTTTGAATTGGTTTACCGACATTATTTCAACCATATGGAGACGTTGAAAAACATGAATCTTTTTAACAAAAGACATCTTTGCGACTAACCTGAGCTCAGGACTGATGTACCAATCCCCATCCCATCTCCAACCTTCTGGTGGAATAAAACCGTCCTTTACAAGCTTGACCTAAAATAAAAACACAACATGAGAATAAAATCCTCCTCATTTGAGCAATGCAAGAACAAATGAAATGGCTTCATGACAACCCAGCCACATCCAATGAATCCATCTTAACAGACATATTTGCCATACTTAGAATTATGTCTTTCTCTTTTTATGTCACTGCAATTATTTATTCATTGTAATGATTTTAAATTATTTAAAAGGTACATATAAAAAAAAATACAAGTACAAAATAATTATAAAAACTTAAAAAACTGAGTCAAACTTTTGTTTTATAAAATATATTCTTCTAAACTGAATATTTTTGTTCTGCAAACTTCTTAATAGAGTCCTTATATAAAAAATATAAATCATAAGGTGGAATTGTTACTAAACAATTCAGTAGATATTGGCATGTGTTACATTCAGGGTGATGTTAACCCTTCAGGAGGTATGCATAAGTAAGGTATGTGTGTCCTATATACAAGTGGCACCTCAACACCTCATTTCTATGCCCTAAATGAGGACCACCATTCTCCAATGATAGGTTTTTGTGACAGGAGGTACAAAAATGTCCCTGGCAAGTTTATGTTCACACTAGCAGAGTTACCTCCCTGTCAACTTTGGGAACTCTTTATGTTGGATATAAATCATCTCTCCAAATTTGGTCAGACTGAATATTATTGAAGTAAGCTCCATTTCCAAGACTGATTCAATTAATAATTTAATACCAAGACACCAGGCATGCATGGTAGTATCTTCCAAGAAAATCTTAATGTTCTAGTTGAGTGTAGCCAATCACTTCCCTAAAGCAAGGCATAATGGAATTGTCATACATGTCCTTAGGAAGGGATAATTTTACAAGTTTTTAACAAAAACATACATGTGCCCTTACTGTTGTCTATTTCTATATATCCTAAAGCTGTACTGGTCACCTTTTGCCGATTATCCAATACCACGCATTGCCAATTATTAAAATTGCCAATACCGATTATGAGACCAATTATTTCATTACTATTTGTTTTATAAAAATAACTGGTTGAGAAACATACACTTATTAGTGTAATGCAAGCAGGTATTTTGCTGTGTGAGTTATAACAAGGTTATTTATAGGGCAAGTGAATTTGAACTTCTGTACCAAAACAAACAGAAACCAAATAAGAAGTACATTGCTATTTATAGAAAACAATGATCACACAAACAAAAACATTAAAAACTTTAAAACACTGATAAAACTTATGGTTTGCCAGTTTAAGATATAAAAAATGAATGAAAAAGTAGTAACTTTTAACTTATGTTCAATGATGCACATCGCCATTACTAGATTTCAATAAATGACTAAAAATGACCAAATGCCTAGATGAGGTAGGTTGTATTTAGGCAACAATAACATTTCTTCCTTCTCGACAAGTAACCATCCAAAAAAATACGAAAAAATCTGGCCTGTGCCACTAAACTGCTGCTCGCTGTTTCGTTGACAGTACGGATAGGTTTGTCACTGGCCACAGAAAACAAATCTCACAGATGCAACATTGCTGGTCCAGTGGCGCTTGATTCAGTTTTTTGGGAGGTCTGATGTTCCTCCTGCTTATCACCTCATGTAACTATGATGCATTCTGCTCTAAGCCATTCTTTAAATCTAGTCACAAGTAAGTCTTCACTGAATAGGCGATGTTTTAATTGTGGATCCAAGATGGTGGCCAAAACAAACTTCTTGTTGCTGGCAGCATCAGCAAAGCATATGTTCTTGAAGTCATTACATCACGGCGCATTGTCTGAATACCTTGACTCGCTTCATGTTCTCGAGCCAGCAACATTCAGAGCATTTTCTGCATAGGAAGAATGTTGGATACTGATGTATGGCTATCACTTACTTCCTTGGTAATATCAACGAATGGGCTTAACATGTCCACAATATTGTTAATCAAGACCCACTGTTGGGCTGTTAGGCTAGGCAGGTCATAGAGAGTAGCATAAGCCTCCAAGACTTGTTTTTTGTTCATATAACAAAACCAGCATATTGTATGTAGAATTCAAGTATGTCTGGACATCCTAAATGAGTTTCTTATGGGCAACACCAAATGTTTCCTGCTGCTTTTTGAGCTACTGTTGTGCCAGGATAGAGTGACAGAACTTGCTGACTATGGATCGCAAGATCACCAAAACATCTTTGACAGCTATTGTGACAGAATGCCATAACTGACAGCGGGCAGCAGCGTGTTGCATAAACAGCTGATGTTGTTGATCAGCCGGACACATTGCTTTAACCATGTTTGCACCTCTGTCACGCAATAGAACACTGATATGAGTTTTGGAAATGTTTTCTCGCATAATTTATCCTGTCTGCTCGCCAAATATTCTCCCGTGTGCAATTCATTGAGAGGCATTGCTGCTAAAATCACCTAATGCTACTGAAAGTCTTCTGTCAGCCAATGTGCCATAAGACTCAATAAGGCTATGCCAATGGACGGATCTGATCATGCATCAGAGGTCAAACTAAGGTTAGATTGGGCAGAAACTAATTCACACACCTTGCTTTGTATTACCTTATGCATGTCAGGTATTAAAAATGTGAAAAAGTATGTCCAACCTGGAATTTTATAGTGCGGATCTGCCTCCACTATCAGATGTCAAATCCAATGTCTTCAACAACAGAAAATGGTTTTACATCTATTGCCATGAACTCAGCAATAGCTTTGTGCCAACTAATAGCTCTCTGGTTGTCAAATGCAAATGGCTTTTTTTGATCCAGCATAGCATCAATAGAGTACAAGGAGTTGCTGCAGCTGCTAAGGTTAACTGTGCAGCATCCTTTTCTTTTTTATCTGTCAGAAACAGACCATGTTTGATGATGTACTTGCAGTGCAAGTGCTGGACAAGATCTGACATATAATGTTTAGAATCCATTCCACCTCTGGAAATGCTAGCTTTGCAAAGTGTGCAATTTGCTATGGACTCGTTGACTGCATTTATTTTATAAAGTAATTCCAGACTTCGACATTATACACAGGCTTGGTAGTATATCGCTTGTCAATATTAATAATCCAATCGATTCATGCTCTTGAAGCAATGTTTTAAAATCAAGTAAATTTTTATTAAGTTGTCCACATGGCTGGATGGATGCACACACCACACTGCAAGTTGCACACTGAAGAGTCTCAGCAGCTGGGGTATCCAAGGGTAACGTCTCTGGCACTAGCATGCCAATATCAATGCTGCATAATATTTGTATATCATCATTCAGCTGCTTCAGCGTGCAACTGCCAATTGTTGATTAGCAGCATTGCAGGACTGGCTAAAGAAAAAAACAACTATTGTGAGTCATAGTTTTGTAGAAGTTGGACATTTTGCCATCTAATCTGCCCAGCTATCAGCTAATGTGCAAGCTTGAAGTTCAACAGGAACATGAGACTTCATTGGCTGTTTGGCTGCTGTGATTAAGATAAGTACATGAATGGTATTGATAATTTGTTGTGTGCAGACAAGCAGCAGTAGTTTACAGAAAGTGTGTTAAAAAGTATTTACTTCTAAGAATATAGCCTTTCAATTCACCCCCAAATCAAATGTTTATTCCTTAATTTCCCCTATTTAATCCTGATTTAAAATCTCAAGATGAATGATATGACTGAATTTATAATTAGGAAATTTGTTTACATCGGCACAGATTTTTTTCTGCTGATACTGATTATACAATTGTTCCAATAATCAGCCCAATTATAAGTATGGCCAATTAATGGGTATAACTTAAATATATCCCCATCTCTTTATCTATATAAACTGTGTTTATGTTTTCTCACCATGATCATCATCATTGTCCTAATTAAAAATCAGCAAGACAATAATAAGGATCCTGGTAAATTTCTTTTGTAATGAGCACATTTTACTATGCTTAGCAAACTTAATGTGTATTCAATTTGATCAGTTTTAAACAAAACAATCTTCTCTCTCTGTTTTCTGAGATCTTTCTAATGTGCACTATGGGTGCCATGAAGGCAACAACAAAAATTAAAAAAATACAGGGATAATGATGTGCTAATATCACCAATTGAATACCACAGTACTTAAATTAATAAAGCAACTAATGTTCAGGATGATGCTCTCCAAGCAGGAAATGTACTAGTTTCAAATGTAGGGGGAAGGTCAAATACCTTGACCCAGTCTTTGAGTACAATGACTATTCTCACAATAGTGTCATCCTAACAGGTAAGGTATTGATGACCGTTAAATGTCACAGGTAACATTCATTATAAATGAAATAAATTATTCTTGTTGAATTACACAAAACTATACTCAGCAAGGAAAAATATTATGAAAGAGATAAGACTATATTGACAAAGTGATCAGGATCCTGACAAATACACAGATGCTAAGTTATCACAATTATGATGAAGGAATAACGAGTATAATGTGGGCAAAAAGTAGGAAGAGTATGAACTTGCTTGCCAGGATTTGGTATTTTAAGCCAGGCATACACCCAAAGGTATAGAAAGCCCATGATATCTGAAACATAATGGAGTCATTGGTAGAAGGATCAGTCAGGAAACTCCTTGGAGAATTAAGTTTAGAGCTGCATGATAACTTGTTATGCATAAATATGAGGTGTATGTAATGCATAAACAGTATGAATTTGTAGGGTCATCATGTGGTCAAGGTGTATTGTCCAGATCTACAATTTTGATGCAAAAACTTCTTCCAGTCATTGACCTTTGACCTTTTGACACCAAAATCAATAAATTCTTTCTTACATAACATGCAAGTCTTCTGTAAACCTTGGTGTAGAAGATTGTCCTTGCAATGAAACCATTTCCTTCTTTCAGTTAATAACCTTGACCTTTGACCCTTTTGCTTCTACCTTACCCCTAAGAGTAAGCCATCCACAAAAGTCTTATAATGGTAGATGATGGGGAACTCAAGTTATCATGCAGAAATGGAACAGGAGCAGATAAATATACAGATAAAAATACAAAATCATAAGATATAGCAGGCAGATAAAAAGGTGTACTTCATAATGGGTTTATGACAACACAAACATACAAAACAAATGGGTTAGAAAATCTTATCTAATCATAAGGAGTTAAGTCCCTATGTGCTAATTACCTTTCCCTGACTGTCTGACCATTTGGGCCGAGAAAGTGGTCCCTTGGTGGTCCAGTTCCCAAGTATACTGATCTGGTTCTCATACTGAAGTAATACAAAAGCTATCATATAATTACTATCAAAATATCAAAATAAATATGAATTTCTTGAGAATATTTTCAACAATGCAAGCTTTAATTAAACATCTTCCAAAATAATTAACTAGTTTTTTTGTTGCTGTTAAAACCTGATTAATGTGAAAGGGATAAAAAATGTTCAACTTTATATGAAAAATTAAGAATACTGGAAGACTTTGACAACAACAATATATGTATATATAATCTGAAATATACAGCCTTCTGGAAGACTTTGACAAAAACAATATATGTACATATAATCTGAAAAATTAAGACTACTGGAAGACTTTGCCCTGACAGGAAAAGGTGTAGTTCCAACTACTATGACAAGATCTACTCAATTTATAAACTTTCACTTTCATTATTATATACATAATTTTTTTACTTTTCAGATGAAAAACAGTTAACTATACACACACATCCATTTACATGCAAACATGTCTACTTTCACAGATCTAAAAAAATTTAAATAATATTGATAATCTTACAAATAACTTTGCAAATTAGAAGTAGTTGGAGACAGGTTTATTTATTTGACAATCAATTCTACTCATTTCCAGACTGCTCTGGTAGCCTAAGTGATTAGAGCATCAAATGCAGAGGTTGCAGATACAAATACTAGGCGAGTCATACCATAGCTTTTAAAAAAAATGGTACTAGCAGCTACCTTGCTTGCCACTCAGCAGTAAGAGGTTAGTGTTAGGACTAGTCAGCCTGGTGTCAGGCTAATGTGACTGGGTGGGACATGATGCAACATGTGTGCAGGATGATGCTTCAGTACTAACATCACTATAAACTGACACAATGCAGTCATCATAGCAATATGACTGAAAAATTATTAAAGCTACATTAAAAATCCAAATCATGCACACACAAACATACACACACTATTTCTTACAACCATTTTGTAAAATAAATCCACTTTATATGACAATAAGCTTAATCCATTACTGTTATGGCACAGAGATTTAGAAATATATCTTGTATACCATGCTGAATGACATAAGAGGCAATTGACTGCATGATGATATTGACACTGAGAATCTCTTGGACTTTTTAAGAAAGGTTTCAAGACTTTAACACCTTTGCCATTATTGTGGTACTATTTTGGGGGTATCAAAACTTGCTTGGTACTACACAACCAAGGTTGCATTGAACCTCATTAATCCAACTTTTGAAACAATGTTCCTACCGTCTCTGCAAATACAGCAAGCTCTCCCTCAGACTGCATACGGTGCCACTCATTCTCATCATTCTGCAAACCCAACCAGAGTTTGAGCCTCAGCAGTGCAGGCACTTTCCAGTGCTCCTTGTCAGCCTTCTCACCTGGATTCTGCAACAAGATATCAAGAACCTTACATGAGCTCACTGAGCAGAATAATTCTTACAATTTTTGTGGAATAACAGTTTTCATGGATTTGATAACTGTTACAGACCACAAATTTAAAATGATACTTCTGTGGAAACAATAGGGCCAATGTCCATTTTACTAATTTAGGTAAAAAAAAAATAACATCATTTTTTACAGTAAAAAAATCAATACCCATGAAATAAAATGAATTCACAGTAGTTGGAGAAGCTTTATAACAGTTCATAAGAAATGAATACAAAAATAAAAATAGAGGATCTTAAATAGGTATTTATTGAATGTTGAATTTATGAAATTAATTGAATATGGCTTGCAAAAGCTGGACATTATTCAAGAATTTTCATAGAGTAATTACTGAATCATTACACATTTACAATCAGTAACAAACTGTGTGTAATTAAAAGATTACATATGTCACAGACTATGAGTAACTTCTAAGTGACAACCAGCAATTCATAGTTCATGCATCAATAAGTACCTTGATTAGCAACTATAGGCTAGGCTTTCCATGAAAAGCAAGCAGCATGCAGTCCACTCACTAAATCAACATACACACTGATATATTCAATACACAGTTACCCTGCTAACATAATCAAAGTTATTAATATGGAAAGTATAACAATGAATCATTGAATGAACATATTTATTCCAACTTCCAACTGCTATGGTCAGAAAGGGTCTTCTTAGCAGGCTTCAGATGTATATAGGTCCAGCATGGCTGAATCAATGTAATCAAGAACAAAAATACTAAACTCATGTCACTTAAGCAAAAAAGTAGGTCACAATGACATTATCTTTACTTTAAAGGTGAAGTAGTAACAGAGATAGTTCAATTATCAAATTTCATGATTGGAATATAAACAGCACCCAATAAATTATTTAATACACAATCCTAAGAAAGCCACAAATAGTGAAATATTGTCGCAAATACCTTCTAGCAAAATAAATGTAGAACTCATCAAGATGCACCTGCTCACAAAGTTTCATGCTTCTAGATTGATTAGTATATATATAATATACCTAAAACTTGTAGTAGTAGAGCAAAATGGAAAATTTAAATGAAAGGCAATGATAGATTACATATAGGCCACAATGAACCTCTTATTGTTTCAAGGATGTTGTAATAACAGTAACACAAATTAGTGAAGCATAAAATATTGCCAATATTGACCAACTACTTAAATAAGTAGAACTGATCAAGATGCATCCCCAAGATTCATGATTCTATAATGGACAGAATGCATGGAGCATACCAATAATCTATGTATTCATTGGTTAAATGCAATAACTTAACATATGCCATTAAAGGTGAAATATAAGTACCAGTAACTTTTTTTTATATGGATATAGCACTAATTGAAAGCAATTGAGATCTATGCAAACAACCAGTTAAATAAGTTAAGCAGAAAAGGTGCAACATCAAATTCAACTCACAATCTATTATTTCAACTGAACACATGCCCCAAACTATATAATTCCTATTGTATTTACTTAAACATATCTCATATAATTTCCATTGCATTGACATGAATATGTCACAAACTATATAATTTCCATTGTATTTATTTAAATACAAGCAACAAAATGCAGGAAAATTTAGAAAATATTCATACAAAAAAAAAATGTTTGGACAAAAAAAATGGATAATCCTTAACAGTATACATAAAATGTGAAATAAAAGAATCATTTTTTTATATATGTGGGTAATTAATCTGATCACTGCCTCATTATATATCATTTATTATTCAATTTTCCAAGAACAATTTCGGGCAAAATTCTCTGTGATGTGAAGACATAGCAATAACATTCAAACTGTATAATGAAGTAATCATTAAAACACAAACAATAAGAGGGGAGAGGGGATATGCTGCCATGTGCTGTAGGTAAACATGCATTGCTTCATTGCCACAGCACAACACAGACATGGAGACGGGTATATGCTGCCAGTATTAACTCTGAACATCAAAATAGGTTTACTTTACACATGCTACATGAATTTACTAAAACCTGACTTGTGTCACACACATGCTAATAATAATCAAAGAAAAAATGTCAGGTGTCCAGGGTCTATTCTAGAAATGAAAATATCAGGGGTAAAATCCCCCTTTCCATGTCACAAAAATGTAAGATTTTGAATACTGGACAAATCTAATGAAGAAAACATGGAAGGGCTTAAAGAATGCAAACCCTGCAATCATCTGTCCTAGACTAGACCCTGCAGCCAGTTTAGAAAACATAATATAAACCTGGAGTTTTTTCGGCGGCTGAAAAGTTAGTTGAAGAATTTTTTTTTAAATAACAAGAAATATATATTTGATACAAAATCATACATGTTATTTTTATAATATATTTATTACCTATATTAGAAAATGTACACAAGTCAGTAAATTTATAGCTTCTATAATTTTGAATGTTTTTACCAGTTTATATATGCAAACTCTACACATTCAACTTTTGATCTCTTTTCCATTTTTAACTATATCTATGATACAAAAATTTCCCTTACAGTTGCAAATGATAAAGAAAAATTACTTATTAATATCTATACTTTAATGACATTAATTACATAATATTTGAAACAGTATTGCACTGGTCAAATCAAATGAAATGATTCTGATACAAGATGGTGAGCACCTGAGTTTATGATAGAAGGTTTTGCTTGCCTCTGAGCATTTGTATTTTGCCTCCCATACTTGATTTGATATAAATGACATAATTAACATTATAAGACAAAGCAAGTCTTTTTTAATTGATTGTAACAATACAGCAAATTATTTCTATTTGAAGATCAAAACACAACCATCACTTATTTAGGTTCTCAAAAAGTGTGACAGTCAATAAACTTATTTCTGTTTGAAAAAAAAATATCTTTACTATATTGATATATGGAAACAGAAATAAAATATATAAATAGATATAAAAATATCAACTAATGAGACATACTTAATTGGTGTTTATCTTGATTGATGCTTCCTGTTAACATTTAACAGAATTTTTATTGATTCTAATTACTCTGTATAGTTATTTACCATGTACAGTGAAAATATATTTTCTAAAAAAATGTAACAAACTATGTCTTATATACAAAAAATTGTGAATTTCACATTACTGAATCTAAATTTCCAAGTGCTGACCCACATATTTGTGATCAAATGAGCAATAGGGCTGTCAAAAATGACGAAAAACCAACCAGGGTACCCGTTGCAAATTTTTAACGGGTACCCGTTAGCACATGAATGACATGTACAACCATAGACCAACTAATTGTTATCTCCATTTCTTTAATATTTTTTTATGGCTAACTTATTTTTTAGAGGCTAACTGTGTACTACTCGGTCTGATTCGTCTACACCGATGTAGCTGCGAATTGTCTGACTGCACGCTGTTAATTAATAAATTTATTTAGAATGACTTTTGCTCACAGATGGTAGGTATAATCCAACTTTTAATGATCACTGTGATCAGCTGCGTTAAAAGCTTTAGAACACTCGCATTTTTTAAAGTATAAGTCCTTGTTAGAACAGACCACATTTATTCATCTGCTTTTGACCAATGATTTGAATTACCCACTCATGCGTGCCCCAGTTATACCACAAAACCACGAAGTCGCATAAGTGTTATTATTTTGGAATTATAATTCTTAAAATAGTTATGGTAAAAACATAGTAATATCAAAAATAGAAATATCGGTATATGTATGATTGCTAACTGTTATTAAGTGTTATTATTTTGGAATTATAATTCTTAAAATAGTTATGGTAAAAACGTAATATCAAAAATAGAAATATCGGTATATGTACGATGGCTAACTTTTGAAATTCACAGAGCTAGTCGACTAGAGAAACAATGAGCAAAGATTACTTTGAGTCATTACGAAGATTTCAAAGCATCTAAGTGATGATTGTTCATAATATAAATTGTGGGATTTCTTTGACATGTTTGTTCGGAAATCAAAAATATCCATCTGGATTTCATTAAAAGAGCACGCAATGTACCGATCATTTAGAACCCACATAAAAATAGTTATCGTCTACAAAGAGGTTTATTACCTGTAGAACATATGTTTTAACCTTGGTATATAATGCCTCGAAGATAACGGTTCATCCGGTTGCACAACGCCAATGAATTTTATTATTCCAAACAGACTGTCTGACATATTGTTTATTTATATTAAGCAGAGATCTGGTTTCTAATTATAGCCATAGCTGTCACACCTGTTTGAAGTGGTTGGCGAGTGTGGCAATTTTTTTTTTTTTACGGGTACCCGATGACAGCCCTAATGAGCAATATATCAAGGTTTTGTTTACATTTGGTTGCAATTTTCTACACATTCAACAAATTGGGACAGATTCTTTTGGCATTTTCTAGAAGAAAATAATGTGATCCATACCTGACCTTACTCTATAAGCGAGTCTGAAGAGTTATCAGGCATAAATTATCAATGAAGAGTTGTACAAAATGTTTGCTTTAGTAACTGTTTAAAAAACAATAGCGTGACCCTGCCAAAAGCCTGCTCCATTATAACATAAATTCAGATACATGATCATGGCATGACTAACAAAATTTCATATCCAGTGGTTCCCCCTCTTATATACCACCCCATCTGCACTGGAAAAGTGGCCTTATAAAATGGGTGGCCTTTCCAGAGGGAAAATTTTTTTGGGAGAAGTATATATAATGTATTTAGTAAGAAAGGTACATACTTCAAAGCATTTAATATCTTCATTTAAAAGTAACATTATTATAATGTTCTTCATGCCTTAAGAATACTATTTCAACTGAATATAAAAAATTGTATTCTTAATGTAAGCGTGATATGCAAGCTGGTAATGTTTTCATGCACATTGCAAAACTATTCAAAAACATTTAAATCTTGATACATATATAATTCTTTTTCCATTTGCTCCATTTTCCCACTGCTGCTGAATAATCTTATCGGTTATAATGTTGTTTATTCAAGTCTTTTCAGCAAAAATTGTTTTATTTGAATTTTTTCTACATTAAATTGTTTGGCAAGTAACTCCCATGTCATCGAGTAGAATAACTGTCTTTGAAAGTTATACATCTCCATTTTTGTGATCATATATCAATGTTTAATAATGACTTATTTGGATGTTGCTAACTTTATTCGATTAAATTATGCAGAAGAAACTTTTGTAGAGTGGATGAAATGCCTTCTTTATAAAGGAAGTGGTAGAGGTATTGTCAGGTGATTTTCAATCATTGTCTGGTACCCTGTTAAAGATAGATTACCTGGTGTGTGTTAATCCACAACATCTATATTTAGCCAATGCTGACCATGTTATGATCTTGATAATCATGTTGGATGTCATAGAACTGTATCAATCCCTTCATTTATTAAATACATGTACTCAGGTTTCATTTTTTTGTGTACTGCGATACCCAAGGGTGATTTAAATATATTGTACAATTGTATATTGAGTTTAGTTCATCCTATCCTGTACGCGCAAAATGCTTTAAATTGGACAATGGCTGCCTCATCTGTATATAATTGCTTCATCGTAAGACTAAATCTTTAGATTACAGAACATCTTGTCAGTAAGTTGTCTCCTTAAGGACCTCCACATCTTCAGCTGTAGATGTATGTGAGTTATTTATTCATTTCTTGTGTATAAGTTATATCTATAGTGCTACCAAGTTTTTTTCTATGTAGCTTCGGCTTATGTAGTATAATGCAAATATTTCCAATTCCTGTTTGCGACTTGGCAGGAGATTTATATTAGCAATATAAAGTTTCATTTAATTAAAAAACATTCAGTACCATAGGATTCTCATCAGACACAGGTAGGTTCACTTCTCAACCAGTTTATAGCTTTGTAATGTTGTGCTGATATGTAATTTGAATAGCTTACATTACATAACATCATTATGTTTTATTGTAAATGCCTGTGTCATAATAGATGGTGTTAGATCTAATTTCAGCTGATCAGGTCATCAGGGTACCAGCTGTAGAGCTGACTACAGAAGTTGACAATAGCAATTGTAAAGCTGAACCATAGCAGCCACAGAGCTGAAAAAACAGTGTGTTGGTCAAGTAGCATGTGATGGGCATTGCTGACTGATTGGTGGGCACTGATTGCTTGATTGACCAAGGAATTGAATGGTGGTCAGTGACTTCCAGTAATGCTGACTGCTTGATTGACCAATGTGATAGGTAGCCAAGTATTCTGGTGATGGAGTGTTTTGTGTAACTCCACACATGTAATCTTTTAGCCATGAGCTAATTTTGGAGTTTGTTATACCCAGTGTTTTGGGACTGTAAAGATATTTTGTATGATATCTGTCCCTTTGTTTTCATCACTTTGCAATTTGAGTGAAGTACTTCGTTTTTCACTGAGTGAATACATTTTACTATACAAGTAAAATACATCATCTTTACTATTTGAGTAAAACACTTCATTCATTTTGTCAGGTGAAATTACTGACCATCATTAATGATTGTCCTTTTACTGTGTAAAGTCATTTATTTGTATTCACATTTATGTTTAATTTGTCCAATAGTTGGATCTTCCTCACACACATATTAATCATAATTCTTTTCTCAATCAAGTTATTCATCCATAAACATTGTATTAATATCACCATCAAAAGTGTTCTGTTGTAAATCCAAACTCCAACCCAGTTATCTTGTTACATCTGGCTGTAATCATCAAAGAGAAGAACACAGATGTGTGAAGCCCAAAACTCTAGCACAACATTGTTGAGCCCATTTCCTGTAAACATGGCTTTTATAGACAAAGATAATACTAATCTCAGTGATACATGTACATTTACTGACACTTCTTTAAGTAACAGAAACCTGACATCAAAAGACAAGTATATATGGAAGAGATAATATGATTACTTACCTTCTTACCTTATGATATGAATTAATTATTGGTTCTGGACACATTTGAAATATAAAGTGGCCACTTGTGAGGGGAACATTTTACATTTTTGTACTAATATGCTGGCTGCTGGTAGCATTAGAGGATGGCCATTCTTGAGGGTTTTTGAAAATAAATTTGTTGGTGCCAAGGAATTCTGGCTGCAAGAAGCAGGAGGATAATGATCAGGGGGTCGTTCAAGAGGGGGACCACTGTACATGTATTTTTCTCATACATGAAAAAAAAAATTTCTTCTTGAAAATAAAAAAATAACATGTAAAAAAGTTTATAATCATTTTAGGGAAGATATTGCAAACAAATTCTAATGAGATATTCATGTCATGGCTCCTGAATTTCATATACATGTATTTTGCTCCTACACGAAAAAAATATTTTTTTCTTCTTAACAGTACAAAAAATAACATGTAAAAGGTTTATTCAGGACTTGTGCAGGGCTTCTAATGTTGCAAACTGCAATTGTTTATCCTTATTGGCAACAAAAATATACTATTTGTATTTCTTTTTTATGACAACACTGTTCTGTGTTTAAACTTGTACATACTATCTTTCGTTTGGATTAAAAAATTCAAGGCATTAAGAATGGAAGCTGCAAACTTGGATAAAAAAAATACACTGGGATCTATGTTTTTAGATAAATGATTCCTTTGTTCATATTTACCAACCATTTTAGCAGTGCATTGTCATATCATAATGCACTTATGCTGACATCTGAGTTCTGAATGGTGTGATACACTCATACAGTAATTTCCTACCAGACTAGCTACAATCAAGGCAGGTACAAAAATGGCTACAATCAACCAAAGTAACAGCCAGTTCTTTATTTTCTTTTTAAATTTACCCAGAAAAAATAGTTTTGCTTAACCTTCAGAGAAAACTGATTACCTATGAGCACCAATCCTTCTGTATACATATTTAGCAAATGAAAGAAATTTCAGTCTCAATATATGTTCTATGATTATTTGATGTTGCTGCTGCAATAACAAATGGCACATTTGTATGGTTCTCCAAAGCTTACTAGAGTGGTGATTCCAATAGTACATGTACCCTTCATCATAGTAAGCCAACTACAATCTTCATCAAAATGAAAACATTTTTCAGCACAGGAAGTCAGAAACAAACTAAAATATAATCACTTGAATTTAAGATTATTCCATTTTCCAAAGTTATTATAGAACATGTTTATTGTGCTGCAAAAGTTTCCTTTTTGCAGGAAAAAAGTTTATGCGTACAATAGCTACCATAAAATGCAAATTAAAATTCCAATCTTTTGAAATCATAGATATCTGTCACTCAAGTTTTTTGAAGGTGCTCCAAAAAGATGTGTGTTAAACTATTTCATTTCTTCACATTTTCATTTCCTTGGCAGGATGAAAACTTTCTCCAGCTGACCAAAATCTAGACCATTCTAAGTACATGTACATGTAGCATGTAAACCACTATAGCCCTGGGCTACTGGCAACAATGAATATCACAGTGAATTGCTGACAATGGGATACAGATCAAAGGACTACTTTGTTTTTTATAAGTGTCATTTGTGTTCTCTAATGGGATGAGATTGATACATGAATTTTAATATGATCAATGCTCAAATTCATAGTATTTTCATATACATGTTCAGCAATTAATGCATTAAGGATGGTATATCACAAATGTAAACTGCCAATATACAAGCATTTCAGTCTAGTTTTATCTTTATGTATTGAAAAGCACATAATTTTGTGACTGCTTTTATTACACACACAAACAGCAATTTTGGTGGACACATGCACCATTATCTTCAGCTAACTGACTTGGCTGGTTAACACAGTTCATTTCAAAATTTGGTTCTATGGACCCATGTTATTGTGGGTCACACTGTACCTTGTGTAAAATGTTTGATTTCTGAACAGCTTGACCATAATTGTTTTTACATGTCACAAGCAGAAACCACTGATCTCTACAACTGTTCAACCAAAAAAACTTATAGAAATAATCTAGCTTGTTTCCCAGCCAACTCTACAAATTAGATTAATGGCACAAATGAAAATCAGACTATGTAATGAACTTGCACCACTCCTTCAATCTCCATAAAATATTTTATGAGGATTATAGACATATGTGTTTTTTTTATTTAATATAGCAAAACATTAAATAATCTATGAATTAAGTTTGATATTTTTTTAATATAGCAGAACATTAAATAATCTATGAATTAAGTCAGACATTTTAAAAAATTGTTGGTTAAAACAGCTTTGCTGTAGTTATCCTGTTCTAATTGTTGTGTGCATACCTTTAGCAATAGAGATTGAACCTTGCCACACTGTCTCCCAATCAAGTTGGGGTTCTTGGAGTACAGAACTTCATTGGCTGGTATTCTATAGTAAGCAATCCTCTTCTCTCCACTCAACATCCATATTATCACATCTGGCATACTGTTCTGGGGCTGAAATTTGTACCATAAATCAATTCTTCAAAACTAGAAATGTGTCCACTTTACAAGACAAGATGTTGACAACAAAGCAAAGGTATTGTATGAATTACATTTGATAGCGTACCAATTTTCATGGACTTCATAACTGTCACAAAATCAAGACAAACAAATAATTATCCCTTCCCAAACCTACAAATGTAAATACAGGGAACATAAGTTCCTTAACTGATCTGACAATCTAATGACCAAAAAGAATTTCCTGGACATCAAAATTTGACTATTTCTTCATTATAACTGCAAAGTTCTTACACCATCTTTGATATTCATGAGTGATGATATGGTTTTCATGATGACCACCAGAGTATAATATTGTACATCAATATGAACTTCCTTCCAGGAGAAGTAATAATAACTATATTTTCAAAATAGCTGCTGTGGCCACAGAGGTCCTCCCTCAATCAATGGAAGATTGACATATAATTTGTTTATGACCAACAAGATTTTTTTTTATTACACTCCTTTTAGAAGAAGTAATGGTAACAAGATTTTCATGATGATCACAGTGGTTGCCATACTGGATATCCAAGACAGAAAATGGGCCATCCCATAAGATTCCCTGGTCTTGGACTCACAAAATTTATATTTAATCATTGCCAAAATCACCAAAAAAAATATTTGATCATGAGCTAAATACAAAAGCATAAGTTGGTACAATTTGAAATGTAATATTTTGTCATAAGAGTGTGGTACTAACAGATAAACAGATGCATAAAATCATCTTGTTTAATAATTCTTGCAGGAGCTGAGATTATGAAATAAACTTTATACAAAGGCTAATTATGATCCAGCCCCTCATCAAGTTCTTGATTCCTGTGGTAACAGTATTTACACAGTGTAAAAAACAACTGAGCTAAACAAAAACATTTGAAGAAAATGCTCAAATAAACACATGCATGCACAAAATTAGCCCCAATGCCTATCCTGGGGGTAGATGTTCTAAGAAAGAATTAATAGACGCAGCAGAGGTGAGCTAAATATTAAATATTAAAACTAGATATGCTTAGTTTGCATATGTGGACATTTTTACGCTTGGTAATAATTTAAGATGCTTTAGTTATAATCCGTATAAAATGGTCATAAAGTGGACATGTAAAGGTTTAACAGTTAAATATTGGCCATAAATTAAACTTTATATAAAATTTTGAAGACACAAAAATTTTTACTTTACTATATATTCAAAACTTCAAAGTTTGATGAAAGTGAGGCCTCTCAGACAACCCAGAGTTACAAAATCTCATGTCAGATGCACATTACAGACCATGATTAATTCCAACAATCAAAATCTACCTCAATACACATGTTTTTAAGCATCTGCAGATAGTTTTCCACTTCATTCAGTGCCTCATTAATGTCTGTGGCATTCTCACTGAGATGTGTGGCCATCTCTATGATGCTCTCCAGTTCACCACAACGATACTGGTTCAGATTTCGATCCAGATCAGTAGCAATGTGGTTACCAGGTTGAGGCTCTGGCAGGGGCTTCCTGTAAGAAAAAAACAAAGTGTGAAGTTTGGTTATAACCAGTCTGAGCCCCAAGAATGGGCTTCCTGTAAGAAGATACAAATCAGTGTCATGTTAGTAACCCGGCTGAGCTCTGAAAGTGACTTCCTGTGAAAATAAAGAAATCATTGTCATGTTATTAAACAGACTGTGCTTTAGCAAAGGATTTTCTGTAGGAGAAAACAAATTAGCATAATGTTTATGACTTTTCAATTCTAATAAAAGAAATCAAATTGTGTCTTTTGTAAATCAGATATTTTATATGGGCTGTTCCATTAAAAACATACCCGAGACCCAGGAAAGGCACTTTTAATGTTGGGTGCTCACCCACAGATGTAATTTAGAATTTTCTTATCATTTTAATATGAACTCTGTGAAATCAAAGTACCCTGGCATTTATATTTAAAACACTACCTTCCCTGGGTATGATGTATGTTTAAATGGAACAGCCTAAGCATAAAATGTTCATTAAGTAAGCTTGATGACATTTCAGCAAAATTATAATCGTAAAAAACCAATACTGTTCCTGAATACCTATATCTCTAACAAGTAAATCATGTAAATTTATGTTGTAATTGTAGTTTTTTTCAGCCAATACCAGCAAACACAAGGTGAAATGGCACCTTTCATCAGATGAACTAAGCCAAAATGCGATGTCAATGTGCCAACCACATGTAAAAATTACATATCTTTTATGTACATCATGTATAATTTACATGCTATTTGCATGAAAACCCAAATAAATAACTTTCAACTGTACAATTCTTCTCTTGGATGTTTCAGACAACACTAATAGGGTGGAAGATGTCTAACACTTATTGCCTTCCAACATTAGTTGTTATTAGTCTTAACAAAGTTTCAGCTTTCAAGCAATTTTTTTATGGAATTCAATTCCTCGGATACATTTAACTTTACTTGACTGTCATTTCTGGTTTTAAGTGTTTACATATTTGTTCATTATGGCCATAAGATATCTGCTAACTGTTAATAGATGTCAAGAATTAAAGCATGATACTGGAGTAAAGAAATCAGAAATCTGTTATTCGTTATTTACTTGTCAGTGAAATGTTGCTGGGTTTACAAATTGTAAATGATGCCACATATAATTTGACTAGAAGCATGTGCTTATGAGACTTGTCAAAGCAACTAAATTTTTCTTTTAGTTAAAAATGCTAATAAGGCACAAGTAGAAGTTATCTCAGAAAGTTACCTAAATTTGTTGTCCATCATTTCATAAAATAATTGCGAGTCAGCTCCATGTTAATCTTATTCTTAACCTATTTTCAAATGTTATAATGGGATATACATAAAATACAACTATTTTCAGGTGTTATGCATATGTATGTATGTATGTATGTATGTATGTATGTATGTATGTATGTATGTATGTATGTATGTATGTATGTATGTATGTATGTATGTATGTATGTATGTATGTATGTATGTATGTATGTATGTATGTATGTATGTATGTATGTATGTATGTATGTATGTATGTATGTATGTATGTATGTATGTATGTATGTATGTATGTATGTATGTATGTATGTATGTATGTATGTATGTATGTTAATTTTCATGATTCTAGACTGAAAGGCTCATTTACTAAAAAACATATTAAATAAAAAAATTTAAAGTTATAGGTTTGTACTGTATGATCATGTCATTCTTGCAAATACATTCATAGTTTCAAAGATAGTGTGTACTTTTACTGATGAGTTCAGTATAGGTCATGGCATTCCTCCAAAGGGATATCCAACAAACATAATTTTGACTGGCAAGCTGCTAGAGTAGTTTACCTTGTTTACAGTTAGAGTACTTTCAAAGATTTAGTTCAGCCTCTTTCCGCTTTCTGCAGTGCATCTCAGTTTTTCTATATACAGAATGATTTACTAAAAATTAGTTATTCCTGGCATTAACATCAGTCTCAAAAAAGACAAACAGTTGTGATTATTTTGGTGGACTATTTTTTCAATTATTAGGGAAAATTACAAATTGCTCAATTTTATTGGATTTAGTAGCTGTTTGGATCTGTGAATTCATTTAAAGAAA
Source organism: Potamilus streckersoni (assembly GCA_016746295.1). Lineage (NCBI taxonomy): Eukaryota > Metazoa > Mollusca > Bivalvia > Unionida > Unionidae > Potamilus > Potamilus streckersoni. The sequence goes on from JAEAOA010001266.1 coordinate 665,370, forward strand.
TTTTGGATTAAATCAATGTGATACAACAAGATTTTTGGCACATTACCACAACAGAATGAATGTCATCTGGATTACTCAACACTTTTTGACTTGTAGTAGAACTTTTAGGACTATTTAAGATTTCATTCACAATACTGTAAGCTATTTTTTTAATTTTCACTTTTTATATTATAGAAATAAATTAAATTTTAATTAACAAAACTTGCCAGTTTTTACTATTGTTACAAAGTTTAAGACTATAGAGTCATAATACCATGCAATCCCAAACTGTGTTATATGTGGGATTTGGAGAACTAAAGATTATAGACCAATCGTTGTAACCAGTGCAAATGAAAACTATTCAGTGCACTGGTGGTTTTCTCTAGGAGTGTTGTTAAAAATGGGTCATTTGTGTGAGCAGGGAGCTATCTTCAAATGCAATGGAGGTTTTTTTCATATAAGAAAATTTCATTTACTTTCTTTGCACATGAATGTTTTGAGATTCAGGTGCATCAAATGTCATTTTAAATTAAAAGTCTAATAATTTCATTTGATGCAATCTATTAAAGGTCACTGGCCACCTATATTGTACAAACATGTGATATTATTATCGTCATAAACAAACCACTTTTGTTATGTATGCACACCATAAAAATGCTTAATTAGACTTAAAAATCCACTTTTGTAAATTAATAAATTTGGCTATCTCCGTAAACATTCGGTAGTTTCCGCGTGCCAAACACGGATATGAAGTTCCATTCAAGTGTTTAATTTCCCGATGTAAATGTTTGCGCTTTTGAACAGCAAATATGATGCAGTGTGTTGCATCTGGAGGTAACCAAAAGAGTGATGATGGAAAAAATGATTCTTTATTTTTCCAAAAGACCCTGTTTACCTGAAAAAAGTGAATTCAAGCTATGAAAAAGAATAGGGTGATGGGATGGGAAAGTTGTAACATTAATGCAGAATTATAGTCAATTTGGCTCATGACAATTAGGCCCAATTCGAAAGACAATTCAGCTCAATTTAATAGTTTGAACATTTTCTTTTTTTTAACAGAAACAAGTAGTTACTATGTAAGATATGTTTTAGGAATAGGTTTTAGGAAAAAAAACTGAATTTAAAGGAAATTGATATTCTTTCAAAAGAAAATAATCATACTCTGAAACATACACAAGTATGAGAGAAAACACATGCAGACATATGTTGCTCATTCTAATTTTTATACCTTTTTTATGCGAAAAAATATGCATCTGGACAACAACATTCTCAATTTAAGTCTTCCAGTCAAATTATCAATATTCATTTATTAAACAATAAAACTTGACAGATAATATTGTACAGAATATGTATACATTTTTCTAAGAGTAGTGTAGATGAGATAATAAAACAAGTATATTTAGGCTTCAAGTTGCAACACTGCTGCATATAATACTATAATACACACTCATTTATACACGAGAGAGAGAGAGAGAGAGAGAGGGATAATAATGTTGAGCATTTTGTCAATGTTGCTGCAATATGAAGCTCTTATCAGTCAATTTTATTGTTTGTTATTAATTTTCAAGTTTTCTTAGTGTTGCACGCGTAAATTAAAAATTAAAATCTTGTCATTACTAGTCAATATCGTCAATCATATTTGCTCCATTATTCCATACAAATTAGAAAGGGGTTAATTTTGTATTGAATTTGTGCTCCCCCCCTTTGCAAGGTACAACAAATTATAAACATACATTTGAAAATAAAATAAAAGAAACTAACCTTGCATGATGATCATTTATTCATTCTTTTTTGATCATGCAAAATTTACTAAAGAAAAAACATATACCCATGAACTCAGTGTATGTAGTGGATGCTGGTTTGCATACACATCCTTACTGTAGTGTGTATCACTTAAATCAAATAACAAAATCACAAAAGAGACAAAAATATCACTTGATTGCTTGAAGGCATTTACTATTCACGCATGACATTACAAGGTGCAAACTGACCAAGATTGTATTGTATCCAGGTTAACTATACTATGGTATCTTGTAAATAAAATTTAAAATACATACTCTGTGAGTGCAGATGATAATCTTTTCACTAGCATGGGTTACAAAAGTGTTATTAAAGCACTGTATTGTTGTGTATACTATTTGCCTTGCAAACATAAATTATGATCACATCTAGGAAACAAATAGAAGCCCCAGTTATGGATAAACACAACTTGGAGTGAGCCATAAACTCTTTCCTTAAACTTTCTGACAGGATATCAAATACAAAGGTTATTTTATTACAAAGCAAACAACCCAGAAAAATGACTTTGGTATCTTTTTAGTGTGCCAATTTTTCATTATGAAATCGGCCAACATAAGTCGAGTTTTATTCTTTTGGACTCTTTAAAGTGTGCCGAATTTCTTTCTTTTTTATTTAATAAACTCAGCCAACATAGAAAAGCCAACATTGATTCCTTTTTACCTTTATTAACAAGAATTTTTCAAAATAAATTGAAACAATGGAACAGTTTTGAAAGCGACAGTCTAGTTCCCTATACATGGTTTTATAACGTTTTAATTTTTCGCCAACAAGAAGCATATACTTCGTCTTGTGGAGATAAATGTACATCATTTCCGGTTGGTGTCATCTATAGGTGGGAAATCGTAGCTAAGGGGTAATAACTGTGTACTATATGTCTTTTTCGAGTAATTAAATTATTATTTCTTCTTTACACTTGACAATTTTTTTGTTATTTTTGGGCAAGTATTACCACTTTTAATCATGTAATGCAAATATGATGTAAACAAAAAATGTTGGAGTGTGGCCGATGACCTTTAACATTCAAAGTGTCCAATACAACAAACTGCTGGATACATGTTTAATTTCAAACAGCTTAACACATTCATCACAACCATGACATTGTATCCAAAGAAACAGCCACACAAACACAATGAGGCAGTCAATATCAAAATAAGTAAACACAATAGGGCTGTTAATATTAAAGCAAATCAATAATTTTACCCAGACTCTGTCATGTATAAAATAAATACTATGCAGATTGCACTGACCTGCAGTCCTGCACAAGTTTGTCAAGGGCAGATATCAGTAGCTGTGCTAGTTCAGGGGTTGGTAGTTTGGCCTTGATTCCTATCTTCACCTGATCTATACTAGCATCCTGGAGTTGTAAAAAAAACCAAAAAGCATGGCTACTTATCAATGATCTTTTCCATATTCAAGGTGAACAAAATTGTACTTAATATAACTTTCCATAAAAATCAAATAGCAATCTTCACATGACTTCCAATTCAATTAGAAGATCATACTTCAATAACGATTTAATTGTCAATTTTCAATAGCATCTTAGGGATCTTCTCCCATACAGGGGAATTTCCTATTTAATGTCAAACAGGCTTAAAATTTCTCTTCCAATAAATGGAGCAGTGGTGATTCAATGGTTAGCATACTAGACTCACCACCAAAATGTTTGTGTGAATTTTATCACTGAACCAGCCTGTGGTGTGTCACTTTGGCATGGCATTTTGATTAATTTCCCAAGGCAATATACAACCTATTTGTTCTGGCAAGCAATAAAGCCCGAGTTCAATCAACCACTTCCATTTTAATAATTAGCATCCAAAGAAGAAGAAGAAAACAACAAACATTAAATTGAAATGCTGGTGTTAGTGACAATTAAATACCACTTCAAAATGTCATTATTGAGCTAAAAAAATAAAATTCACTTTGACAATGGATGCAATACGAATATAAAGGGGAATAAACACACAAACATAAGGGTTCAAAGAGAGACAATCAACCTACCAAGGAATCTATAATACTGTACAGGAGATTAAGTGTCTCAAGTCTCCAGCTGATGTCCTCCCAGTGACTGTCCACAGCAATGCATGGTTTGGTACCTCCCCATGGCAGAAAGTAATAGTAATTTCCATCGAATACAGCATTAGTCGGCTGAGTGGTGGATGCACATGGTGCAATGTTCTCATCTAACTTGTTACCATAGTTACCTACATTGAAAAAAAGCATGAAAATTTCTACTTATAAAAAATGAAATTTAATAAAGGAACAATCAGTTTCTGTAATTCCAGAAAATATGGGGAGAAAAAATAGTCTTCAGTTGTCTTTGCCTTAAACAAAATGGTAAGTTTTGAACTACATAATAATTTATTTTAAGTATACAGAGGAAAACTAATAAAGAGAAAACTTGAAACTTAGTCACGGATCAAGGATGTCTCCCCATAATGCCTTCAAACCTAAATGTGAAATTAAACCAAGGTGTGACAAGATAAATGAACTGGCCAACAGAGAAGGGTATGGTTAGACATACAAATGAATAAAGATGCTGACTAGTGCAGGAATACAGTAAAGTAAATCTTTAGTAACAATACAAAATTAAAAGTTCAAAATTAAAAACTTTTCTGTCAATCTTACCAATGCTAACTTCAAATTCCACTGGAGCATCTACAGCACTGATCATGGTTGCATTCATAAATGCAGCATGCAGTCTGTACTTTCTCCTACGCATGAATTTCTGAAATATCAAAATATAAAACAAGTATAGTTTTCAGGCTAAGGTTATACTAAATATTCCTTCTTTCTGAATTTACACAAGCACAAAGGAACATTTAGGTAATTGCTATATACTCCTACAATCATACATAAACTCATACAAGAAAAACCTAGTTCATTTACCAGATTGCTTTATGTTTATGCAAACTTACATACCTGACTGCCTTATGTTCCTGCAAACTTGCATAAACACCAGAAAACCCTAGTTCATTTACTGGATAGTTTTATATTCCTATATATCTTTACATTCTTACATATATATATATATATATATATATATATATATATATATATATATATATATATATATATATATATATATATATATATATATATAAGCATAAGAAAAACCCAAGTTCATTTACCAGACTGCTTTCTGTTCCTGCAGACTTACATAAACTAACAAAAGAAAATCCAAGGTCATTCACCATATTGCTTTATATTCCTACAAACATACATAAATGCAAAAAAAAAAACCAACCAATTTATCACATTGCTTTATATTCCAGCAAACTTAACTAACACAAGAGAACCCAAGTCACATTTTTTATTTACCTATGAACTAACATAAACTAACAGATGGAAGCTCTAGATGGTTTAGCAGAGATCTTTAAATTTTTATAAACTTACATAAACCAAAACAAAGAAACCCTACATTGAAAAATATATATAATAATATATAAAGGTAAAAAAACACAAAACTTAAAATACAAGGTAAAAAAAACATTCTCTAAAATATATCTTCTTGGATGATGTATCATCAGCTGGCTTATTAATAGAGTTCACACATAAAAACTTATCTAAAAGAGAGTAAGTTGACATCTTAACAAGAATGTGTTTCACTGTCTGTGGCAAGGAGTTCACTGGTCATAAAACCCAACTGTTGTATTAAAATTCCAATAAAATCTTTCTGACCTCCACTGCTTATATGTATCTTAACAAACCAATGCAATTACCTACCAGTAAAATCTATTTACTATGCATTAAAAACTGCACTTCATATTTAATTTTGTAAACAAAACTTGCCAATAAGCTCATGTCTCAGATACTGTTAAGTTATTAATACTGCTATGCCATATATCAGAGAAATTTTACTGATTTAGCAGACCCTGAATGAGGTCATGAAAATAAATCCAACTTGTTAAATGTATCACTTATAGCAATCTCCCTACAAAATATCTTTCTTGGACAAAACTCAAGCATTTCTTAGCAAAAAGTATCTGCTATAATCTGGCATTTTCTTGTTTTTCCTGCCAAGTTTATTGCCTTTTTTCTTAAGAAAAAGAGGTGGGGGGTTGAAGGGTGGGGTCTATTCATCTGTACTTTAAGGACAATGAGAGGGTAGTAAACTGGGGCCAATTTACCAGTACTTTTCGAAAACAAGGTAAGTGGTGGGGTGGGACAAATTTACCTGCACTTTGAGGATATCATCACTGTTGGTATCTTCTAATGGAATTGTTGGCATCTCTCCTAGAGTGGATGTTAGTTCAATGAGGGCACGACCTCTATAGGCTACACCTTCTCCCTGTTAAAAGGCGAATTCAAGACTTTTTTTAATGTCTTGGTAGCTAATGGTGAATATATATATATATATATATATATATATATATATATATATATATATATATATATATATATATAGGTTCAAGACACTGGCACATACATATACATAAAAATGGATAGCCACATACATGGATAGATAAATCTCATTCATCTATTATTTGCATCTATCCTGTATTTAAATATGCATGCACACATTTATCCACATACCTCTATAATCCACATACCTCTATCCAGAAGTCCTTCCATAAATCCACTTACCTATCCATTCATCCATTCACTCTTGCATACACAAAAATACATGCTGGGATATAAGAACATACATGCATAAACCTGTATTCTGCATGCACAGAAAATCTGGTATACTATTATCACAAACTATCCTTATACACATGCTATCTGATTCCATTAAATTTAGTTGCCCTGAACATGACCATTATCAACTGCTGATCCCCACTAAATTGCTCATGAGGTCAGGGAATTGAGTGTAATACTATGCTAATCAAATGCAATACCTCAAACATGTGCTAATATGATTGGAAACATGATTGAAAACAAAACAAAAAACCCATGTGGGCATCACATCAATCACCTGATTGATATCTACCTCAAAACTAATTGCAATGGCAACTGACCAAAAATTCACTGTTGCTATGATGCTTGCTAGCCCTGATAAATTTATTGATTTTTAATATCATTTGAGAGGCATTTATGTTCAAATGCTCTTAAAAATTGGGAAAAATTATTCTCAGCAGTTTTTGTGAAGTTACTTTAAGGCTTCTTCTGCTTTCAGTAACAGTGACAATATTTTTTATTGCATATCTGCAACACCCATATACATCTGAATTGAAAAGACTCCATGCTTAGATATTTTGTGTAAAATTTGTGCACAATTATGTACAGCATTTTTAATATGACATTCAGAGTTGTTGGTTTTTTTATCCCCTTTTCTTACTACACTACCCCCTCAATAACTCAAACCCAAATAACTCATAAACCAACTTATAACACAGGGTCAGGATTGGATCCAATTTTTTAAAACCAGAAATCACCCCAAAAATAATCCCTATTTTATGAACTTTATGGAAATCGCAATCAAAATTAGCTACAAAAACTGTTATATATAGCTCGTTTTATATTCGAAAACGGTAGATAGGACATAGAAATTTTAATCAATATTAAGAAATATCAAATTTAAAAAAAGGCTTCAAATTCTTTTACATACTTATTCCAAGTGACATTCCTAGAACAATGCAATTAAAAATATGCAAAGAAATTTTGATCAATGAAAATGTCACACCAAATGGAGGCAGTACTTTGATAAATAAATACAAATTAAATAATTTTTTTATCAATTGAAATTTGTGTTCTTGTTCTTTCTTCTAGTTCTTTTTAAGTGTAATCATCATAATGCAATATGTCCTCTTGTAATTAAATGTAAAATGTTTAAATCTACTGTAACAGCTATATCCATAGTATTTCTTTGAGAACCTATTTAGGTGCTGATTGTATTTTGATAACTGACTTGCAGAAGTATTTGTTGCATTGTTGCACTGAATTAAAAGCTAAAGTCATTAAACTGCAAAATTCCCTAAATCAACACCCACCCACCTCCACTGTTTTCCTGATGTCCAAGTGATTTTTTTCAATTTTTGGAGGTCTTTTGGTAACTTGCACCCTCTAGTTTGGTCTATGTTTGTGGACACCATTTTGTGAGAGTTATCAAGGAAGTGGTGTATAATCATAGCAGCCATATCTGTGTGCAGATCATCATGATTATCATACAATGCTTTTTGTCCAGTGTCTGAATTATTTTCTGTTAAGAAACTACACTTTTGAGGGGTGTCATGGGGAGGGGGTTGTAATGGTGCCCATATTTAATAATGGAACATAATTCAAACAAACTTTAAATACCATTAAGTAATATCTTTTCTGCATGATTTTATGAAGATGGGGGGATCATACCATCAAACCTTCCATCATTATAAATGTAAATTTGTATGCTTATTTTCTAGACTCTAGACACAGATGCATGGACAGATACACAGATACACCAACAAACTGACATGTGAACATGACCTATTATTATATATCCAAAACTATGCAACTTTATTAATTATTAATTAATTATAGGTTACTGCATTTACATGGGAAAATATGAACAAGTTTTTCAGATGGCTATACTGCTTGACCTTGGGAGTGCAGTATATCCATAAAAAAATTATTCATATTTTTCAATTCAATTGCAGTAACCTTTTTATTATATGCTCATTTTTGTTTCATTACCAACAACTTAATAAAATTCACAACCAAATATATTTAATAATAAAATTTATTATTTTATTATTAAAATAATAAAGTTCACAATCATATATTTCTTCAATACACAATAATAGTATTCATGCACATATAGCTCCACCCACCAACCTTTTAACTTTATAGCGTACCATGCACTCACATGCATCAAGCGCAAAGAGTGCAATATGAAAGCTTTCAATATCAGGGAATACTGAATGATTTTGACAATGTAAAGTTAATGAAGAAAAAAAAAGAGCATAAAATAAATTTATTTGAAGACAAGCAACATACCTTGCCAAGATTAAGATCTTCATATTCATTGGGTAGGTCAGAATACTCCCTTGTTGAACCATAGAAATTTATGAAACATGGACCAAATGTAGGAAGGAATCCTAAAAAAAAAAAATGAAAATGTTAATTTTAGTTACCTGACTCTGACTGTAAACCATAAATACAATTTAATTAAATATGATCTAGAAATAGTGTTTATTATTCTTTTTTACTTCTTGTATGCTTTTAACATTTAGAGAATGTTCAAATTAAGTTCTGTGATACAGGTTCACGTAGAATTAAGAGTGACTGACAGATCACCAAGGGCTCCTCTCTACAAGTTGCTAAATGGGGAAGGGGCATAGCTCTCCTAGATAATGTAGGTCTTTCAGATAACATTCATAACAAATTGCATCAAAACATGTAGAATGATTCTTCAGCTGTACAATTTACAAGCAACACCACATGTAGAGATATGAAGTTAATTGTCAAGGGCCATAATTCTATCCAAAAAGTTGTTGAGTGGACAAAACCCATCAGAAATACATATTGGTCTTGAGATAATGTACACAAAGAATTATATCTGAATATCTTTTGTTATGTTGGATATAATGAACTGCTGTATTAAAAATTTAATATTGATAGAAAAGGGTGACAACTCAATCAAAACTGAATCTGAAGACACAAAACATTTAAAGGCCAATCTACATATAATAAACAAATTTTGGACATACAATGAATGGAAAACAATTTTTATTTGTCTCCTCTCTCACTCTCTATCTGTGGGTGCTACAAATATTAGCTGCTTGATTTTAAACAAAAATCAATTCAAATCATTATCTGACATCTAGATTATAAGAAAGACCCTTATATAATTCATATGATCTGCTTGAGATTATCAATGGATAAATTTTAAATCATTAAATTTTAATTGTAACTAATTTTTTCTTACAACATTCAATGTAATATTTTTGTTTGGAATTCTAAATACTAACTAGAATCTAATATCAGGAATAAAGGTAAAAGAAAAAAAATGACCAATCCTTACAACTGATTTCTGAATAAGATAAAATATAATCTAAATTTTTATTTAATAAAAAAGTATCTGTTATAGCAAGTATTTTCAAGGCACGAAACCATTTTAAATGAGAAATGAAAACTGAAAAGAAATATAATGCAAAACATTTAGAGTTTCCTGTAGCAGAAATTAAGCAGGTTAATGTGAGTAATCTTCTACAGTTTATTTGGTAAGTAGGTCATTAAATGCTAAATATTCATAGTAATTTAAGCATATTGACCACCCCCCCTGTTCATGACCACATTCTTTATAATATCTAAAGCACAAGTCACATGGTGCTTGCATAACATTCTAAACATACTTTTTCTTTGATCAGTTACAAATGGAATATCAAATGCACAGTTTCAAACATACCCCTAACCATTAAATGTTATCTTTGATAAACTGGCAATTTTCATGTCATGTTTGATAAACTGGAATATTTTTTTTCATGCTATGTTTGATATATTGGTATAATTTCTTATCATTTAGGCATTAATTACCACATTTGTGATGTTTCAGTGCTCTATCTGATCAGTGTTTCAGTGCCCTATCTAGATGATGTTTCAGAGTCCTATATGGACCATATTTCAGTGTCCTATCTAGACCATGTTTCACTGCCCTATCTAGACCAAGCTTCAGTGGCCTAATCTGGACCACACTTCTGAACCCATCTGGAACATGTTTCAGTGCCCTATCTAGACCATGTTTCAAAGCCTATCTGGACAATGTTTTAGTGACCTATTTGGACCATGTTTCAGTGCCATATCTACTAGACCCTGTTTCAGTACCTGATCTAGACAATGAGTACTTTATATAGCCTGTCTTATTATGTACATGTACAAATAAAATTATACCTCATGTCTCCACCTTTACCATAAAAAGTTGTGTAGTATTGACATATCAATGCTGTCTGCTTATGAATAGCACATGCATGGTTGTAAATTAATGTATGTTTAATGGTATATAAGCACAACAATGGCTATATGGATGGTGATTAATCAGAACATTTTAAAAATGTAAATAAAAAGAATTGCAAAACACTATGAGGATAAACCCATCCAAACATTAACATAAGGTATTGCAATACAAAATAAAAAGGAAAAGATGTTAAACTTCAATACAATTTATATTAAATAAAATATGAAAGAAAATTTTTAAAATTCAATATAAGGGTCAAATTTTGTTATCTACACTGCATTTCCTCAAAAAAGTACAAAGTTTTCTATGGTGGTGCATAATGATAAAATCCTGAAATTAGTATACACCAAAAAAAATTCTGCCTCATGCAAAATGAACAGACCCAGAACTTCCATTACACATTTCAGAGACATATAAAGATTTACAATTTTCATGTTAGTTCTGAATGCAACTGTACAGTATCATCCCAGTGTAAGACTGCAATCGATATGCTTATATGATGGGTTTTCTTATATTGAGATATGTTAAACATATTACTATCAAAAAATGAAACTGAATCCATGACTATAAAAAGAGACCGTCTTCTGCTATGGTGCTTTACAGGGTGAGGGGTACTCTAAGCAATGGCAAGTCTGGATATATGCTCTTTGCATTTAGTGCATGTGACAGCAAGTCTGGATCTATACTCTTTACAAAGTGACAAAAAGTCTGGTTCTATCTCTTTGTAGTTAGTGTTTGTGCCATTTAGTATGGATCTACCTGTTTGCAGTTATCAAAGTGCATGTGCCAGCAAGTTTGGATCTATGTTCTTTGCAAGCAGTGCATGTGCCAGCTAGTCTGGATATATGCTCTTTGCAGTTAGTGCATGTGACAGCAATTCTGGATCTATGCTCTCTGAATGTGGTGCATGTGATATCAAGATCTGTGCAATTAGTGCATCTGATAGCAAACCTTGATCCATGCTCTGTGCAGTTAGTGCATTTAAGAGCAAACCTTGATTCATGCTCTGTGCAGTTAGTGCATTTGACAGATTGTCTTGATCTATGACCTTTGCAATTAGTGCATTTCACATGCACATGTATAGCATGCCATTGCTACCCTACTAAAAGAAAATTGTGCTTCTCTCCTATGGACAAATACAATTACAGTGACTCTTCAAATTTCCTCTATAAACAATTAGCCATTCTTTGTGCATGGAACAGATCTCTATGAACCTAAGACTTAAATATCATATTTACTGCTCTTTTTTCAAATGAAACTGTTCAACCATACCCCCAACTCCTCGTTTTTAATTGCATTCACACCACTCACAGGCAGCTTTCTTAAATACCCACACTAACCAAGCCCAAGATTCAAACTCATGTGGACAAAGGTGAGATGATAGCAATTAATAAAGATGAGCATTTTATTCCACTCGTCCACTTTATGCCCCCATCATGGAAGTGAAATGGCAACTAAAATCTGGATCATAATGATTCTATTAGAACTATTGTTTAATGTGGGTTAAATGTGTCTCAAAATAAGTATTACAGGTGCTTTAATGGGCAAGGCCATATGGGTTAAAAATATACCTCTGAAGTGGATAGTTAATACCACAGAGGAAATTAACTCTTCTTGAATGCATATATATAAGACAACACTTCTAAAACAGCATGTGATTATTTGGATGACCTGGAACATCATGAAATTTACAAAAGAAGTTTTAACTATACACTGGGTATTACAAATATGGTATGTTATTTATCTGTTATGGCATTATCAATGATCTATTTTCAACAAGCACATGGCAGTAGGCATGGGAAAAGTGCATAAAGGAGGTTAAATATGTTGGCAGGGAAACTTTTGGGAATGATAATTGTAATGCAGGTGCATGGAGAAATCCTAGTCAGAAAGCACATATCACATTACAGTTTTTAAAAGCTTGATACAAGTAATTAAGCTTCAAGACAACTATGCAAAATCACAACACTCATTTCTACAATTCTGAAATTGTCTATAAACCAAAGATACTTATGCACATATTTTTAAAACAGCAGAAAAGTACACGTCAAATTTAGAGATGCTATATTACTTTTTTATCAAAAAAAAGAGAGAAGCAAAAGTTTTTCTTTTTATAAACAGCAAAATTACCATCAGCTTTATCTATAACAAAATTAAAAAAGGATTGTTAGCACTTTGCATAAAAATACTGATGCTTTTCAGTTACAGAATCATACAAAACAAAAGCAGATCAGCCTAAAAAAAATTAAGATTTCATTGTCAATGCATTAAACTCAAATCACCAAAATTTTACTTTTAAATATATTTTGTGGAACCAGACTGTTATACAATGAACAAGCTATGACTGACATAGTCAATATATCACAGAATGGCTGGATATATAGGTTTTAATTTTATTTATACACAATCCTTGACACAAAAATTTTAAAAATAGAGTTTGCAATGGAAAAAAAGGGTCTCTGGACAGTAAACTCATCCAAACAAACATAGATAGTAATACAGTGTAAAAGACCAAAGATTAAATTTAAAGAGATTTTTTTTCAAAATTACATGTAAAATACAAGATAAAGAAAAGAAGCCCACATAATCCTTACAATAGTCACAATTTTTTTTTATATAAACTGCATTCTTTTAATAAGAATTTTCCCTGGTGGTACATCATGAAAAAGTTTCTTAACTGAGTTTAAAAATTTTTTAAATGTCCATATACATGCTGATTTATATATTACTAGTTACAGTATAGAATATTCCATTCATGAACAGGTGATTGCAGTCTTAATGGATAAGATTGTAGTTATTTGTAATATATAAATGCATATGTGGTATCTTTGGCAGTTTGATCTGCTCCTTCACTGCCCTTAATACTACCAGATTTTATTATCAAATCATGGTTATGGAAGATCTGGGATGACAGTTATTTCCATGGCTTGTATACAGATAATATGTTGATAAAACTATCCATTCAAGGGGTGTAGCAATAACAAGATTTTCAAAAGGAATACTGTTTTAGAGTAGCAATAACAAGATTTTCAAAAGGAATACTGTGTTGTAGCTGTATTGGCTGTCAAATGCACCATTATCATTGAAGTCCATCTGGACATTACAAGAAATTTTTGGTGGAAACCCCAGAGCAATATGAATTTCTGTCCAAGAGAATTTGTAACAACAAGATTTACAAGATGGCTGCTATTGTGGTGGTAATATCAGATGTATGACCAACCATACATAATAGGAATTCCTTCAGTGAAAAACTCCATGTTGATATGTCCATCCATGAAGCAATAACAAAATTTAGATGGCTACTGTGAGGCCATACTTATGTCATATTGGCACTATTTTCTTTAAGTCCAATTAGACAATAAGTTCTTTGGAAAAACCAATGTGTTGATATAATGATTAATTCATGAAGAGTAGCAATAACAAGATTTTCAAGATGGCAGACATACTTAATTTCATTTAGGACCAACAAAAATCATTAGAAGTCTTTTAGTAAAAGTCCATTGTTGATCTGACCATCCATTCAAGAAGATTAGTGATACAAGATTTTTAACATTGTCACATTGGTGCCATACTGGATGTCTTGAGATGCAGCATTTTCATTTAAGATGAATGTGCAAAGATTCATGGCAATAGTTTGGGAGGAATAGCAATAAATTGTGCTAATGGATGAATTAGATACCATCCAATAGGCTTTTTTGGTCTATGACCAGTAGAGATAAAAATGGTTGCGGAGTCAAACCTACTTTACACACACATTTTTTCTTGTAATTATTTTAGTCAATGAGAAAGCTTCATTGATTTAAACACAGTAATTGGTATTGATGTACCACCACACAGAGGCGGGTTCCATTGCTCATAAATTAACACATTCAAATATAAACCTACTACTTAAGAACTGCAAAGAACCAAAGGACTAATTAAAATTCTTACCAATACATAAAACATGCTCCATAATTTAAATGAAAATAGAATATATAGCAGATTTTGATGTAGATTCAGGCCAGAAGAGATTTACAATGAGTGATGACTGTAAGATAAATTAAGGTAACACCTTTCCAAGACAGCAGTGCTGAGACCATCTGTAGCAATCTGTTAGGAAATCCTGCTTTCCATATATATATATATATATATATATATATATATATATATATATATATATATATATATATATATATATATATATATATATATATACATATACATATATGCATACATACATACATATATGCAAACATATATACATACATACTGCTTTCCATATATATATATATATATATATACATACATACATACATACATATATGCATACATATATACATACATACATACATATATGCATACATATATACATACATACATATATATATATAATTTGTGCAATGTAATACATGTATTAGAGGCTATATCTTAAGGGTGCTTAATATGCAGCTAATTAAGAAACAGAAGCACTATATTTTCTGCATACTAAAAGTTTTGTTTTTAATGTAATTAATATGATACATCTATCCAAAGTCTGTACTACAATAGATTTTTGTTTTTACTATCTTTTTTAGCCTTTGCAACTTTCCAGATGAACTGGTTTAAAAATGATCGATCAAATGATAAAAATCCAGATTTACACAAAAATAAAATATACAAGTGACAAATGCTACATAGAGGCATACTCAATGCCAGTGATTTGCCATTTAAACTTAAAGGTTTTCACAAGTTTCTGATATTCAACTAACTATTCAATACATCAAATATACAAGGGACAGAAACATAAATTTATGGCTGCAATGATGGAAACATGAGGGATTCATAAACATAAACATTGGCAGGACAATCATATTTTTTATGTCAGACACAAGGGGAAACAGAAATATATAAATCCAGGTAAGAAAAATAATTTTTTGTTGTATTCAATATAGACAATTTATCAACAACTCTGAATAATTAATATTTTATTAAGTGAAAGTCCTTGAATGCAAGCTTGAATCATGACTTGAATATAGGTACAAATTATCATCTATAATTTGTATTGCAATCACATTATTAGAGCACTAATTACCATGATTAATAAAGACTAAGAGGTTTATATTGCAGAGTTTTCACAAACTTCAAAATGCTTTCAGATATTACTGTCTTACAGAAACTCTTATCCATTAATTTATTTTGTAAACTTCAAATTTGGTGTCATTTGAACAACAATTCATTTGGGGGGGATGTAAATACATTCTATACTTAAAATGTGATCTTTTTTATTTAGTTTTCATGTTTTGCATTCCTTCAGAAAAAAAAAAGGAATCTGGGACAAAATTCAAAGAGCTGTTAGATAAATTAATGGACATTTTTAGGGATAAAATGAACAATTTTCAAATTCAAATAGTTTTCAAGGCTAGCAATGAAAATAAAAGTTCATTTTAAAAGTTGTATGAACTACGATAATTCAGACAGTTTTTATCCAGGTTGTTCATAAGAACAATATCAATATTAGCAATGTTATTATATATCATGATATATCACTGGACCTGGCACAGTATTTGAGGAAAAATTACAAACTGGTGATATTTATAAATCTGTGAACCCCCATCCCATATATAATTTTCCATTTCATTGCAATACAGAGAACTAATACAGAGTACCATGTTTACATATTCACTTTTGTCCCAGCATTGCATTTTAAGCAATGTTTTCCAGATGGAAATAAACAAAAATAAAAAATGTAAACTGTAGTCTCTGCCTAAGCATCTGGCCAGGCATATATCTTCAGTGTTCTTGTAAACAATTCCTCAGCTAATATAAATGTTTCAATACTAACACAATGATTAATATGTTACTCTATAGAAATATAACATTAAGATCATAATATCACTAAACAAAACCTCCCCATAATTATTCTTATGAGTGATTTCCTGGATAAAAAATTTCTCCTAATGGGTTTCAAAAATCTGAATTTTATTGTACTGTGAATAGTTTCACTGATTCAAATCTTCATTGAACTAATGATCAATTGTGATGGGAATTATTTCTGTGAATATTTATATCCCTTTTACTTCTTTTCATAAATAAGTGCTTCTGTTTCTAAAATTAAATTGTTAGATTAGGTATAAATATCAAAAATACCCATTTCCCCTGAAGAAGATATGGCAGATATGGGGAGATAAGCAGTCCCAACTGTATCATCATGTGTGACTCTATCCCTGCAGGATTAACAAAACAAAACACATGCTGACATGATTAAAAAGCATAAATATGACCAGCAACATAAAGGTACAAGTTAGGAGTACAATTGGGATTCATATACATGTACAACTTGTAAAAGTTTGGAGTACATTCTATTCAAATACATGTACAACCTGTACAAGTTAGGAAGCACAATCTGTATTACAATACATATAATCTGTACAAAGTTTGGAGTACAATTAGTATTCAAATACATGTACAACTTAAACAAGTTAGGTGTACCATCTATTCAAATATATATACCATCAGCACAAGTACAATTTGTATTCAACTATATGTACAATCAGTACAGGTTGGGAGTACAATCTTTATTTAAATAAATGTACAATCTGAATTTAAATGCATGTACAATCTGTATTCAAATACATTTACAGTCTGTATTCAAATGTAAATCTGTATTCAAATTCATGTACAATTTACAATTTTGGAGTACAATCTCTATTTAAATAAATGTACAATCTGAATTTAAATGCATGTACAATTTATATTCAAATTCAAGCACAATATATATTAAAATACATGTGCAATCTGTATTCAAATATATGTACATTCTGCATTCAAATTCATATCAAATCTGTATTCAAATACATTTACAATTTGTATTCAAATACATATAATACATATGCAATCTGTAATCAAATACATCAACAACCTGTATTTAAATTCATGTACAGTTCAGTCTTGTTATTATAATTCCAGTTATCTAATAACCAAAATCTAATTTTTTGTGAATGGCCAATATGCTATCACATACTGTAATCTGTAATGAGCTAACAAGTCAGGATATATGATCATCAGTAGAACAGTACAGACCTGAACTGCTTCTGTATTATAATACAGAAGATCTGGGCCTATGCTATTTATGCATTATGCCCTGGTAAATCAATGTCATTTCTGTGATGGTCAGGTTTATCCAATATTTGTAATGGCCTTGATTTTAACTGGATGAACAAGACTAAATTGTGCTGTGTTTTTATTAATCATTGCTGTTCCTTCCACAGATTAGACTTTGATAGAGTAGTATGACTGCTTTAAATGTAAGCACTTTGACAGACTGATATGACGGTTTTCAATACTCTTTGATAGACTGGTGTCACAGTGTTCAATGTAGAAGATTTTAGACTGTGCACCAGAAGACATTGTCTACCTCCCGAGGATGCATAAACATCAATAACAGATCTGAATCTTTTCTTTTTCTTCAAGTCAATCCTTCAAAGATCAAATTCAGTCTTAAGTAAATGTATTTGAAAAAAGATGATTTGGAGAGAATAATTCAATTTACAATTTACAATCCATAATAATGGGATGTGCTGATTAAATCAATTCTGTAAACTTTTCATCAAAAAGGATTATGTCTTATAGTGAGAAATGCATTAACTTGCTTCAATTCATTGTTTACAGGGATAAAGAAATATCAGATATCACATGATCTATCAATGTGGCTGCTGGTATATGCCATCTTTGGTGCTCTGTGGAAGGAACTCAGTGTAAATAAATAAATTATAAAATAAAGATATAATGTTAAAATGAGCAGGGTCAACATTCATGCTGGGTTGGTCTGTCCTGAAAATGCTTGAAAACAAAGATTATTTTTCCATGTAAATTGCTGTTTTCCGAGGAATGTGGAAAGATACCTTAATAAATGGGTAAACATAAACCTAAACTGGGAAACATGCTTTCATAAAATGGGAGGTCAATGGTTATTGGTTAATTGAAGAGAAAGTGAATTTAAGGATTCAAAAAGATGACAGAAGTATCCTCAACTGTTGAAAAACATAATTTAAAACATTAAAAGATTATCATATCACCTAAACCATGCACTGTTTAATTAAGCAGGTACTCTCAAAATGCCTAATCATAATAGTTTCAAGAAGCTGCCAACATTACCCCACACCCTTTTACTATATATATAATTTGCTTGATGCATCCTTCCCAGAGGGTAAAAATCATGCAACAAGCCACACTGAAATGCATTAACTCGCTTCAATTCATTGTTTACAGGGATAAAGAAATATCAGATATCACATGATCTATCAATGAGGCTGCTGGTATATGCCATCTTTGGTGCTCTGTGGAAGGAACTCAGTGTAAATAAATTGTAATTTAAGTGATTAAATGTAGTTTGAATAATATACAGTGCATCCTTCTCTAGCCCCTTTTTGGACCCCTCTTTGTCTGCTAGGGTTAGCCAGTCAGATGGCTGAGTTTGGAGCATGTGATCATGCATTGTCGGTTGTTGTCATTCATGTGGATGCACGATGCGTGTGGAGATGTGTGCTTTTCGGTGAACTGTCGATTGCGACATCTAACTTAAAACATTTATTAGCGGAAAGAACAAAACAATCCTTCCTCCATTTGAGGATACCGGATTTACCTTTCGTTTTCTGGGGATCATACGTATTATCCTGCCCACATTTTCTTCTCATAGTTCAAGACTAACTGTTAATAGTTTGGTGTTCACAATATGGAACATAAAAATGATGATATCACGGCCACTAATTCAGCCTGGACAGACATTCCAGAAAGAAAAAAAATTGGACTGCATCCAAATTGGTTAAAAAGCTAGCTGAGAAGAACATCAAGGTCTCTGTTTCTATTGGAAAGAAATATCTTCAACTGTACAGAGATAATGTGCACCAGACAGGTAGTTAATTTTTGTCTTCTGGAGCATCATCATGTGACGAAATGGGTTCGGCATATTCAACAACATCGCCACATGACCTGGAAACAGCTGATACACCACGTGATCTCAACATGTCAGTAGCAGTAGTTATCACACCACAGTTAGCCGAATTACAAGTACCTGTCGCCGCAACGACAAACATATCACCGCCAGCTTCACAATCTTCATTGAGTCCGGCTGCTGATGATACATGTCAATCGCATAGGGTCTTTAACCTTTAATATGCTCTTGCTAGGCAGAAGGATGACAACACCAGATTCTTCCAAACAACGCATCTCGCTGAGACCGTTGACAAACTTTCGCTGGTGGAAATTGTGCCCGGATATATTCGCAAGGACATATGCAAGTGCCCTCACCTAGAGCCTACCATAATTTTGGTGGGATTATTTGGCCACAAGCAGGTCTGCTTATTCTATAGTATTCTGACCTTTCAAGTATATCTTGCTAATGGTAGGATTGTAGATTCCAGGATCTAGTTTGCCCCCGTTGTCAATGAGAACACCTTGATTTACTTGTTGCACATTGTACGCGGATGCTGCACCATACTAAAAAATCTTTAGCCGGTATTTGGCATTTATACTTGCATCTTAGTATCCATACTTCATTAACTCATATTAGTTACTTGCTTCAACTTCAGAATATATTGACAGGTGTCAGAAAGGTGACATGTGACTACAGACAGAAGGACTTCATATCACATCTGATATATGTAACATATGGCAGTGCTTGGAATACTATGGACTGAGGGAGTACACTCACCTCTTGCTTCAAACTGCTTCTGCAGTGGGGTTTTATGATATTATGAATTAAATTTAGTCCTCTTATTTAATACTGGAATAATCACAAATCATTTAAGAAATAATGATAAAATCTCGTTACCTTTCTTATCCAATATTTTCGTTTTGATCGTCCGCCATATTAATTCAAATAATGCCTACTTCCGTTCTCAGCCTCATTTGTTTGTGTGCCAAAGAAAGACCTTAATGTCTTATTTGGAAACGTAAACAGATCGTAGTAGAAAAAAAAATAAAAAATGGTGTGGTTCGAGTCAGAAATTCTGCGCTTTAAAAGTAAATATGGTTTATCGGTGCCTTTGAAATTGCACCAAGAAGCAATTATTTTTTTGACAAAACTGTATTCCGCAATTTATGCAACTATCCATTCTCCATCTCGGGTTATGTCATTCAACGACTGGTGCCATAGCGTAGAATATCCATATATAGTCTGGCAGGCCTTATGTAGAAATGGGGTCACGGCGAGTCTTGAGTTATCTGTCATGGTGGAGATGGTGAGGTTAACATAACTATGCCAATTTATTTTACCTTATAAGGGCTTAATAAATTCTAAGCTAAACTTCTTTGACAAAATGATTAAATTTATTTAGTGGATTTCTAAACTATTTATGTTTCTGACTTTGGTGAGGATCAGTTTGTAGCCTCAACCACAACAAAACAAGTCGAGGCTACAACATCGTAGTGCTGCTTAGGCTGAAATTCTGGACCATCTTATCCATACCTTAGTTTGATGGTCCTCTGATGCTTGCTGTATATATATTCAGGTGCACCCGGACAGAATTGGCTTGGCACAGGGACAGATGTTACATCTTGTGCCTCACTAATTCATTGCACGCTTGGGTCCACCAATACACTATTCCTGTATTTACTTAGTGAGACCATCATAAATTGTATTTATTTCTTTAAGCTTAAGAGATGCTGTAATGCTGTTTCTATGCTGCACTGTCATTTCGCTGGCATCATCATCATGTATTTGTGCACTTGGGAATTTCTATCTGGCTATTAAATACATGTATCTTACATTAATATTTTACCTAGATTAGGCTTATCAAGTAATTCATATATATTTCATGCATTTCCAGTCATTATTCCCCTTATGGCTCCTTACCTTACTTCAAACTGGGGGCCTCATTACAGTCACACTGTTCCAAAGTCGCAGTGCTACTTTTACTCATTTGGGCCATTGCCAAGTTTTCATGCATTCAAAGATTTGCTTGGGCTGGTGCAATGTGCTGTGATAGTATTTGTGTAATTCAATGATTAAATAAGTTTTGAATGTTGCAGAGCCTCATTTACAGGAGCTATTGTCTCTGATTTACCATTTTCTGAACATCAGTATTTGCAGAATCAAATTTGTCATGCACTTTTATATTGGTAAAACTCTTGTATGATTCTTGTTTCAAGCAAATCACATAATTTCACGAGTAACGGTTACACATTGCCATAGCACTTCCTGGTTCTGCTTTCCAATTTTTTTCTGCTTTTAGGTTTCATGGGTGCACAGATCACTACAGCCATTCACACCATAGGGGCACTGCACTTCATATGGCTTCCTGGGAGAGCATTTCAATTCATATGGGTTTACTGAAGACATACTATCTTTCAACACATTCTTCCACTGGAGTTCTGTTACATGGAATATAAGCATTCCTGGATATTGTGTGTACATTTCGGCCATCTTGTGGGTGGGTAAATGGGTTCATCACATGATGGTCTTAAAACACTTTGGTCTCTGGCTGGCATTCAGGGACATGAAAGACAAATGTTTCTGGATATTGTGGGTGATCTCTGACTTTAGAATTTATGCGATTTTGATAACAACTTGCTCAGAAATTTGTGTATTCTGTGTCTGATCATAATAGGTTGATATACAGAGCTGCCATTAAGTGTATGGGGAATTTTTGGCAATGTCAGGCATTATTGCACATTCGAACACTTTACAAGTACTATCAGATGTTCTGTTTTATTTCGTAACATGCAGTCATGCACTGATGCTGCTGCAGTTCTCGACAATTATGCTATACCTTGCATGACTTTGATTCCATTACCTATTTGCTGGTCATATTAATGCTTTTCAGGAACAGAGACGTTACAGAGTATATTTTATGGACAAACATATAGTATGTGCAGATTTCCTATTACATACAGTTCTTACCCGTCTTGCAAGAGGGTGTTCACCAACTGGACTTCGTGCAGTGCATTGTGTTTGGTATTCAGACAATTTTTCATACGGTTAAGCGCATATTCATTCTGCATCTTAGAGCATCTAAGACTGATGTTTTGTCCGTCAAGGGGTGTATATCCATATTTATTATATGTACTGTGTTATTCTGTATGCCTAGCTACTAGTACTGCTAAGGCTGGAATTCTGGACATCTTATCCTCTAATGCATATGGTTGATATATTCAGGTGCACCCGGACAGAATTAGCTTTGCAGAGACGTCAAATCAAGTGCCTCACTAGTTCATTACATGCTTGTGTCAATCAATACATTATTCATTTGTTTCCTTTGTGAAACCATCACACAATTTTATTTTTTATTTCTTTATGCTTAAGAGATACTGTAATACTGTAGCTATGTTACACTGTCATTTCACCTGTATCATCTATTAGTGCACATGTGAATTCCTAACTGACTATTGAAAACATGTATCTAACATTCTTACCTTTGCGTACATCAGGCTTTACCATGCAATTTAAATATATTTCATTTATTTCCAGGCATTACTCCCCTTATAGATCCTTACCTTACTTCAAATTGGGGGCCTCATTACAGTCACACCGCTCCAAAGTCACAGTGCTACTTTCACTCGTTTTGGGCCATTGCCAAGTTTTCATTCATTCAAAAAACTTTGCTTTTGAACCCCAATTTGTGTCAATACTTAAATGTACTTGACTATTATGCCCATATACTTCATACCTGCTTCCTGCAATGCATGTATGGAGTATCGGCTGATGTTTGTTATCATGGCATCCTCGGATCGGACTTGTCGTGTTTCGGTTGTCATTGTCCCTATATACCTCCTGTCAGCCCCTGGCCGTTCAACATGCAGATATCGGACCATCGTCCCTATATACCTCCTGTCAGCCCCTTGCGGCCCCACACTTGCAGGTATCGGACAATTTTAACAACCCACAAACTCCAACATGCTTCCTGTCCTGAGGTATCCTTTAAAATAATTCAGAGCTGGGCTGGTGTGGTGTGCTGTGACAGGATTTGCCCCCATTATGCCAAAAAAATTATTTTTTATATATACAATAAAGTGTCTATTGAACCTGTGTATTGTGTGTTATTTAAATTGTAATTTAAGGGATTAAATGTAGTTTGAATAATACACAGTGCATCCTTCTCTAGCCCCTTTTCAGACCCCTCTTTGTCTGCTAGGGTTAGCCAGTCAGATGGCTGAGTTTGGAGCACGTGATCTGGCATTGTCAGTTGTTGATGTTATTCATGTGGATGCAGGATGCGTGTGGAGATGTGTGCTTTTCAGTGAACTGTCGATTGTGACATCTAACTTAAAACATTTATCAGCGGAAAGAACCACCCGCCTCCCCACCTTCCACCATGTCATTTATTAGCATCCTTAGGATAGGACTTGTCGAGTTTCAGTCAGTGTCGGACACTCTTCCCAACCCTACAAAATCCCACATGTCTCCTGTCCTGAGGTCCACCATGCCATTTATTTGGGGCATTTCTTGTATAGCATACTGTTCCAGTTCTGTTCTTGGGTGCATTGCCCAACTTCAAGCATTCATGACTTGCCTTTTGAACAAGGTTTTCAGCACTTTCAAAATACTGTAGCATTGCCAAGTTTTCATACATTCAAAAAACTTTACATAGAAAATGAATTTGGGTCAGTTCTTAAATGTACTTGTACTATTATACCCAGATGTTTCATACCTGCTTCCTATGATGCATGTATGGCCATTGCCAAGTTTTCATTCAAAAACACTTTGCGGCCATTGCCAAGTTTTCATTCATTCAAAAAACTTTGCTTTTGAACCCCAATTTTTGTCAGTACTTAAATGTACTTGACTATTATGCCCATATACTTCATACCTGCTTCTTGTGATGCATGTATGGAGTATCGGCTGAAGTTTTTTATCATGGCATCCTTGGATCAGACTTGTCGTGTTTCGGTTGTCATTGTCCCTATATACCTCCTGTCAGCCCCTTGCGGCCCCACACTTGCAGGTATCGGACAATTTTAACAACCCACAAACTCCAACATGCTTCCTATCCTGAGGTATCCTTTAAAACAATTCAGAGCTGGGCTGGTGTGGTGTGCTGTGACAGGATTTGCCCCCATTATGCCAAAAAGATTTTTTTTTCATATGTACAATAAAGTGTCTATTGAACCTGTGTATTGTGTGTTATTTAAATAAATTATAAATAAAGATATAATGTTAAAATGAGCAGGGTCAACATTCATGCTGGGTTGGTCTGTCCTGAAAATGCTTGAAAACAAAGATTATTTTTCCATGTAAACTGCTGTTTTCCGAGGAATGTGGAAAGATACCTTAATAAATGGGTAAACATAAGCCTAAACTGGGAAACATGCTTTCATAAAATGGGAGGTCAATGGTCATTGGTTAATTGAAGAGAAAGTGAATTTAAGGATTCAAAAAGATGACAGAAGTATCAACTGTTGAGAAACATAATTTAAAACATTTAAAGAGTATCATATCACCTACACCATGCACTGTTTAATTAAGCAGGTACTCTCATAAATGCCTGATCATAATAGTTTCAAGAAGCTGCCCCAACATTACCCCACACCCTTTTACTATATATATAATTTGCTTGATGCATCCTTCCCAGAGGGTAAAAATCATGCAACAAGCCACACCACCCCCATCTGAGTTTCATTCAAAAATGCATCATACATACAATCCCACATTCTTCCCATACTATTAACAACACCAGCATAACTCGTGTTTGAGCAAGATTACATCAGTGTTTTTATAAGAGCAAGTGAAACATCAGCGAAATAAAATATAATCTACTCCATATCAATTCAAGCCATGTTTCTGAATTTTTTAAACTACTTTTCAAATAACCAATTTATCATATTGGTACAATAGTTACTGTGTCCCCTATATCAAGAAAAATGCAAAACAATGTGACAACACATTCATCTGGTGGCACTGGTGGCATCAACTCTGTTTTTGTGCAAACTGATGACTTGTAATATAGTGAGATAGTGTCTTTATACACAAACCTTTGTAATTAATCATGCTGATGTGCAACAGTGTTGATCTCAAAATAATAACAAAAAAAGGAGCCTAGTCATACATAAATTCCAAGAAGTAGCTCCAGTTATAATATCAAATCAAAGTGGTTACATTTGAAATTACAATCCATAATAATGGGATGTGCTGATTAAATAAATTCTGTAAACTTTTCATCAAAAAGAATTATGTGTTATAGTGAGAAATGCATATAGTTCATTTTTGGGGGGGCTAACAAAACAACATACAAAAACTATTACAATAAACTGGATCATTTCAAATTGTAAATATTACAAAAAACTAAAACTTGTTAAGTCATCTAAATGCCATCGTTTTAGAATAGTCATGATGAAAGGAGCAGGAAAAAAATTTAATAGGATAAAAATCACCAAAAAAATTGGATTTCTCATTAATTTTTAAATATCTTTTCTAATCTACAATATTTTGTAGTCCTGTCAATTCAGAAAGTGGACACACTTAGATTCAATGAGTCAATCACTGAATATATGCAGTTAACCCAAACCATAATATGCCATCGACCATCCAAATTTCCCTTTCTTGATTCATGTACAATGTTTGAGATAACCACATAGATTCAAAAGAGCAGATCAAGAACAATACCAAGGAACTAAATTTATAATGACTGTATATGATCACTTCAAACACCATTTGCAAAAAATGTATTAAAAACTCATTTGCTTACTCAAGTAATATTCTATGCAATGAACTCACCAAAACCACTAGATAAGAAACAAATCTAAAAGTGTTCAAAATAAAACCATGACTATTATGCTGAAAAGCATTTTTATTTTAAATATTGAAAAATATATACTCCAATTTATTCTATTAATATACTTCATATACACTTTGTGCTTTATACTTAATGTATATAAGCATGCTTTACTATTTTTTTAAAAATCTTATTTATTGTATAATAGTTTTTTCATCCTGAGAGCAAGGGTTGAAATTAGTATATCATAATGGTGTTACTTAAATAGAATAAAGTATTTATTATTATTATCATTTTTTTTAAAGGTTTTGTGGTCAAAAACTAGGTCAAAGAAATTATTTGATAATAACAGCTAGTGGTCATTAAGCAATATTTTTTAACCAAATCAGATGCAAACAATTTCTTCAATTCAAATTTGAGAATATAGACTGAAACTGTTAACTAATTACATATTTGCTTTAAAAGCCTGTGGTCCTGAAATGTCAGCTGACAAAAGACAGGGCTGCAGTACATGTTGGCTTTGTTTGTATCACTGTTAACAGGCAACTAAAATCAAGGGTCTATGCAATAACAAAGATAATGCAAAACAATAGTATAATTTATGATTACAAAGCTTTTAGCAGTCTCCAGCAGCCATAATAAACATTAGGTTATCAGCAGAAATCTTGACATTGAAATGTTGGCAATTTTTGTAAGATACTCATTTTGGCAATTGTCTCATTATATTTTAACTTTTCAAAATTTAAAATTTACCACTGAAACAGCACTTTACTGCCAGTGCAGCATTGACTGACACTCACACACACACCATTATTATGAATAAATGTGGTAGTAATTCTCATCATTCTTATGTTGAACTAAATTTTGACTTTTGCTCCACTTGCACACATTAGTTATATATCTAGATATCTGTTTCTTATAGTCTACAAACAAATATGTTTTGAAATAAATATGGTTAAGATCCAAGATTGGACAAAACCCATGAAACAAAACAGGGTGAAAAATTACCTTCAAATGAAATAAATATATATGCTACCAGAGCAAGGGAATTGGGATTATTTTGTAACACTCTGTATAAAGTGGTGGTTATTGTTGTTGTTATGGGCAGAACACCATTTTTCAGCACATAACAGGCTATAGATGGTTGTTAATAGTATATTTGGTAGAGGAAGAACCCAGAAAATACCCTGCAAAGAACCACAGGCAAACAGGCCAAACATGAACAGAGGTAAGATGTCACTTTTCGTAAATGTGAGCACTTCAGACCACTTAGCCACCCTGGACACCTATATTATAGTGGTTAAATGGTATTTGTCATGGGAAAGTATGGAAACTCTACCAAAAAACGGATTGATTCCAGACCTCCAGATCTATCCAGAAAATGTGTATATTCGGTTCATTCAAAATAAACCTCCTAATTTAACCTTTTGAAACATGGCAGCAGTTTTAAAAAAATATAAGCTGTTAGATCACAATGAAGCAAATCCATCACCAGTTACATGCCAATTAAACAATCTACATAGCTGCCTGTATATTTGATTGAAATGTAATCAATAGCAAATCAAACCAATCTGCAGAAATACATGTTAGTAACTGCTAAAAATTAATCATGCAGCATGCTTGTTATACCAGATACATGCAGTTACTATATAGGGAAGAAAACAACACAAAAGTTATTGGAAAATAGATGAATTATATCCTTTAGAAATATTTTTCTTTCACATATGAATTCTGAACTCCATTACATCTTCATGTCAATGACATAGCTTCTCCCTTTTACAAGAACATTTTTCTGGTGCAAATGTAAATACTGCATCATTCTAAACTATTTCATTTACAAAATAGTTAAATACAAACTATTCCCATTAAACTTCTGATAAACATGATCCTCAAAAAAAAATTAGATTAATATTTGGATGATCTGAAACTATTTACATTTATTCTGCTATATAACAGCCATAGTTAAATCCATGTGATCTTACCCATGTATAATGGATAGGGAAATCAAATCTCGGGTGAAAAGATTTTTGTTAGACATGAGGTTCACTAAGTCATTGGTAAAAATGTTACTCCATTAGGGTTATATTTCCTTATACCAACCATTCACTTGTCTACCGTATGCATTTTATTCTGGCAAAACTTCTGCAAAATACGAAAGTCAGTATATAATTTTTTCACATTAAAATATCAAATGGATTTAGCATTTCATAAGCAGTACATGAACCCATCTAACCCAAGGGCAAGATAAATTATCTAGCCAAAATCAAATATTGGGCCATTCATGTCCAGTGGGCAAGAAAAACGGAGGTTAGATCAATGAAACCAGAATGTATTTTTCCCAAGTAACAAGTAAATAACATTATAACAATGAACAAGACATACAGCATTCAACTATTTCAATGGTTGATATTTTTTAAACCTAAAAATATTAAACTTACCTATATAGTATTTAAAACGTGTCTGCTAGAGTAATTCATGCATCAATTAATATAAATATTACCATGCATAAATGAAATAATCAGTAACATGGTCACCACTGCTAGCAAAATAAACCTCAGCTCTTTGGGATTTCATTCTTGCAAATAAACATGACTTGAAATAAATACATATACTGCAGTAAAGTACAAATTCATAACATCTCACAAATTTCAGTTTTAATTTACATTTAAATTAAGTGTTGATTCAATGACTTCTTTACAAATGTACCAACAATATCAGAGTTGACCATATCTCATGCAATAGTCCCGTTCTGAAGAGATTTCCCTATCAAGCTAGAAGTGGTGATAACTGTTGTTAACATGATAGAGCTAATCTAGCTTTAAGTTATATACTGTAACAGCACCAATGTCCTGCTTTATGAATTACAATACATGATGACTAACAATTTTAACATTGCTTTGGTTTGTCAAAACATTACTTCAGCAAGTCATTAAATTGCTTCACTTTGACAAAACACTGCTTCAGTTTGTCAATCTACATTGTTATATTGTCAAAGAAAAGCTTTCAATAATACTTCCATTAACTAAAACTCTAAATTGAAGTTCTTGATTTCAACAAAAAAGAATGAGCCATGCATTCAACATTTCTGTTTTCCTTTTGTACCAGTGCTGATTCAGAAATCCAATCTTGTGACCAAATGACTTTGTGCTAGATTAGCCCAATAAACACTAATAAACTGGGCAAAAAAATGCAAATACAGCTCTCTCATTGTAACTGACAACAGTGCTCCAAAATGAAGATAATCCCAAGCCTTTAGGCTGTTGAAAACTTCTTCTGAGAGTTAACTGAAAAAGTGGCCAGTTAAGCTTTTGAAATCTCTTTACAGCAAGTGCATTTTCACACAGGGCAGATGGATCATCAAACATTAATTGCTTTTTGACCTGTGCTTGAAAAAATTGTTTTAGGAGCAAATATACAGTATCCAAAACTCATGTTTTATTTTAAAAAATTTCATCCACCCCATTTTTATGTGGATTCTATAAATAATGCAGACTGTTGTCATTATGTAGTATAACGAGAGATAGCTGTTGTTGAATTTAATTCTGAAACAATGTCAAACTCAACAGAAATGAATTTTAAAACATGACATCCACAAAACAGTGTGGATGTTAGCAGGGACAAAGCAAAACTAGTCTGGGAAGTGTTTAAGCTTGCTTATACAGTATAAACATATATTCATATAAATTTCTGTGATTAAGATGAATGGGGAACAAACCATTTTCCCCTAGACCAGATATCTGTGGTACATGAATCCACACTGAGGCAATAGTATCATCTTCTGTAAGCCGATCCCTAGGGAATCAAAAACAGCAAATTATGTATTTCAAAGAAAATTTGTGATCATGAAATTTGCAGTGGAGGCTCAATTATATGAACTGGTTTTATCTGAACTGACAAACTGTCATACTGAAGACCACCATGTCCACAAACTGAATAATGATATTCACCCATTTAATATAGGATATCATTTTCCATATCATTTTCAAACAAATGTTTTCACAATATTACCATGGAAAACAAAATCATTTAAATGCCAATAGTACAAATATTTGGAAAATGCTGAAAGGCAATGACGTTAATAAACTCCTACTTATAAAACATTTTCACACCTTCATCCCACCCCAACAAGTTTTGAAAGTTTAGACACTACTGTGTATATAATATATATCTTAAAATATGGTACTGATACATTTTTGTTACCTGAAAATAAAACTTCTGAAACAGTGAACAATCAAGATTCATAATTAAATCACATAAAAGAAAATGGAAAAGGTATATTCATGCAAAATTAATATAATATGATTTGTAATGCTTTTGCCTCAAACAAATTGTATCAATGGAAACTCTCAAAACGCTAATAATAATGAATCATTTACTTGTTTAAACACTCAATCAATAATTCTGCAAATGAATGAAAAATCATTATTGCATATCTAGTTTGTCTTCATTATAGTTTCTGCAATCATTCTACAAGTGCTAAATCATTTTAATGATAGCATGTAAGATTATTTATAAGAAGATTTTTTTTATAATGTTAAAAATAAAACATTTAGATAGTACAAGAAAAAGAATTTCTGCAAGTTTTGCAAATAAGTTCCAAGTATTTACAAGGTACAAAACAAGAATTTTTCCTGCTTGAGAAAGAAGTTCCCAATTATTTAGAAGGAATGAGACAAATATATTCACTGCTTGGGAAAGAAATTCCAAAATGGTTGAATTATCAAGACTGATGAAATAAGGAATTTTGAATATCAAATTTTCTATTTGTTTAGATTTACTCTCTGAGCCTAAAAAGTTGTGATCAACACATTCCACTCAATGATGAAGTGAATAAAATATTAAATTACCCAAAGTGAATTTTTTCTTGTCCCAAATGACAATTATGCACAAGGTTAATATAAATGGTCCAACTTTTCTGACAGTAAGAAACAGGTGTTAAATGTGGAGTAACCTGTGTAGAAAAAAAAAGACCAAAAAATAGTTATTATACATACCAATCTCTGATTATTAGTTTGATTCTCTCACACATAGATGGAAACTGAAAAAAATAACAATATAAATAATTAGTTTTTTTCTCTCAAAAATGAATGAAAACTGAAAAATATATTTAGCCCTTCGACATACATGTACCAAAGTTAAAAAGTGCAGTGTGCTATAAACAGAACACCTGTTACCTGTCTGACTCCATACAAAAAGGCTTGCCTGTTAACTGTTAAGCAGTATAGTATGCATTGCAATTTAACACCAGTTTTAACCATTTTACATTTTTGGTAGACATTATGTATATAAAGATTTAAGGGTAAAATCCAATCATTATAGCTGAATAATTACTTTTTACAGAAAAATTTTTATGAGCTTTAAAATCTTGAGAAAACTTGTTCACCATCAAGTCACTGAAGCCATGTGATCAACCATAACTTTTGTTTCTCAGACTCAAAATTTACAAGTTCTCTGTATGCATCTAAATCATCTGAATTTGATAATTTATAAAAGCTAATTGCTGCCTACATCAATATCAGAGCCTTTCACAGTTGTGATTCTAATAGTGTAAACTCTAGAAAGTATTGAACAAAATCTGCGGTCGCCATTTTGGAGAATGAAGAATATGATCCAGTTACTTTAAATAGCAGATTATGACCAGATCTTAAAAAGTGACAACATGATCTGTCATAATGTTCATTCACATCAATGAATGCAGTATCTAATAGGGGGTTTTCCCCAAAGGTGGTGCCATGAAAACAACTCAAAATGACTGATGTTTACAGCAGATGTCAAAAGGCGCTTTCATATGAATAGTGTGGAGGTGTCAAAAGGCACTTTCGTAAGAATAGCGAGGAGGTGTCAAAAGGTGCTTCTATGCAAATCAGGTTGCATCATCCAAAGGAGCTTCCACAAACATGGAGTAGAGGCATCCAAAGACGCCGCTTACATGAGGAGGTAAAGGGTTAAGCTCTGTTTATGCATGGGTAAGTGAGAGAAACACTATTAAACTCAGTCTGGTGATCATGAAAATGTGTGTGTGTGTAAGAGAGACTACAATATTAAGCTCAGTCTGGTGATCATGTGTCTTAAATAAGATAATACACAATTAAGCTCAATCTGGTGATGATGCAATCATGTGCATGTAAAAGAGAGACTACAATATTAAGCTCAGGCTGGTGATCACATATGTGAAAGATTGAGAAAATACTATTAAGCTCAGTCTGGCGATCATATATGCAAATAGAGAAACACTATTAAACTCAGTCTGGTGATCATGTGTTCATGTGTGTGAAAGAGTGACAATACTATTAGGCTCAATCTGATGATATGTGTGCATGTGTGTGAAAGAAAAAAACAACACTATTAAGCTCATTCTGGTCACAATTTTGCACAGATGGTCATGTGATAACTATATTTAAAAGGACTATCTCCAAATGAGTCAAATATGTCAGTTTTGTTAAGACCTCACAATATACATATATATATATATATATATATATATATATATATATATATATATATATATATATATATATATATATATATATATATCTGGGTAGTGCCAACGTTGATGGATGCATAGACATACAGACCAATAAATGGACAATGGTTACACTGTATGACCTTCGACTGCCACTATATGAAATAAAAATGGAGGTTACTCAACAAGTCCGATCCTGAGGATGCTATGATGACAAACATCAGCCAATACTCCATACATGCACCGTAGGAAGCAGGTATGAAGTATATGGGCATAATATTCGAGTACATTTAAGTACTGACACAAATTGGGGTTCAAAAGCAAAGTTGTTGAATGAATGTATACTTGGCAATGGCCTGCTCTGAATTATTCTAAAGGATACCTCAGGACAGGAGATGTTTTGGAGTTTGTAGGGTTGTGAAGAGTGTCTGACACCTGTATGTGGAGCCACAAGGGACTGATTCAAGGTATATAGGGACAATGATAACCGAAACTCGACAAGTCCAATCCTGAGGATGCTAATAAATGATGTTGTTGTTGTTGTCAGGCTTAACGCCATTTTTCAGCACAAAATAGGCTATTCATGGCGGACAGTATTAATGGTGGAGGAAGAAACCGGGAAATCACCGGAAAGAACCACCGACCCACGAGAAGCTACTGGCAAGCTTTCTCACATATCCACATTCAACGACTCGAACACACGCAGACAGAGGTGAGATGGCAGTGATCCGTAACGGACATCACTTTAGACCACTCGGGCCCCTGCTAATAAATGACATGGTGGAAGGTGGGGAGGCGGGTGGTTCTTTCCACTGATAAAGGTTTTAAGTTAGATGTCGCGATCAACAATTCACTGAAATGCACACATCTCTACACGCATCCAGCAGCTATATGAATGACTCAAACAACTGACAATGCCTGATCACATGCTCTAAACTCAAGTTATCTGATTGGTTCAACATAACAACATATCTAAATTTAGTTACTAGCTTATTAATATAATACTGATTACAATAACATCATGTCTGGTAGAGAAACCCTAGTAGACAAAGAGGGTCCCCGAAAAGGGGCAATAGAAGGATGCACTGTGTATTATTCAAACTATATTTAATCAATTAAATTACAATTAAAATATATATTCTGGGATCAGAATAAACTCAGCTGTACTAATTGATACATACAATTTTCATACAATTGCAAGATTCTACATACCTGAAGACCCAGCCTCAGTGTTTGGTTGAACTCTGGATGGTCATTACAATACATGGTCTTTGTACGAACCTGCAGATAAATACATACATATATGAACCTATAATAATACACCTGTCCATTGGAACTAACTATTACTCAATTGTACACATCTCCTGTACAAATTAAATATGCAAATATTCACCTGAGATAGCATTCAAAATTTATTTGGTCCTGTAAACTGGAAAACAAAGAAGGTTAAGACACAATAACTTTTTATAAACAGTATATAGAAACCAGACGTGTGCTTACTTGATACATAAACCCTCATTGTAGACCAACAAATGTTCAAATTACAACAAAAAGTTTTTAAAAAATATAATGGCATGAAAATCTAATCTGATAATCTACATATGCATATAAAAATGGATACTGAATGTCACTCATATACCAGAAGTGATCTGTGCTTGACAATGCTAAGAAATGTTTTTTCAAAACAAGCCAAAATCCTAAAACTGTCAATCAAATTTAAAAATTGCTGCACTGGCTTGATTATATGATCATCCTTGTATGGATACAAAAATGTTCTAATGATTTTCATTTCTCTACCTACCAACAATTCAAATATGTTAAAAAATGTGTAAGGACTGTAAACTTGATCACTGTCAATGGCATAGTATACATCTGGCCATGTGTAACAGTCCTCTATGTAAGCACCAACAGACCCAATTGACTGGAGATTATATACCTGTGTTTAGTGACCTTGAACTATAATCAAGGTGCATGGTCATGAACTCAATTTTATGTTAAAGTCCAATCTTTTTTTTTTTAGTAGACCTATTTTACCCTCACTGCAAACAGTCCAAGATGCTTTGTCAATAAATTTACTCTAGAACAAGCATTATTCAGCCAATCCCATTTTTTTCCTTGAGCCTGATTGACCCTAATCAAGTACCTTTTAAAACTTTTCTTCTAGGAAAGTGGTTAAGAACTAAAGTTATCATGCAACATGGTTCTTTCAGTCACAGAGACCTAAATATTTTGTGAATTTTGGCACTAAAATCAAGACTTCGTTATTACCTAATATTTCAGGTTTCCACAAATTTTGGTGAAGTTAAATGGCTGAAAACTAAAATATTTATGCAAAACTCGGGTTTCTTTTTTCAGTCTAAGATCATCTCTTTCAGCTTTTGCTCCCTAATCAATAGATATCTTCTTTCCTCCTAGTGTATGCCATACAAAAAGTCAAGTCCAGGTCTATGATGTACAACTAATGTTATTGGACAAAAATTAATTTTCTTTCTTCTTTCTTGATTTCTGACCCTTTTATCCTACACCACACACAACCACACAAATCAACAGGCTTCTTTCTTACCTCAAATGCAAGCCATCCATAAGCCATTGTGTGAAATAAAGATACAGATTACAAAAACAACATATAATTCAGTTAAAATGTATATTCTGGAATCAGAATAAACTCAGTCCATCTGAGTTTATTAAAATAAAATTTTCATACAACTGCAAGATTCTAAGTACATGGTTCTCATGCTTTTCTAATAAATTTCCAGGTCATTTCCATATATATATCATAGAATGGAACATTTCCTACCTCAGTATATATAAAAAACAAACGCAAATAATTCAAATCTTGTCTTGTAATGAAAAGAGTTTATTCCTGAATTTATCTGTGCCAATAAAATAACAAACAGGATATTTCAAGCAACCAAATCTCTTTAAGACGATCTGGTTAAAAATCCATCTTTTAATAAAAACATTTTCAAAAGGTTGATTTAAATTTTGACAAAAGACCTTCAAAATTATAAGGACTGAATTTTCTGTAAAATCAACTTGTCTTCTTGTAATTGGTTAGAGCAGTCCCCAAACCTGTAACGATACAGGGGCTTATCATTATCATTTTTTTAACATATAATACAATGAATGAAAGTTCTCATTTCAGCCCCAAGATTCAACAATTGGAAATACAAATTTGGCTTAAAATAAATAGCAGACTGTTTTCTAATCCAAGTTTCTTCTGAATATTCCCACCTTATTCTTCATATTTGGACATATTTAGGTTTGGGTTTGGGCTCACTGCATATTTAAAATTTTAAACTTGCTGCCAGAAAATGTACACTTATGTTATGCTGACTCATACCTGCATGAAATTGATAGGAAAATGATTTACTTATCTCTGAAATGTCACATTATAATTGTTGTCTTTAATCCAATGACAGTGTAATTGAAACTACAGCATTGATGAAACCTGACCCGGTACATGCCATTTTCATTACTAGTCACATGACTTCATTAATCTCAAGTCCAATAGTCACACATATTAACAACTCTTTTATTGCTGTTTTTGGGGCTTAATGCCATTTTTCAGCACATGATAGGCTATACATGGCGGCCAGTATTAATGGTTGAGGAAGAAACCAGGAATTCCCCAGAAAGAACTACCGACCCATGAGCTTTCTCACATACAAACTCTTTTATAATGTTGTACAGAAATTCAATTTTATTAAATTAAAGTCTGATACTTTTGGTAAAAACCAGCAATCTGACCAGTCTTGATTTATTAAGCACAGAGCACGAATCAACATAGTAGTCACTTGATTTCCAGAAGTTGTTCTCAGAATATATAAATATGAAGAATTTTGTGTTCTTTCAGTTTTGTATGTTTATTATAACCAGTGTATGACTTTCATTTTTTTCTCTACAACATTTGAAAATATGGGTTGTTAGATTTGTGTACTCATGCCACTAGCAATGCAAATCAAGAGTACCAGGTCACATTTCATCAATGCCATAGTTTTATCTTGTCCTTCATTAGATTAAAGACATGATTTTAATACTCACAATTTCTGAGAAAATAATTTATTTTCATATCCATTTCATGCATGTATCACTCCATCTAACAACGGTTACATTTGTTTAGGCCATCTGGTAAGCAGCATCACTTTGCCACTACTATGTTGGCCTCTTGAGATGCTAGACTGGTTTTCATACCTTCCAGGTAAGGAAGGTTCGGATATTGAGGTGACTTTGAAAATAAAAGTCTACTGATGAATTTAATCCACTGAGCATTTGGATTGACTCAACATATAATTTTTATTGCAAGCATCCAAAAGATCCATACTGCACCCTCTGAATATTCTGATTAGAACTCAATAAATTTAACGCGCAATCAATTTAGTTATGTCTCAATTACATCACTGCTTCAGGCATCAAGTGGTGGCAGAAAATTCCCATATTTTTTTCCTGACTTTCATCATTATTTGCATAATTCAAGGACTTTTCATGGTCAGGAAAAAAATTACCATTCCTCCTAATTTTTTTCACAATTTCCCATTATCGAGGGAACCATGAAGAATCAGCCTCAGTGTCTGGTTTGAACTCTCAATGGTCATTACAATACATGGTGACTTTGACTTTTGACCACCACCCCTCTTCACACACAAACACACACACACACAAATCAATAGGCTTCTTCCTTACCTCAAGTTTGACCCATCCACATAGACTGGTCTATATCTGTGATGCAGAAGTAATGTTACAGTGCAGATACTATTCTCTTTCAGTTCATGACCCTGGCCCTATACATTTTAATGCTAAAAATGAACAAGAATTCACCACCCACAAAGTTTGTTCTGTGGATGTAATGCAGAACTAGTTTAAATGATTTTCCATCATTCTGTCCAAATGATTAGACCTTGGACCTTTTTGATCCTGAAACTTTACTTCATGAGCAAGCCATCCAAACAATTTGATAACTACATATTGTTTTTCAGTAGTTATTTTCAGCAAATCATGGACCATTATTTTAATTTTTTTTCTACTGTATAGAAAAAAAAATTGCAAATGATGGAGTTCAGAATTTATTCACAAAGAATATTAAATTTTATTAAAATAATGATGTTCCATGATTTGCTGAAAATAACTACTGAAAAACAAGTTTTTTCAAAGAGGAATTGTATTAGTAAATTGTATGCAACAGTAGGCTTTAATCTATAACCATTGTCCTTTTATTACTGTTGCCACACAGTATTAGTAAATATAAACAGATATTTCACCATACCAGATTTAAAAGTGAGCACCAACATGAGAATGAATTTTTCTTAAAAATGAATCACACAAATCTTTGATCATTTCAAAAGTTTCCTATTGGATATAATTTTGCATATGTAAACTTGTTTTGCCAGTCTTGCCAAAAGAAAGTACAGTAACTTGACAAAATATAAACATTACTGTCCAATTCTCTATTTGCCCAACTGAGCTGATGTGCCCTGAATAAAAATAAATAGACCACTCGAAGAAATTACATGTTCATTATCTGTTAAATCTGCCATCTTGCTTCTGTAACACCACAATTACTTTATGATAATTTGTTGTTACACTTCCATAATTGTACCCATGTTCTCACAAACTTGCCTGACTTAATCATATATGAGCTTCTCCCTATCTTAGATACAATAACACTAATGGTCACAGAAAAAGTTGTCAAATTTTAGAAAACTTCTAAAGAGAATGTCTGAATCTTAACAATTGGTTACAAGGGTGTCTATCAAATGGAAATTATATTAAATGCATACAAACTTTAAGCTAAGGCACCATTTTTTTAAATTTACAATATCATATAAATACCACAACTTAATGTCATTTGGTACAAAGTCCAAAAATTATCATCATTTTCTTATAAGTTCTGAAATCCCTCCATTGTCATTTTGTAAATTGTCACAGATGACTCATCATAAATATCATTGGACTCCCTTTCTTTGCACTTACTATCATATAAGGATGCTTATTTAGTACCCTGCTTGAGCTCTGTAAGTAACATTTTAATTATACAATTTGTAAAATCTATTCATGGATCCAAATGAACAACGCCATCTTCTGTTACTTGCCACTGTACAATTGTCATGTTGGAGAACAAGCTATGGGATTAAGGTTGATTATTTATCGCAAATGGCAGACCTCTGCTTACCACCAAAAAACTCCATGTATTTGCATCTCAGTTAAATTGATTGTCAGCTTAAAAACAAATTGAGTGCTGCATAGACACCCTATGGATCATTTTATTACTCGGGTCATTATCAACAGGCATTTACTCGAGTAACCAGATACCATTGGCATTTTAAGTCACAGAATCACAGTCCTTTAATAAGTAACAAAATATTACACTTGATATTTTATTAATAAAAGGTACAATTGTTTCTCAAAACTGGTGAAAACTGAAGTCTGTGAAAAAGGAAAAGTGGGTTTTGAGATATACTTTTTATTTCTATAATATTCACAATACATAAATATCTTGTATAAATACTTGCTAGACATGCCAGACAAAATGAAGAAAGGCAAATGCAACTGTTTTATATAAGTAAATACAATGACATTGGAAAGTGTTTTAGAAAATGTAAAAACTAGGAATATCTGATAATGACAAGGAATTGATATAACTCTTGATACCGACAAAGAATTTTTTATAACTATCTCAAATGACATCCCTTATTAGAATCCTGTCACAATGTACATTCATTTAGCCTAATGTAAAAACATTAAGTCAAAAGACTTTTTTACTGTAAAGTTGTTCCTGAGGGAAAAGTTTTTGGGACAATTTCTTTCTAATTTAGTTTTAGAGCAGACCATAAAAATGTTTGGGGGTAGGGGGAATACTTTTATTTAATATTTGATTATATTTAATATACCTGTTACTACTGCATAGCTTTTATTTTCTAAGGAGATAAAACACCCCAACAGAATAATAAAAGCTCCATCCTTCCATTTGTGAGAAGGAGAACTCCACACATACTAGGCATTCGTGCAGGTGCTCTTAATTATTTTAAGGAAGCAGCCTTTGTTGGACATCAGTGAGGGGAGGAAGGAGGGAATCAAGCAATAGCAACAGGGAAATATTACATCATTGAAGATAATTATACCCTGCACACAAAACATATATTTAAATATATGTAATAGCACACTTACTGTTACTGAACAGCTGAATATGTATATTTGGTGGAAGATATTATGATCCAACAGTTGGCAAAAAAACAATAAATCCAAGGAATACTCACCCTCATAGAAGACCAGGAGACTACTGCAGAATGAAATGCATGTGGGCCACTTTCTGAGCAAAGATGAGTATGACTAGTGAGAAAATGCCTTTATTTTGGCATGCTAACAAGCAAAAGTTAGAGAATGAGAAAGCAGTGTAAGTTTGCCTAACTGTGATTTCATCACATTCTCCAAAATGAATTAGTGAGATATGCCCATGAGGCAGCCAAGGCTCAAATTTCATGGGCCTTAATTTTCATACAAAGAGGTCAGTAAGGGACTGGTAAGCTATCTTGATGCTTAATGCAATCCACCTAGAACTGGTGATTGCTAAAATACCAACTGAATCTTACATGTGGAAGCAAATACTGCTTCCTACCCTTCCTTTTCTTTTTAGAGGCTACAACATAAAAACACAGAGTCCAAACTGGGCATAAATGTCTATTTTGGTGATCCTTAGCAGATGCAGCTAAGACTGGTTCTCAACAAGATCTGCAACCATTGAATAACATGGCTTTTTTTTGCTTTAAAAAATATGGTTAGCAAGAGAGAAACAGAATAAAAATTTCAATGAACCCAATACAATCCTGCTAGATAGATAGTGCATAAAGCTTTGCTATTGTTCAGGCAGTTAAGAAGAACATCTTGAGAGCAAGGTTCTCAAAGGAAGTTTCATACAACAGTTCAAAGGGAGTTTATTTAGAGACCACAGGACATAAGTGAGATTCCGCTGAGGCATTAGAAAGCAAGACAGTGGTCTCTGCAATACCTGATCAGGTCTTTTCAGTAAGAATCTATCCTGATGACAAGGTCTTTTGAAAATGTGAGCTTATTGGAAAAGGCTGCTCTATACCACTCAACAGTAGAAACCAAGCATCGTTTCTCTTTGAAAAGAGAAGAAAAATAGTACATGCACTAGCAAGTGGAATAGCTAGGACTTGTATGTTTTCTACTTCACCAATCACAAATAATTCTCCATTCTGATGTCATAAACCTTAAACTGGACTGAATGATACATCTGGGAACTTGGATGAAAGATGTTTCTATGCAGAGGGATTGTCAAAGATGAAACAAGCATAAAGGTGGTGAATCTGTGAGCTATTTTGTAAGAGAGACCCAGTATGGTCTGACAGGAAGTCCCTCCTCTAAAGGTCCTGGAATGGTCCACCAACAGATCAGTAAGATCACTCAACCACAATAGCTGGGTCCACCAAGGGGCAATCAGAAATGCCTACCTTTGTGAAAGACCTTTAGAATCATTATGATGGGTGAGAACCATAAAAAGTGAACATGGTGGAAAACAAACTCCCCAAAGCTGAAATGGAGTCTGGTGCAGACTGGTGAGTCAACCGTTCTATAAAACTAGCTTTTCTATCCAGACTGTCTGCCAAAATGTGGCAGACTTGAAGCTGCCCAATGGAGGAGGATTTAAGTCTCCGTACAAAGAGATGGCACAACTGTGCCTCTCTGTCTCCTGAGGTATGTTATCACCAATGTGTTGTCAAGGGAGACCTTCATGCAGCAACCTCTTATTTAATGGATGCACCCCTGAAAACCTAAGGACACTGCCCTTGAGCCAAAATTGTTTATGTGGAGGGTAGAATCTTCCCAAAACCATAAAACCTGAAGAATCCGGTGCCTTCAGCTATACAATAAGGGCTCAACCATGTATCTGGTGCATATATAAACAAGCAAGAGAGGGGTTAGGGGTATATGGAGACTCCAATTAGAAACTCATGTCACTGACAATGGGATCCTTAAACTGAAAGGTGCTGCTCCATCAAAGGAAATACTAAATTAGCACCAACAAAAAGAATCAGATACAACTGCTAATAATAAAGTCAAATTAAAGGAAGGCTATGCAATAACTAAAACTGATGGCGTGAAAAAGTGGCAATCAACTTGTTTACCTTTTCATTAGACTGCAAAATACAAGAACAGAGAATATGAACTATAACATCTTCCCTTTTCTGCTTAGAATTCTTTTATTTACATAAAACAACCCAACATTAAAAGCATTAACACCATAAAGAAGGGACAAAATGTACACTGCAAGTACGTAACTACTGTCTAAAAGAGAGCTTAAATAAATGAATAAATGGGGATTAAAGTCAATCAGGGTTTGATCCTAACATTTAAGTAGAATACAACTGAGAAGACAATAATCTTCCCTTTTATCTATGAAACAGTGGTTAATATTTTCTTTATGAATGTAATCTTTAACATTAAAACATGGTGTACAAAAAAGACACATGCAAAATATGTGAGTTCTCCTACAGGGGTGATCAGTGCTCTAGAAGCTTCTGGTTCTCCCTAATTGACTGACACCATTTTCATCATTCAGTTGGAGAATTTATCTCCTGGAAATGTACTAGTATAGTATAGTATTACTAATATTAACATTAAAACAAATTCCTCCTATGTGTATACAAGGTCTATGTTTCATGCACTGCCATATCTCCATTGTCAAAAAATGCCAACCTTGTGAACCTTGTACTGTCAAATAACTGACCTGTAATGTAATAGTGTGTCTAAGTCTTGTCTATATCTGCATATGGACTGTGTGACATACACTACCAAATCACTGTCCTATAATAGGTCTCAACACCACCTATATATGTATATGGACTGTGTGCCATG
This sequence comes from Potamilus streckersoni, assembly GCA_016746295.1. NCBI lineage: Eukaryota > Metazoa > Mollusca > Bivalvia > Unionida > Unionidae > Potamilus > Potamilus streckersoni. The sequence goes on from JAEAOA010001266.1 coordinate 708,019, forward strand.
TACAGCCAATTCACTGTGATGTAATGCAACACTGTGTCTAAGCATTGTCTACATATATATAACTCAACTGTATGTTATGTACTGCCTGATCAATGCCCTGTAATTTGATATTATGATTCAACAGTCAATATAGATGCATACATGGACTGTATGCCATGTACCACCAATATTTCTTAGTAGAATCTATGCAACATCAACCTCGCAAGCCATAAGAGACTATCTGTTATGCTCTTTTATCACACTTAACTGCCTGTATAGATTTCTTCATTTCAAGTGAATCTGCATAAACCTGCTTAAAGTTTCTCTTTCAAACATGATCAATAAAATGGGAACTTTACTTTGTATATTGCAGATCAGGGGTGCATTAATCGTGATGGTAGTGTGAGTAGATTACGTAGCATTAAAAAAAAATAGGCGTCAGACTATATATGTTTTGCATTTTTGTGGTAGGTAGATCATTTTGGCTTGGTCATTTTATAAGTAGCTCACATGCTGAAAAAGTATGTGCACCTCTGTTGTAGATTTTTACATCATTTTATTAATCATATTTTTGCTTAAGGAAATTCCATTAAAAAAAGGAAATCTCTGTAGACTGCTATGAGTGATAAAGGAGCATAATGGATTGCAGAAGTGCTGACATAATTTTATCTAAAGGAGCGAGCTCCACCCTTTACACCAAAATAAGGAGAGGGTAAAAAAAAAGAGGGTGGAGGAAGCAGATATACTTCAATTTTAACCTAAGACTTCAATATGTGTTAAGCAAACGGACAACCTGTGGAATAATGTTTTGATGATATCCTCAATATACTGTAAGTTATCCTAAAATTAATGTTACTCTGTGAGGAAAAAACTAAACAAAGTACACCAATATGAAGAGATATTTATTCACAGTTAATCTAAGCACGATTATTGAGTATTCAACACTATAACATGCCATGCTACCCCACCCCCTTTTGCCTCTACATTAGTTTTGTTGTTTGTTATAGGTCCCTCGATAACTTGCGCCCTCACTTATATTGCAGTCGATGTTTTTGGACCCCAATGTCCGCGAGTCATCGAGGGAGTGGTGTACCACTAAATAGGCAATTGGCCTACATGACATCTGTATTTGCCAAACCATCATTTACATTAGACTCATGTTCAACATCATTTTCAGTTTTGAAATTACTCGCTGGTAGCCATTATCATCATCACTGTCATCAGCCAGTACTTGCCAAGCAAAGTCATCATCTGAAGCTGAACCATGCTGGAAATTAGCTAGTTGGAGTTTTCTATGTAACCAGTATTTTAAACTAGGGTTTATAAAACCTTCCTGATGCAAGTTTCAAACTATGACAAAATGCTTGTTCCAGGGACCAAAGTGCCAGTCAAATTTCATTTGGCAATTATTCATGCCAATGAATCAATGTATGTATAAACACCTGTCAACCTGAAAAGAAGACAGATGTCACAACAAAGGTCAACAGTTAAATGAAACTATACTGTTTCGAGTACATTGTTAAATGCTCAACTTCCAACAACTTGTGCATCACTGCTCTCAATGTGCATGAATTTGTATAAATTCTGCATGATTCAATGAACTCTGAACCCTGGCAGCATCTCTGGGACTGTCTGCTATGCCTTGCAACAATGATACAACATGCAAGAAAAAGTATATTATGAATATAATACAAAAATATAAATAGAAAACCATGAATATAATACAAAATTATGATTACAATTTAAAACATTCAAATGCATTAACATGTATACAACTATATTAACTTTGACCTTTTGCAGAAATCCATCATGATGACTTGTGCAGACCTAAAGCAAAGAGTTATGTAATTCAGAAATAAATTTTGATACATGGCATGTATATGCTTATTGAATGACCACCTTAGGGCACAAGTCCATGGCAAATTACCTTGTTTATAAAATGAAGCATCCTACTTGAGCACCATATTGTTTCTTGGGTGGCAATACACCTAATTAATTTTCTAGTGAAAGTTCAAATGTGTTGGTAATTTTGTTAATTATATATGATAGACACTGTAAAACTCCCTAAAGAGGACAAACACTTTTCAGACATTTTATAAATGTGGTCAATATACTGAGGTTTAAGTAGTATTAAAATAATGGTCCTAGTGAGACCTATATATCTGGTCATGCAAAGGGACTGGTTTATGGAGGGGACAGCAAATTTGAATGTTACAGTACCATGTTGCACCAGGTACATGTATACTAAAAAAAAGTGTAAATAACAGAAACTTGCCTCTTTCCCAGCAAAAGAAAATACAAAGTAGGGGTCAACTAGTTCCTTTTGCTCCTCCCCAATCCGAAAGACTTTCTTCACTCCCTCGAGAAATGCAGAGTCCACTGAAAAAACAAGATTTGAATATAGTTTTGTTAATCCAATTCCTTGTTATCCAATAATTGTGTTAATATTATATGATGAATTAGACCTATTTACTATGTCATTTCAAGATAAATATGCTAACTAACAAGTTATTTTAAGGTATTTAACTGTTATAATTCCATTATTTTTAATTTGTAATCACTCCCACTAATTTAAAACAAGACCAGGCCCTAAAATTACAAAATTTTCACCCAACTTCACTGGGCTCAAAATTGATGTCTAATTAGTTGTTAATTAGCTTTGAGCCAATCAAACATGTAATTAGTCAGTAATCAGCTGCTGACCAATCAGGAATCTAGTTAGTAACTAGCTGTTGACCAATCATATGGTCAAATTATTTAAGTCTTGCTAACAGTGTACAAAATTTTCAGCAATCTTATGACCAGACTATAGTGGTGTTGGATCACAAATATGAAGTATAATTATTGCACTAAATTCAATGGCAATACCAACAAATACAGACTCACAATATTGTATAAATCCCCCTCATATCACACCCAAACCTTCCATAAAAATATCTGTTTATAATTAAGTGCACCACAGAGCACTACTACAGAGTAGCATGCTTACAATAACCAGCTGTATTCTCTGAATTCAATTTGTATGTCTTTGCCTAATATTGTACTGCAAGTCTAAAAAGCAATGATCACTGAAGAAAAAAAATTAAATCATTCTGCAACCTATAACCTTGGCTATGGTCTTTTGTGCAATTCTGCAAAAAATGACACACTGTTAATATAAACATTGTGGTATTATTAAGACAATCAAATTAGTTCCTATATCAGAATGCAAATTGACTCTTACAATAGCATCATTATCTGACAATAATTAACAAGTTTTATTCAACAGATTGAATTTAAACATGAACTTTTGTAAAAATCTGTTCAAGTCCTAAATAACTGTTATAAACATGATGTATTTTTCCTTTGTTTCGATGCAAATGTATCCAGCTGATCTAATGTTGTTTATTTAAATGAAACTGCTGTAAAAAATACTGTATGAAAAAACTGTATTTGCTTTGTTTCCTGCAATTCTGTGATTTAAGATTGTTACATCATGGCTCGTTCTATGTAACATAAAAAGAAAAAGTGCACACAACAAGCTTTATAAATTTTAACAGTGATACAATTTATTTTACTAGAACACAAAATAATGTATATTATTTAAAACAAGACTTACGGTTTACAGGAATGATCCAAATTTTGTTCAAAAATAATTTTAAAAAATGTAAGTCCTGAAAAGAGTTCTAAAAAGTATGAAAGTATGATGTTCCGGTCCAAAATGGCGGCTGACCACATCAGACGAAGGCTAACAACAAATTCCAGAATCTTCACAATAATCAATGTATGTGTTGTCCCATTCCAATATTAGGGAGAAAATGTCCAAATACGTAATGTTGTTCTCTAGGAAAATTATAAAGACGAAGTGAAAAGTAGTTCCTCTAACACGTCATGTTATTTTATGTAGACATAAAAACAACTTATGGCACAACAAATCAGAAGTTGTATAATAGACTTGACTACGACAGTCTGTCCGTGACTGTTGACTCTCGATCAAGACAGTTTGTTGTTGTTGTTGTTGGGCTTAACGCCATTTTTCAGCACACGATAGGCTATTCATGGCGGCCAGTATTAATGGTGGAGGAAGAAACCGGGAAATCACCGGAAAGAACCACCGACCCACGAGAAGCTACTGGCAAGCTTTCTCACATATCCACATTCGCCGAATCCTAGACTCGAACCCACGCAGACAGAGATGAGGTGGCAGTGATCCGTAACGGACAGCGCTTTAGACCACTAGGCCACTCGGGGGCCCCAAGACAGTTTGTATGTGACTGTATGAATCACAAAATCTCAAAGCATATATGGGATGGCTAATGCATAGCCTGAACTGCACGTGTACAAGGAAGCATGCAATTTTCCAATACTTCTGAACAATGAATTTGCTACCATACACAGCACGTGCTAACACGAGTCACATCTACGACTCAAGCAAACACATTTTATAAAAAAACGTTTTAGAACGACAATATTATAATGAAATAAAATGAATTAAAAAGATTTATACAAAATTGATTTCTTAACACATACTTTAACTCCAGGGTCATAACAAGATTTATCCACAGTTGCAATCTCTCTAAATGAATAATTTACATAGATCAAATTTGCTGTGATGGATATGAAACTTTCATGATATATCCTCATAACATCACATTTTCATTCTACCCATGCATTTTTTATCCAAAGGAACAGGAAGAGTATAGGTTACTGCATTTGTATGGGAAAATATGAACAAGTTTTTCAGATGGCTATACTGCACAACCTTGGGAGTGTAGTATATCTATCCGAAAAAAAAAACAAGTTCATATTTTCCATTCAAATGCAGTAACCTTTTTATTATATGCTCATTATATGCTCATTTTTGGTTCATTACAAAAAACATAATAATAAAATTCACAACCAAATAATATTTAATAATAAAACTTATTATTTTATTATTAAAATAATAAAGATCACAATCGTAGATTCCTTCACAATAATAGCATTCATTCGCATATAGCTCCACCCACCAACCTTTTAACTTCATAGCATACTTTTAACTTCATAGCATACTGGTTCTTACGAGCATCAAGCGCAAGGAGTGCAATATGAAGGTGTTCAATATCGGGGAATATTGAACGATTCTGACAACATAAAGTCGGGAAAAAAGTAGCCAGCTTTGATGTAAAATCATTCCCTTTGATAATTATGACCAATCAGACATCATAATAAGTTTTTTAGCGCCAAAAACATCATTAAGCCATAATTTTTTGGAAAATTAGCAACACAACTTTCAAATCAGCATAATTTGCATTTAGGATCAATCAAACATAAGATGTCTCTTGGTGAAAATCCCATGTGTCTGTGGCCATCCCTTTAGGTAAAGTGGGAACAACAAAAAATGGTAGCCATTTTGAAAGTCAAATCAGCAATATTTTCATTTAGTACCAAATTGACACCACAAGTCTTTAAATAATAATAATAATAATAATAATAATAATAATAATAATAATAATAATAATAATAATAATAATAATAATAATAATAATAATAATCCTTCATTTTAAGAAGGTAACAGCTAAAAGCTAACCATTTCCGAGGCTTTCTAATAACAGACAGTCATAAAGAAAAGAAGATAACATCAAACAATAATTATCCATTGACAGCACATCTGTATTTATATTTAAATTCCTGCAAATGTGTCCAGTCTTGTTAGATAATGGCAAAGAGTTCCAGACCATGTAATCACACCAAAGAATTAAAATCTGAATAATTATGTGCATGGTTTGGGAATATGAATGTTATTATAAGCAATAGTGTTTCTTTTTTAAAATAATATTAAAATATATTGGAAATAGGAACCAATCCATGAATGCATTTTTAACAAGAAGTCATTGTTGAACTAAATAATCATCTGAAGATAAACCATGCTAGGAATCAACCATATTGGGTCTTCTAGATAATCCATATTACAACTTCATTGATGCAAGGCTCAAACTATAACAGAATGCCTTTTACTGGGCCAAATCTACCAAATTTACTTTAACAACCATTCATGTCAAGCTGAAGAAACTAGATCTGTAAGCAGTTACAAAAAAAACAAAACATATCGAAACAAGTGCTACAATATTTCTACAAGCTTGACTTTTGTCACAACAAGCATTTTAAAGGTGAACAGCTGGACAAATAGTATACTGCTCAGAGAACATTTTCATCTGTGAGACTAATTAGTTGGAGTTCTTACACATCACTGCTTTTCACATGCAAATTCATAAAAATTTTGTGTAAATCACATAGTCCTATGCCATGCATACATTTCTGATAGGTACTTATAAGCATGATAGGCAACATGCTTTTCAAATATTTTAATCAAAATTGTACTTCTGGTGATAAAAATAGAAAATCTCCTGGGTCATCTTTGGCACATCTCTTTTTGATGAATGGCTTCTGCATAATGGAAGAGAAAAGTCTAAGTTGTCTAAAGTGTTTGATTTTTATTGGTCACCTCTGTCCACATGGGTTTGACCCTCAGTCTCAGCTAATGTTGAGTACATTTGAAATCTTGCCAGTATTTTCCTGTGGGTCAGTGCTTTTTCCCCAGGTTTTCCTGGGATATTCCTGCACTGGTTTTAATGGTTGCCATGTATTGCCTATTAAGTGCTGAAAATATGGCATTAAGCCAACAACACCACCAACAAAATCAATGACAGGAATTGAATAAAGAACTACCAAAAATAATTTTAATAATGAAAATGTTTTGGTATGATATTGATATAATGATAACATGTCCTATCTCTAGTGACCCATCTATCTGTATTCCACTGAAAAATAAAATATAAAATTCACTGCAGCCCTTAATTTAATTCTTGTATACAATATTGTTCTGACTAATTGTTACATTTGCTTACTTCTGGGAATGTCTTCACATCTGTACACCTTCAGCTGAAAAGTTGCTGGCCTCAACTGAACTCCTGCTGGCCTAAGCAAATTGCTGCAAAAACAAACTGAAGTTAGTGGGAACTCCTGTATTACAAAACAGGAAAATTGTTTGTTAACCACCTCAGGGGAAACTTTTGAAAACTTTGCTAAGTGAGCATAAATTTCCACAACTTAGAAAGAATTTTATGAGAAAAAGTATACAAAATATTTATTTTTTTTTAATGTTAGCAAATTTTCATTTTGGGCAAGTGTAACAGTCTATGAATTTTGAAGCCGTAGTCATATACTCACATTAGTTGTAACATTCTGTAATTTTTTCTAATGCTGAATAGAAACTACATCACAGATTTTGTGCATGATATCATTTTAAATCCTTCAATGCCTCACAGAAAATGTTACAATGGTATCTGTTATTGCTTGTACAAGAGCCAATGGAATTAATGCCATAGAGTACCCATCTTCATAAGCCAGTCTTTCATCCTGCTCATTCACAATGATCAAGGATAGCAACCAAATAAGCAAATGGCAAGCATTCTATAAAAAAAAAACTTATTTTCATAGATAGGGTTCATTATGGAGAAGTGAGTTCCAAAGTTTGCACTGAAATTAAAATTCCCTGAATTAACAGAAATGATGCTGCTGCAATGAAATCAATATTTTACTAACTGAACAGCAAAACTGAGTTTGAACATTGTTTCCTGAATAGAATAACCACTATTTTCACCAAATAAATTTGTTTTCTTTTGAATCACCAATAATACTAGAATGTATCTACATTCACATGCAAATGCACAATGTTTTTTCTGGTATATATGTGATGCATGTTGAAACCTTCATAAGTAATGATTTGAGAACTTTTTCTGAAATTGTCTATCTTAAAAATAAAGGTAATTTATAAAAAAAGCAAAAATGTTGATTAGAAAAAGATGATTATTGACAATTATTCCCAAACACAAAAATAAAACAAGTATTCAACCATTTAACCTACCTCTCCACTTCTCACTATCAATGTCCATCCATTCTCAGCTATCCCTTTTAAAACTATTGTCTCATGCTGTGGTCTGTGTTTCTGGACTCTACTGTGCACAATTTATTGAGAGAGATAGACATGTTTTTGTACTAGGACTGACTTCAAAAACACAAACAAATGGCCAATCTTCATTGGAAGTTGGGTGACCTTGGAATAGTGTATGGAAGTTTCACTGCATTTTGAATCAACTTCAAAAAAGGCAACACAACAGAAACAAATCAGTTACCTACCTTTCTATATCTTCTGTTTCATCCTGAACTGATGGTGCTATGCTCTGAAAGACAAATTATAACCAATATACCAATAAACAAATTACTAAATGAAACAAAAATTGAAAGACTAAATCAATACAAAAAAGATTAAACAATAAATATACTGATTTCAGATACAACCTGTTTCTCACCTTTTGCATCACTGATTATATACTGATGTGCAATCTCTTTCATGAAAAACTAATTTTATTAAACCATATAGAATTAAAAACAAGAGTCCCTCAAAGTGACTGATGCTCTTCTCTAAAAATAATGTCCAGGAATAAGATAACACCATTTATTCTATTTAAATGACAAATGTTGAAACTATTAAAGATGACAATGGGTACCAGAGTACTTGGTAGATCAAGAGGGGATCATAAGGCTGCTTACAATTTACTTGTTGTATACGTACTATATAATAATACAAGGGATGACACCTTTCTCCTTTTTTAAGTGGCCTATTTAAGAGTTAATGCTGATACTTAAAGCTACATTGTCCCAAGTTTGTGCCTGTCATGCACCATTTTTCTCTTGACTTGAACAGGCTTGATTTGATATCCTGACAACATTAACTAGGTCAGTATCTTTTGTTGAGAGCAACAGTAAGTTTTGATTAAGAAATATTTGACAAAATAAAATTAAATTAGATGCTGTTCAGATGCTTGTTTGCTGGACTCTTTTTCATTAGCAGGAAACAACATTTTTGGCAACAAAAATACTTAGCTACCATAACATGCATTTTCATAACATGTTAGGAAACAATGAACAAAAAGGACAACTGTTCAGAATGAAATGTTTTACCTAAATATTTAAATATAAGAGAAATATTTGTTAATTAAAAACACTGAAAAAAAATCTAACAAAAATTGTCCGGGTGTGTAAATATGGTAACTTTTGTAATAATTTTACTTGAAACAGTTTTAAAAAAACAGATGGGATTCTTAAATGTGAAACCACTTGTCACAGATTCAAACTGTGCTTATGCTATATATGTAGCAGACCAGTCTAAATTGAAAATAAATGGCACCAGATATCATAAAAAGCAGGTTGGTGACCGTTGGTGTAATATGAAATGAAAAATGTTAGAGAGAATTTTGTTAAATTTAAAAAACGTGTTGCACCAGATTGTAAATAATGGAGGAACCATTGCAGGTCAAGGATACTACAAGAGTCATCATTTGTGGACTTCATGACTATTTATGAAAGTTACTGTCAATGTGTATACTAGTTATAGTGACTGGAATACATAAAAAATGTATCATTTCTTCTGTGTTAATACTATTCTATTAACTACTAATCCACACAGATTTAGCTAATTTGTGACAAAAATTTTAGCTACAGATCCAGGTAAGTATCAAAATAAACGTATTCATACAGTTTTCTGTAATATATAGATTGCTCTTTTAAGGCTCAAGATTATGCTTTTTGCCATTTATGTTAGTAATAAATTATACTTCTACCTCTATTGAGTGTTGGCATGTGTCAAAGCAGTTCAGGTTCACATTTAATATAATTTTCCTTTGATTGGGTACCTTGGTAACCGATCACTAGGATTGACTGGTAGAAATTTCAGAAAATTTGACATCTCTAGAAACCATCTTCGATATTCTTTAGTAATAGGTTTTTCCAACAATCTGCTTTGTCAGCCATATTGGATATTAGTTTGACACCATTTTTATTTAGGACAAAGTTGATGCCATTAGAAGATTCTGATTAGGTGAAAACACCATGCCATTCAAATGAATGAATGACAAGAGCCTTTATATTTTCATTTTCATAGTCTTATTGGACATCTGCAGGAACCAATTTTGGTGAGAACCCTATGACAACATTGACCATCAATTCAGGAAGACAACAAGATGTTCAAGATGGCTACCAATGTGGCCATACTGAATATCAGATCAGTACCATTTTCATTTTCATTCAGGACCAACTAGACCTTGGAATAAATGTATCTGTAAAGTTTCATTACAATCCTCTATGTAGTTTAGAAGAAATAACAATAACAAATCTGTGCTAATGGATGAAAAGACAATAAAACACAGGTCATTCCAGTAGCTCTCCTGGTTGGTATTTGTTATGTGTTCAACACCATTTTTCATCACCTAATGGCAATAACTGGCAGCCAATATATTTATTGAAGTAAAAACCAGAGAAAACCTACACAGACACAGAGGTGGGATTTGTCTGTACCTTGAACAATTTGTTCAGTCGTATTGCTACAATGTCTGCAATGTGACAGTTTATAGTGATGTCTAGCACTAGGACATCATGCTGCAGACATATAGCATAATGCCCCACCCAGTCACATTATCCTGATACCAGGCCAACCAGTCCTAACATTAACTTCTTAATGCTGAATGCCTAGTGAGGCAGCTGTTAGTGCCATTTTTATAAGTCTTTTATATGACTTGGCTGAGGTTCAAACCTGCAACCTAATGCATCCTAGAATTCAATATAAAGTACCTGTTCCTATCTGAGCTAACTGTATTCAATATAAAGAAGCCCTTCCTATATAGGACACCTAAATTAATATACAGCAGCACTTCCTATCTGGGATACCTGAAATTCAATAACTCACTGGCCCAGACAAGCATTCAGATAAAGTTGTATAGTTAGGTACAAGTGTCTGAATTAAATTATGCTTACTGGGGGTGAGTCCCCTGGCCCCAGAACCACAACACAAATCTTGAGGTAACCCTTAGCACCAGCCATTATGTCCTCAGGGTCACTTAGCAACAGCCATTTGTTTATTTGTGCATGATTAGGCTCTGCAAAAACCATTCCAATGTCCATCTGCAGGAGAAAAAAGACATGTTAAATATGTCAATACACATGGTAAAAGCTAAAAAATTTGCTTAAAGTTATAACACACCAAAGTTTTAAACAGGCAATCAGTAAAGAATAAAGATATATTTTGTGTTGCATATCAGTCTAAAACTGGCAATTTTGTACTGATAATGTGATGACTTCCTCCTCACAATTTGATCAAAAAATCAAATTCTGTAATTTGTGTTCATGATTTTTTGAGGCCATGCACATATCCATTGTGTAATGAAATCAACCATAATGCAAAATCTGATACTCAACCACTGTGAAAACAAAATATGATGGGACAACAATAAGAATTCTGATATTTAAAAAAAAAAACATGAATGTAGGCTTTCAAATTGAATCATACCTAGAGTTTTTTTATATGACAGAATCAAGTGGTCAAGCAATTTGCATTTAACTGTTCATTTGAGGTGTAAAAAAATAATTTTTATAATTTACTCAATTGGGTTGAAAACATCTATATTATAAATAAGTTTTATCTGGACTTTAATAACAGTTCTCCAAGGTTGAAATTCTATGCTGCTGTCATCAACTTGCAGAAAGCATCTGACATGGTATGTTGCAATGGTTCTTAATTTGGAATAAATTGTCAATAATCAGAGTAAATATGAAATAGGTTCAGATGCTCTCTGAAAAACTGAATAGGAATTCAAATGAAGATTCAGATACTAGTTTTCTCTAACTTCCATTGGGTTCCAATTTTCATGGGTTTCATTTTAGCTCCAAATCATGAATTTAAAGACACAATGACATCTCTGCCACATATGATGAAGAATTCTCCAACCAACATTTTCTCAGTGAAACAGTACCCACATGTGATATACAAATCCCCCACACCCTTTTTCTTTCTGAAACATTAGTCATATATGAACAAATTCATCCATTTAAATCCCCAACTCATTTTCTCCCTGAAACATGCATAGAGATCACAAAAAGCTATCTCATAAATCAACTTTATTACTATAATCTCCTAATAAAATTTAGCTTTTATATGTGCTTGTTTTGTTTCAACCCTTTAAACAAAAAAATTAAAAAGCATTTTATTTTATATAGTTTCCACACACACAAAGGCATTATCCAGTTGTTGTAATATCCATACTTTCTTAAAATTATATGCTGTGAGATAGACACATGCATTACTGAAAAGGAAAGAATCATAAATGATGCTAGTATATGAAAATATGATTTTATACTTGTATTCAAAATGAGTCTTGTGTCAACTCAAACTATTGTAGAAAAAAAGAAAATGGCAGTTTTTAAATTGCATATATTTCAATAAACACACACAATAGATACACAAACCCAATATGAAAAATGATGGTGGATGTCTGAACTTTAAGATTGTCATCAAGGCACATATGTAAGTTTAATATATTTGCATGTACAGGTGCAAATACAGGTAAAATGACAAGTTACCACTGTATTTCATCTATATTTTTGTTTGTTTTTGAATGTAAAGGTTCAAATATATCAAAGAAATATATTCTTCACTTCTTCAATGTACATGTACATATTATATTTCTTACAATTATATATATATATATATATATATATATATATATATATATATATATATATATATATATATATATATATTGTAAAAATCACAGGTAAAGAAAAGGTAACAGTTTATAAGTATCCACTCTATGAATGTTAGAAGTAAGTTTAGACCCAAAAGTCAGTAACAGTAATGTTCATGAAAAATGTTCAGTTCTTATTTGTTCTAATATATTTGCATCATTTCATGTCAAGTTGTGAGATTACAGAGTCACCTATTCAGTTTATTACCTGTCCAGGTGTTATTCAACTCATCTGAACTACTACATTCACTCTGTAATTTACATATGTGTGAAATAACCTGAAACAATCAGGTACACAAAGTGCCACTTGGCATGTATCACATCTAAAAGATGTTTGTTTTTTTTTCGAATCCCTCACAGTCCTTTTATCTTTTATTGCAAGCAACACAATCAGTGTAGCTGAAATAAGTTCAGGGAAATGCCTCCCAAATAGGCATTCAGATTGCTCTCCTGCAAATTTTCTTCCTCTCTTAGTAGGTTCCAACACATCTGCTTCCTCAACCAATGACTTTACTAATGAAACACAGAAGTCATGGTGACTTACTTTCTTATGCTCAGGTGAAAATTTCTGGTACAACTGATAGGCGTTAACAATACATGCATTAAAGAGATAAAAAATGTTTTTTCCACTGTTTCTTGGATTTCCTTACTACAGGATTATATTGGTTGAATTGGTCACTTAGATCTACTCCTCCCATGTTTTTCACATAATCCACAACACATGTAGGTTTCATGACAGGTGCATTTGTTACAAAATTTGTCTTATTGATCACTGCTACCTTAGCTTCATGAAAACTGGAGATCATATTTACATCTTGTCATGATATTTTACAAGTAGCAAAATGTCCTTTCTTCGAAAAATACTCACCCTACCTTAGTTTTCTTTTAACCTTCATTGCCTCTGCAACACCAACTCTATTTGTTCGCAAGGTTCCACATGAAGAGGTATTTAGCAACTCAAGTGCATTAAAAAATTCAGGTGATGAATAATAATTATCCATATATACTCTGTGTCCTTTATTCAAAAGACTACACTTGCAGAGCAAACCAATCAGTTTTAGTTGTTTTTGATAGCTCATCAATGTTCAGTTCAAGTCCATCACAATAATTGTCAAGTTCTCCACCTGTTTTACCAGTATAAATGTGGTAGCCAATACAATATCCTGCATAATACTGCTTGCTTCACACACCTGGAACAGCTTTATGCCAAAATTGTTATGTTTGGTATGGTTGTACACTCGAAATGTCAGACAACCTTTCCAAGGGCAGGTAGCCATATCAAAACTGAGGTTCATATCTGGTGAATAAACCTCAGTAAATGTGTCATTATTTTCAATCATTGGATGTATCTTGTATAAAGGGTCACCTTTATTGTTCACATTGGCTGCCAGGTGTAAATTACATAGAATAGATAGAAATGTATCATTTCTCACTTTTTTGCTGAAATTTGATATCACATCATCAGTTGCCCAGTAAGAATAAAGATCAGATTTATGTACCAATCCCATTGCTATAATCAGTACAAATAAGAGTTTTAACTGCTCAGGTGTGATAGACTGCCATTTCTTCATTCAACTGTTCTCCTTCAAGTCTTCCCCATGAACTCTGATCTGCATAACGATTTGTTTGATCTACTATCAGTTGCAAGAACTCGTCATTAAAAAAAGTGTCAGATAGTCCATGGGTTCAAAATTCACCATCTAAATATTTAATTTTTAGGTACCAGTGAATGGATGGTTGACAGGCAGGCCATCTTTTCTCATCCAGCCAGCATGTATATCTGACTCCAGTTTGACGCAGATTTCTGTTTAAAATTACTCATGGGCATTTCCATCAGCACTTTGTCAGCTCCAATAATTTCATCCTCCTCAAATCCTTTAAAATCACTGTCATCATCATAATCAGGTATTTATTCCAAGAAATCACCATCGTATTCAGCATCAGCCGTTTTAATTTTTTTCAAGGTACCATATGCTCAGAAGCAAGTATTTGTAAAACTTCTTAGCTAAATACATAATAAAGTACAACGGAATGCTCGTTCAGGTTCTCTACAAACCAATCAAATATAGTTTTACAAGCAGGCATGGCAAGTTGAAGTAATAGGATGCATACATTGTTGCTTACCTGAAAATCTACTAAAGTCGCAACAAGCACTATGAGACCATATCCAACAGCGGCGACTAATGTCGCGACCAGCACTTTAAGGGTTAAGACCAACTAGATATCAATTTTAGTCTTCCAGTGAAACCACATGTCAATATAACTTTCTGTTCAAGTAGAATGGAGATAAGGTGGTGGTCATACTGGATGCTAGCTCAGTAACATTACTGTTTTTAGACCAGTTAGAAATCTAAAGTTTCTAGTTAAAGCCCATGCTAATATGACCACCATTCAAGAGGAGCTGTGATAACAAGATTTTCAAGATGGCTACCTTGGTGGACATATTGTATATCTTATTGATACCATTTTCATTTACAACCAACTCATCACAGTCTTCAGTGAGAACCCCGTAGTGATGACCATCCATTCAAGAGAACAATAAGATTTTCAAGACGATCACTGTGGCAGCCATACTGAATGTCCGAGCAGCACCATTTTCATTTAGGACCAACAAGACCAAGAGATAAATGTGTATATAAGGTTTCAGGGCAATCCTCCAATTAGTTTAGGATCAGAAGCAATAATAAACTTGTGCTAACCAATGGAGAGATGACAGATGATAACAGAGACAACAAACCATCTCATTTGTTTTTCTGGGTGTATGACTACTAGAGCTAATTACCTTAAATGATCCTATAAGAGCATCAGATCTCATCCTTTTGGAGTGTAAAACCTGAAAAAATAAATTTTACAAACTAATCAGTTTTATTATTCCTATAAGAAAGATTATGAACCCTGTCAAATATGAGTATTAACATGTACTCATGTTTCCTTACTTGAACAATACACAGTAACAATTGTACATGTGTTTTCTTACATGAATACACAATAGCAAGTAAAACTATCACCATAACATACCACTTCATTGTAATAAGACATGTTGTTCAACAAGCTGTTTATGAAGTATTACATACATCTGGTAATATATCTCAGATTTATAAAAAAAAACAGAAAATAAAAAGACTGACATATTATTCAGTGTGCAGTATATTAATGGTATATATATTCATTCAGCATCAGAAATTAGGACATAAAAGATAAAGCTGACTGCTGAATCTAGTATGTAAGAAATTATACAGCAGCATATAAACCATATTTGCTTAAAAAATAATCTGAATGTCAAATAGACTGTATTAAAATTTTGAATATCTAAATGCATAAAGTTAACTAATTTTAATAAAAAATTTATCTATTTCAAGTATTTACTTACTGTAAATTCCAGCATTTCATCCATTAGTTCAGCCGGAGAGGCATGAAAGTTGAAAAAAAATGTTTCATTCCAGAATGGTGAGTTGGTCGATTTTTTTACACGTGTCTGTTTTGTCTGGTTCCAGCATGTTATTTTACAAACAGGCTGAATATTGGACCCCTGGAGTTGGCGTGCTTCCAAAATCTTCACTCTGATCTGAAATATATTTTCAGGCAATAAATTTAAGGTCAATATTATAGCGGTGAAAACATCAACCAACCAACTTCTGTAGTTGATGAAAATAATAAAGAAGAAAGCAACTGTTATGTTTATTTTAACTCCATCAAATATTTCCTTGTAACTTTGAACATTTACTTTCATATTCTGGTGAGTGTTGAAACTTCTATATTATTTTGAAATATTATGTACAATTAATTCATTCCAAAACAAAACATATCTTTCACAAATATTATGTACACTTAATCCATGCCTAAACAAACAGAACTCTCAAAAAATGTTATTGATACCTCTTGACTAAAACATACACTAATGGCCACAATTGTAATTCAGTATCACAAAGACTACTGCACTTGTGAAGCACTGACTGAAGAATTAAGTATATAGGCAAACAAATATGTTTCTATACTAACTAAAAAAGTTATGTGTATACTAAAAAGAAAACAAAGCAGATTTGTAAACCTGAAAATCTTGTGGTTTTGATGACAATTTTCCTCTAAACCTCCGAGTAGATCTCTTTTTCTTCTTCTTTGGCTTGGGTACTGGTTGTCCAGTAGCTGGGTCAATCACTGGGGGTCCTGTATCAGCTTCATCCTCTCCCTCATCTTCCTCCTCCCCCTCTCCCTCCCCCTCTGCTTCTCCCCCACCAACATCCTGGCTGACCTCCTGACCAACTTGTCCTCCTGCAACTTAGAAAATGTCAGTTAACTTTCAGTGCATTCACTTTTAAAACAGATCTCACTGAAGCAATTAATATGGCCATATTATAGGTCTCTTTTAAATCTCTACTCCATCAATAATAATGCATATTATACGCAGACATACAAGAACATATTATTAATATGAAATCATTTTTGAATTTTTCTTTCTACATATTCTGAACTAGAAAACACAAGAAATACACCAATGACAATAAAGACAGACTGAAAAAAAAACCTAACAGAAAAACTGCAAATGGCAAAACAGCCACAGACTGAAAAAGCACCAATGACAGCGTACCTATACTGAAAAATTACCAATGGCAGTAAAACCGGATTGAAAGACTAACAATGGTAGTATGACTGGATTGGAAAATCACTAACAGCAGTGCAGTGTAAACAGATTGAGCAAAAATAAAAATAAGGGACTGCTCTTGATTGGCCAAAATGAATTTCCTAGCATTTTAAACAAGAGAATTTCTTAATTTTAACTATAGAATTTAGAAACACACTTTATATTCTTCTCAGATAAAAAGATTTTCAAATCAGCTGCAATTGTGGACATACTGGATGTCAGCTTGATGTCATTTTCATTTAGGCCAAACAATGCATTATAAGAAGTCTTTGGTGGAAACCCTATTTCGATATGACCTTCCATAATGTAGAAACAATTATAAGATTTTTCATATGGATGCCATGGTAGACATATTCATTATCTAATTTACACCACTTCTATTTTAAGTACTAACCAGACATCAACTCAGTTTGTGAAAGCACAATGTCGATATAACCAGTCATATAGCAGTTGTTGAATAACAAGATTTGTGTGTGTGTGTGTGAGATTTGGATGTTTAACATAGCTTTTGTTGTGCATCTTATTAGCTATCAAGACATCAAGACAAAGAAAATGAAAACTTATAAGAAATAACTTGTTTACATTCTCTGATCAACTTTGAAAAATTTATTGTGTCTACAGCGGTTCTGCCAGTAAACGTCATAATATTTGGACATGATATTTACCAGAAGTGATATTACTACTAAATATCCAAGTCTTGCATATGTGACATTCTTATATTCAGTCTTATATTCAATGTGATAGTCTTATAGTCAGTGTGAAAATCTTAATATCGCACTGAAATGAAAGTGGAGTAATCAAAGTTTTCTTTAACTATCACAAATGCACATACCTGGGGCTGCTGCTGTTGTTGATGCCTGTTGCTGGGCTTGAATAGCCCCTGGGGGTGGGATATAGATAATTTTCAATTTAATCTTGCACTGTAAAGAAAGATAAATATAATTACATGGTATTCAGTCATTCATGTCAATCAGTATATACTGAATATAATACCATAACTTTGACAGTTTTTGGCCCTGTCAATTTTGGGGGTACATATAACAGATGCATTTTATGGGATATAAAATATGAGAGCTTACCTGTTTTCACTAATGAAAAGTTTGACTTCTGACTTGCAGGTGAAATATTCTTAATTTATTCTGATATTCTATATTCTCAGTAAAATGAAGATTTAACAACTGTGTACTGCACTGTGATATTTTCTTTTCTAACAGCAAATTTAACTAATCAACTTGCCAGTATGGCTTTTATCTTCTATGTTTGTAATGACAGTCATTTGATGGTGGTTTGGTATCATTTGCAAAAGTTCGAAAGGTCTTTTTGCAATGATACATTCTGCTGAATATAATATATAATTCAACATAATATAATATAATATAATTAAACAAACTATGAATGCAAGGAAGTAACTATGAGGCTCCCACAGGGATCAGCATAAAACTTTAATGGTATTTTTTACCAGGGGTAGAGGACGCCCATTTGCATCACTGAGGTTGGTGTCCACTGCTTTTTCTCCTCCCCTCACCAGGTCT
This sequence comes from Potamilus streckersoni, assembly GCA_016746295.1. Taxonomy (NCBI): domain Eukaryota; kingdom Metazoa; phylum Mollusca; class Bivalvia; order Unionida; family Unionidae; genus Potamilus; species Potamilus streckersoni. The sequence goes on from JAEAOA010001266.1 coordinate 726,765, forward strand.
GCAAGGGGTATTTTTGTTGTACCCAGTAATCTGAAATATAAGATTGCATCTCTGCAGCATTAGACATTTTACTTATTCATAATTAAGGCTTTTTTGACAATTTTTTGGCTGTCATTCTCAACAATCTAATCTGATAGACATGTATCTGACAGACTGCAAATAACATTCTCTTGGAAATACTTCTCAGACTGGAAAAAAAGTCTATAAGACATTTTTTCCACCAGTTTGCCAAATAAACAAGCTTCTGCTAAGAAGTTCAAACATATATGAACAACAGCAAAGTTTAATTCATACTGTATAGCAATGTGCTATTAATATTTCATGCAATGATTAAGGTGGAGATAGTAATATGGACTACCTTTCTAATTAAACCAACTAATCCACATCAACTGGGAGTTACTCTCATCTCAGTATGCAATAATTTGGACAAACACCTTGACAAGTTTATAAGAGAATAAATAATCATTACTTTCATAAAAAAAAAAATTATAGAGATTATCAGTTTTCCATAATATTTCAAGTCTGAATATGATAGCATGATGTATATGTACATATGTCATAAGGACATGTAATGTATATATCAGATGTCATGGGAATATAAATGTGATAAAAATACCAAAAATCATAGGGATATACTAGTGTGATATATATACCAAATGACACAGGGTTATTCAAGTGCAACTTTTTACCCAATGGCATTGGGTAAAACCATCATTAGTATGATGTTGTTGTTAATCTGGGGCTTAATGCCATTTTTCTTCATATGATAGGCTATACATGGCGGCCAGTATTAATGGTGGAGGAAGAAACCAGGAAATCAGGGAAAAGAACCACCAACCCACGAGAAGCTATTAGCATGCTTTTTCACATATCCACATTTAACCAATCTTTGATTTAAACCCAAACCCACACCCACAAAGATGGAGGTGAGATGGCAGTGACATAACGGAGACCACTTGGCCACTTGGGGCCCCAGATTTTGTATGATCTAAATGATACAGGTGTGATGTCTATACCAAATGACATGGATTTGCTAGTATGATTATTTAGCAAATAGCATATGGAGATACTAGTGTGATCTATATACCAAATGGCATAGGGATATACTTGTGTGATGTATATACCAAATGACATGGATATACACCACTCCCTCAATAACTCAGGGATATCAAGGTCCAAAAACATCGACCCGGATATAAGCAAGGGTGCGAGTGTTATAGTGTTATCGAGGGACCTATAACAAACAACAAAACTAACAAAGGAATTGACGTATAGGCAAAAGAAGGTGGGGGTGGCTTGGTATGTTACATTGTTGAATACTCAATAATCATGCTAAGATTAACAGTAAATAATTCTCTTCATATCGGTGTACTTTAATTTTTTCATCACAGAGTAACATTAATTTCAGGATAACTTGCAGTATACTGATCATCAAAACATTATTCCACATGGTTTCCATTCGCTTAGCACATGTAAAACTTCACGTTGTGTACTATGTCACTAATTTTGCTATGAATGGTATACATTCTAGTTTTATTGTTTGATCCAAAGTAGACGTCTTTTTTTTTTAAATACGAAAGATCGACACATATGGAAAAAACAATGTTGATCAAATGATATGTAGATATTTATTGTGGTAGACATAAAATGACTCAGCAATTTTTAGTTCATTGCAAATTTTTTATCTCGCTTGGTCATTATGAACACCATCTATGATGAACAGCTTTTCAGTCACTAAGTACGCCTTTCGCTTAATTTCTTTGCTCTCCATGATCACATTTACAAATGATTAGGATACATTGCTGATATTATATACTTTGATGATGTTAATACCTAAAATGTGAAAATATTTTCCATTGGTCAAGTAAAATGAAATTTGATAACGGTAATGAATACAAAAACATTTGCTTTTATTGGCATGCCTTTGAACTTTATTTTATTGTATTTACTTTGTTTTACTTGCTACAAAAGACATATTCAAAGTGATAAAACAATACAGGTCTTTTTTAACTGATTCTTTTATTGCAACAAACACTTCCCCAGCATTCAATTTTGTTCTCACGGAAGTACTCAGGTTGGGTTTCGATGTGACGGTGGACTAATTCTTTTCAGGTTTTCATAAAAGAGAATATGTATGTTGTGATTATAGTGTTGAGACGAAATTAAAGGATTATGAGAATTTACCTAGCCAGATATTTAATTGGTGTTTATTTCATTCTCTGTTGCAGCATGTTAGCATTTACCAGAATTTTTATTTACAGTGTATTGACAACTATTTTTCTATTTTAAAAAAAAACTAACATAATATGTGATATCTTATAAGAAATTGCAAATTTCACAATATGGAATCTATCTATAATGGGCAATAATCACCATTTTCAATGATAAAAACGAGCCAATTATCAAGGTTTACTTTACCATTTTACCTTTTCTTATCATGTCTTTTTTTACTTTCAACACATTTTTAAAATATATTTTCTTTGAAAAAAATTGGGAGCCATGCCAGGCACAGTGTTATAAGCAGGTTATCTAGGGAGTGGTGTACTAGTATAATTTTTTACCAAATGATATAGGGATATACAGGTGTAATGTATATACCAAATAACATGGGTATACTAGTATTATTTTTTCCAAATGGCAATGGAGATAGTAGTGTGATCTATATACCAAAGGCATGGGAATCAGCTAGTGTAACATAAACTCACATGGACAGAGGTGAACATAAACATGAACTGGTGTGATGTATATACCATGTGTCATGAATAGATGGATGGAGACAAATGGAACTGAAGAAAATGTGTGAACAACAAAAAGTACATATACATGTATTGTCTAATGTGTGTTCCAAATTTCAGAGACATCTTAAAAGGTTTTGGAGTTATAACTCAGAAAAAAAAATGGTTCATAGATGGAAGAATAGATGGAACTAAATGGTTCATGGATGAATTGAAGGATATATCATCAAAAGCAATATTGACTAGTGAAAAATCATGGAGTATTGTAACATGTATACCAAGTTTCAAAGAATTATCTTGAACAGAATAGTTTTACTTATCTTTTGGAAACAAAAATATTACAGTCAGATAAATATATATTATCTACAGATATTATGAACTTCTGAGAGAGTGACAGGTATAAGATGAAGTTTTTTGCACTTTCAAAATGCATAATGGAGAGAATATTGACATAGTTTTGTTACTATCATGTACTGTGGCTAAAATTTCTTAGATAATGTGCTTGTGGAAACTACTTATTCTAAGCACACAACTAACCAAAATGACTACTCCATGTACATGAAAAATCAACCTGAATTAGTCTAAAGTACACTATCTTTAGCATTATTAAAAAAGGGAAAATTAATTTAGCCAGACTAGACAATATTAGCTTCTGAAAGAGCAATGAATAAATATGAATGAATTACCAATTATATACACTGTAACACTTTTTTGATAGGTGCACATCTGAAGTAAGGCCAAGCTGTATACTCTATAACACAAGCTACACATATCAATCATACAACAAAATAAAGGGAATTAAAAACTTTTTAACAATACTTAATATATGCAAGGTCTTGTTTTTACATAGCCATTATAACCAGTGAGAGAAACATGGGAAATTCTTTAAATATCTAACCCACTATGTATGACCCTCTTGTACATCACTACCAAGTTTTGTAATAACTGATTACTGCAACTGAGCAGTGGCATAAAGAGGGTGGTTGGAAAAAAAAGTTTGACCATCTCTTTCAAATTCTGTATCTCTAGTCCTTCCTCTGTATGTGATCTGGTTTATAACACATGTACTTTTGAACTAGCTGACAACTATTTAAAAGTACATGTGAAGTGAGAAACTAATGTTAATAGGAGACAGTCTGACTTGACAAGGGAGACAACTCCTGCAACATTCTTACAAACTGGTTTCAGGTAAATTCCCAATATGCAGTGAACCAGGTAGCCAAATCAGTTGAACTGTAACTACAAATGTATAACACAAATTATAGGTAACCATCCAACATCTGGCATCAGACACATATATATCCTCCATCATTCTATATAAATATATATGTACCTGATGAGAGTTACTATAAAACAAATGATACAATGCAGGACTTTCTGCAATGAAAAAGAATGATGATGATAGTTTTATCTACTGACAAGAATATGGATTAATTGGGTGAATAAGGTACATATTATATACAGCTAAATGAGATTGAAAGTCCTGGTTAAAACTGCTGACTACAAACTTGTAGACTAAAAAGAAATAATACAAACTACAATCCAAACTGACAATTATAACAAATATTTTGTTTGTATGAACAGAGTTGCCTGTCATAATGTAAATAGCTATTTCAAATAGCAAAAACATAATACATAACGGAGAGTTCAAATTGGTTGTTTGGCTGTTATAGTTTAAATACTATTTTTCAGCATATTATAGCCAGTGTATTTGGTGGAGGAAGAACTTGAGGAAAACCCAAGGAAGGACCACCAACCCACAGAAAGTTACTGGGAAGCCTTCTCGCATAAGCACACTAGCCAAGCCTGAGACTTAAACTCACATGGACAGAGGTGATATGTGAGTGATCTGTAAAAGAAAGCACCATAGACCACTTGGCCACCTGAAGCCCAACCCTAGACCACTTGGCCACTTCCACATGAAGCCCAAGTTCAATCTATTTTGAAGATCCAAATTATACCATGTTGCATGCAGTACAATGAATACAAATTAAGATATCAAAATTCAAAATGACATTTCTACAATCTCAAGAATTCATTTGTAAATTTCCCATTTTAAGTGGGAATGGTCTAACAATGTAATGTACAGATTAGAAAGCATTAAGTATATGAGGCTAAACCAGTTCCAAATAACTAGAAACCAAAAAGAGAACTCATGTATGAGTGTCTGGATAGACTATAGCTGTCTAAACTTTACATAATTAGAGCCTGAGATTATGTGTTCTTTGCAAAGGGACCCACTCCAATTTGCTCCTTCAGGCCTTAAGCTGTTTTGGGAATTCAAGTTAAAAGAAGATGGGTGTTCAGTGGTCATGGCTTCTCTAAATGATGATGTCAAATAAAATGCAACTCCTTTAAGGAGTGACTGAGCAACATAAGCTATTAAATCACTCATACATCTCTCCTTTGTCCCTGTAAGTGTTGAGTATTTGCTTCCCTTCAGTCAGAGGTTTTTCCTGGGTCCTTCTGAATTCTTTCCCTGCCAAATACATTGGCTCTCATGTATCATGAGCTAAAAACAGGCAATAAAACCCACAAAACCAACTCATGAAACTTTGTTCTAATTAAATTGCATCATAACATGTCATAGGGTTGTTGATTATACCAGTTATATGCAATACTATATGTGAAGATATGAAGTTAATTGTCAAGGAGCACAAGGCAATCTCAGATTTAGCTGATTAGACAAATCCCATAAGAGGCAAGCCTTGATCATTGCCATTTATTTCATACCAAATCATACCCAAAAAAAATGCTGCAAGGTTCTGGGGCTGTGCCAATTGCAAGCAAATCCCATGATTAAAGAAGGGAGGTTAATTATCAAGTACCATAACTCCATCCAAAATGGAGTTCATAAGACAAAACCCATAAAGGACATATTTAAGTAGACAACTTTCATACAAAACCCAAACAATATCTTTATGGTTCTTGAACTGGGCTTGTTAAAAGCTATATCTTTTGTGAAGATACAAGTTTAATTGTCAAAAATCATAACTCATCCAAAACTGGGCTGAGACAAATGTTATTTGTTACTGAAGAATAACTCTAATAGGTGATCTATATAATATTAACTGCTCTGATAGCCTAGTGATTAGAGCATTCACCTCAAATGGGGGAGGTAGTGGGTTTGATCTCCAGTTGAGTTGCACCAAAGACTTACAAAAATGGTATTAACAGCTGCCTCACTTGACACTCAGCATGAAGAGGTTAGTGTTAGGACTGGTCAGCATGGTGTCAGGATAATGTGACTGGGTAGGACATCATGCTACATGTCATCGGCATGATGCCCCAGTGCTAGACATCAATATAAACTGCCACACTGCAGACATTATAGAAATATAACTGAAAAATTGTTAAGCTACATTAAAAATCATAATCACATCACCTATAATATTTATTAATTACCAGACATCAGTACAGCTGTAACAAGGAGACAAGACAACCCTGTTAGCATTTTTTTCATAATGAATGCAAAGCATAAACAAGCTAATCCAGTGTGGAATGTATTTTAACACATATTCTGATATAACTGAGCTAAGGGAAATTACTGAGAGGGTTTTTCTTTTCCACATTTATTATTATTAAATATTCAGATTATTATTTGAGATCAAATATGTTTTTCTGCATCTGAGTGTAGTACATTAATTTTTCACTTGACAACTTTGAATGTTTTTCTTTAAAATTACTTATTCCTACCTTAACATCTGAAGTGGAACCAGTCTTAAAATTATTCACTGGAGTTATAAAGTGTTAAATAATACTTGGAATGAATCATTAATTAGGAATCATTATGAATTCATTGTAGGGTGTTTTGGATTATAATAGGGTTTTACTTCAAGGCTATTAACACCACATTCTGGGGGGCACTGGCACATAACAAGATTGGAGACTACAGGCACCTTAGTACATTCAGTATTGGTATTTATTTTGAACAGCACTGGAAATCATTTGGAAATCAATACATTTTGCACTTCTCACAGAACTCTTAGGACTGTTTGGGACTTAGTTCACAACACTAAAAGTTGTTTTTAAATTTTCACTTTTACATTGCATGGAAACAATTTATTTGTTGAATTTTGAAAAACTTTGGTTTTCACACTCTTTTGTTACTTACTTTATGACCATAGGAAAGTAACTATAAATATTTGAATTAAACTAGTGGTCTGACTGTATTAACTGCCACATGCATGAGCTTTTAAGCTTGCACAATCAACAATCCAAGATGACATCTAGTCAATAAAAATGAAGCATTTAATATGAGGTTTCAAAACAAATCCCTTGTAATTCTAGACTGACATCTCTGCATTTGGCTTTTAGGTGTCAGCCTGGTGAATATCTTGGGCCTCTTCTGCTTCTTGTTTAAAATAAATATTTTTTTCACAAAATATATCACTTTACCAGAATATTTACATTTATTAAGCAAGGTTATGAATATTGGAAAAAATCTGATTTGAAAATCTGAATCTGTACACTGCAATATATAATCCAATTAAAGCAATATATCCACTATTCACACACACACCTTAACAATTTTAAATATTAAGTTTTCAAAAATTATTATATTATATTTGAAATTACTTATACAAATGTATTTTGTCTTCTAAAACTTGTATAAATACCACACCACCTTAAATAACTAAATTTAGCATTATAATAAATATCTGATTACTTCTGCTGCCAAGGAAAGATAAGTGATATTTAAAGCTAATACAAGGCTAACACTACAAAGATGACAAAATATTTCTAATTTACACAGAAATAAACCACAGAGCACTAAGTACTGTATAAACACCCACTTTTTCCATGCTTTGTAAGAAACTGACTTTTCTTATGAGTACATGTATACAATGTACCTCCCAATATGACCTACTTTAACCTTGACTTTTCTATGAGGTATAATATCTGTGCAACTGCTTTACAATGAGAGTTAACTTTCCACCAGGTAATATTATATATCATGCATGTCCTGTTGTGAAGTACACCTATCAAAGAAACTGCCTGGTGTGGGAGTTGGGAGAGATATTGATGTACTGCTTTGTCATGAAGGTGTACAGTCATAGCCTTAAAATGTGTCAAAAAGGCATGTATAAAATAAAATGCACTGACATAAGTATAATGTAAAACATAAGACCCAAGTTTTCGACAACATCTTGCATATTTGTATAAGGTTGAAAATGCAAATGTACCTGTAGCAAGGCAGGTTAACTTTGGGTTGTAAAATACACAAATCAGGATAAAATTTCTAGCTATTTGGTTGAAAATTGTGGTGTCTGACATGTTATACAACCTTGTTTCTACTTGAGTAGGTGTATACATGAAGCCAGCTCAAATAAAGGAGTAATTATACTATCAGTTTATGGTATTGCATATAGCATTCAGTACAAGTCCAATTTAATTTCCTGGGATAGAATGGCTGCCACTTTCAGGTCCTTTACACTACAGTTGATAATAGTACACATATATACAATTTGTTACATAATTTAAGATAGGTCAATAAAAAGGATTTATCTTACATACCATACACTATACTGCCAGTTATATAACTAATAAAATGTATGCTTAACTTGTCTCTGTTTTCATATTTCTGTCATATATCCATTTATTGAAGACAATTAAAAAGATTATTGCTGCAGTGGTTCAGTGATTACTTTTGGACCCAAGCCTTCAAGAGTGCTGATATAAATCCCATCAGCTTAGATGTGGTGTGCTTGAGCAATGGCACTTACTTGCTTTGGCATCAGGGGTAAAACATTTTATCAATGCTTTGATGAATCAACAATACTACCATATTGATACAAGTGAAGAACCTATTTTAAAAAATTGTACTTGCCCTCTACAAGTTATCTTAATCTTTAGCAGTCATGGTTAATTATTAGTTTGCCTTTTTATTATTTAAACCAAGAATTTACCAGAATGAGTTATCATGGGCTCTGGCTCTCATTTCTGTTAGTAAAAATGAAAAAAAAAATGGAACACCCACTCCCCTTTGACAAGTTAACACAAGGTGAATAACTCATTGATTGAGTACTCATTTTTGGCCACAATGGCATGTTCTGCCACTGATAAAATATCAACATTAGGGAGACATCCAAAATTAGTTCCCAAAGTACAATTTAGGTATTTTTAATAGCAAATATCCTTCTCTGTTGTTTGGTACTGACTACTTGGTTCAAATTTGGAGGCCTGCATATCTGGTGTGTCTATTATAGGGCAAAATTTTGTTAATTGAAGTGGTATGGAATATTATACAGATTTAAAAGATACATTTGTATATAAATTTTCTAAATTCTCTTGATAAATTTAATAACTATATCTACAGGAGTAAATTTTTATAAAATGTTAAATTTGGGGGCTGTGGTTCTGGTTTTAACCATATTTATATGGTATTATCTGCAGCCACTCAGGGTAAATGGTGTTAGGTTACAGTGCTATCTGAGCAATGTGAAACAAAGAAGTCATTATAGTGGAAGGATGTCTGTTTATGAACCTAAAATAAATCAATGGTAACAAGTTTCCCTTAACAGTCAAAACATATAGTTTAACCACTAAAATTTAAAGCTCTCTTAAGTTAGTACATATAAAGTAAAGTGCTCAAAAAAGATTTAGGTAGTTACAATTTAATTTGCAAATAATTAGGTCATGAGAATAAATTTTACAACTTCTTCCTACCTAGTATAACATTTTTGGAAATTCTAATATACATTCTCAGTTGCAAAAGGGTATGTGAAATGTGGGTATATGGCTTTATTTGGATTATATAATTTAGATTTTGTACATTTTTGTATGTAGGCTAGAGTTAGATCTTGGGTCTGCAACTAACAAAATCAAGACCATGAGTTTAGCTCTAGAAAAGGTCTTCGGGCAAAGGTCTCTTTGAAGTCAACTAGGGTTGTTAATAATCCAGGTCAAACATAGTGCAGGGAGTCAGCATTAAGATCTGTAAGCATTAGTGTTAAATTATGGTAAATGTGGAAAAGAAAAATCCTCTCCCTTGTGACTAATTCCCCTTAGCACAGATACATCAAATAATCACATCTACTCATCCCTTAGTGAAATATTCAACTTTTGTTCCAACTCTAGGCAATCAGAAACCACCAATCAGAACTGAATGTAGTTTATTCATTGTGACACTCTGGAAGTGTAGCCATTTAAATTTTATCCAAAACAACAGAGAAACTTCATGTACAAGTGGCTATTCAAACAATCAGTAAAGTACTTAAATCCTAAATGGGGAACAAGTTTGGAGTGGCTCTTTTTCAATATATGTAGTATGTATCACCAATAACTGAATATGTCTACATAATAATAAAAAAATCTGCACAAAATTGTCATGGGGTTGATTTCAAACAGAGTTTTGTCAGTCAGTGTCAATTAGTAAAAATTTAACACTAAGGAAATGAACTAAATACCTTGTACTTTGATCAACCACAAATATGCACACCCATGTCAATACCAGTACAGTTATCAACTGACCTCTCTCCCCTGATTGCTATTATAGAACATATATGCCCAATTTAATAACCCCAGACAGGTATAAAGATCTTAATCTAATAGGATTTTTACAGTATTTTTTTATCCCCAGACAGTTTGTTGGATGAGTGGGCCATCTAAACAATTATAGCTATATAGCATGTACATCAAGCCAAATCTTATACAACTTTTGAAAGTATAAACACTGTAGAAAAACAAGCATCAAATAACAGTAAGTACTTTATAGTTCAGCAATGTGGAACATAATTTAGAAATTCTTTCTTCATAATAATATTTGTGGACTGGAATCATCTGAGTGACAGTGTTGTGAGCTTGCAATTGTTGGAGAACTTCAAAACAGCTCTTGAATGATATTACTTATGTTCTAGTTGGCTCTCTCTTCTGGTGCAAATTTATTCCTTAACTTGCCCTGTACTGTACAGATTCAGATTTTCAAATTTTTACAATTTTGTCAAAATATTCATAACCTTGCTTAAAAAATGTAAATACTATTCTGGTAAAGTGATATATTTTGAGAAAAAAATATTTATTTTAAACAAGAGGCAGAAGAGGCCCAAGATATTCACCAGGCTGAACACACCTAAAAGCCAAATGTAGGAATGTCAGTCTAGAATTACAAGGGATTTGTTTGGAAACCTCATATTAAATGCTTCATTTTTATTGACTTCATGTCATATTGGATTGCTGATTGTGCAAGCTTAAAATATTATGCATGTGGGTGGTTTTAAAGATGTAATTTAAAAGTTTCTGTTTTAATAATAACTGTCATGGATCAGCATCATATGTACAAAATTGAAGGATGATAATGCCAATAGGTCTTTTGTAAAACTTAAGTCAAATTATGCCCAGCCTGTTACAATGTTTACTTCAGACATGAAAAAAAGCCCAATGGCCCAAACCAGATCAAAAATTTGAGTGAGGTAAGAAGAAAAGCAAACAAACAAGGATCACAAATATCCTCAGCTGTTTCATGTTAATTCAAGAAATTCAAAAACATTAATTATCACTGGCACTTGCACTGTGGATTTGTCCAATCTGATTAGAATCAGATCTCCACTTTTGTACATGAAGATCTGACAGTGACCACTATGAGGTCATGTTCTGGTGACTAATGTTATTAATCACAATTTTTATTAAGTCAATCAAATGAATTATTATATCTCTGTGTTCCCCAGACGGAGCAGTATAACTGAAGAGCATCAATGTGTGCTGAACAATTTAAATCAATCAATGTGTGCTGAACATTTTGAATCTGTTTCAGATTTCTGAAAGGGGCAATTCCATTGACTAATTAAAATATCACCAGAATATGACTGCTATGTGGGCACTGACAGATCTTCATGTAGGGGTGTGGAGATTTGATTTTATTCCGATTGGAATTTGAAAATTTCTGCAATAAATATTCACTCTTCCAGCAATAGCTGCTTCAAGTCCATTGTTACAGGTCAGTCCACAGAATGCTTTTCTACTATGTATATGCCTACTAGAATACTAGTTTATTTTTGTGGGCAAGGAAATTATAGCAAAACTTGTACTAATGCAACTCAAGAACTGATTTAAAGTATAATAATAATAATAATAATAATAATAATAATAATAATAATAATAATAATAATAATAATAATAATAATAATAATAATAATAATAATAATATAATAATAATAATAATAAAGATAATAACAATAATAACAATAATATATTGAGTTGACTCATTTAGTCAAGAACAATGCAATTCTCAACTGAGGCCATATTTCTGCATCATACAAACAGTATTGACAATTTATTCAAACATGTATTTAATATCATAAATACTAAAATCTATTATAACCTATTAATAACACATAACATACTCATGACATCTCTTCTTGAATATTTCATGCAGATTTGATATGCAGTGGAAGCTTGTTTTCACAGAATTTTACCAGAGTATTCAGAGCTTCCTTAAATTGCCATATTCTTGATTTGTGGGGAAAAGGTGTTCCATGTGATGTTGATTTTAAGAAGTAAAGTGCCTGAATAAATCCTGAAGATTTGCTGGTGCAATTCCATGCAGACATTTATATACAAGAACTGCCTTATGGAAATCAACTGTTTTATATAATGTAAACCATTTTAGTTTTGTAATCAATGCTGTTGATGCAACAACAAATGCATCAAAGATAATGCAAGCTGCACTTGTCTGAAGTTCATAAATATGATGAAACTGTAAAATTTAAAATAAAGTTTCTAAAATTAAATATTTCTTGATTTGCAGGAGTAGGCCAATTATGGAAGACAGTGCTTTACAATATGGTTATACCACTATAAATCATTATCTACAGATGCTACAAGCTTTCTATGTTTGGTATGTTCTAACTGATAACTGTTTATTGCAATAGATAAGTTTGGGTTTCCTGATGCAGGTAGATTTTGTGATATCACCAAAATCATACATTTTGTTTTACCTTCATTACTTACCATCTTATTTGGTTGTCTCTAACATTAAACTCTTAATAAGGTTAGCCTCTAATCTTATTTGTGTAATTTCATTATTAGAACCAGATGTGTACAAGGTTGAATCATCTGCAAAAAAAAATATTTTGCAGATTCATTATTTAATGGAAGATCACTTACACAAATAGGAAGGAGAAACAGGCCTTAAGCAGATGAAGGATCAATGAATGAATAATGCCATTCTGAGTTAATCTTTCCAATTGTTACCTGTAGGTATGATCCAATAACAGAAAAGTAAATATTTATTGTAGAAACTAATAAATCCATGACCTGAGCATTTGTGGCCATTATTAGCCTCCCCTGTCACTAGGTCAACATTGGGGTTTAGTCTAGATCTTTCTTTTAGATTTTTCTCTCTTGTATGCCACTTTGGAAATAACTGCAGCATAGTTTTTACTTCCTTCTATATATTTCCCTCAATAATTATCAAGTGGCGGCTAAGCTAATCAAAATCAGTAAGACATCTGTTAACTAAGGAATTGTCTTGTACTTCTTTGTAAATATGAACATTTGAGCTGGGTAATGTAAAATTTTATATCAAAGTATTTCTGAACAACTGCAATATGTACTATGGAATACTACAATTATATTAGGGACCAATAATTTAATGTTTCAGAACTGATGCCTGACCCTTTTTTTTAAATGGATTCTCTCAATACCTGTTTTATACCAAAATAACAGCATATCATATTCATTATATTATCTCCAAAATACAATTATCTTGAGATGAAACAAAATAAAATATCGGTTCAAAACAAAATTGCAACCCCAACCTCCTCCCATAAAAAAATTTATGTGATCGGAACCTTGTACATAAATTTGGCTATGTGAATGTTAACTGTTGTACAAGATATAACCTAAAACTGTAACTAAAGTGACACCATGAAAAGACATTGAGCTTATATCAGAGTGCTTGTTTATCAAAATAGGTGTGTTGACACTGAAGCTTAAGGTTTTCTATTTTTAGCATTGACATAACCTCAGCCATAATTGATGGCAATTCAGCAGCAATTATAAAGGCTTTCAATCTAAGTGCAATCTTATGAAAAAAATTTAGTAAAACACAAAATATGGGTCATAGTGAGCTGCTTTTTATGTATTTTATGATTAAAGAATGAAGCATGCAGGAGAAATTTTTTAAAAAATTAATCCAAGTGAAGCATCTAATATGGGATATAATGATTTAACTACCTTTACAATATTGGTGTAGTGCTCACTTACACCCTGTAAAGAGCTGGTGAAAAATCTATGTAGACATGAGCTAAACAAAACCTTTACCAAAGCTAGTGAAATGAAAACTTGGTCAAATGACCTGCTGTACAGATGATACACACAGAGGTATGTACAACCATCCAAGGGGCCCTGGTGGCCAAGTGGTCTAAAGTCTGACTGTTACAGATCACTGCCATCTCACCTCTGTCTGTCTGCCAACATGGGTAAGTGAGAAAGCATGCCATTAGCTTCTTGTGGGTCTGTGGTTCTTCCTCCACCATTAATACTGGCTGCCATGTAAAGCCTATCTTGTGCTAAAAAAAGGCACTAAACCCTGCAACAACAACCATCTAGTTAAATGACTCTGCATGTATACTTGAAAAATAGACATCAAATGCAAATTTAACCAATTTATGAAACATGAGTCACAGTGACCTAATTTTTATTTGGATGTGGCTTTCATAAAAATGAATACCATGGCTAATTTTCAGAATCTGATATTAAATACATGTATACTGGGTACAGAAATCCTGTGAAGTCATCAGCTATATCAGGAATGTGCAACATATGACCTGATATGGTTTGATTTGCTTATTTACATTATAGGGTGTATCTGTAAAAATTGCTAATCTAGCCTGCTGGATGTTGCACAAAACTGAACTAGATGACATTAGGCCAGGAAATGTGAAATGTAGTTTACCATTGCCTACTTTTGTGTAAGGGTGTGGAATTAATGGAGATGTATACAATCATTCAGTTTGATGACTTGACAGTAAGCATGAACAATGTTTTTTAAATTAAAAACTCAAAATTTATGCAAAGTCAGTGAAGCATGAAATAAGATAACAATTAATTATTTCTGTGATAAAAATGCATCACCCTCATAAATTTTAATGAAATGCAATAAATGGAAAATCCATACTTGATGCAAAAAAAAAACAACAAAGTTGTATAATAATTTTTATGTATTACAATCCTTGATCCAATTTCAAATCTATGACATTACTGCTGCTCTAGTGCTTAGATAATGCCTTCTCTAACTGATGTTATGAATCTTCTCTCTCATTCAGGGATTTCCATTTTTCAAAATTGCCACTGTTAAGATGAAGTTGAAAAAACACTTGACCCTAATGATTTCAGAAACTACCGCCTTGCAATTGACCATAGCATTCATGTAATACATACTAGAAACAGCAAAAGTCTACATGATGCCTTTGTCAAAGAACTGAAACTGTACTTTGAAAGTAGCTGTAAATTTCTTCTCTGCTTTGGATAGTGGAAAGATTGTCCTATATGGAGCATTGACACAATAAACCGCAATGTATCACATATTCTTCAGCACATATTCTTTCCACATATTTGGCAGTCTCAATATAGCCTTACTATGGTTCAAGTCAAACTTAATGAAAAGGACATGTACTGTGTCAATAAATGGGAAACATTCCATTCTTATTGATCTCTGTTTTGGTGTTATACATGATTCTGTTCTTGGGCAAGTTTTTTTCATTCTAAACACTTGGCAGCCCCTACCATGTGTCACAGATCATCATCTAAAAATCTACCATCCAAGCATACAAGAGGTGCATTTCCAATGTCAATTAATGGATGAAGTGTAACAAGCTTCAGAACATTAGACAAACATTTTCACATTCCTATCTTTTCCCTCAAACAATAAGTATAAACAACACCAACATTAAATTCATACAAATCAGTATGAAATCAACATGTCACTCAATATTACTCTCATTACACCTGCATGTCAGGAACATATGCAAGACTGCATATCTGGAGCTGAGAAGCATCAGTTCCATTCAATTTTCTTCCAGCTGATTCCACTAGAACACTTTTTTGTTTCTTAGTACTTTTAAGACTTGACAAGTTTAATTCTTATTTACATGGTTCATCTTAGTATTTATTATAGAAGCTTCAAAACAGCTGCTCTGATCATATTTGAGTACCAAGAACCGAGCACTTATACTCCCATGTGTATCCTCCACTGACTACTCATTCACTCCAAAATCAAACAAATCTTTTCTCTATGCTACATTTCACTGACTGCCTCCAGTCCAAAATACTTATCTGACCTCATCATGTACATGCCATTTCCACACTTATACTCATTTTCCAACACTCATATTTGCATTATTCCCACTAACAATACCAGTCCTATGGACATTCATTTGCATACCAGGGCCCTTCTACAGATACCTGGAAGGAATTACCTCTTGAACTCAGACACAATGACAATGTGTTCTCATTCAAGATTTCTATGAAAACTTTCTTATTTCAAGTGTTAGAATTGATATGAAACAACCATGTTTCCTTACCTTAATTATTATCAGCATCCTTTTGCTTGTAATTTGATGGAGTTCGTGTTTATGTTTGCAATATTGTCTAAAATATATATATATATTTATATATATATATATATATATATATATATATATATATATATATATATATATATATATATATATAAATATATATTTATATATATATATAATTGTGTGTGCATATATATACACATATGTATGTATGTGCATGTATGTGTGTGTGTGTGTGTGTGTATATCTATATATTTATGTATATATGTATATATATATATATATATATATCTATATATATATATATATATTTATATATATATATATATATATATATATATATATATATATATATATAATACAGATGGGTGAGTATTGCCAAAAAAAATGTATTGCACTTTATTTTAATTTAGCTTTTTTTGTATTGTAATAATGAGCATTTCCTTGCATGCAGTAACATCTGAACAACACTTTCCTCTTTATTTCAAACAACTACTAGAAGTAACAACTACATAAATGATTTAGCAAACAACAACAAAAGTAAAAACTTCTACCAACAGAAAATAAAAATTTATAGAAGAGTTGCAGTATCATTTTACCTGATCAGGAAAGTCTTTTGGTCAACCAATGAAAATGATTAAAAGGTTCATATACTACAGTACAATCATAACAATGAACAAAAATGACAAATGTCTTGCTTTGATTTGAAGAAAAAAAAAATACTGTAGTAAATTAGTAATACAAATGATTCCTAAATGTTTATTAGACTGACAATAAAACAATAAATTACTAATCTCCACACATTTGAGGACTTGCAAACATTAAAATCAGCTTTTATTTGTTTAATCAACTAAATCAGTTTTTATCATTTTTATCTCTTATGTTCTCTGTGAACACTGAGAAGCAGAGCAGAGCAACAGTTCAGACAGTACATGCTGTAGTATATTATAAGCATTAAATTGTGCATACTCCAAAGTTGTTCTGATTGCCCCTAGCAATAAGGTGGTGCACATAAGGTGTTTAGGATAAAAGACATTAATTCTATTTAAAGCAAGAACAATCTTTTTAGAGCAAGAATAATTCCTAGATTACCATACTTCCTCAAAAAACAAGAAACAGACATTTGCAACGGGGAGGGGGGTGGGCACTGTATGATCCAACTTTCAGACCTAGCCACTGTATCCCCCTTTTTCTATTTCAAAATGTACACTGTCACTGCACTTTCTAAATCCTGAGGAACTATGCCCCAGGGTCGGTCACAGCCTGGAAACTACAATAATCCCTAACATAAAACTCAGTACATACATACTCATTTTGAAAAGAAAAAATAACACTTCAAACTGACTTTTGTCCTTGGGACATTTCTTACCTGCAGTACTTTACACCTGGGACCTAGCCAAGAGATTCATACTGCAGAAAGAAGAAAAAAATCAAAATGGGGAAGCAAAGGCTAACATTTTACAAAGATTGAATAACAGGTTTTGTACTATAAACTGTTGGGAGTTGAGTTTTAAGTAAAATGAGACATTGCTGGAAGGTATTTATTTAATTTGTCAATCTTTTGAGACACTGCTGTTTAAGAGCATAAGCCAACCTCCAGTTCTCAAAAAGAAAATGGTGGTGGTGTATTAGGAGACAAATGTAAACAGATTATGTGTGCAGCTGCAAGTCAAATGTAGTGACCTAGATCAATTAAACTGAGATAGACATAACCAAGAACCACACCTGTTGCATGTAAACATGTATATCTCTAATTCAACATGAATGAGGACAAGATGGTATCACAGCTAGTTATTGACAATTTGTATTAAAATTAATCAAGTTCTCATTGCTTTACTTGTAAACATTATATTTCAAATCAATAGTTTTACCAAAAACAGTGTGCATTAGATTATACAGTCATAACATATATTTTTACAATTCCAATTAATTTATTCTGGAGTTTCTTAAACAGATGTCCTTGAACAATGTAGGCCCTGCTTTTCCAGGATCCTCAGAATTGTATATATATATATATATATATATATATATATATATATATACATATATATATATATATATATATATATATATATATATATAAGTTGTATACACACAGTGAATATTCCAGTTTAACGTGTTTGTCATTGAGTTTGGCATACATTTTTGCAAAATGTTCATAAAAATTACATTTATTCAATCAGACTATCTACTGATACCAGAATTTAACAGGATATGCCAGCTGTCTTTCTAACTTTCTAAAAGTACATCTGTGCTAGAACCTCAGAGTTCAAAAAGACAATGTGGCAGACTTTTCAATCTAACAACTAAATTTGTATGTATACATTAAACCATACAGGTGGCAGACTTCAAAGACTACATACAGGAGTGATTTTTTGAGCTCTTGTTTGGCTCAAATTGCTGAACACCACATACATACTATCATCCATGTAAGATAAACTCAGCACTTGTAAACAAGAATCAGCTAAACCTTAACAAAAATGTGCAAGCTGCAAATATTGCCATAATAATTATGGTTGTATATAGCATTATTACCAAATACCAGATAAATAAGGAATATTATTATGTAACTGTTTTTATCATCTTGACCATTAAATGTTTTGGGGGGGTAAGAATTTTAAATCTAGTTATTTTTCCCTCCAGCTAAATAATTGTTTCAATTAATATAATGGTTACAAATATTTCTTTTGCAAAATAGAGAATTTAATGAAGCTATTTAGAGATCCCAATTGTATTTTATATACTGAAGGCATTCACAAAATAACAAACCCGATCTGTCCCTTATCATTTAATAATTGTATTATTTTTAAAAATCCTTATCAAGTACCTTATTTCTATTGATGTATGATAAGCAATGTATATCAAAAGAGTGCTATTCCAATTAGACCCTGATCACTGGAAATGGATGCAATGCCATATCATTACACATTAATTAAGCAAATTTTTCTGTCAATCTCTGCAGAACACTTTAGTTGGACATGTGTACAATTAATTAGATTTATGGAAACCTGTACATGTTTAAATCACCATAATGCATGGATTGGTGCAGTCTGTCATGAGTTTAGCAATATTTTATTAAGGCTACATTTGTTTAAACTAAACAGGAGGGGTCAACAGTCAACTTCTGATTGGTATGGAAAACTCATTTCTGAATGTTAACAAGAAACAGTTGGTTAATCAATGTTTGTCAGACAAACTGCATTGTTTTGAGCTTAGTTCTGGTGGGAACTATAGTTCATCCAGATTGATCATGTTGTGAGGGGGTATGGATCCACATGAAAAAACTTGATTTAAATGTGCAAACAGCAAATCTGAAATCAGTCTATGCCTTTTTCTGCAAGAGAAACAAATGCAAGAGTGATTTAAGAAGTAAATTCATTCATTCAATCATCCAGGGGAAGTGATTGTCTAGAAAAATTGACAGACATGTTTCTAGAAGTGACAGCAAGGCATTTTCAACAATCTATTTAATTGCTTGTATTTGCATGGATTTATTTGTTTAAGTTGTAGATTCAATTTTCTTGACATGATATACCAGTGTTGAGTTCATTTATCTGAGTCTGTACAATATTTGTCTATATATAAACAATGATGACTTGTTTGAATATATAGTCTTTATTATAGGAAATTAGGTATCTAGAAGTTCATACCTTATTGAATTCTCTGACCTGTAAATGAGTTCATGTATGATAACCACTTGATTGTTGTTATCAATACCATAGTGCAAGGAATTTCATTTATTTGTGTAATTAAGACTAGTCTGGAACAAATGTCTCAGTGGTGTGTTGAAATAGCCATTAGCAGGACCATTAATTTTGAGAAACTAGATTGTTTACAGTCTGTCATGTCCAGTTAGACTAGATAGTTATAGGATCTGTCTGAATTAGAATAGACTGTATCTGATATCACTGGGAGGGTATGGATCTGTTCCCCCAGTATAATGTGACAGAAGAATTAGGCTGCTTATTTTGTTATTTTGGAAGGAAGGATAGCTCTATGGGACATCATACATATTACAAACCCAAAGTGGACACAGAGCTGGAAGGGGCAAAAGAGGCAAAACACCTGAGAATTTGGAAAAGAAAGGGAAAAGTGGAAAAGACCCAGACTTACCAGCACAAGGAAGTCTTAGGGCTAGTAGCTGTAAAATTTAGACTGAATCAAGACAATCAGGTTATGAAATTGTATGAAGCAGTGTTTGATGTCACTCAATAAATGACAGATAATTCTGCTTAACAGATAAGCTCTTGGTATCATCATATTTGTATTTGAAATTCGATGAATATGGTAATTAAAAATGAAAGAAGTGCATCTTTCAATCATAATGTATTATTACTTTTTATTATGAATTTTATTGTTAGACATTTTGATTAAATTTTGTCTTTATTTGTAATGGGGGCTGTGTCTTGTTCTACATACCTGCTCAGAGCTTTATCTATCCAACTGAAAATTTCACAAGTTCTAATGATACTTACTTGTTCCAGGCAAATTACACTGTAGGTGATCACCTCTAGATAACAATAACTAAACCCATGACACCCACCCCAACAAAGCTTGGAGTAGAGTTATGCCTTTGCATTTTGGTGATCTGTTAATGACAAGATTTGTTAAAAGCTTTCTAAATACATGTAGTCTTAAATCTCAACAACAAAAAAATAATGAACAAACTAATTTTTTTACAGAACTGGCAATTATTTTCTTTAATGTGTATATCAATTAAATTCACACAGAGACGAAATTTAAGTTTAGAACTTCTAGGCTTCAAATATGCAACCATGAATGTCGGTGACTTCAAAAACCGGAAATTTTATTGATTCCTTATATATCTGCATTACAGATACCTACTTAACAAGAAAAAAAATGAAATTCAATAATTAATATATGTATCAATGGTTGGACCAGCTGGATGTGATACTACATGTATGAGGGCATAATTGGATTCAAGAGGCTGAAGGTCATTTATCAATGGCTGGAATCAGATGGTCTTCATACTGCATGTATAAAGGACATAATTGGATTTTAGGAGACTGAAGGTCATGTATCAACAGGGTGTGAATTTTGGATGCTTTTTTCATTAAGCCACAGTATCAGCATACACATTTTTTAATGATCTTGTCCAACTTTCACTAAATCTGCAAACATTAAATAGAAGTAATTTTAATTTCCAATCTGATATATATTATTCATCAACATCAACTCAAAATATCAATTATATTTCATAAACAAGTCACAATGAAAGTCAAAAAGTTCAATAAGTTAAACATTGGTATGTATTCAAAAAATAAAAATAAAAATAAAAACAGATCAATTAAACATAAATGGAAACTGTCACCCATTTTATTTGATACATATCCAGCATAGACCAATTGTTACTTATTATGATAGCTACTGGCAGAATTTTTACCCCAATGGATTAATAATGGCTGCTGTTTTAGTGGTATTTCCACAAATTAAGTGACCTCAGGTTAGCAGATTAGCTTTCATTTCAAGTCATATATCAATCATCAATGGCTGACCTTGAATGTGATACCATGAAAGGCATAATTGGATTTCAGGCAGCAAATCTACAAGCTGCTGATGAAATAGCCCAAAAAGCTAAGTGTATAATATACTGTTATACTGAATTGCATGCAGATCAAGTTGTTTGCAGTTTATACTTATTCATTAAAGCAACATTTTAAAAGTTGTTCATGAAATAGCCCCACAAATTAATGCTATATGTTTGAGTTTGCAGTTTATGACTGCTCATTAAAGGCAACAGTCTAAAAGTTTGTTTGTTCATGAACATAAATGCCAGTATATATTGCTTGGAGGAAAGATCCACTAACCTACATGAAGCTACTGGTAAGATTCATCATATACCCAAGTTAATATAACAGCTCCAAAAATTTAATCATTGTATCCCTTCATCACCATGACTAATCATACCAACTTTCACTAAATAATCCACCAAACAGTTCTCATGTTATTTTCATACTCACACATACAAACTATAATGATGTTACCATCTTCAAATAGAACCAATTATTTAAATGGAGCCTTTGAATGAATACACAATACTGATGCAACCATCTATTTAGGAGTAGTAGCAGTAACTGGATTTTCAAATGAGTAGGATATTCAAGGGAAACATTCTTCATTTATAACAACTAAACTTTTGATGAATATGCCTTGTAATGTTTGGTAGTAATCCTCCAGGTAGTTTTGGTAAGGCATTTGCATAAACTTCAAGTTTAAGAAGGATTTACTATAATAAGGATTTACTCACCACATAATGCTTCAAATTATTATGTGCGAATTTCATGCATTTGATTCTTTCTTCAGTATTACATTATTTTAAAAATTAGCATCAATCCCAGTATCACATGTTCTATAAGATTTCAAAATAAGTGCTTCTGACTAGCATCTCTAATGAAAATAGTTTTTAATGTGAAGGAGATCAGAGAGCAAAATTTAATTTTACCTCTTAATTTTCCAAAAATGTAATTTTACAATCTTATTCTTCCGAAAAGCACAAAAAAGACCAAACTTTACTGGTTTTAGCAAGTAAATTGCAGTTTCTACATTAAAACACAACTGTTTATTTCAGGTAGTAATTTGTAATAATGAGATTCAACATTACTTAAAGCAACTATAACCTTCCAAAATCACAACGACACTTTGGCTTATCCTACATGTAAATGATGCTGAATATGAAGTGCACAATTCTCTGCATACACGCAATAAATTAATGCATGCATTGTTGAACCAGATACCTTTTATATCTACATGTTACTGAAATATTGTGATAAACTGTATCCATCCAAGTGTCCAAACTTTACTCAACACTTTCCTAGTAATATGAACTACATCCAGCTAAAAATGGAGAAGACAAAAAAATATCAGGTACAAGATGCCCATGTTTTTGAGGATGAATCAGTTAGAACTAGTTTAGGACCACAGATGCACCCTGCAGATGTGATGAGTGTTGAGGTTAAAAAAAACATGTTTTTTTCATTAAACATGAATTCCCTGCATCAGTGCATAAATATAAAACTTAACACACTATATACCTCCCCTAGTGGTTGACCATAAAAGCAACATTTTCTTTTATTATAAAGCAAAGAAACAGGAAAGGTTAAACATAAATTTCACCCATCATTAGTAAGATACCTACCTGTTTCTGCCGACCCTCTCCCAATCCTTGACCAAAACTTCCAACTGGTCATTTGGACTGATAGCCACACCCTTCAGGTCAAACTCTAAAGTCTGCAACACAAAACAGGCAAAGAGGCAATGAAAACATCATAATTTTACTTGTTTTTTAAAGTACACAAATGATGACTACTTAACATGATAGTATATATCACATTTGTAAAATGAAACAGGATAATGTGCCATAAACTGAATATTCAAACTTATCCAAGATACTCCAAATAGGAATACACAATACATACACAACACTCTTTCTACAAGGAGTATGTTAACTTGTCAAATAATAATATAATTGTTAATACTTTCAGTATGAAATGAATAATATAAATATCTGAAGTTTTCAGCAAAATCTTCTTGAAAAAGGTTAAACTTACTAAAACAAATGTCAACAAAAAAAATTTTCAGGTTTGAAACTTTTCTGAAATGCCTTTTTTATGCATTAACTGGTACTTTATTCATAACTTTATACATACAGATATGGAATCATGCCCACATATACAGTCATTGAGTATTTGGTTATGTTTTTTCTTTATAGGAGACTAGCAATCAGTCTATTGATTTATAATTTGACTGAAAATAATGAAGCAACTATGGCTGATTATGAGTGATACTGAAAAGCTTATGTTTGTGTATACACAAAAATATGTACACATTAACATGAAAAATAAAAAACAAATAAACTACTGGTAAGAGATTCTAGCAGCAGAAGATCAATAGCAGAATACTTACAATATGCCCATTTAACTTCCTGCCAAAAAAAGGTCCATTCTTTTTCAATTCAACTTATGTACAACACATGCCTTGTCCTTTTATTATATTGGTTAAGGAAATACTGCTCTACTTATTCAAAATATTGTCAAATTTTAAGCATATGTAAGCCATCTCCAATCACAAGTATACTTCAAACTATTCACTTAATTTAATATAAGGCCCAGGACCTAGGCTTAACATTAGGGGTAATAATGTATCATTCCAAGAATGAAACCCAGGCCAATATGCTGCTGCATCTGGTAAAATGTAAACTTAACCTTCCTGCATGTCTGGCATTGATAAGATCCTGTGATGAGCAAACACTGGTTGGCTAATTCAATGTACCACCTTAGTATACCAAAATCTAGGCCAATGGACTCAAATGCAAATCAGGAGTGCCACACAAGGATATGTAAATTAGCACAATGCTTCATCACTGAAACTTTTTCGTTTGCATTATTAATAATTTTACAAATTCACGTGATGTTGTGAGCTGCAGTAAACAACTCCAGAAGCAGCATGCTGCCTACTGACCAAGTGTTGGAGACCCCTGGTCTAGGCTGAGTTACATGGATGAGATTACCAGTACCTTTATTGTATGCAATTAACAGCAAAGACCAAGATCTACTGACTGTTGTATAATCAGGTAAATGCTGCAAGTGTATTTGCTTTAATGAAATAAACACTCTTGCAAAAAAGATTCAGTTTGTTACTTCATCAAGCTTTATTGACAACTAAACACTCATTTACAATAAGTTATTAAGACTTGTTGCATTGGCAATTAACAATTTAAAACATCAATGCAATACATATAGGCAATAGTCACCTGAAAAGACTGATGCACTACTTGGCACAATGTCCAGGTATTCAAGAAATGACCATTTTTCATCCTTTTACCTATTGAGTATTGAAACCATCTCTGATATTCTTCAGGAATAACAAGATTTTAAATCTCCTACTGTCACACACATCTAGCATGACAGTTTGGCACCATTTTCATTCAGAACAAAAGTGGACATCATTCCAAAGTCTCTTTGGTGAAAATCCCATGTAATAATGACCATTCATTCATTGGAAGAAGATTTTTAAGACAGTCATTATAGCTTGCATACTGGATGTATGACTGGAACCATTTAATTAGAATAAGCTACTGTAGGTCTTTTAAAAAAATCTACATCTGAAAACCTCATATTGATATGGTCATCTATTTGGAGAGGACAGAAGTGGATATATCAATATTTAAAAGATATGACTTTCCATTCTGAAAAGAAATAACATTTTTAAGAAGATTGCAACCATTCTTGATTTCCGATAGTACCATTTTCATTTATGACTAACACAAAATGATATGAAGTATTCTGGTCAAAACCCCACATTAAAAGGA
Source organism: Potamilus streckersoni (assembly GCA_016746295.1). Classification (NCBI taxonomy): domain Eukaryota; kingdom Metazoa; phylum Mollusca; class Bivalvia; order Unionida; family Unionidae; genus Potamilus; species Potamilus streckersoni. The sequence continues at coordinate 752,348 of JAEAOA010001266.1, forward strand.
CTTTCTGTTTTAAGTAGAGTTTTAATAACATTTTCAAGATGGTGGCCATATTGGATATCAGGAGGAATATATATATATATATATATATATATATATATATATATATATATATATATATATATAATAATGTTTTCAAGATGACTGCCATACTGGACATCAGAAAGGCACTGTTTTTATTTAGAACCAATTATTTGAGGGCATCATGAATAAGTAGCATCTTAGCCAAAACCTTGTTTTCATAGTACCACCCACTCCAGAGGAGTAGAGGTAACACAATTTTCAAGAAGACTAGTGTGGCGGCCAAACTGAATGTTAGATCTGTACCATTATTATTTAGGACCAACTAGACATCTTAAGAAGTCTTTCAGCAAAACCACCATATTGATATGACTATTCATTCTGGAATAATAGTGATAACATGATCTCAAGATGGCTATTGTGGTGGCCATATTGGATGTCCAAGCAGCACCTTTTTCATTTAGGACCACCTTGACAAGGAATAAATATATGTATAATCTGTAAAGACTCAAGGAAATCTTCCAAGTAGTCTAGGAGGCTTGTGACAACAGACAATGGACAACAAACCATCCCATTAGCTCTTCTGGTCTTTGACCAGTATGGCTAATAACAGATCATTCAAAATCACTGGCACCAGATCAATTCTTCAAAAAATTTTAGAGACATTTTTTTAAAAGATTTCTATTGGTTATATATCACAGAGATAAAATTCTCTGACAAGAACCCTGATGCAGACACATACAAATGGAAAGACAAGCCCTACATAATCTGCAAGCTAATGCCCAAAGCAAAATCATTCTTAAGTGTAGTTACAAAAGTTGTTTTTACTATCAATTTAATTGAATTCAGTTTAATGGTAAAAATTGCAATGACAGGATTAACACCATAACAACAAATTTACAGACATATATGTAGTGTAGATTCCACATTACAGGTAATACAAATTAGATATATAGCAAGGGTGTCTAACCTTTTCATTAAAGTGGCCATATTACATTTTTTTCTCAATCATGTGGCCAGTTAGCAAATTTTGAAAGAAAAAGGCATCAAAAAGCAGTCATTAACTCTTGGTGGACCAGAAAGAACCCTTTGTAGAATGCATTCTGGCCAAAGGTCATACAACCCAAATATATAACCACTGACACACATGAAGTACATGTATAAACTCTATGACAGGTAATAAATATTAGATATATAGACACAGAGAATACAGGCAATATCAGGACAGGTAATACATGTTAAATATACAGCCACATAAAAAACATCTTGTTGCTACTGTAATCATTTCATTTACTTATTCACATTTCAATTAGCTTCTGTGCTTACTTATTCAAGGAACTGTCTCTTAATTTCTACAAGCATGAAATTTAACAAAAAATATCTTCCTAATATTATAATCATTTCCATTAACTCATTATTCCCTGGAGATTGTTTTCATTTTTGCCTGAATTATGAGTAAGAAACATTTTGGGGACTACTTCTGAACATCCTAATCAATCAGCTTTCAAGAAATTTTAGGTTAGCCTGCAGCCTAGTTGTGTTAGAAATGTTTTTCACTGGCTATTTTGCTTGAGCATGTGCAGAAGGGTAAAAGCTGGAGTTTTTTTTTTCAATCTTTGCTTATTGGACCCATTATTTTGGTATCCTGGCCTCTTTTTCCTCCAAATCCCCATCTTATCCCACCTTGCAAAGTTTATCCAGTTCAGACCAGTCTACCTCAGATTGGAGGCCAAAGTCTCAAATCTGGACACAAAATCTGCTTCTAACCATGAGAAAATTTGGGGTGTAAAAAGATTGTGTCTGAAAAAATTTGTTTTTACCTGTATTTTGTAATACAACTTAAAAGTCAGATTAATTGGTACCACTGTAAAGCTACAGATGTCTACTTTCCTCTTTCCTGTAATCCCACTCACTTTAGTTATCTTAAATGACCTAGACCCTGAAGAACTAGGAAGTAGAGTACCACCTCCTGACACTAAAACAAGGTGCCAGCAGTTAATGACTTAAGTAAAATAGTTAATTTTAATAAGTAATTCATTTTACTTTTAAAGACAGTAACCCAGTCTGATGTAACAAGTTTTCTTGTATAAGTTTGCTGAAACAGACTCTTCAAATGTAATGTTCCTGCTATAACTGAGAAAAAAAGTCACAACATATATTTATGATTTTCATTAACCAAAATAAGCTTTTCTTAAAAAAAAAGATTTATTCAGTTTGTCAAAAGTTCAAAATTTATTACAGTTTGTCATCAGAAATATTGCTTTTCTAAAACTCTTCATATGACTTTTCAAGTTTCTAATCAATAACAATATCCCTTTAGTTACTGATGTTATACTTCGGTTTTCCCACATATGCCTGAACCCAATTTGACATTTAGGATGAAACAATAAAGCAGTTTTAAAGAAGTCTGCCATGGTGACCAAATGTAATGTTAGATTGTCATCATTTTCATTCAAGACCAACAAGATATCATTAGAAGTCTTAGTAATACTGTTGCTGCCATTTTTATATCAGCTCAGCAATTTTGACCAACTACCCAATAGACATCATCATAAGTCTCATTCTGAAAAACTTTATGCTGGTATGAATTTCCCATCAGTGCAAGTATAATAACAAAATTTTCAACAGAATATCAACATTTTCATGTTGTACCAACTAGACATCATAAAAGTCTAAACAAACATTGGAACCAGAGTGGTTCAGTCGCTAGTGTGCTGGACTCATGAATGAAAGGGTATAGGTTTAAATCTTAACAGAAGACCAACCTGGGTCAGCTACCATGTTGTGAACTTGTGCAATGCACTTTACTCCAACAGCATGTTTGTGTTACTGTGCTGTAAAGCAACAAACCAAATCTTTGTGAAAACCACATGCTTATTTAATCTCAATTAAAGTTAAGTTGCATCTTCTCAACTCTAACTGCAGTAGTGATTAAAATGGAACTATGATGCATCTTCTCAACTCTGACTGCATTAACAAAAATAACTGGGTTCTGAAGAAACATGAAGTCAAGATAATTACCCTACCTCTGAACTTCACCTCCACATTACATTTGTGACAAATTGCACAGTTAATCATTAATTTTCTATCTGAGCCAGAACTACTCATTTTTTTGGCATAAACTCATATAAAGACCAGACTACATGTCTACTATTTGTGTCATTGCTATGCAACATACTGGACATAATATCCTGCACAACAATTTTCTTATATTTTTAGAAAGTCTTTTTAAAAAATAACATGGGAGAGAAAAAAGATTAAATAGCCATTTTATTCATGTACAATTTATAGAAATGTCATAAAAAAAAGGCAGTTCATCAGCAAAGTACAATGGTACACATACCAGCAGGATCTGTACAACAGCATATGATACACCTAGTCATACGGAATTGAGCAGTGGGTCAAAGATAATCCCATTAGATAACCATATTTCTTTAAATTTATTATATGTGGTATGGTAACTTGAAATTAAGTTGCATGCAATCCACATGGTAACATCCAAGTTATTCAAATGAGGTGTGGGAATGGGGATTAGATTTAACAATACTTAGAGGTTATGGATTGGCCCTGCACAACTGACAAGTCCCAGTTTACTGATGTTGTTCACTGAGGTAATTGACAAATGTCAGTTGTGAACCAATTCTCACATTAACTGAAACTATGGATGGAAAAGAAAAGTTAGTAGTTGCTGCTACAATGTCTATTAATTAATGTTAGCATTTTTCTTCCTTTACTCATCATATATTACTGGATCACTTTCTAGGACAAATCATTCATACAACAAGCAGTGTGATCAGTAGAACTCTTCCTGCCCCTTTGGCACTAGGCTAGAGCTGTCAAAATGTCAGGAAATATCTACCTGGTACTTGCCAACCCAAATGAATACTAAAATAGTTTTTATCCAAATCTGTTCATTCCTAGTTGTTTTTTTTAATAATCAACACTTTACCTGTAATCACTAAATATCTTGATGAAAATAGATACCAGTCTTTTAAAATGGCATTTGGAGGGTCACAGCAGGTCATCAGGATTTTTGTTTGAGTGCCAAAACTTATCAAAATGCAGAAACAGGCTTGTGAGGCTCAGAAAAAAGATTGGTCACTGCAAAAATGGGTTGGGAACCAATAATTTAAGGTTTCTTGAATAATAATTGAACTCTACATTGCTTGCACTTACAGCAGTGTAATGCAACACTGGTTAAACATATTAGCACATATCAACAACATCAAAACTAAACAGATAACCAGCATAAAGACATGTTTCTGATGCTAAATAACATTAGCATTGCTTATCCAATGAGTAAGGAGAACATTGATAGATAAGCTGGACAATGGTAGGCATTACTTTACATAAAATGTTCCAAATAAACACTTGTTACATATTACAGCTCTAGGTCTTAAAAAATGCAACAGAAAGAAAAAGCAACAATTTAAATAAGATGAATTATTTTTGCTCAACAATACAAAGTAAAATTTACATGAGACACTTAAAAAAGTATTGTGGAAAAAAATTATAAACAATCCATAATGTCCTATCACAAAGCCAAATCCACAGAATGTTTCAAAAAGATTCCAATAGTCTTGAATGTTGTGATACAACACACTGATGCAATCCAAAATGTCTTTAAAGAGTTCACAAAAAATCCAAAATAGTGTATAATCCCAAAGTCAATGAGCACTTACTAAAACAACAGGCAATTTCAGTCCCAAAACTTACACAATTTCCATACAATTAACTAGGCAGATCCAATCCTTTTCTTCTTTTTCAGTTTATGTTAACATTTTTTTCTTCTCTTCTATTACACCTTGTATTACTAGTTGTTCCCTTAAATTTTAAATGCATGGCTGCCATGTTAAATTTGAGGGAAAATGGCCACTTTGTGTATGTGTGTGTGTGTTTACATCTAGGCCATACAAAATGATGGGGGTGGGGCATATCATTAAAAAAAATCTTCTAGTAATAACTTCTATCCAATGGTTTGGTATGATTTCAACATGGAGAAACATGTCATGAAACAATAATGTTAAACAATATTTTTCATAAAAGAAAAACAGGCTAGTACATCATCTTCTCTGATGATTCAACAACAAGCCTAGCTGTCATAAAGTTAATGTGATGAATATATAACAAATACAGTCCTTTTCTCCACAAGCATGTGCACTGATCTGGAACACATTCAAGTTAAGATTTTCATTGCCACCTTAGGTATGTACAGTAATAATTCTGATGTTAAGAGGTTCAAGTACAGCACATCCTAAATATAGGTGGGTGACCCATTGCAACTAATTACAGTACCTTGTGATGGAAGTACTTCTACCTATCTGCTTATAAAAGCATATCCAACATAGGAAAAATTTCCACCCAGTATAAATGGATATCCACTAAGAGCTCTACACATATGATATCAAAAAGTGGGGTTTTCTTCTATAACATGTCACAGTAAATGTCACAATCTATAAATTTGTAATACTTAAATTTGGTTTGTCATATCAAATAAATCTGACAATTTCTGTCAAGTTTAGTTCAGATGATATACTAAGCACAGAATGTAGATGTTTAAATAGTTAATGTTTTTGTATTTCATCCTCTAAAGTTAAAAGTCAAATAAATGTTTTACAGATAGATGCACAATATATGCCAATATTATGTGATTTATTGTCTATATAAGGTCATATAATAATGGCTTCTGATGTACCCTTTATAGAAGAAATTAAGCATGAACAAAATTATTGTGTCAATTATGGTCTAATTAGGCTAGAAAGACCAATTTTATTGAAGCTGCTCTTGAGCAATTACTGTACTACCCAAATGCCATTTTCAGTCCAATTACAAGGTACAGAGAGCATATAATGTACTAATCTAAACAATGCATGACATTTTATCATGGTGTGAGGGCATTAACATTCTGCTTGCAACACTAAATTCTACTGGGGAGAGGGGTCAAATTACAGGAAAAAATGTGATTTTCTGTCTTACTGGAAAAATTCACAGTATACATATGTATTCTGAGCCTCAAATTGTACAGCAAAGCTTTCCATAAACAGACCTTCTGTAATCCACCTTACTCTATTGACTACCTATATATTTTAGCTCTTGCAAAGCTATTTGTATCTATAAATGTACATAATGGCATCAGAATTTGTCCTTGTAGCTCCTTTACCTTTGATTGTACACCCAATGAAGATAATCATCAAAACTCAGCAGCTTTTGACTGTCAACACTCAACATTGTAGAATAATAAAAGTCACCATCAAAATTATCCAACTTGTATTTTCAATAAAATCTTCTAACTACAGCTAAATGTTCTGGTATGGGACTGGACTTGCAATAAGGTCTAAGAAAATCAAACAATTTTGTAAACTGAATAAGTTACAGATACTAATTATACCACTAAATTCTGGACACCTCTATAAAATGGACATTTTTCTGTCCAATACTGGTCAGTTATTGTAGACTTAATATCCTTGTAAAAATAATGGTACATGCACCTAAAAATGGAGCTGGAGGTAGGACAACCTAATCTCAAGGACAATATACAAAATGATATTGGAAAAAGAATGAATGTCCACTTGGAAAGAAGAAAGTTCTTAATGTGAGTATTTTATCGCTTATTCAGTAATATATTTGGTGCGAAATTAGCACAAATCCTGTAATTGTGCATTATGGAACCATGTTTGTCAAAAATGTTACTCAGAAATTTTACTTGTAATGGTTTTCTATATCTTTATGATCCTGGAGCAGCTATTAATGAGGTAAGGTACTTAGTAAAACAAGTCTGATTATGGTAATCCTAATAATAACAAGCAAACAAGAGTAAGAATCTTGAACAGCACAAAATATTTAGATCCAGGCATCATTAGTCTTCATGGAAATTGTAGGCACAAAAGGGTTCTATTATTCTCTTAATACCTTTGACAGGACATTGATCTCTGGTCAAGGTTCACTGTCTCCACTCAAAATACTAAATATATCATTACATGTTCAACAATACTGAACTCTAATGTTAGACCCAAAGTCTAAAAAGGTTTCTTAATTACCATTAAGAACAATTCACCAAGACATATTTTGTCAAGGAAATCATTCTCTGCGAGCAAAATTAACAAATTTCTGAACAAGCACCATTATGAAAATTTTAACATTTTCAACTATCAAAAGTGAGGCTTTTTTAAATGTCCACTTGCATATTTAATCAAACTGAAATTTAAATATAAACCATTGCTAGAAGAGAAAAGTCTCATTCATTTTTTCAACAAACAACTTATTAAAAGTAAGTAGCCAAATTCTTGCTTGCCAACAATGATTTTGAGAACTGTTGCTTTCAAACAGTTACTGTGCATAATCTATTGTCTCTAACTTAGGTCATTATGCAAATCAAATTTTTCTTCTTTCAGTCAAAGTGACTCTGATGTTTGGCCTTTTGACAATAAATTCATGGGTTATTTGTTTATCCACAATGTAACACATCCATATTTTGTCCACACCTGTGGTGCAGAATTAATTGGTCCTGTGCAGAGATGATTTTTCTGTTTTTCAATACCATTGACAACTGCACCCAAAAATAAAGAAGTTTTTTCTTTATTCTAAGTGCAAAACCATCCATGCTGTATGGAAACAAATTTTTTTTCTTTCAGTCAATGACCTTGACCTCTGACCAAATTCCAGATTGCTGTATGGAAACAAATTTTATTCTTTCAGTCAATGACCTTGACCTCTGACCAAACAAATTCCAGATTATCCAATGGATTTTGAAAGCTGCTGCTGTCCAAGATTATTTCCTTTAAGAAAACTGCAGACTCTGCACTAACATTTACAGTCCCACTAATAATAGGGGAAATTTTTTAAAAAGTATTATTGTGTCACAGGTATATGCTATCAGATTACTAATGCTCATTTGCTGTAATATATTCAGTAGTATAAAAACAAATGAAAAATTAAAACAGTTTATAACAAATAATAATTCTGTTTTTGAAGTTATAACTTTTACATGTATGCCTTTACCTTGCCAATCTTTAAATTTATGTGCTTCTAGAAGGAACATAGTAGAGAAAATGATTTCTCTTCAATATTTATTTATTAATTTGTTGTTTAAGTCCAATTCAAATCAATTAATTTTCCAAAACAGAGGAAGAAATGTATGACCATATCCTATTCACTTTTTTTTTTCATTTCATCTTTAATCAACACATTTCCCAAAGTATTCCTGAACAAATAATTGTGCTTGGATAATCATTAAAATTAGTGTAATACCATTTCCAAGGTCAAGGTCACTCACTATTATTATCTAAATTCTAAATGTTATATAAAAATATAAAACAGTGCTGTTTCTATTTACAAATTTCATTACAAAAAATACAAATAAACTTCAAATTTGATTTAAGCTATTATTGTGAACCTGATCATATGCAAATACCAAAGGAAGACTATTCTGCAGCATGGTATACATGACCTTGACTTTGGAAATGGTATCACTAATCAGATTCACAATGATTCATTCAGAAATACTTCAAAACTACCATTTTTGCTCTCTAGTTACCATGGCAATGGAGATCTGTATTTGGTCAAAGGCAAGTTATGAAGTGTACAAATATTCAGAATGATGTCAAAAACATGGACAACTATTTTTTTTTTGCACCCTTATCTACCAAGAAACTCCACTGCCAACACAGATTATTTGTAGGCTTTTAATTTTGTTTTACAATATTCTGCCCTTTTTTTTTTCTACATTGATAGATATAGATAGGCCTGAATTTTTATGCATTTTTGGGGGTAAGCATTCAAGTCTAGATAACACCCAAGTCAATACACAAGTAACAATTTAAAATCAGAATTGCTGTTAAAAATATGTTGCCAACTGTGTAATGACTCAGTAAATTTATTGTATTGGTTCAACAATTACTTTTTTTAAAAAAAAAAAAAGTGGATCTAATTTTCTCTGAATGTAATAAGAGATGGGTTTTGCCAATATCGGCCAATGATGTTCTTCACAACACTGACAAACGCTCTAAAAGCCAGTAACAATATATGCGTGGGCATGTAATATTAGTGATGATATTACCACCTCCGTTGCCTGTCCATCTCATTCCAATATCTACATCAAATACAAAAACAAAAAACAAAAAAAAAATCGGTCTTTCCTTACCTCGTTCCATACAGGATTTAAATCTGACTTTTTAACTTCTGTCTTCTTTGACTGCCCTGTTCAAAAGAAATGGGAAAGTAAAAAATGATAGGGTCTAGCACAGCAAAGTATTTTTTAAGGATGCAAATTATTTTCCTAAACCATTTGCCACACCCCACTCCATCCCCCGGCATCTACAACTTACCTTGATATGTAATGGTCGTGTATGGGTCACTTTCGCCAACTTTTTCCAAATTGGGAACATTTGTTGCATTAATTACTTCAACTTTTAGCGACATTCTGTGCAGCTTGTTTCTTGTTTCCGTATTCAGTCAAACATTATGTCTGCAAAACTTGTTCTGCACTACCACCATAAACTTCCCGAGATCGTGTACTATCCAAATAACAACATTGCTGCATACCTACATGTATATAAATAGTCTCGGGCGCACCCGCCTCAATGGAATTCTGGGTAACTTCTTAAAGGGAAGAAACTCGAAAAAGAATTGTGATTCTATATTTCACGATAGGCACTCTGTGGCAAAAGTTTACCTGCCCTTAGTCAAGGTGTTTGGTTGTCATGTTTGTTTCAGACAGGACATACAAATGTGTAAATATTTTTATATATCATTAAGATATCAATCAAAATAAGTTCGTCAGTCAAAATCGCTTGCCAGTTTGTTATTTTGTTGATGTTTTGTTCTGTTCGGGAGGGGGGGGGTTAACGTATACTGTGCAAGTTTTCAATCCCATTGTCTCTGCATTTCAGAAGTTCATCTCTGAGGTGCGTTGTCCATTGTCTTTCACTTTGCACATTCATGCATGCAAGAGGTATACAGCTATGTGTAGATTAATCATTTGGTGGGTATGTACATATAAATGCATATCTTGTTATATTGACTACTTCTATCGCCTCGAAACGATTGTGAACATGTTATTTTTAATGCAAGGACATGGTGAATGGCGCACGAAATAGTCAAGTGCGGATATGACCCATTACGAATACCAATTTAACTTGCTAAACTATGACGCAAAAAAAGCTCTCATAGTTGTTCACACCTTACCTATAAATAATAAATATGATATACAGGAATCAACTATCTGATTCCCTCAGTGTGGGCCGCCTGACGATGACAGACTCACGATGTAGACAAATTTGGTGAAGATGACCTCAAAATGGTTTGTCACTTGATTTGCGTCCAAATATGGACGAGACTTTTCTGGGCATGACTAAAATCATGTGACTAAATTCTAAACTGAATAGGATGCTTAATGTGTACATCGATGAGCAATGATTACAAAATTACTCCATCAAAAAATGACAAGCTGCTATTTATTTTTCATTTCATACTCATCTTTTCCCTTGCATTCTGGTGATGAATGTTTCACTATTTGTTGCTGTGACTAGAAAAGTTTGTGGGATGGATCCGTCCGTCCGCATGTCCGTTTGTTATCGCTACTTTTTAACTTTTTTCGTATGACACTTAACACATACTCTGCCCCAATATCTAGTTAGTCCTATATATGACCGCTTTAGTCGATTTTGTTTATAGTGTTATTGCCTCTCCTCCTAAATGGGGGATCTCGTCAACATAATATTTTTTAAACTTCGTTCCTTCTAAATTGATAATTAGGTTCGGTTTTCACTAAAGATGTTGTATACACCTCATCAGCAACATCGTCATCATCGTTGTCTTCATCATCGCCACTACCAGCATCATCAACAATAATATTATTTACCTGACGTTAATAAATTGATCTGGTAGCTTCTGCTTTGTCTAGATGATCATGATCATTACCTCTTTTTCTTACCGCTCAGGTGACCTAAGTGGTTAGAGCGTCCGCCTCGGATGCGGAAAGTCGCGAGTTCGCATCCTGGCATAGTTATACCAAAGACATTAAAAAACAACAACAAAAAAAAAAAAAGCAAAATGTACTCAGCATTAAGAGGTTAGTTTTAGGACTGGTCAGCCTGGTGGCAGAATAATGCTATTGATTGGACATCATGCTATATGTCTGCGTCATGATGCTCCTGTACTAAACTTCACTATAAACTGCCACCCCGCAGACATCGTACCGATATGACTAAAAGTTTTAAAGTTACGTTAAAAATCCAAATCACACACACACACACACACACACACACACACACACACTTGTTCTTCTTTATCATCGTCGTCGACGATGTCGCCATTACTATTGACACTATAATACAAAATGTGTCGATGACAGTACCCACCCCACCCACCCCAACGAGTGGGTTCTTTATATAAATCGTACTTATTTTATTTTTTTTAATTACTATACAAGGTCCGCTAGGTAAAAATGGAGGGGAGAGAGAATCTTTCTATGACGTGACAAATGTTGTCAGTGTCCCCTCGGCTTAATTCTGTGTTTATTATTCTGTTTGTTTTGTGAGGGGTTTTTTGTGTTGTTTTGTTTTGTTTTTTGTTGTTCTGTTTTTTGTTGTTGGTTTTTATTTTTAATTGATCAATGTTTTAAATTCCTACTTGTCAGATATGTGATGCTTGTTTGTGAGTCACTTTTTACATTGTTGGTTGTTATTTGTTATTCTCTGCCTCTGACAGTAAGGGTTATATGAGAGAATTGGAGGTCTTATGGGAATAGGCCTTTTCCCGTTAGTTAACATGCTGAAGACTGTATGGGAGTCAAACGGGAAATCCTATATTAAAATTATCCGTAGGTTTAATCTGGGGATGTTATTAAAGGGTAAAAAGTAATTATGGGGTCAAACGGGAATGGAACTATTAAAATTTTGATCTACAATCCAGCACGTACGTTGAAAAACACAACACATCCCATATACAATCCAAACACATACCCGTACAATCCAACACCAGCTTTTTATTTACAATCCAAACACACATCCCTACAATCCTCCATCTTTTTGAATTGTTATCCAATGACGGACATCCCTACAACCCTTCACCCGATTTGTATATTTTTAATTGCTATCCAAACACACACACACACACACACACACACACACACACACACACACACAAACTCAAGGAAAATGTAAGAAGTGTTGACACATACATTCACATAAATATACAAATATTATATCATATACAAGGGTAAAAAGTGCTTATATACACGTTTCTATACACTTACAAACAAACATGCTATAAGAAAAAAAAAATGTTTTAAGTTTAAGCTGTGAAGAACTTTGATATATGCAAGTACATGCACGGAACAAAAACAAAATCTGTTTTGTCGGAATTGATTAATATCTCACTTTTCTGGCCATATGGCCTGCCCCTGATAGGATCATTTGCTTCAAATCCTTTCCTTAGTGGCTACATCCGGCTGAACATTGTTTAAGCAAACATGGTTTGATAAAAGAAATTATTAACACGTTGAAGTTAAGGTGATGATATGTACATATATTTTTAAGCAAACAAAGAATCGGTTTCTTTGTAATATGCGGGCTAGAATCTTGATATTCATTTGGATATTTCTGTACAAGAAAATTATTTTTATAATATTTTTCTGTGTTCTTTTTTAGTGTTTAATTGAACAGTAGGAAAAATCTAAAAAGCAAACAAACATGCATTTCACAGCTGCTCGATGTAAAGCGTCAAACTTTATGTTGCAGTCGTTTGTCAGTTTTTTTCTCCAGATTTGCAAAATAAATTGAGTCCTCAGTAATATTAATAGTCAAACTTAAAGTTCATGCACTTAAACTTGTTCCTTAAAAATGTTTAACCAAACTTTTTTTGGAACCCTGAAGATGAAATGGAATTTCAGATGATTTACTCTGAGTAATATCTATTCTGTGACATCACAGATGGGAACGAGATCAACAGGTGCAGGATTCAGAAATATATGTTTTCCGTTTTTTTAGACTTTTTTGGCTTCAGATTGTTTCACCCACTATTCAGCAATCTTCGGCATTAAGAACATTCGTTTGAAGATTAAATATCGTAGCTGTAGTTCTCTCTCTCTCTCTCTCTCTCTCTCTCTCTCTCTCTCTCTCTCTCTCTCTCTCTCTCTCTCTCTCTCTCTCTCTCTCTCTCTCTCTCTCTCTCTCTCTCTCATAGCTTCGCTGATGACCTGAAAACATTGTACATTTGACCTCCGATAATCCGTGTCATCTCAGTTTTAAATTGGACCATAAACTTTCATTTGGGTTTTATTTTGTTGGATAGTCATTCTTTCACCGGATGTGTACATTATTTTTACAACTTCTGCTAATCTGAGTGACTTTGTCACCTTATTGGATATTGCCTATTTAAGACCACCTTACCCCACGCTATCGTTGACCTGTTGTTAGTTAATAGTTAGCGCGACACCATTTTCGCTTACTCTGTTAGTAATGGAGATGTTATTAACGACTTAATAAATTAGCTTTGGTGTCTCTTTTCTTTTGTCGTTTTAGAATACCGTATCTAAATTCATGAAATGCATAAGTTCAAAGTATATTTTAGAAGGCGTCTAAAATGCGACACTCACTATTTTTGCTTCGTTAGTAACGGGGTGGTATTATCGAGTTATTAACATGGTGAATTACTATTTTATGATTTGTTTGTGTCGTTCCAGTAGGCGGTAGGCTCTGTGGCTTATCTATAGCTGCAAGCAGAACCAGGTCAGGCAGGACTCGACCCTCAATAAGTGTGACGAAGCTCCTACATATCATCCGTACTCAGATCTGACCATGGAACAGACTGAATATAGATAGCTTCATGGCTTCAGTCGAGAACATTTATCAGGTGTTGGTAGAATGCCGACTTCGTACCGCTCGCTGCTAAAAACTATAAAGTTATAGCATATGTTGATTTCGGGCAGCAGGAATAGACGCGATCCTATCGGCTCATTTCCAAATCGGCTAAATTTAAGGAGATCAGTGACGGTCTGTCTGATAGAATTACTGACTCGGAGAATTTTAAGGCTTTTTTACCTCAGGAAGCCAAGGATGAGCGGCGCTCTGAGCTGATCTCCCGGTCCATGACCAAAAAAAATCTAGCAAAAGTTATATGTCCGCTTCACTGCTTTATAATATTCCACAACAAGCTAATCAGGAATGTAGTCAATACGTTTTCAATGTTAGATTTTAAGGCCTATGCATTGATTGCTTCGGCCAACTTCAAAGCTAATACAACGTGACAAATGTATGTGATCCACGTCACTCAAGTCTCATTATCCCCTAGCATAACGAATCACCCGTTTTAGTCACAGTTACACCTTGGAGGAAACACTTAAGAAGTTCAAAAGCAGGCAGCTCAGGAACTGACCCTCCAACTCACTGCTTAACCCCACCGTAATCTCGAAGCACTCATCCCCGCCACTCTGGAAGGACGATAAGTGGACTACCGTTAACAAATGTGCTATATAGATCCCAGCCCAATGCCTATATAGATCCCAGCCCAATGCTAGGAGAAAAAATTTCATCAGAAAGATCGGTTGATGCTGGTCATTTCAGAGGTTTCAGAGGGGCTTAGGATTTCATTTATCCAACCCCTACACCCCTACACTTTCGCCTCAACATCAGTCCCATGGGTTTCGACCAAGGTTATGGACTGCGTTGTCACCTTGTTCCAATCGAATTCATCTACAGCGACGGCAGAGTACTTGCAATAACTCAGTTTTATTTATTGCGACGGCGGATTTGATCCCGCTTTATTGTATTTATGCACTCCTTGCAAATGACTTTGCTACCACAGTAACTCCCGATTACAAGTCCCCTTGATAATACAGCCATGATGATACCCGAAATGCAATCGCTCCTGCGTCAGTGGTTCAGCCCAGATTGGCTGACCATAGTGATCCCTAAGCAGTATGTATGGTTGGGGTGCCAACCTGTTTCCCGTCCTCACTACCGTCAAGGGTGCGTGGGAGCCAGGGGAGTGGCCTCTCCACATTAACCTTTTAGAAATTAAGGCTGTCATCAACAATTTTCACTTATGGCAGGATCGACTTTAATGCAATACGGTCATTATGTCCGACAACTCTGTGGTGGTGACTTACCTCCTCAAAAGGAGTTGGCTGGTACACCAGTTCACCCAATTTGTGTGTTCTAATTTGGCAGTTTCTATACTAGTAAAACAACTTTCATCTCAACGTACAAATCACGCATGTCCGACAGACTCAGTGTCGTAGCCAACACTATCCAGGAAAGGCCAAGTCATTCACACGGAATGATATCTCTAGGAGTCGTCTTTATTCGAATCTGCGCACTTTAAGACGTCAGATGATTCATCTTGCTGATACAATGTGGAAAAACAAATTGTCCACCTTTGTTTCTCCAGTTCCAAAACCAGAAGCTTGGGCCATAGACGCTGTGTCAATCAGTTTTGAAGGGTTGTGGGTATGGGTCAGTTATCTAACGGTCTTAGTATATATAATGGTTAAAGAAATTTACTTCTATCCGGCCTTCTAGGTCTATAGGGATCGAACACAGACAAACAAGTAATATAAACGGTTCACATGTATCGTAGTTTTTATTGTTGTCAACCCAGTTAATTTTATTTCTCAGGTGATATTCAAAATATACTTAGAAACAGAATTAAATTTAAATGATTAACTACTACAGAAAGATGAACAAAAAGTGTACAAGGGGATGCGTTACGAGGTTAATACTAGTTCACACCTTAGAGTTTTGTCTTCTGGTTTACGGTATTGAAATATGACTAACTCATTTGAGAGAGAGAGAGAGAGAGAGAGAGAGAGAGAGAGAGAGAGAGAGAGAGAGAGAGAGAGAGAGAGAGAGAGAGAGAGAGAGAGAGAGAGAGAGAGAGAGAGAGAGAGAGAGAGAGAGAGCAGTATAGTCAAATTAGTTTAAAAAGTCGCTTGCTAGCCAGCGAAATTTAACTCTGAGTTATATGTACAGAGTCGCTGGGTTTCTATTTCGAAACAAGCAAACGGGATTTAACACTCAGATTTGTTGTAAACATGATTTATTGTCACATCAGGATACAATGGGATTGGGCACAAGTTCTAACAATTTAAATTAGTCCGCTCTCTACGTCACCACACAAGTAATGCAACATATTCAACATGACAACATAAGAAAAATAACTGGAGAGAGAGAGAGAGAGAGAGAGAGAGAGAGAGAGAGAGAGAGAGAGAGAGAGAGAGAGAGAGAGTCACGATATGAGTAAGTTTTTGAAATGGTGTAGTAGTGGTTATATAGTGTTACATGTATAGGCTCTAGGTGTCTAATTTAACAAATTAATTTATTTCCTTAAAAACTAAGGAAAAAAAATGAGGAAAAGACTTACGGTTTACAAATCAACTCCAAAATTAATCCAAGAATTAAATATATAGTCCTATCAATAAAGAGTCCTAACTGAATCACATTTTGAATCCAGATGAAATTCAAGATGGTAGGCGATGACGTCTTCGATAACCTTCAAAGTGATGCTGTGTCAACAGTTCCTTGTTGGATCACAAAGAATAATATTCCAGTAGTTAATTCTGAATAATTTTCATTAAATGTCTTTGCCATGATTTTTGTAAGCATCAGTTGTATTATCTTTTCCTGAGAAATGAATGACTAATTCCCATAAAAATATAAATTCAGCTTAAACTGGTCACAACAAAACGCCTTTGAGTTTGAAACTGGCTATTTTTTCTTATAATATTGAGTTATAAGACTATCTAAAACGCAAACAAATTTCCGTATGAGGGTCACGGGATCATATTCCAAGTACAACGTAAAAACATTATACGCCGATTATCAAGTACGCTAGGTATGACCTTAGCTAAAATCAATGGTTCTTACTCCGAGAAAACAAATATTAAAAGGTTGTTTACTCCAAACTCTATCTTATTTCTGAATCAATGTCAGCAAATAGATACATCATTTTTAGTGTTGGCTATTTATCAGGTCAAACAGAACTGAATTGAATATATATATATATATATATATATATATATATATATATATATATATATATATATATATATGTATATATATATATATATATATATATATATATATATATATATATATATATATAAATTAAATCCAGTAGACAAAATTATCATTAAAATAACATATAATGTAATAAAAAAATAAAATGATTAAATTTAAAAACAAGTAATTAAATTACATATACATAACAAAAGTTCTATACATAATACAACATTCTTTATTTTTCGTTCGCATCGCCCTTTCACCAAAGCAGCAAATATAGGCTAATAGTGGCACAGGGCATCGAAAGCAAATTTCCACGTCTCATCAATTCCGCTAGGTGTCTACTGTACTTGGGACAGAACATGAAAAATGCATGGTGGTTTCGATTCCACAGCATGAGCAAAAAGGAGTGCCAGAAAGTTGGACACGGTAAAGATCCACTTTTAATGAACTTACATTGTGTTGTAACCTAGTGTTGATTATATCCGGTGTTGAATTCATAAAAATTGGCATTTTGCTAGATGCAACACTTTTTAAAGCATTATAAGAAATATTACAATGAGTATCCTGTACAAGATTGTTCAACAAAGGTACGAAAGCATGAAAGATGATTTGGTAGAAACTGCAAATGGTCATATTATTTGGACGTCGAGCGTTATAATTTGTTTGTTCAGACACAGAGGGAGGGAGTAATCAAGGAGTTTAGCTCATTTGAATGATGTAGAGTGTTAGTAATTTTGTCTTTTTCTTCTAGACTGCAGACTTTCCTACTAGGGCTCATGGTCATTCCGTACCCAAGTTCTTTCGTACTGAGTGGAAATTGATCGTTGCGTACCCAATGTGCTGGTCATTTCGTACCCGAGGTATTAGACTTTTCTTACCCAAAGAGATGGTCGTTTCATACCCATTAATTTATACAGTCAAATATACAACATTGTCATATTTACCGCTCCCTCTCTAGGCCTAATTTTTTTCCTACCTTACAAATTGCATGAGCAAAGTATATCCAGGTAAATAATTGACAACTAGTTACAGTAATTGTATTGTTTTCGCTGTATAATAGCATCTATGTACTAAAAAGAATTAACAAAATTTGACATTGCGAGTAAAAAGAAAAAGAAAACGTTTGGCAGGTTAAAATAACTGAATAAGTCCATTCATTTTTCTATCGTTCTAATTGATAGACATTGTCATATTTCTTGGTATTATTTAGCAATGACTAACGTGACTGAAAAAATTGCACATATTTATTCTTTCAAAGCAACTAGAAATTCTGCGAGCTTTTTTAATAATGGGACTGAATGCAGGTGTTAATTTCAATTTTTATCGCCTGCTACTAAAGGTATTGAATTTGGTATACTATACAAAAAGCAAAATTAACAGCTTTAAACAATTCTAATTATTCTTTTTATACGATATTGGTGGTTGTATTTATAGTTTAGGTATGAAAAGACTATAACATTGGGTACGAAACGACCATCACCTTGTGTAGGAAACGACGGTTGCGTTGGGTACGAAACAACTCATCTGAGTAGAAAATGATATAAGTACGAAATGACTTGGATACGGAATGACCTGATACAACCTACTAGTGTATTTGGAAGTCCTGTAACCATTCTTGCCGCTTAGTGATGTAGCTTTTGATTTTGTTTTAGTTTTCGTAGATTAGTACTCCGACGTGTTGCTTTTTTAAAACACTATAAATGTGCCGAGTCCATTTTGTATTTGATGAAAGTATTAATTCTAGATGGCGATGAGAATCAACATAGTTAAGTTCGATATAATCAAGCACAAGTTAAGGATTATTTATTACGTTTTTTTTCCCGTGAAAAACATAGCCACTATTTTTTCTGGATTAAATTTTAAAAGCCATTTCTTGGACCAGTTATGAAGTTTTATTAGGTCATTATTCAAGACAAGTACTCAGATATATGTACAAAGTCAATAAATTTCTATTTAGAAATACAAAGTTTATATTGAAATTAGCAAGCTTGGAACGAATTATAACTATATATCCCTTTTAATTATACTGGTGTCAATCCATATACATTTGCTTCATATAATCATGTATCCAAACACATAAGACGTTGATTTCTTCTACTTTGACTGAAACGTTCAACATGTGGGGATGGAGGGGATTGGGTTAGAAACGGGATGGAGGAGAAAGGTAAGATAAAACTTATAGTGAGAACTTTGCAAACTGTAACTGATGGTGATTTGGGGTTGAAACGACTAAACAGCAACAACCGTTGTTGTATAGGGTATAATTTATGATCGATAGATGATTGTTTCACATTATTAAGCATTATTTTTCTCTACAGATTGAAGTCACATGATAAATCATAATCACGAGAGTACATAAAATGACATCCAAATACCATGTACTTAGTGGTCGAAAAGAAAATCCTACCCCTTTTGGTACAATTATTGTAATAAAATCACAAAATTAAGTCACATATTAATAAGTTTACCAGATCCTCCAGAAAAGTTCATTGCAAAATTAAATAATTTTATTTACAAGTAATTGTGAAAATGGTCAATTGACAAGATAAAAAGAAAATTAATAAATTGAAGTTATGAAGAAGGGTGACTCAAAAATTTCTCTCAAATTATCATAGGTCTGAAGAATACTTACAAGAAGCACAAAATAGAATAAACTCATGTTTCATTGTTTTAATTTTTTAATGATTTTAACAAGTTTTGTATCAATTATATTTAAAGGAACATAGACATGTTGATAAATATATTTTGGAAGGATGGTTTTATTTCTTGTAAAATATACTGTAAAAAGTTGATCACGAAGATGTGTTCAGACGTTTTAGCCAGAATGGTTTGAAAAGTGTATATTATTTATAAACATCATCTATTTATAAACGATGTTGTCCAGAGTAAAGGGCAATTGCTTTCATGACACAAAATCATTGACATATATAACGCTGAGACTAACTTACTAAAATATATGGATAGATTATATATTGAATCCTAACCGGAAATGTTGGAAAACCTTGGAGTGACCTTACTTCTCTCTGAAACTAAGAAAGGTTGCATAAATATTTATAACATCTTGGTGAAAGATACAGAAATATTATAAACGACACACTAAATGGAAAACATAACTTAATCTACCAATCCAATTGGATTGGACAATTATTTTGTCTTAACATACAAAATTACAAAAGATTCTAATTTCATCTGGTTTAAGTATAATTACTGCATAAAGTTATTGCAACAGTCTCTTTTCTAGAAACAATTGGAATAGCGAATAATAATAAATGTTCTTTATGTACGGATTAATCTGAAACGTTAATTTATCTTTTTTGGGACTGTGCAACTGTAAAGCAGTTCTGGAATAATTTAAGCCAGTGGATTAGAAATAACAATAATTTTCTGCATACTTTTTCACTTACATGAATAATTGTAGGCATGTTGGAAGCAAGCTATGTAATTACTTTTGTATTGCTGATATATAAAAGATATATAAATAGCATGCGCCATGAAAGATATATATATATATATATATATATATATATATATATATATATATATATATATATATATATATATATATATATATATTTGTGTGTGTGTGTGTGTGTGTGTGTGTGTGTGTGTGTGTGTGTGTGTGTGTGTGTGTGTGTGTGTGTGTGTGATGGAATGTGTCGAATTTTGAGGACGTACTAAATCCTTAAGTTGAATGACTTGTGCATTAAAGTTATCATAGTCAAGCCAGAAAGGTCTCGTGAAAGTTCACTCTAATATTACTGAATAGAGTTTTCCCTCGTTAAAAAAAAATAAAGAGGCCAGATAGCTGTCTTGAAAGAAAAGGACAGACTATAGTGCCAGGATGCGCAATTGTGTGGGAAAAGAAACAGCATTTAGGTACTTAATTTTAATTTTCATATAATATTCTATTTCGTTTGTTTGGTTTTTCCAAATGTGTTTGACATGCTTACGACTCATGAATGTATCGTGTATTTATTTCATACGATTCTGTTGATATGTTAAAGTTTTATGCAATTTAATTCCTTAATTTAACAGTTAGTAGTTTATTGATATAATTGATGGAGTTGAGATTAATGACTAATTTAAAATATATAGAATTTCTTATGTTTATATGAATTAATTTCCTTTATCTACATGATGATACTGTTTACCATGAGTAATGCCACTTACGTATTTATATATGATTTTGCAATGCCTAAATGATCTTGCATGTTATTGATTACTGTAAGCTAGAATTTAGTAAATCTTATATAATAGTAATCGAACATTTATCTTATTGAGTGGAATTAGCTAGCTGTAAGGAGACGTATAGTAAGGTATGCTAATGTATACGGCAGTTGTGTTTATACACACTACCCAAATTTCAGTTGCTGCTATTAAGCGATATCTGATTAGGCCAGGCTTGGATGTATTTATGGATGTATATTATATGGGTCATTTGTAAATTTGTTAGAACGTTAATCATGAAAGTCATATTAGGTCAGAATTTATGCAGGGTGAATAGCTGTTAATGGTTCTGAAATAACGAAAGTGAGAGATTTTATATATAATCGGATAGTGGTGAAGATATACCGCTTTAGCCGTAATCTTTGTCATTTAAAGGAACAGCTTTTCATATCCATTCCCGATAACTCCATGAGGACAGTCCAAGAAGGAAGTCAGCAAATAGAGGACTCAGAACAAAAAGGATCAAGCATACGGCCATAGTACACAATTAATTTCACTATATTGTCTCGACATTTGTTTCTCAGTACTGAACTTTCCACTGTGTGACAATCAATACAAATCATATGTTAATCTAAAATACCTTCAAAGATGACTTTACGGTTTAGTTCTTGTCAAGGGTTGACCTGCATTTTTTTGAGAGGCTGAATTGTAAACAAAACACCAGGCAACGGAACACAGAATTCACTTCCGGATCATCACCATGACCTTATTACTCAATGTGCACTGTCGCCGAAATACACACAGACAACCACACCATAAGCTCACATTTTAAAGAATAAACAATTGCCTTTAAATCCTTACCAAAAATGCCAAAATCTGACTCTAGTATCACCACCAAACTTTGACAGGAAAAAGTGATCTAAAAATAGACTGGGACTACATTCGTTATTCCATACACGACAGACGTGGAATATGCAAAGCCTAAAGATGAACGAAGCCAGGTGATTCATGACGGTGCGGACATTGTATTTTTTCACCACTCGTTACTATGATGAACGAATCCGTAAATTAAACACTGCTTTTAAATTCCATTAATGTAAATATGTAGTTTTGAAATTGCAATTTTGTTTTAGTTTATATAACAATCAATTAAATATGTATCTTATTTTATTGCTTACGGTGGCTGGTATTTGTCTATTTCTTTTCACCATTCTCGCTTAGTTCATGTCAATATATTCTATCTATGATAATAATGAAGATATTATTCCTTTTGTTATTGAATATAATCCTAGTTTGCCTAATAGTATCAACAAATATTGGGATTTATTAAAACTATCTGGTAAAGCAAGTGTTAAATCGCTACACAAAAGCAAACCAACACTTGCTTATAAAAGCCCCCCCCCATCTTAAAGATTATCTAATTAATTCTAAATTAGAAGAAAAAAACATAAAAATGGATCAACAACTA